>JAHZSR010000006.1:0-600000 GCA_025782845.1 Boletus coccyginus | reverse complement strand
GCCAAGGCCATTGCTTGTCAGAGCCACAAGGCGATGGTATACACCTCGCTGAATATGTCATTTGTCCCTGAGCCCCACCACAAAGATGAAGAACTTCGTGCACGGGCGGATGGCAGATTTGGAACCGCGGACTGCTTTCAGTGGCCACAACTCTACTGCAAGGAATATGAATACGCCGTCTGCGTCCCTCGACGAGAGCATCACCCCCATCCTTCGCTGCTCACCTGGGCGTGATATACACCCTCCCTCGAAGATTTCGTCGTCTTATCAACCACTGCTTTCGCTGTCGGTACACTGAAACAAGAAAAGGCGGCGGGGATTGCATCCTTGCACCCGATCGTCTTGAATCAGTATGCCGCATGGAAGAAGAACTGCGGCGACAAGAAAGATATCGCAGCGAGGATGCTCCAGTTGCTGAAGCATACCGTGATGCTATTACTTCACCATCCCCTCACTTTCCGCGATGTCACCGCTTTCGTCGCAGAAGCCCAATGGACTTTCCTCGACATACACGTGTACTTGGACTTCGTCGAGGTCCTAATGCCTTGCCTTGCCTTTCCCTCTGGGTCTCATCCGGTCCGATCAGACTAGATGGGGGCCTTCACTCATGACATGGCCGTTTGCGATGAACTTTTCCGTGCAGGCATCCCCGTTTGGCTGATACGATTAGACTACACGATCATGGAGCAGACTGTCATTGAGAACCTGGTAACATTCTCCTTCCCCGACCACATAGTCCGAGCCATGTATTCCGAGCACGGGAAATCCATGGTGCCTTTCGACTTGCTTTATCGTGGCGGGGGGGGGTTTACCCGACACGTCCACTCACGTCGACATGACATGGGCATGGTGCATCCCGGCGCTCCCAATGAGTCCGCCTCGCAGGGGACCTCCCAAGTAGGGAAAGCGCCCACTCAGTCTCAGGTGAAGAAAAGAGAGCAGAAGCAGAAGCAGAAGCAGTGTGGCCGACCTCAGCAAACGCAGCAAGGTAAGTATAAAACAAATATGACTTGCAGCTTGCGCTAACTAACATCCAGGGGATGGTTCTGGTGGCCGGAACAAATGGGATGAGTTGCGAGTCCCCGAGATGCCCTTGCCGTTGCCTGTATGGGAGAACGCAATGAAGCGCGTGGAGAAGGATTCGGGCAGGATCAAGACAGGCTTGAGCTTGAGGGATCGTGGGTATCGCATACCCGAGCCAGCCCTTCTCATCACAGGCCAGACCCCTGAATGGCGACAACACTTCATGACGAATTGGCTCGCAGTTCGTCCCCTTTGGATCAGTCGCCTGGACCACAATCCTCCTCCTCAGTTCCCTTCGCCACAGTTGTGGAGGGAGTTCCTCCACAGCATGCCTCCAGAGGATGACCTTCTGGCCACAGGTCCCTCATCTGGTCACACGAAGACTCTGTCCAAGACCCGCAAGTTGGCTGCATTGGAGATATTTGGAGAAGGTGCCGCTCTCATTTAAGGATCGTCCTGGGCCCCCAAGGAAAATGTGGAATGGCATGGAAAACTCATCCCAATCGCGTCCTTGCTCGACCCCCCCCCCCTCACCTCATCCGAGCCATACTGTGGGAGACGTATGAGATCGGGTTTCGATACGAACTTCGTGCCCTCGATCAGGTGATGGTCCCCCACCTCTGGGCCAACCATCGCGTCGAGAGGGTTTCCCTACTTCATTGCATTTTCCTGGGCAGTGCAGGGCTTGTGATGTGGACGGAGCCACTCCCGACGAAGCCAGGAAACTTGGGCTTCACGGACACCTTCACCGACAACATGCAAGTCCTGCGCAGCTTCTGTTTACTCCTTGCAGCTTGGCCTGATGCTCATCCCTCGTTCTCCGCATTTGCCACCGGGGTGAATGTCATGAAGGCTCGAAAGGATGCTGAGGCGTACGAGGTAATGTCTCGAGCTGCTTTATATTACATTCAGACATTTTTCGAGCACTTTGGCAGACCCCCCCTTCTCCCCCATGCATTTCCGTTCGAATATCATGAATAATCCATCACTTGCGCGCTTCTCCCCTCTTCGTCATCTTTTTCATCCTTCCAATTCATTAATACTGTGATGTCTTATTGTTCTCCATATCAATATTAGAGTGTATCAACCATCAAAATATCCACTTGTTAATGCTAGCTAACGTCAGAACATCTGACTACTGTTCATTACACGAGGCTAACCCCGAAATGCTAATGGACAATCGGGCCATTGGTGGAGATCCGACGCTTCTTCATCGACATCGCAACGGACTTGTTGGCTGTGCGATCAGGCTCGAGCGCGAACGCGAACGTGGGGCCGAATATCGTTCTGTAAACTCCAGTGAACATCGATTATGACGTGAGTAAGGTGTGTGACTTGCCTGTTCCACCACAGCAAGAGCTCAGCAATGAACTTGCGCTCATCCTCAGTGGAGGTCTCCTCAAACCACTCCACGATGACATTATAAAAGTCATGACAGTTAAACATGCCGTCGACAAGAGCCCATGATCCACATGATGACAGGGCAAAGCGAAGCTAGAATGCCAGTCACATGGTGAGAGTGTTCCACAGTCAGAACAGACACTAGGTTGGCAACGTACCTGACAGGCCACATAGGCTATTGCACGCGGCTCAACGGTCTGCATGCCTATCAGATAAGCAATATTAGCGCGCGTCCGTCTATCACCATGACGGCGTTTTCTTGAAGACCTTAGCTCTTGGGGCTCATTCCCCAAGTCATTTGTGGATGTTGGCGATATGAAGATGGCTTTGAAGGCCTGAGATATGGAGTGAGTGACGGCTGCATGTATTCAAGTGCTAGACCTACCCTGACCAACCATGCGCCCTTGAACAGACCCTTGGCTGGATCCTCGGGGTCGAACTGGCCATCAGCATATAAAAAGGTCAGCCATGAAAGTGCGTTCATGGGGAAGTCGGGATGAAAATCTCGAATGTTCTGCTGATCGCTACATCATGAAGATAGTCAGGTATGGTAGACAAAGGAAATATGCATACTTACGAGAGATTATTCCAGTCGTAGTCGACCGGACACAAAAGCTTCCCTGTGGCGTCATTGTAAAACCCCCTCCCACTTTTGTCACTGATAGAGAGCGGAGGATCCGGCTTCGGGGTGCCTTCCATGAGCCTGTGAGTATCCTCATTGTGCCCACTGTCCGCTCCTTTTCCGAGCTAAACTTGCATGAGCAGAGTGTTATGAGGCTGAACGAGAGACCTACCCATTGGAGAACGTCCTTGAGGTCCATTTGGGGGACCTGACGAATCGAGGGAATCCATCGAAGGAGTGCTTGGTAGCTCTTATACAAACGATTCTCCCTAAGGTACAGTATCAGGGACGTGCACGAAAGGGAGGGGGAGCAGCGCACTGGTTGGTGTGGTTGACCGTGATGCCCACACTAGCAGCGTGGGTTCGACGATCTGCCTCTGCTAACATGTCATCGACTGTGTCGTCAAACGACATGAGGCGTTTGATGAGACGCCCTTTATACCCAAAATACTCTGGCCCACTGCAGGAGAATTTGTTAGATAGTGCGTACTTGCAACCAATGATGGATACTCAGCGTTTTACTCGAGTGGCGGTTTCCCCCATCCTGTTGCAGGACACGAATGTGGTCCTCCAATGAGGTGATTCGGGTCATCATCGAAGTGGGGTCAGGGTTTGGGGTTGTGATGTTTGCGGTGGACAAGTTCATGTCTGCAAGCGCACAGCGATCAGAGAGTCAAGGACGGGGACTGTCGAATATGGCGCACACAGCCAATGCTCTCAAAATATTCTGGGAAGCGAGTACAACCCCGGTTTGTACCGGTCAACAAGTACGAGTCAATGTGCCGTTCCGAATCAGAGATCTGAATCATGACCCTTACCTCGCACCGGGTCAGCATCTGACTGCTAGGTATTGTCGGCAATAACGAGAGTAAGTAAACACCAACAGGCCGTGATTGAGCAGAAGGGTTGCCGGCCCATCTCCAAAGCAGACGAGTAACGTTATTGCTTGACGATTCTCTGACATTCTATGTGAGGATTTTGATTGTCGGTGAGCACCTAAACGACCCAAAAGAGTACATTTTATCGGGACGATAGATATTCCGATTACGCAGGGGAAAGAAGGGATTATGGTATCAGTGGGAGATAACTCACTGATTGGTTATGGATGGTAACAAAGAGTTCTTCAGAGGAGAGCAATAGGTGGGAAGGCTAATGCTCAAGTAGTTCTGAGTGAGAGTAGGGAGCGAGGAATGAATTCTCAGAATATAAGATAATGAGATAGGGAAGACAGGCTTAAGGCCTGGTCTTATATAGTGTTTTACACTAACCCTGAAACCTGTTTCAGATATGAAACACGGTGTAAGTAGAAGATGTTTCAAGTATGAAACATGTAAGAGAATGTGAAACGTATAGTAAAACGTGTATCATATCTTATGACATTGTGAAACACCAGATAAGGGTGATGTCATAGTCTAGACCATGAGATAAGAAAGAACTTATCTATATGTGATGAGTAATATGGAATAGCGTAAGAATAAGGTCAAAGACCGATCTAGAATCTGGTATCAGGAAATGAAAGATAAGATTAGAAATACCAGAATTCTCAACACATTTGAGTCATGTCAGCTGCGTACCTTGCACAAAGTGCGCTTTTCTGTGGCGTTCCAAGTTGCAGAAAGGAGTTGGATAACAAAACTCAAACTCACTAGGTTCCGAGATACAGGTCCGCCAGCCCCTCCCCCTCCCGGACCCTTTTATTAGGTTCTGAGATTGAGGTCCACCAGCCCCCCCCCCCAGACCCTTTCATTAGGTTCCGAGATTCAGGTTCACCAGTCTCCTGGACCCTTACCGCACTGGGTCATGCCGAGATGCGTCAGCAAGGTGTCACGCGCTTTTTAAAAAAAAAAAGTAAACTGATGCCGCTCACCCTGAGATTGTGCACCAGATCTAGGTCTATGCAACACAGAACGCAAAGTATGTGACAAGCCGAGTTGTGTAAGAATGCCGAAAGGGGAGGGTACGACCTGGCAGGGTGCATCAGTAGGATGCGCAAGACACAAGATTTAAATGCCTACCCCGCTCCTTCGAGGAGAGGTACACTCTGTCTGCCCACCATCTACTGTTCACCTCATAGTTCATCACTACTGTCAATGGCCATTATATCCAGGCCCTGTTGCTCCGCTCTGCCAGACGAGCTCGAGTGGATGATTTTTTTGCTGGCCAGCAGAGAGCCGCACGAACTGGCTAAATATCTCCGTGTGGCTTAGCGCATCAAAAGGTGGTAAGTGTACTTCGAATGGCCAACTTACATGGTACTGAATTTCTGTGCAAAGGCTCCAGCCCATCCTTTATAGAAAGATCTCGATTTATCGCGACGTCACCGCCAAAGATCTCATAGAGTCACTTACCATACGGCGCAAGCGGATCCTGTACTTGTTCGTCGGCATGTCCGTCCATCCTAGCACCGCGGCCAAACTCCTTCGACTCTGTTCTTGACTGATGAACCTCGTTCTGCGTACAGGAGGCCAGATCCAAGGTAAATATCGCGTAGTCATCGACGCTGTCAACAGTCTTCCCTACCTGAAATTCCTCTCCATCGATCCTGCTGTGGTGTTCCAAACTCGCTTCATCCATCTCCCTGACGCATCTATGTTCCACCGTATCTCGCACTTGGATTTGACAACCCAACGGTCCTGGGAAGCAGTCGCGAGAGGATGTCAATACCTATATCGCTTGACCCACCTCTCGATCACCTGGAGGCAGTCTCGCTTTCTCACAGACGCTTTGCAAGCTTTGCTGCATCATCCTGACTTCGCAATGTTAGTGCTTTGGAAAGATGAGCTGGCAGCACACCCACTTGTCATCAACAGTCTTGTGAGACACGGGCTTGATGATCCACAAATCGTGGTCCTGCGCAGCGCCTCATGCTGGTATTTTCAGGTCGACGGGGGCTACTGGTTGCATGCAGCGCATATAATTGCTTGGCACAAGGAGAACAACAGTGAGTACCTTCATGTTTCCAGGCTGTATCACACTTACCTTGCTCTGCAGTCACCACCGTGGGGCATCCTTTGTCCCCCGAGGACACCAGCGCATATCCTGAAATCGACCTTGCGACGTTTCCTTGGGAGCGCGATTGACGTGCAGGAGAGGTTGGTGAGAAAGGGAGCAGGAGGGAGTGCTGGTTGTCGAAAGCTGGATTGCTGGTATTAGTACAGATGCATGAACATATTGTACGTACTACCATGGAATTGAACGAGTAGATATGAGCTGCGAACATCGAGGAAAGGGCGGGGACAGCGAGGAGGCTTTGAAATAAAGACAAACTCGAGGGCGGCGGGAGAGACGCTTCAATGGATCTTCAACCCCACTGTCGCTCGATGCAAGATGGCGATGGGGCGATCCAATGGACACAAAGTCCAAAAGTGGTCTCTGCGCGACACAAAGTCTGGCCGCAGAGAAGAAGTTGAGCGGCACAAAGCCAACTCGGGGGAGTCTCGGGGCCTTGAAGTCCTGGGTGGGGAAGGTGAGCGCGTCATCGGTGGGAGGTCTTGGGTGGTGATGGTGGTAAGCGCGTCGTCGGCGGGAGGTCTTGGTGGTGGCGCGGTCACTGTTGGTGGTGATGGTGGCACAGCGCACCATCAGAGTTGTGCTGTTTCTAACTTCGGCCTGGCTTTGAAAGCACACTACGTCCAGTAGTGCCAATCACCACGCCCTGCACAACACTTGTACATACTTGCTCTATCTTTCAGAGCCAACATGAGTGACATCACTTCCATGCCCCAACTCTCTCCTTCTTCCTCAGTCACTTCAGCAAACTCGACCTCTTTGCCTAGTCCAAGAGAGGACCATCCGAGTCCACTCGTGGAGGCAAATATCAAATTCTCACCTGGCGACACCCCAAGAATCGACTTTCCAAGCAGCAGTCCCCCTCGCACAGCCCACCCCTTGCAACAGAACAAACATCGCTTTCATCTGTACACTCCTCCAACCAAGACTTCTATCTGGGACCTTCACCTCGTATCCCATTCGCTTGGACTGTCACCCCGGTCTGACATAAGCCTAGAGGATTTACAACGAGTATGTACTACAAACTATTTACCGATCGATGACTGACTTTGGTGACTCAGGGCAAGGCCTACTTTCTAAGCGCTCTCGAAGATATCCTCCACTGTGTCTTGAGGGATGCGTACGAGTACAAGCTTGCAGACCGTGAGCGTAACATGTACCACGTTGCCCTTAGCACGGTCAAGATCAAATCCATCAAATGGCGCCAAAATCTCCTTGAATCTATTCGAGAGTGTCGTGAACGGGACGCTGCGGCGAATGAGGAACAAATTATGATCTTGGAAAGTTTGCTCGGCATGAAGCACGTCACCATTGATGATACAATGGGGGATGAAGGTTTAGAGAGGGCTAATCACAAAGATGGATTGGTGGAACTAGGGTCGGTAGATGAGGAGGTAAATTATCTCAAGGAGACTATCCAGCTCCAAGGCAGAGGGTGGAGCATGCATTCCCTATCCAACGAAGATGGCCCGGGCGAATCCAATGACAACGATGACAATGTGACTTCCGATAATGACAACCTCCTGGACAATTGAGTGCTGATCGTTAATAATGTACTATTATGTACCGTCGTAAGATTATCAGTCACAGTCACAATATGATCTTTCTTGCATCCCAAACCGTATGGACTGACATTGTTCGCACCACATCTGAGTATGCCCGGTCATCGCGTCGGTCCCGTCAATCTGTTTTCATTTGCCGTGCTAACGCAACAATAGAACAACCACCCAGTACTAGTAACCAATGAAGGTTTACCTTGGGAATCTGAGTCGTGGTCTTATCAATCCTGGTATCGGTTTGCACCATACCCTCAGCAGCCTTTCCCACATACCTCAGCAGCCATCGAGCACGGTCGGCAGGTATTTGAACGCATGTGGCCCGCTTTCGCCGCCATTCAGCCAGTACAGGCCAATATCAATATCAGTTCAGTCACCGATCATGAATCAGATATTATGGCCGTTGGATGCACACAACGAACCCCCCCTTCTGGGCCTCCAGCTCCTCCACCCACCTCCATGTCATCAATCCCCGCACTAGTTCCTCCCCCCCAAGTTCCCGCTCCTACATTCCCTGCACCCGCACCCACATCTGTGCCTGTGCTTGCACCCGCTCCAGCTGCCATTCCTCAAGCTGGAGCTGATGGTGATGAAAAGAAAAACATTATTGCACAAGCGAGACATGAAATTGTTCGGCTTATGGTGGTCGAATGTGGAGTTCCCAACAAAGCAGACCGCAAATGTATGATTGCACACACCATATCCTCCGCAATTCAATCAGCCATGGGTGACACGGTCGCTGAGCCTCCGAAAGGGATCGAGAGGGAAATAAGGGAAACAATGTGCGAAATACGGCGGGTGTTCAAGACCTATGCCCTGTACCATTTGCACACGGAATTCAGCCTTCGCCCGGCTCAAGGGCAGGCTGTCAACACTTACCGGGCAAGCAGAGTGAGAGAGTTGTTGAGGAGCTATGAGTTTCTTCGGAAGGACTCCTCGCTCCACCTTTTTTCTTCTTCCTTCTTCGAAAACTTCATTTTGGATGCACTGACACTCTTCCCCTTTCAGTTGGGTTCCTTCGTCAAATCCACACACCTTGACAACATTTTTGGCCTTGCCGGCGCAGCTATTATAGCTGCACTGCATGATTTTGATGAAGGACCATACAAACCGCATAGCCTGGATGGAGAAACCTTGCAGGGATACTATAAGGAAATAATGCTGAAAGTGAGGGGCATGCGTTGACCTGCACCAAAATGATTGGATGCAGATACATAGTTAATATATGTTTGATGTTAGACATTTGACCCGAGATTTGAGTTTTTACTATATTCCCACGGTCCAAATGCTTAGCTAATTGAGGGACATATGGACCATAGTGTCTAGTATGTATCCCTATTTTTCCTTATTTGTTCATTCACAGGTTGTGGAGAAACAAAATGATTTCTCCCAACATACTTTTATTACTACCTACAACTACTTAGCAAACCATTTTCTTAATATCTCTTTTATCCTTGAGTACTTAGCCAAGTGTCAGAGAAGGAAATGGAGCATGTGACCTCAGATGCGAATCACCTGACTCAGATCATGTGACCTTGCATAGCATGAGTCATAATGAGTCGGCATGAGTCAATATGAGTCAAAGTGAGTCAGATGAGGATTAGCCAAAGCACTGCCCCTAGACTAGCAGAATGATCATGTGACCTGCACAGCATGAGTCATAATGAGTCATAATGAGTCATAATGAGTCGGCATGAGTCAGCATGAGTCATTGCCAAGCCAAAGGCTATTTTTAGCTCATTGCAAGTCATTTTCTGACAGGTTGAGTCAAAGTGAGTCAATATGAGTCAGTATGAGTCATATCTTGGCACAGCCACCTCGGAACCGAAGGTAGCACAGCCACATGTAAACTACTATATAAGGAGCGCGATTCAGCCCCATTTGGCAGGTTCCCTCTTTTAGGAAAAAAGGTTCCTACTTGAGTAAATCTCAACCAACGAGTGCTCACAAGAGTACCCCTCTACAAACAAATAGTGAGGCTGTGTAGAGAAGTTTCCCACGCTATAAATAGAACTACTTAGACCCAAGTTAGGAGTATACTGTATCCCTTAGGATAGGGACAGTTAGGACACCTTTAGGGAGAAAACCCCAGAGCGGGCAACTAAAGGGAATAGATCCCCAGCTAGTAGGGAGACCTAATAGTTCATTAGTACCCTGGGAAAGGGTCAAGTCGAGCACATTTAAGCTGATTGCCAACTCCTTAATGCATAATAGAATCAGTTTAGGAAAAGCTGTTCTGTGTGACTAAGTGACGTGTGTGAATCAGTAAGCGAAAGTGAAGCGTATTTACGCTACCTACCCAATTGAGCATTCCTAATCGACTGGAGCCAATTGGCATCTTAGGGAAGTACCCCTAGTCACTACCAAGTACCCCCCCCTAGCAACCTGAGAGTTGTCTAGACCATTTCCCCAACCATCCAGTGTACAATTCGTACACCACCCCAACTGAAAGCCAGACCCTCAACAGTTTTGCTGAACCCCCAATCACCCTCAACCTCATTGACGATTGACGAACAAACCACGTACCTGATAGTCAACCCCTTTCTACGAGATTGATACTTATTTCTAGTACCAACTCGACCAGGGAAGAGTACTCTCTTCACCTTGCTAAAGGTTTACTACCCGTGGAGATAAGATTAGTTGTCTGGTAAGCGTTTTCTTAGCGTTTCTACTGATCTTATCTAGAAGAAGACAGCATGCAGACCTGACTGCGGGCCTGTGGCTGCATGATTTCCAGAGCCAGTTGTTGGCTCGCACACAGGGAGCTAGGATTAGATAATCGGTGATTGAATATTTGGGATTAGTCGCGGCTGGGGTCATCTTGGATATTGTATGTACTTCCGTGAAACTGATCGAACGAAGGGCGGTGGGTTGACGTCTGAAACGAGTGCTGTGGCTATCTTGGCTTTTAAGGGGCGTCTAGAATCCATGTGAATCAGTAAGAGCGCCAGCAGGCAGGAGCGTACCTAGTTAGAGGACAGGAGGAAACTTGAGATGTGACATTAGTACAGATGCATGAACATATTGTATGTACTACCATGGAACTGAATGAGTAGATATGAGCCGCGAACGTTGAGGAAAGGGCGGGGACAGCAAGGAAGTCTTGAAATAGAGACAATTCGAGGGCAGCAGGAGAGACGCTTCAATGGATCTTCAACCCCACTGTCGCTCGATGCGAGATGGCGACGGGGCGATTCAATGGACACAAAGTCCAAAAGCGGTCTCTGCGCAACACAAAGTCTGGCCGCAGAGAAGAAGTTGAGCGGCACAAAGCCGACTTGGGGGAGCCTCGGGGCCTTGAAGTCTTGGGTGGGGAAGGCGAGCGTGTCATCGGCGGGAGGTCTTGGGTGGTGATGGTGGTAAGCGCATCGTCGGCGGGAGGTCTTGGTGGTGGTGTGGTCACTGTGCCCGGGTATGGTACCTTGGCCCTTGGGCGGTGACCGGTGATGGTCAAGTGATGGTGGTGATGGTAGGTTGACTAGAGTCACGTGCATTGAATAAACGAGTGGAAAATGTTCACAAATAACTTAAGTAAGTACCAAGTGCCACCGTAACTCCTACCCGCATTACACGCTGTGCCACCATCACCACCCACAGTGACCGCACTGCCACCAAGACCTCCCGCCGACAACGCGCTTACCACCATCACCACCCAAGACCTCCCACCGATGACGCGCTCGCCTTCCCCACCCAGGACTTCAAGGCCCCGAGGCTCCCCCGAGTTGGCTTTGTGCCGCTCAACTTCTTCTCTGTGGCCAGACTTTGTGTCGCGCTGACCTGCACCAAACTGTTTGGATGCAGATACATAGTTATTGTATATGTGATGTTAGACATTTGACCCGAGATTTGAGTTTTTACTATATTCCCACGGTCCAAATGCTTAGCTAATTGAGGGACATATGGACCATACTGTCTAGTATGTATCCCTATTTTTTTTTCTTATTTGTTCATTCACATGTTGTGGAGAAACAAAATGATTTCTCCCAACATACTTTTATTACTACCTACAACTACTTAGCAAACCATTTTCTTAATATCTCTTTTATCCTTGAGTACTTAGCCAAGTGTCAGAGAAGCAATTGGAGCATGTGACCTTGCACAGCATGAGTCATAATGAGTCAATATGAGTCAAAGTGAGTCAGATGAGGACTAGCCAAAGCACTGCCCCTAGACTAGCAGAATGATCATGTGACCTGCACAGCATGAGTCATAATGAGTCATAATGAGTCGGCATGAGTCAGTATGAGTCATTGCCAAGCCAAAGGCTATTTTTAGCTCATTGCAAGTCATTTTCTGACAGGTTGAGTCAAAGTGAGTCAGTATGAGTCAGTATGAGTCATATCTTGGCACAGCCACCTCGGAACCGAAGGTAGCACAGCCACATGTAAACTACTATATAAGGAGCGCGATTCAGCCCCATTTGGCAGGTTCCCTCTTTTAGGAAAAAGGTTCCTACTTGAGTAAATCTCAACCAACGAGTGCTCACAAGTGCACCCCTCTACAAACAAACAGTGAGGCTGTGTAGAGTAATTCCCACGCTATAAATAGAACTACTTAGACCCAAGTTAGGAGTATACTGTATCCCTTAGGATAGGGACAGTTAGGACACCTTTAGGGAGAAAGCCCCAGAGCGGGCAACTAAAGGGAATAGATCCCCAGCTAGTAGGGAGACCTAATAGTTCATTAGTACCCTGGGAAAGGGTCGAGTCGAGCACATTTAAGCTGATTGCCAACTCCTTAGTACATAATAGATTCAGTTTAGGAAAAGCTGTTCTGTGTGACTAAGTGACGTGTGTGAATCAGTAAGCGAAAGTGAAGCATATTTACGCTACCTACCCAATTGAGCATTCCTAATTGACTGGAGCTAATTGGCATCTTAGGGAAGTAACCCTAGTCACTACAGAGTACCCTTCTAGCAACCCAAGAAGTTGTCTAGACCATTCCCCCAACTATCCAGTGTACAATTTGTACACCACCCCAGCTGAAATCCAGACCCTCAACAGTTTGCTGAACCCCCAATCACCCTCAACCTCATTGACGATTGACGAACAAACCACGTGCCTGATAGTCAACCCCTTTCTACGAGATTGATACTTATTTCTAGTACCAACTCGACCAGGGAAGAGTACTCTCTTCACCTTGCTAAAGGTTTACTACCCGTGGAGATAAGATTGGTTGTCTGGTAAGCGTTTTCTTAGCGTTTCTACTGATCTTATCTAGAAGAAGACAGCGCAGAGACCGCTTTTGGACTTTGTGTCCATTGGATCGCCCCGTCGCCATCTCGCATCGAGTGACAGTGGGGTTGAAGATCCATTGAAGCATCTCTCCTGCCGCCCTTGAATTGTCTCTATTTCAAGATTTCCTTGCTGTCCCCGCCCTTTCCTTGACGTTCACGGCTCATATCTACTCATTCAGTTCCATGGTAGTACGTACAATATGTTCATGCATCTGTACTAATGCCAACAATTCAGCTTTCGACAACCAGCACTCCTACCGCCCTGACTTTGAGCTCTGTTAGCCAGGATACTTCTCCAAGATAGCCCCAGCCTCATCTGACACGCGCCATGGTCCCCCCCCGACAATTGTAGGTTTTGACGCCTTTGCTTTCTGGCAACAATCTCACTCGAACCGGCACTACGTAGATACGCAAAATCCGACTCCCATTACATTTCAAGCACCCTCGTTGCAAGCTGCATCGCAAGTGGGCCCAAATCTAACTCAAGCCCAGACAAGGACAGCACAGCGTAAGGAGCTGACTCGAACCCGGTCTGCCAGTAGTGAGTCTTATCTACCATACTATTGCGACGGCATTGACTAAGTCCACCAGTCCGGCCTCCAAGTAGGCTCAAGCATACAAGGTCATGTCTCGGGCATGCACGTTCTACGTACAAACATTTTTTGATCATTCCGGCCGACCCCCTCTCCTCCCCCACCGATTTCCCTTGGACTACCATGTGTAACTTCATGCGGACCTATTTTTCACCCTGTTCTTAGTTCCCTCTGCGAGTACGATCATTTTTGGACAATATGAATGGAATGATACGTCTTTTGTGGGCATCATGAGGGCTTTTGATAGTTTGAGCACTCACATTTGACGTAACAGCTGTACTAGTCGTCCCCTCCCTCTATCTTTTTTGCACACACCCACAGCTCTCGTCCTCGGCCAATTCTAATGTGTCACCTCACACTCCACATGGTCGCCTACTGCCTGGGTACGTAAGATCACCCGATGATGATCGGTGTCTCTGCCTGAAGTACCTTACACCAGGCCAATACTTCCTGCTCATCATCGCATCCTTCATGCCAAGCGAGCCAGATCTTATCCGTGGGGTGAGCATCGATGATTCCATGCGCACACACCGTTTTGATTGACGTCACCCGCTTTAGCACTGCAATGGAGCCCTCATAAAATCCTGGTTGCTCGCCACAATCGATCCTTCCATCGACCCTCTCCAACACGTTGCTTTGATGGCATGTTCGCATTCCAATGTATCGTTTTTTGCCTATAATTTAGCTGTCTCTCTTACTGCTGATGTTCTCTGTCTTTAAGTGCCATCCCGACTGTCCTCGGACGTTCCAGGCCCAGAGAGGGCTAACGCAGCATCGCAAAACATGCAGTATCTATACCACAGCTGAAGCAGAGCGTATTTCCCGAGCGAGCACGACCTTTCGCTTGACCAACGAGCCTCCGTTGAAGCGGGTCAGACAGGAAGATGAATCTCGGGTACTTGTCACCAGTTCTTTATTGGTCATCCCACTAACTTCCATTCCAGGGCGCCGATTCCCCGAACGCATCGGCAGTTCCAATGCACAGTTCATCAATCGATTCGGTCGGCGAGGTGAATGATACAGAATACAGAATACTTAGAACTTTTTCTGATTTGTGCCAGGGTTCGTCCAGTCAACGTTTGCATGGCAACCACCAAGACACATACAGTTCTCCGCCACATCTACCCGATCCCACCCCCAAACCACCTGTGCAATCTACGGCAGATGGGCCCGCTGACTCCACCCCCGAGCCATGCCTTCCATCACGCAATCGGCAACCTCCTGCCAGGTATCGAGACCTGCTGCCCGAGCCTCCGTTGCCTGCAGTCGACCCTCACTCTCCCTACTCTTCCAGTCCCATGTTGCCACATGTGGTTCTGCATGTATTCGATTCCTTTCGTACGCAATTCAATAGGTTCGGCATCGCACGTGCCTACCGCCATCGTCCATCGCACGATCCCGACTCCTACCTCACTGTGGAGGAGCTGTCTCGAACCAATGAACCCATCAGCCCCAACTCAGCTGAGGGTGAGGCAGGCGATTATTCACCACCATGGCCCTGGTCCAATATGTCCATCTGGTGGCTCATGAGGTGGAAAGTGTGCGGTGGCGCCCACAAGTCCGATGTGGAAGTCACCCGACTAGTCCATGAAGTTCTCCAAGCCCCGGACTTCAACATCCACGACTTCACCAACTTTGACGCTTCCAGGGAGACCTGTCAGATGGAAGCAGCTCAGAAGAAGATCCCTCAGGATGACCCATTCAGAATTGATAAGTGGCGATGCACGAGTGTCAACATATCAGTGCCAACAAGAGAAAGGGACAAGGAAGGTAATGGAAGGATATTTACCATCGACGGGTTTCGTTACAGACTGATTCTTGACGTCATCCACACGGTATTTGCGGAAGCATCCTCGAAGAGCTTCCATCTCACCCCTTTCAAGAAGCTCTGGAAGTCCCCGGTTACCGGGCACAAGCAGTGTGTCTACGATGAGCTGTATACCTCCAACGCATGGAACCAAGCCCAAGACGAGATAATGAAACAGAAAAGAGATGACGGCTGCAGGCTGGAAAAGGTGGTTGCAGGTCTCATGTTCTGGTCCGATTCGACACACCTCACACAGTTCAGTCATACGTCCGCTTGGCCCATTTATCTTTTCTTCGGAAACCTCTCCAAGTATGCTCGAGCCAACCCACAGTCAGGTTGTTGTCATCCGATCGCCTTCATCCCTTCGGTACGTTGAATGCATTGCCATGCCCTGCTTGCACCGTCTCATTACACGCCTCAGCTGCCAGAGTCCTTCAAGAAGTTCTTATCGTCCATCTCTGACAAGAAAGACAACCACAACCTTCTCACACATTGCAAGCGAGAACTCATACAAGCAATCTGGATGATTTTACTCGATGATGAATTTGTCGATGCTTACAAGAATGGCATTGTCGTGAAGTGCTTTGATGGGATTCTCAGGAGAGTTTACCCCCGGATATTTACTTACTCCGCTGACTATCCTGAAAAGTGAGCAGTCCCATCACGAATCCTGTGCTTGTGTTCTCGACGCTGACCTGTACAAAGGGTCCTGCTCGCCACCATTTGGGACAAAGGCCTCTGCCCTTGTCCTTGCTGCCTGGTCCCCAAATCGATGTTTCATCGCACAGGATTCATCAGAGACTTTGCAACCAGGATTTCTGATGCCAGAACTTACGTTCATAAGAAGATTGCACTCGCACGACATGCAATCTATGAGCTTGGCCGGCCTCTGAAGGGTACGACCATAGAAACTATTCTCAAAAATGAATCCCTGGTCCCCACCCTGGTATGAACACTCTCGACTGATGTTACACTGTCAGTGACCTTACGATGCTTCCCAGAACTCTTTCTGCGAGCAACTATCACCCTTGGGCTTCAACCTCTTCAGCCACCTAGTTGTGGATTTGTTGCATGAATTCGAGCTTGGAGTCCTGAAGAGCATTCTGAAACACTTACTCCGAATAGTGCATGCTGTTGATCCCCGCAAGATTGAGATACTCAACGAACGGTAGGCTGCAGGGCCCTTCCGCGAAGCAGTTTCTGACATGCATTATCTTAGGTTCATGCAAATCTCTTCCTTCAGTCTCAATACCATCCGCTGTTTTCCACCTGACGTTGCTGACACGAGTCTGCGGCCGGCCTGGTTTTTTGAGCAGGTGCTCAAGGTACAGTGATTGTTCGTTTGAATGCTGGTTGGCTGATGGTGCTCGACGTGTTGCGCTCCAGTGTGCCATCCCCGTATTTGAAGGTCTTTTCCCTCCTGCCCATGACTCGAGCATTCAAACCCTGCTATTCCGACTCTGTGAATGGCATGCATTGGCCAAGCTTCAGACACACACAGACGAATCCCTTGTACTCCTTCAGCAATCTTTACGGCAGCTTGGCAATCAGCTGCGTCATTTTAAACGACACACTTGTGCTGCATTTCGCACCCACGAACTACCCAAGGAGGCCGCGCAATGACAGAGGAGGGAAATAGCTGAGCATGCCGCTGGCCATCGAAAGAAAGAACCACGATCGGTCTCGTTCCCGAAGACGTTCAATCTCGACATCTACAAATTTCATGCTCTGGGCGACTATGTTGACATGATAAAAGCGTTCGGCATGACAGACTCGTACACCACCCATGTCGTGAGTCGACTGTGGATCTCACTTCACCTACAAGCACCCAGCCTAATGGGTTTAATTCAATAGGGTGAGCTGGCCCACCGTATGATCAAGAGGATGTATGGTCGGTCAAACAAGAAGGATGTCAAGGAGCAATTCGCGAGGCAAGAGCGTCGACAAACCCTCCTGAAACGGCAAGGGTTGCGCGACATGTTGACGGATATGGACGTGCAGGCCATTGATGTGTCGTCCATGTTACATCACTCAATGGCAAGCCAGGGATGAAAAGATAACGTTTTTAGTCTCCCACAGTTCCTCTCCCAGCACACCGATGACCCGGCTATTGAAGTGAGACTGTTGTGTGTACCTCTCACACCTACTTACATGCCTCTTAGCCGAACTTTGTGGCGCGTCTGAAGGACCACATGCTGTCGAGGCTGCTCAGCCTTGATTTTGATGGCGACGAGCGGTCGTTCACACCGGAGCAGCAAAACAAAATGCAGCTCAACCTCGACCGTGTGGTGGAATCCAAAATTCTTCGGATCAACTACACGAGCTACGATATCCACCGAGCCTACAATTGTCTGCGACCTGACGGCCGTTCCTTTCTAATGACATTGTCAAGGAAGAAGATTCCGACCGTCACCCCTTCTGGTATTGTCAGCTATTGAAAGCATTCCACATCGAGGTCCACTTCTGTCCAGGTGGTGTTAGTCGTTCCAAGGAGACGCTAGAGATGCTTTGGGTCCGTTGGCTTGGGATTGATCCAGGACACAAGTGGGGATTCAGGCACTGTGCACTTCCCAAGGTCAGTTTCGTGCCTGAACAAGGAGACAGCCCTGCTTTTGGCTTTTTGGATCCCTCTCTAGTGATCCGTGGTTGTCACCTCATACCAGCATTTGCCGACAGTCGCCAATCAATTATTACGGAGGGGCCACTCGGTAGCCAGACTGCAAGGCGAAACTGATGATTGGGCGGGATATTATGTGAATATGTCAGTGTAATCTTTTCATTGTAGTTAACTGGTGTACACTAATGGACGCAGATTTGCCGACCGAGACATGTTTGCGCGCTTCGCAGGGATTGGCATCGGTCACGATGCTGTGCTCTTAGAAAGGCATGCACATGGGCTGGGGGTTGACAACGTGCATGCGGACAACGAAGAAGACAATGAACCCAGTTTGAGGAGAGATCCCATGGAAGGTAGGAGTTTGGATCCAGATGATGAGGAAGGGGAGGATGAGGACATGGACGAGGATGAGGGCGAGGATGAGGATGAGGCTGAAGATGACAATGACAGCAAGGGCAATGGGGGTGATAGTTGTGATGATGATAGCTATGATATTTGTTTCTAGCACAATGTAATTTGACCTCCTACTACCGGCAGTTTACACACACTCAACCAGGATTCAAGTTGGCAGCTGGCCCCAATCATGATGAGCTATACTGGCATAATCAATACACCCGCTATACATTCTCAATGTCTTATCATGGATTGTGATGAACCACACATTTCGTAAGACTTGCCAAGATCTAAATGGAGAGTATTCTAGAGTATATACCATCGCCCATAACCACCAGAAAGCCATCAGTTGAGATGGCCATGGCAAGTCCTGGACATCTTGTACAAATTGTGCTAATAGTACCAATGATGGTCAGCCCATCATTGCTTGACATTGCATTCGCCATGCCTTATAATCTCGTGCCAGACCTTGACCAGGCCTACATGACTGTGTGGCGTGGATCACTTTTGTCACATCACACAAGTGATTATCGTGCTAGAGGGGTGGACGTGATGCGACGAAGTTCGGCTGTAGCATCTATGTAGTACTTACTGCCATATGCCAGTGAGTGTCCCCCGCCTATTTCTTCCACACCGTGGGTGCATCCCTATCACCGCAGGTTGCACAGTGTCGTGTGTCCCGGTACGGTGTTGGTTGCCCGACGGGCCGCGGCGCCACCGTGCTATCATGATATGGATATGATCCTCACCACATGTCAACCCTGTAGCCAAGTTTGACAAATACTGTTTCGTATCCTTCCCAGGTTAATTAAGGACGTCCAGACTTATAGCGGGAGCATGGGGTGTTCCGTTCCCCCAACTTCGCAGAGCGCAAGCCCACGTCGTACGAACGCAGCAGCGACCGGCCCTTCAAGTACTGTCCAGCGAGAGTCTGCCATCAGAGTCTTCTTATTTTGATCCATGCCCTGGTTGTTTTCGCTGCTTCCCCCTTATTTTCAAAGGTCTGACATGTTATTCCACAGGCGATTCGACATTCTTCAGTATGTTGTTGCTTTCAAGCCAGCTGTTGTGACCCCATATACCTTCGCCACTATATTCGTACCCGCCATGTTCAGCTACTATGTTATGGCTGTACTGGTGCAGTTGCCGCCCGCAGGCTTTTATCGAGCCACACTCCTTCCAGTAGTGTTCTGGACTACCTTGCGCGCCAGCATGTCTCTGGATTTCTCAGGGAATGATCTGGGTCACTCCTATATGAATCAGGCGTTAACGGTAAGTGTCAAGATGTTTCCAGGATTGTCCAGACTCAAACTCCGCATTCCAGCTGGGCATGTTTCTTATTGCAATGCGCAGTACGGTGTGGGTGTTTGCACCGCGGCCTTATACTAGACTGCCGATTTCCAAGTCCGGAAACAGTTCAATTGATGGTTGCAACGGAGATACCCTCACTCCCACCGAGCATGGCATCCCGATCTTTTCCACGATGTGGAATGCCTTGGATCTCACTGTAAATCTCAGGGGAATTGGATGGGACGGGCTTCCAACGAAGCACACTCCAACGCCAAATTTCCAGGTGGAATCCAGATCGACATTTATCTTGCTTACTCTCGGTCGACTCGTCATCTTGGGGCTCGTATTTGACATCCTCAGCACATGTATCCACTTGCTCGGACCCGACACGTTCGGAACGCCAAAAGGCGGTACTATCTTCGATCCATCACTAACTTCACCGGAACGGTACATGAAATCATTCATTATCACCCTGCTTTCTGGGTTCGCTTCATACGTTATGATCGATGGAACCTACTGTAGAATACTCAGTAAGTCACTATGATATTAGAATAGTAGGTACCTGTAGAATACTCAGTAAGTCACTAAGTAAGACTAAAGGTAAATGGTCCGATGTAAGTACTGCTTATGTAAGAGGCAATACCAAATATGGAATCCTAAATCCAACACTCCCCCTCAAACACAAGGGGCTAACTATTAGCTGTAAGTGTTTGTCCAAACAGAATAGAAGGTAAGATCAAAAGAAATATACCAAAAGATTCAATAAATGACTTGTAGTGTAGTCCGTATTGATGTCCGTAGGTGGTGGTCGCGGTGCGCTCGAGCGGTGTCCATATATGGAAAGTCGCGGCTCGGCTGCAGAGTGGCTCTGTCGAAGTGCGCGCACTCGCCTCGATCGACTCCGGTGCCACCGTCTTCACGTATCGTGACGTGCGGCTGCTCCTACAATATATTGAGTTAATATACAACCTTTCTAGTGCATCCGATCTGCCCAATACGGCCTCGACGCGGCCGTATGACTTGGTAAGTCGGTCTGCTCCTGCTAACCCTTCTAGCGATCGATTTTAGTCGTCCACGACGACGCGGTGGGTTCGGATGGTCGGCGAGTCGTCTGGGATGGTTGGTAGGTGCTGTGGATGGCCTAGGTACGTTCGCCGTTGTGCGCTTGTACCGCGTGTGCTGATTCGTGTTGATCCCAGCTAGCGGTCGTGTTCCAACTCGTTTCGAGTTGTAGCGTGCGCCGCTTGCTGCGCCACTCCTCTGGTCACCATTCCCATCGTGTCCGACGCCTTTGCCGTCGTTTCGGCGCTCCCGATCACTCCCAGCGCTCCCCACTTCGTCTCCATCGCCCAAATGGCCTCCTGGCCTGGTTTCTTGACACAGCGCGCTCGTTTCGACGACGCGCGTGTTCCCGTCGCTCACGGTGCGTACTCCATCGTATTCGGCGCCTTCTATAACCTCTTGGCCGCCCGAATCGACCTCGACGTCTCCCGGATCTCCCAGCTCGCCTCTATACTCTCCAGACCCGGTATGTGGACACGATGCGATCGTCTCTGCGCCGCGCGTGTTCCCGTCGTCTATGGCACGTCCCTGGGTGCCCTGGAGGTCGCCTGGTACGACCGTCTCGCCGCTCGGGTCGTCTGGGTCGTCTGGAGGTCTCATAGGTGAGTTTCCTCCCTCTACCTGCTCTGAGCGTGCGCGCTCGCGTTCTGACGCATCCCGCAGCTTCCTCGGCACGTTCCTAGGGTCCTCATCGAGTTCCGACGCTCCCGACGCGTCTGGATTGGCGCTGGTAAGTCCGACGTCGCAGCTCGTCGATACTCGCCACTCCCCCTCGAGCTCGACGCTCGGGGGTCCATTCTCTCGCGCGGATGGGTCGGCTGGGTGTGTAAGTGGTGGGGGTGGATCTGGAGGTGCTCTAGGTACGTCGTCGACTGCCGTTTCACTGCGCTGATCGTTTTCTTCGTCAGCTGCTGTCGATCGTATGTGCGCACCTGCGCATTCTCTCTCCCCCGCGATCGACGCGTTACAATACGTCGTCGCGCTCTCCCCTGGGCCCTCCACCTGTCTCGCTTCCTCTGCCGCCTCCGCGTCATCCGCTGCGTCCGCGCTTCGATGCGCGACGCTTCCACTTGGATCGACCTGCACGTCCGTGCGGTCTCGCGGTTCGACTTGCGACCTGGTAGGTGGTTCGTCGGGCTTCCCAGCTCGACGTTCATCGTCGCTGTCACTGCCCGCACCTTCCTCGACACCTCTCGACGTCCCCGACACCCTCGTCTCGACCCGCACCTCGCCACCTCGACCTCTCGTGCCCGCTGGCTGGTCAGGCGGCTCTGTGGGTGCGTCAGGACGACGCTCGTCGTCGCCCGTCGCATCCCCAGTGTCGTCTGACGGTCTGGGTGCGTTCGTCGACTCTGCGTCTCCGTCGGGGTGGATGCGCGACGCACTTCGTGTGCTCGCACTGGTGTTCGTTGGCCAGTCCGTTTCATGCGCGGTCAGCTCCCTGCTGCCGCTCGTCTGACCTGCGTGCTCCCCCTCGAGCGGCATGCTCTGGGGTGCGCGCGATGTTGTCGTGGTGGTCTCGTCTTCGGACGTCTCCACCCGACCGTCTTCGTTGTCGACGTGCTCGTGCACTCGACTCCGTTCCTCGTCGCTAACCCGTTCCACAGCGTCCTTGCAGGTCCCCTTGGGCTTGGTGTGCGCGTGGTCGACATCGGTGTCGCCACGATCGTCTCGGCTGCTCCGTGCGGCGGGTCCCTCGCTGGTAGCTCTCCTGGCTCCAGTCACTTGCCCACTCGCCTCAGCCATCTCACCGCCCTCTTCGCCTGTCATTTCGGCTCGTTCGTCGGCCGTTTCGACCTGTCCGCCTGCTCGTACCTCGAGCGGCTGGTCCTGTGGGTTGCGCAGCACGTCCGTCGGCTCTGATGGCTCGGCGCGTGTTGCGTTCGGGTTCGTCGTGTCGACGGTCTTGTTGTCGACTTCCCGACCTGCTGTTGAGCTGCTCGCCGGGGTCGCGAGGCCTACGCCATCAGCGCTTTGGTCCGTGGTCTCCATGCCCGGTCCACTTGCTGCGGCTGCGCCTTCGTCGACTCTCCCGCGCGGCTTCTCGCCCTCTCGTTTCAGCTCACGACGCTTCTTGTCGTGCCGACCTGCGATCCCGACGCTTCCCGACTTGATTTCGACTCGTTCGCACTCGCGTGCCTTGTGGCCGCGCTTGCCGCACTTCTGACAGGTCCCGCGGTACGTTGTAGGTACCCGCGCAGCCACTCGTGGCGCTGGATTAGTCGGCTTGTCGAATAAGTTGCTTAGGTAGTCGAAAAAGTCGTGGGCTGTGGTCAAATGGATGTGGTCCCAAATGGATGGTGGGGTGGTCGTCACCAGCATGTACTGCGCTTCCGTGTCGTCGCGCATCCACGCGGCTGCGCGCCACGGGTCCCATGGCCCGTTTGGCTTCGTTTTGGTCCCGTCGAGTAGTCCAAGTAGGTCTTGTACTTCCGCTGCTTGAACAAGCTTCTCGCGGTAATCTGACCAATTCCGCCCGTCTGCCGCAAGGTCCGGAACGAGAAATTTCTTGCCGTTCTTGGCTCGTGTCGAGTAAGGCATTTCTCCAAGCCTGAGTGAGTGAACTCTTGTGGTCACTGAGAAGCACCAGGGCTCATAACCTGTAGAATACTCAGTAAGTCACTAAGTAAGACTAAAGGTAAATGGTCCGATGTAAGTACTGCTTATGTAAGAGGCAATACCAAATATGGAATCCTAAATCCAACACCTACCAGGTACATGCGGTATGGTTCACAATACTATTCCAGCAATATTTCTCGCAGTAGCCTCCTCTTCTCGATTCCCCTTGGCTGTCAACCTCGCTCACTAGTTTCTTGGGACGAAGGTGGCACCAACTCTTCCGTGAGTGCTTTGTAGCGGTAGGGAGCAAACCCTTGGAAAGATATCTTGGACGAGTTGGGTCCGTCATAGCTGCTTTTGCGCTTTCCGGCGTTCTGCACGACATCGGGATACGGGGGATGGGTCGAGGCACGGACACACTTTCAGTAGCGGGGTTCTTCGTCATGCATGGTGTGGGGGTCGCGATGGAACATGCTTGGAAGCGGGCTACTGGGAGACGTGTCGGTGGGATCATCGGTTGGTTGTGGACGTTTTCCTGACACATCCTCTGGGGACACTTTATCGTGGATGCTTGGGCGAGAAGAGGCTTGATTGGGATCCCATTTTTCCCTGACGCTTACAGACCTACAACGTTGTTTTTGAATTGGATGTTTAGGAAAAATGTGGCCTCATAGACCTGCATGGACACGTCGCGATTATCACTTTGCTCAGATCACATACAATCTAGTACCATGTACCGCACGACGGTCCGCATTCTAACATTTCCTTTGAAATAAGTTACATTTTTCAGAAACCCTGCGGCTCCAACTGGGAAACCGGCGTTTACACGTAGACTTGTGACCCATCTTCCATTTGCGTGCCCACTTGATCTCCTCCTAATTCACGGTGAATTGGGCACTAGTACTACATGACTCTATGTGCAATGAGTATTATTTGTCAATTGGTGTCAGCACAATCCCTCATCCTCAACCTCCATCAACAACTCTTTGGACTCCTTCGGCGCAGGAACCAAACGATCGAGTTAGGAACGCTCAATGTATGAACAAACTTTACCCTTGTAAATGACACTTGTCTGCGCTGGGTCCACCGCTGACCACCCAACGGGTACAGAATCCGTTTTTGTTGGGAAGAACAGCTTAGCGTTCCAATATTCTGCGACGGCTTCGAGAAGACCCTCTTCTGGTCCCACGAACACCACTCTCCAGGGAAGATCCTTCAGATCATGCGGTAACGTCTGTTGTAAGTCCCTCAAACCGTTAATCGGTGATCTGTGCTCTCTCAAAGTCATTTGAAAGGCGAAAATCGCATCGTTGAGTACCAGGGCACTGTCGATACCAGCGAATTTAGTCTTGAAGGGAATACAGTAATATGGGGGTGCTGCAGATGCCGGTGCGGTTTTGGTGGCCGGAATGAGATCCGCATGTGCTGGCATGGACAACGTAGAAGGGTTTGCGCCGTCGCCTGAGCCCTGCACAACCCAATGGCAATCTATTTTCCGTTTCGCAACGAAAAAGCTGTGGAACCAAGACTCAAAGATGAAATAAGCCGCCTGACGAGTACCTGGATCGTAACTCAATGCATTATAGAACTGCAACCTGACGTGATTATCCTGTGCCTGGAGTGCCTCCGCTAACAAGCGACAAAGGGTCTGCGTCGGGACGTAAATAGAAGCGCGCACGCGATCGATAGTCCCCATGGGAGTCTTCATCGGCTGAAGGAAATAAAACGATGACGGGGGATCATCTGGGAAGTACCACAGTCCTCCGTCTATCACGATCTTACAATTCCGGACAGCACGACCGGCATCTTGATGGTAAAGACTCTCGACTGTCGAATCCTCTGTATTGATGTATTTCGCCAACATGCGAGGAACATTTCCCCAATTCCTCGAAAGAGTGGTCATGCGCGAGACATCCAATTCCAACAGCGTGCTTATCATCTTGTCAGATCTCTCGCCGCAGTGCAGGGTGTATCACTTACGCAAGGTGCACAACCTCCTCATCAGAAAAAACGTCCATAACGTAGGGCGAAGCGCCCGCTTGTTTGCTCCATTCCTTCCAACGTGAGGGCTCGGGTGAGGTGGTCTGGATGACTCGGATATGACCCCGTTTATTTAGGAAGATTTCTGAGGGTGTTGTGACGGATTGGTTGGAGTCACATAGGGCCCACACGGAGGGGGATTCAAATAGGGGTTCCGGGTCGTCGAGCTGGTGGAATTCAACGTCATTTTTAAAGAGCGCGTAAAAGTCCCGGCCATTTAGGAACTGCAGCGCAACAGCCTGTCTCTGGCCGAGGCGTATAACAAGAAAATACACAAGGAAAAGTGTTTTCCCTGACAGCGTGAGAGAAGCCCCTAATGTTCAGATTCAGAGTGCTCCGAGTGTTGCCCAAGACTCACCGATACCAGGCTGTCCAACAACGTAAGCACCTCCTTCATATGTATCTTCGTCCAAAGCTTGCAATGCGATGCGATACTCGTCCCTCACGAGTAACTTGCGATGGAGCGCCACTCCTCCAAAAAGCGACTGAAAGGCATCGAAATATGGGCCGAGGTCGATGAACTGGAAACCTCCAGGATGCTGTTTGAGGACGGCTCCTGGATTGCCCCAAACATCATCAGAAAATTGGTTCAGAACAGGGCGATAGCGATCTTGAGATGTCCGAGTCATTGGTTCGTCGTTTGCTTGCAAGGTCGAAACTCAGCCCCTGACTTTCCTGAACACCACGACCAAATAGATTATGTAATTGGTGGGCACTGACCGTTGGCCACTTCTCTCGAGAATGCCACAGTCTTCATATCCGTCCCGACTTGCGCTTTCCGTGTAGCACCTCAATTATGTAAGGTGTGCGCTCAGTGATTCTCGGGAGACCCACCTTTCCGCCCCATCACACATTCTATTTTGCTAACGCTGCGTTGTGTTCTATTCGCATCATCCACAACCCCGACTCTTCAAGTTGTGGTAAGTGACGACCCCCGGTGTTGCAGGCCACCCGGGCCAATCTGTGGACACAGATACCTTCGCAGGGTCCCACATCTACCGGGTACATATTCATATTGTCAGGAATTGCCTTTATCGGTCGTTGGCGACCTCCATGGTTCCCAAATCTTCCACCCTTTCTGCACTCTTCCAAATGGATCTGGATCGAAGTACCCCCAAAGTCATGTTAACGCAGCCTTTCGCGAACGCGAGCTCGAGCGATGTGGTCATGCCGAACAGTCTGGAACTTCGCCCCCATCTTGGTACCGGAATTGCGCATACTCACATTCACCTTGTTTCGCTCGCCGATCGACAAGATAGACGGGAACAAATGGAGTTCCTCCGAACGATCCAGGACTTGACGTGGACCGTCATCGACGCTGTCCCCGGAAACGCTACGCTTGTCAACCGTATTCTCGACTGGGTAGCTCTTCTTCGCACCGAGAGCAAGAAAGTTGGCGCGTTGGGCTTTCGTTGGCCTGAGGAGATTAACGCGCTTTCGGTTTCGCACGAGCCATTGAAGCAGTCTGGATCAGATACGTGGGCCGAGGCGTCCCCTTCCAGCAAATCCAAGTCCAAAAAAATCGGTTCTTCGACATACTCGAGCCTTCCGTGTGCGATTGAAGACAGCTCGATGCCAGTGTTCGCGAACGACGCTCCAGAGTGGATGGTACTTTCTCCTGCAAAAGTCGCTTGCTGGCATTCCCACGTCTCAGCCATCCGCCGGTTCGTCGAGAAACAAGATATGCATGACCATCGTCACGGGGACGACGTGGTTGTAATTCTCGAAGACGATATCGACATGGAAAAAGACATTTCCACCCGGCTATCCCAGGTCTGGACATTCCTGCCCGCAGGCTGGGACATTGTCTTCCTTGGTACGTACGACAATATTTTCATGCGTATGGGGTACGACGCAAGTGGACCACTACGTTCTGAAATATTCAACGACCTGTCAAGGTCACTGTTGGTCCAACGAATCCTACTACCCGTCGCTCACGGAATTCACGGATACAAACCTTCATCCGTCACACTACCCGAAATGCACGCACGCATACGCACTCTCGCTTTCCGGAGCTCGGCGACTCCTGCAGCACCTACGTTATCCTCCGTTTGCATATTCTCGGGCGCTCGACCAGGCGTATGCATGGCTCATCCGGAGTGGTCGTCTGAGGAGCTACTCCATCATTCCCAGTCTCATCGTGCAAAGGAAGAGCGGAAGTAGCGATATCTTACCTGGTTCTGGGAGTGAATGGAGGGAGGGTTTGCGGAATGGTGTGTTTGAGGCAAAGTCTTGAGTACGTATTTCTGGACAACAACCTTTTGGAGTCAATTGTTATTGCAAAGTATGTTTGTTTTTGGGCGTGGTGATTTTACTTTCCTCTCGGCATTTGATGTGGCCTTTTGGTGATCGATTGACCGTTCCTCAGGTTGGGTGCCATGGTGCATGCAGCAATGATGTAGCCGGTTTCTCTCCGACTACTCAGACCTCTTCTCTAAGGTCTTTGCGTGATTTTGCGAAAGCCGACCGGGTATCGTTGCATAGTGCCAAACTCCCAAAGGCGTAGATATGTCCAACCACTCTGCCCGCCGTTCAAAATGGTAGGCGAACTGTCCGAGAAATGAATGCCATCATCTCATGGATAAGCAGTGAACAGGTTACGCACGTTGCCGTTAGGAAGGGCAACAGCTGGTAAAAGAGCGATAGGGCCATTGGTCTGTACACCGTACACAGGGACGATCAGATGTAAGTGACTCCAACAATCGAACATCCTGCAGTCGCCCTTCTCAGTAGTCACCGAAAACCTGCATAACAATTATGACGAGCGAAAAGGACGCAGTCGTTGAATGTACCCGTCTGGAACGTCAATCGTACCTCGTTTGGTATGTCAGGTTCGCTGGCGTCAACCGTCCATCAAACGAGGGTCATTCTCAGAGTTCGGGTGGTGGCCCACAGCGCATTGGTTCAGCATACGTCAACATCATTGTACACGCACAACTTCCTGGAGTACCCCATCTTCCCATTTTTGTGCTGCATCTTTGGCGACGACATCGCCTCGGCAAGACGAGCACATGCACGGTATATCGTCGTCGATTGCAAAGAGAAAGAGCTGACAACGATACGGAAGGATTCCGAGGTGAATGACCGAGAGGGAAAAGAATGAATTGTCCCCATGGTACCAGTTGTTGAGTCAATGTTTGCCACACAGGGGCTTCGGATTGTAATCTTGGCGGCATTCACACAATCATAAGCACTCGACCCCGTTGCGCTCACCCACTAGGCACACGTCCGCACTCCAGGCTTCTTTTTTGCCCTTCCCGTTCCATTGCTGTCCCCTGGCGATTACTCCATTCACCATGTGGCACATGCGATTGTGGGCTCTACCATTTTTGACGGCTGGGCTGGAGTGCTCTGAAAACAAGGTATCCCTTCATCGAAAGGTTCGATGTGGCCGAGGAAGTAGACTACGGACGCTGGTTGTGTCCGGTTGACGCTGAGCGCTGAAGCTTGAAGTCAACTCATAAGCGCTTGGTCAGTTGCAGGCACGCTACACTCATTTCTATTATAACTGACCTGTTTCCTACTAGTAGGCTACTACCGTACTCCCCTCGTCTCATCCGAGCCATTTTCCGGTCTTCTTGTCCAGCAAGGTCCCCGTCGGCAACACCGACCCCACTACCCCATACCGCTGCTCAGGCTCGTCAGTCTACGTCTGATGCAATCTGACAGTCACTGACAAAGTATAAATATTTGGCCCTCAACCCCTTCCGAAGCAACAGCACTAGCGCTGGGAGCACCGAGCGTAGTAAATGTAGTCGATGGGACTCCACACCCAAACATTCAGAGACGAACATGGATGGACGGAAGCTACCCAACGAATGACTGGGTATTATCCCGAAGATGATTGTGCCAAGCGCCCATGTGGCCTCCGATAATCTGGCGCTGCGCCGTATGGAATATCTCTTCGTGTGCCAGAATTGTGATATTAGGCTGGAGCTTGCGGGAGTGATCGTCCACCGTCATCGCTCCTTATTCGGAGCGGCGCGTGATTCCCAGGAGCGGAGCGTGTGGCAGGTAGGCTGGTGGATGCTGGGCGCGGCATGTGGACTCTGGAGTGAGTTGACGCTGCGCTCCATCGATTGTTACTCCTTTGAGTCATTAGCTCCCCTGTGACACTTCCCTGGTCGCCAATTTCCTCTTCATTTGCTTACGTGACCGTACACAGCGGACTCAGAGCACGGTAAGAAGAGAAGATACATTATTCATTCATTCACTCAATAACATAGCCGTGGTACATGTTTCGTCCGAAGGGTTATCTTGTAAAATTAAGTGTCGGATCCATCCATTCTGGTGACAATGGGTTTCAAAATTCGGTGCAAATATTCAATTCTACTAGTCTCGGTCCATTCGTTCTGGTGGCAGGCGGAGGTTGAAATTCCTGCGACGGAAACCTTGCGGAAAACTTTCGAATGTTGAATCGTGCCTTCGGAAACCTCCGGAGACGTCAGCGTTGTCAGCAATCTTAAGTAATCAGGCGTCAGGCACTAATTATAAGTAAGCGAGTACACGATCGGTGGCATTCCCTTCTAGGAAACGACGTTTCCAGCACTCACCACGGATGTCGCATCTGTGGATTTCATTATGTACTACGTAGTAACTATGGCGTGTCGATCCACATCGAGTTTCCAGTTACGCGCCGTTTGAAACTTTCCGGGTCATTGCTTGGTCGGCCGACGGTCTTGGCATTGGCATGTTCTGTCCCGGCTTGCGCTTTTGGCGTCGCAGGCACCTCCACGGAGGGTGTTCAGAAGGCGTGTAGTTTCCCTTATTGACCTTCCTCCGGGAAATTTGATTTAACGAAGCTAATTTCCATGTTGCAGACTCAATTGCAATGCATTGCAACCCAACTCATGCCACAAACCCCGGATTTGTCCCTGGCGTCCCACTGGCATTCCCCCCTCTCCTTTCCACACCTTCCCCCATGCGAGTGGCTCTGATGATGATTGGGAATAAAGTACAGCATCAACATATCTCCAATTCACTCCATCTCCACTCGGGGTTGTCGAGACGTGCTATCGATTATTGCGCGCCAAGCCATCAGCACCCATACCATTCGAAAAGGCATTGGAACACCAATGGAAAGACGTGCTGTGTTTGCAGATTGTACGTTCCATCCAGTTTGGTTCCGGGGCGGCTGCCCAGCTATATGGAGAAACCCTCGCCCCTGACGCGGGGATCTGTGGAAGGCATCTCAGAATCTCAGATCTGACCATCATTCCGGTGATAGGCTTAGGGTATTAACAGGGAGCGCTGTGCTGGGATTCCAGGACGATAAAAGAGACTGATCGGTGCAGAGTGCTCACCGTGTCCACGTCTTGTTATGCCCCTCCCACTAGATAACATGCGCTCGTTGATTGCAACGTCTCCCTCTACCCTACGACGGCCATTCTCAGGACCTGTAGTTCTTACCTGGCAGTCCCCATACCCGTACCGACGCGAACCAAGCCATGCCAGGAACCCAATGTGCAGGAACGCTAACCACACCTTCAATGCCGAATCCATTCCTTCCGTGCGTTTGCAGAATTGGGCTTTGATGGATATCACGAGCTAACGAGCACCATATACAGGGTGGCATGACCAATCAAGACCAACCCCATGCAGATAACGATAACTCTGTGGAAGCACCATGAGCTTTGCCGTATATGCAAGGGTACTCTGTGCCTGTCGACATGGCTGCCTTGCACATGACTCCCACATACGAAGATGCAGTCCGCCGTGAAATGGAAGGATTATACGGGACTCCGAATCGCGACAGTGCCGCCGCGCCAGTTCCTGCAGTATGTCCTGCGATCTCCATCGTGTGGTTGTGTGTATGACCGGCCGATGAATTTCATCAGCAGAATTACGTGACACATGGCTGGACTGCTAATCACGACACAATCACTGCGCCAGTTCCTTCAGTAGTATGTTCTACTATCTCTTTCAGTTGTGTATGTGACAGGTGGCGCATGGATTTCATCAACAGACTTACATGACACCCAGTCCTACACAAATGGGAGAAGGACATCCTCCGATAACCACGACAGAGAACACTCGCTCATGCTTGGTGGTGGGGCGCTATCAGTGGACCGGGGTGGGTGTCTCTGAGCCGTGCGACGTTCCAATTACATATCAGAATGTTCCCGCACATTTCCGGGACACTCATGGTATCAAGAGAATGAACGAAGATGTCCTGATTTCCTGCTGGTGGGGTGAATGTCGCAAAAGGGTCATACGTAAAAACTTCGTTCGGCACATTCGGGAGTGTCATTTGGACCATTGTAGAAAAAAAAGGCACCCTTCCTGAAAATGCTGTGGGTCGAAGTAGCAAATAAAAAAGTTCTTTACTGTCGTTAGGGGTGGGAATCCCGCCAGTGCTGGCAGAGGTTCTAGGAGAAAAGCCAAAACTGGGTGTTCCATTTTTATCGTCTAATTCGAGTTCTCTTGCCGATAAATTCCACGTCTTAGGCCCAGTTCAGATAGATTTCTTCTCCTTCGGCTAAGCTCAGCTTCAACATAACTTCGCTTGAGAGTCCGCCGCCGGGGAGGCTGTGCCTGGTTGCACGATTGATTGATCGTAGATAAGATACCTTTTCACTGTCCCCCATGGATCTCAAGTCTCAATTAATCGTTCGTGCGGAACTCGAACGTCGACGACGTCTCTTTCTCCTGTTCACAATTTTGGTAGGTCATATAACCTACTACTACCAACTACTTTTTCTGTCAAAACCCGAAAGAATACCGTACCATACCTCAATTCTGACTGGCCAGGGATGGATTCTGGAGCTGCTCAACGGACATCCCGATCGGATAAAAATGTCTCTCGGGGTTGGTCATGACGTGTTTGATGCACTTATTCAAGTGTTGGTTGAAAATGGGTTCAAGAAGTCGCGCCGCAGAATTTCGGTGGAGGAACAACTCGGGATTTTTCTCTATACCTGCGTGACAGGCCTGAGTACACGTCATGTCGGAGAAAGGTTCCAACACTCACCAAATACGATAGCAAAGTAAGAATGTGATTTCAATCGCACAACTGCAGATTTGATTCAGTGGTGACTCGGAAAAACAGATATTTCAAGCTGATGCTTGAATTTTTCTCATTGGTGCCATTCTATACATCACATGTCAGGTTACCAACTGCCGAAACCCCCATATCGACGAAGATAACTGGCGATCCTCGGTTTCGACACTTTTCAGACTGTGTCGGAGCTGTAGATGGGACACACATTCATGCATTCATGCCAGTTGAGGAGCATCCGAACATGCAAAACAGGAAGGGATTTATTTCCCAGAACTGTTTATTTGCATGTGATTTCGACCTGATGTTCACGTACGCACTAACTGGATGGGATGGTGCAACAGCGGATGCGACGATGTGGCACAACGCCCATACCCAGGACTTGTACATACCTGAGGGAAAATATCTTCTTGCAGATGCTGGATTTGGTGGATCAAGTGCGCTCCTTGTTCCGTACCGAGGGGTGCGGTATCATCTGAAAGAGTGGCAACAAGCAAATTTGCGGTGAGATGAAATCCACTTGACGATGAAGGGTGATACTCACTGAGTCACCGTGTGCTAGCCCACGAGACAAAAAAGAACTTTTCAATCTTCGTCATGCCAACCTGCGAAACGTCGTTGAACGGATTTTTGGGATCATGAAATGACAGTGGAGAATCCTTCTCCTTGCACCTGAGTACAACATGGATATACAAGCTCGCATCCCAGCAGCACTCTACACCATTCACAATTTTATCCAACAACTTGACCCAGAAACCTTCTTCACTATGGAGTTCCAAGCACTCTGCTTGGAATGCACTCACGAGCACGATGGTGATACAGCTGGATTCGGAATTCTTGCTGAGGGACCGGTAGACACAGCAGAGAGGCATGAGGCGGAAGGACGTCGGGATCGCATTGCGGAGGCTATGTGGCAAGATTATTGCCGTGAGTCAAGGGAAAGGGGGATACAAATCTAGCAAATCTAGCATAGTACACGAACACTATGCAATGAATTGAGATGTGTATGCCAGGGAAAGGATGAATAGAACGACGCACTGTTACAAGCTCGCCAGGTGGTCATATCATTCCGATGATACTGTATCATACAACATCAATTCAATTGTACGTCACCATCCATGCTTTTCCTTGCGGTTTCGCTGTCTTTCCTTGCTTGGATTTCCGCAAGCGTATTCTTGATCCACATCTCCTGCGAGGGCAGGTCAAACTTGAGGAAAAACTTGACCCGCATCTTGTTCTGTGTATCGCTCATATAGTCAGCGAGGTCGTTGTTCTCAGATGGACCAAGGTTGAATGACATGAGAACTGTGGCGGCTTGCTCGATGTAGTCGTTGTCAGCGGGGTGGGAATGGGATGGTTGTGTTGGTGCCTGCGGCGGTGGAAGTCCTAGCGAAGCGAGAGTAACAGGTTGTAGCATTGCTGGGTCGATGTTATCAAGGAAAGTGGTCAGTCATTGTAGTGCGTGATCACCAGCAGCCTTCGTTTGTGCAGCTGCAGATGGCGGACGAGATCGTTTTTGTGAACCTTCGGACCCAGCGTTTGAGCCAACAATGCTTGACACCTTCCGCTTCTGGCTGACGCTTGTCATTACAGACGTGGCCATGGAAACCGTAGACTGTGGAGGGTTCGAGAGAAAGGTGGATGGCGTTGATGGAGGGATGGAATTGGGATCCATGCTGGTGCTGCATGCCGCTGGAGCTCGGGAGGTAGACATAGCCGTATTGGGGTCATCGACAATCATTTGCATGTCGGCATCCAAAGTGGCCATAGGCAGTGGCCCCATGGGGCTGACCTGAGACTCGGAGTTCCACACAGTACTCGGACCAGCAGAGGTGAAGGTGGCCAGGACATTTGCTAAAGGGTTGCTTTTTTTGGGACCACGCTTCAGCTTGGATTGTCCTGGATGGAGTACGTGTGTCCCTTTGGCAATAGAGGGCATGAGGGGCGATACGCTGTCCCAGTATGGCCACGGAGCACCCTCGTACTTTGCCGCACCTACGTACGACTGGAAAGAAAGTTAGCGGCATGAACAAAAGTGACAGGGCCAAGAATGTAGTACCCACCTTGCAAAAGATTGCCCATGCTGGCCGAGTGTAGTCATCAATGACAGCCCCATTTTTATCATCGTAGTGAAAACCCGATGCTCCTCTGATCTCACTGATCAGAGTGTACTCGGCCTTGATCTTCAACAGAATCTGAGTCAGTTCCAAGCTGATAAGAAATTATAATACGTACATTGCTCCACTTCGTGCGACAGGACTTGCCCGTTTTCAGCACCTTTTGTGAGGGGAATTTCCCGTTCAGTTCAGCTGCAACCTTGTTAAATGTTTCTTCTTTGAAATTATTATCACCTGCTGATGCATGGTGCGATAGGAGGAGCTTGATGAACTCATCAAGTTCCAGAGGGGTCCATGAGGTTCGACCTGCGGAGCGAGCATTTGCTTTACCCTTGCCTTTGTTGCCTCTCTTGGCACTGGCGGGATCAACAACACCCTTGTTTGAACGAAGATATCGCTGAGACGTGCGCGATCCAGATGACTTGTTTGATATTGGGGAGGGGCTTGTAACTCGAGACATCGAGATGGGGGTACTGCATTTCACACATCACAGGGACTATGATTGCATTGCATAACCAGATGGTAGTCGCCAAATAGTATCAAATAAATAATGAACAACATACATTTATCTTGGTATAGCATGGAATGGCACAGGTAAACATTACTGGGATGTCTACATCATCCCTACCATATGACGGCGCGACTATATACCCTTACCAAGATATTTCAAAGGAACCCCGGAATTCACACAGACTACCAATGAAAATCACAATTTTACAATAGCGATGAGCATTAGATGATATAACAAGACATTACCCAATTGTATCATATCAACACAGCTAGTTCGCGCATACCAGAGTGTTCACAAATTATCGACTTGGTCGTAGGGGAAAAGAATCCTTTAAGTAATGCAAGCCACCAGTGTATATAATGAATAGACAGGCCAAAGCTGAGAGACAAATAATGGCAAGTAGGTTCGTCATGGTGGGAGTACACAAGGATGAGTGAGGGGGAAATGAATGTGAAATCAGCGCCAGGGGGGGTGGTACATGGGGGTGAACTTGATGCGATGGAGACTGTTAGTGCAGTGATGACGTTGAGTTCATCTTCTTTGAGTCGGACTCGTCAATCAAGGTGTCGGGAGAGACGGAGCGCTATGGAACTGCGAGTGCCAAATAATTCTTCATTGCAATGGGCGCGACTTAGATATTGTCTGCGCGATTTCAATTAAACATGATGAAAAATACTACTTAGTACTAAGAGATCGTTCCGCCCACTTCTTTGCCATACGCTCTCATAACTCCAAATAAGGGGACATTCGCCTACATGTGCGCATAGACTGAATTGGAACGAGACAAGAAGGCGACAGAGGACTGATGGGGCTGACTGACGATGAATGGTCCCACGGCATCAAAGTCTTTGTTGCGGCTCTTTCGTCTCAGGGTCGTTGCTACCGAATGCGTAGCGGGGCTCGGGGAGTAACGATGGGGTTGAGTCGATAGGAACGAGAGACAGGAGCGTGTGGAACGCTATAGACTGACGCAGGGGGGTGAGTACCATTGCTGCGGCTGCGCCTGCCAGAAGCGAGGCCATCAGAGGAGAGCTCTCCAGCGCTGATGTTGTAGACTGCAGGGTGTTGTCAGGAGGGGTGTAGGGACGATCGGGGGACGTAGCAGTGTAGTTGGCAGGGGGGGGGGGTACCCCAGCGTCAATGCTGTAGACAGCAGAGTGTGGTCAGGAGGGGTGTAGGGACGAACGGGGGATGCGGTGGCGTAGTTGGCAGAGGGGGGGGGTACGAGTACTCACCGATGGGCGTCAGGTTCAGTGACGATGGGAACTGGAATGGCGGCCGTTGGTGCGTATCGATGTGCTTCGGCGCTCAAGGGGATCATGCATCATGGGTAGCAGAGGCAGAACAATGCTGGGTGGTGGTGGTGACAGTACCGGGGGCATCGCAGGTGACGAACGCGGTTTCCCGGGACCCTCCTCGTTCTGCGGTAAATTTGATCAGATAAAGCTACTTAAATGAATCGCGATGATGTACAACACCGAAGTCGCGCAGATGGCACGGATAAATTGCGCACTGTGGCACAAAAGTTGCGGGAATTATTTGACACTTGCAGCTCCATACATCTGCCAAAAGGGACTTGGTAGTACTCATCTTCTCAAGGATTGACCAGCTGGGGGCTATCTGAATCACCAAAAGGTTGTCGTCCACGGAGATGCATGTCATCTGACGAAAGCGATATGAATGGTGGCGCCGGAGAGATTTGAGGATGCAGGAAAATGAGAGCGGCAGCCTGAGTCTGGTTACTCTGCGAGGATGGACTGCTCACAGGGCTTGTGCAAAATTCATCCAGGGTTCTACCTCAGAAATTTACATTCCTCTTCGAAACCTCGGTCAACCCCATGCTCCGAATCTGGCCTTGAACACTCCGTCCCTCCAACTCGACTGGAGGAATAGGTAATGGGGCCGTTGGAGTGATCGACGGTGAACGTTGGGTATCCCGAGTGATCAATAACCCTGACCTTGAAAGATGAATTGGCCGGCGGGTTATCGCGTTGTCAAAGTAGGGTACTGACAGACAAAGTAAGAGATGCCCCCTGTCTGGTACTTGTCGACGTGTGACTTGAAAATACGTTTCTGAATGAAGCCCTGCAACCGCTGATTGGTGAAGTTGATGCAGAACTGATCCAGGGAGTTTGGCCAGCTCGTCATGTTTTGGGGACCGGGAAAATCAAAAAGTCCGATGAAGGTGTCAAAGTTGTCGCGGCAGAGGTGTTGGTTGATGTATTCGTTGAGCCAGGCAAAAAGGAGAGAGTAGAGTGTCCTAGAAAGGTCGTCACGGTTGTCAGAGGCACCATCAGGGTCCATGAAGACGGTGCAAAGCTCCTTCTTGACGAGCTTCATCTTGTAAGAAAGTGTGCTCTCAAGTGCGGAAGGTTGTACACCAAGGAATTCAGCAACGATGCCAAGAACATCTATGTTGCGAACGACAGCGGGGTCGACGTTACGACTGCGGTCGACGGTGAACTCGATGTTACTCAAGTGGAGGATAGCCGTGAGGAGCTGGCATGTTTGGGCGACATGTTTGTCTAGAGAGCCCAACGGATTTGAGGGCTAGCTTGAGCTGTTCGAAGCGAGTGGTGTCGTCGTCCCGAATGCCATTGGAGCGAGCGCTAGTGCTGGCGCGCTTACCGAGATAACGGTACTGGGTCTTGTCGGCGAGGTGAAGATGATGACATTCTTCTGGCGATGCGCCAGCCATCAAGTAATAGAAAATGTAGAAATTTCGCTCCCCGGATGGCACAGCTGCCACTCGGTTGCACTCCAGATAGTAGTCAAGGGACTTTATGCAGACAAACGCCCTTTGTCGGTGAACTGCAACTCCGTATATTTTCCAAAGCGAGACACATTAGGATTGAAGAGCGTGCGAGCGTTTCCAAAGGACTCGATGATGAACTCTGCTGCAGGCACCTGGCTTGCGAGCTTGGAGCCCTTCTTCCCCGGGTTGGAAACGGACAGCTCTAGGAGGGTCTTGATAGCGAGGCGGCGGCTTTCTGACTTTCCGCTACCAGTTTCACCACTACGAAAAATGGAACATTCATAAACTATGCCTAGAGTACAAAGAAAAGAGCGTACCTGATGATGAGGGACTGGTCCTGAGCTGTGCGTCTCATGTGGTAGCAGACATTGATGGCAAGCTGGAAGATATGGGGAGGAAGGGGACCTTGTTCTCCGCCATGTCCCGATAGCTCGCGGCGTACTTTTGAAGGATGGAGTCGGCATTGGAGGCGACGTATTTGTGAGGATTGATGGCGACAAGGGCAGAGGATCCGATGCTAGTGTAAGTGTTGTCGGCCATGAAACACTCGCAGAGACAGGTGACGATAACATCATCCGAGGTGGCCGATAGGCTAGCGATGTCGGAGACGGCCTCGGCCGCTGTTGCAGGCTCATCCCTGTGCTGCGCGCTGAGCGTTGAAGAGATAGTAAATGGTGTGTGGCTTTCCGGGCTTTCCCGTGTCAGAGTTTTAAGTCTATACAGACAATCTGCAAAGTGCGAGGCTGTAGCCAAGCCTCGTGCTGTAATCTCGACGCCAGGTGGCAATGACCTTTCGGCTCCCACTGTGTTTCGGACGGCATTCCGACGCCTTACCGAAATTTCCCTTGCTCAACTCCCGAAAAACCAGCGCTCAATGATTGGCTCCAACGTATTCATTAGCTTGGCACTTGCAAAGACGTCCTCGATGAGCACTGTCGAATTGTAGCTGCCGAAGAACCTCACATTCTCACACACACTAACGACTGTCAAGACCCAGCGTGCTGTGAAGCAGACTGGCACGGTGTATGGTGGAATGGAGTGGGTCGTTACTCCTCGATGGACGAAACCCCCAGCCATACGAGGATGCTGTCAGATGCTTCAAATCGGAAAATGCAATTTGGACGTATGGGAAGGGGGTACAGAGAAGTGATGTTTAAGTTGTTGGATGAAGGTACTAGCATTCAAGCGTGCTGATCATCTTATTGATGAGCTTGCGACTGTCTCGTTCCAGAATTACACTTCTGATCTCTGTATGTGTACCTGCTTTTCCAAATACTGCGAATCTGCGCTAGTTATATCCTGTGGTAGAAATGAATGAGCACTTGAGCTTGAGACATGGTGTGCGCAACATAGCATCGAGGTTTGCGGCATGCGAAACGTGGTAGAAGTCGATGTGAGTACTTGAAACGCGGCACGCGCAACATATATCGAAGTTCGCGGCATGCAGAACGCGGCAGGAGTAAGTGTGCATTTATAAATACGGTACGTGTAACATATATCGCGGTACGAGGGACGCAGAACTGCGGTCGAGATTAAATGTGCATTTATAACGCCATATAGCACAAGATTGAGAGGGAGCACCGAGATGAGCGAGAGGAGAGCCTTCAGCCTTGATAGGAAGTGATATCAGATCGGGCAATTAGAACTCAAAGTCCCCTTCATCGGAATCCTCGCTTTTGTCTTTGTCTTTGTCAAACTCGTTCTCGTCCTTGTCTCCGCCCCGGTCCTCTTCCGAGTCCGTATCCTCTTCGTCAACATCTAGGCCCTCTTGTTCTTGCTCCTCCTCACCCTCACCGGTGTGCATGGACGCAATGGGTGCATTGTCATTGCAACCATCGTTGGTGTCTTCGCTCAGGTCTTTGCCTTCATCTTCGTCATCGGTAGTCCCTTTGTTGCCTCCGCGGTATTGAGTTGTGTGGCCAACGCCGATTCCTGCGAAACGAGCAAACATGTCCCTGTCAGCAAAGCTACTCGAATTAGCCTGGGGGCAATCAAAGTAATTCAAATTGAATACATACATGTTAACGTAGAACTCGCTCCAGTTGTCTACGTCGCCAGGTTGTCGTGCGATTGACTTTCCAGGCCTCAGGAGTGTGTCAGTTCGACCCTCTGAGAATACAGGGATGAGGTGACATCTTCGGATAACAAGAGATGGATCCAGGAATCCAAAGGCATCGTCATCCTGTTCAGGAACAAACCCAACTTTTGGTAGGCGGGCCACCTTAAACCCCCACTTATATCCTGGCACAATGCCTAACCAACGAACCCACAGAACTTCTATAGTCTGTGGGGAACGATTACGAGAATCTGGTGCAACATGGACGAATGCAATGGTGAATGCGCGGAGGACTTGCGCATACCAAAACGGGTGGGAATCTGCTTTGTCTTCACATGAGAGAGTCATGATGACACTACCGTGTCCAGGGCGCATGAAATCTTGTTGGCGGCGGATGTCATATGAGGTATAGTTTACACGGAAGGACTTTGATTCGATAACGCGGTTGAGATTGTCGATGAAGAAAAGTTGACCACGCTGAGCTGCGGTAAACCCGTGTTCGTCCCCATCGTAGTCATACTGATACAAGCGTGAAAGGATATGATCCTTCAGCTTGGAGACGAAATCGCCCTTGAGGACTAGAATGTTTGAACTTGGACTAAGTTAACATGCATCGTGTCTTACCTTGATTGCTGGATCGCCTTGTGCACGGAGATCGCAAAGAAGCATCCTGAGATCAATAGTATTGTTCGGTGAATGGGTGAGAACATGGTGCAGTTCGGGAATACTGTCCATATCTGATATCTCAAGGTTGTCGAATTCTGACAAAGAGTCACTGGCCTGTTGCTGACGCCGAACGTGGGTAAGACGACGCTCTTGTCTCGCAAGTTGTTTGCCGATATCTCGTTTGCTTGTTAGCCCGTAAAACTTCTTGATTAAACGGTGAGAAAGCTCTCCCTGCAATGTCAACGTCAAATCATGAACGCCTCACATGTACAAAGCTTCCTTATGACCTGTGTCGTGTATGAATCGGTAGTGCCGAAAGCTTTAATGGTACTGACGTAGTCTCCCAAGGCATGGAATTTGTAGGTGTGCATGTTAACTGTCTTGATGCGAAGGACCACTCGATGATGGGATGTTTGTTGCGTGGTTTTTTTCTGCCCGTACTTGTTGGTGTCGCTGTCGGGCCATAACCTCACTAGGCAACTCCTTGGTCTCGAATGCTTTGCAAGTGACATTAATGAAGTGTCGAAGCTGCCCGCTCAACTTCCTCAGTGACTGGTCAAGGAGACCGAGTGAGTCGTCCGAATGAAGCCTTAGTTTTGCCAGCGAATGCCATTCAGCCAAGCGAAACAAGAGAACCTGCAATCGAAGCATTGTGCTTGTCCGGGAACAGACCATCAAATGCAAGAATTGCACACTAGTACTATCTAAGCATGTCTTTCAACTCGAAAGAATAAGAGCTCACCTGAAGCATATCTTCAAAGTGTCTGGCAGTCCGCTGACGCATATCAGCCACGTTCTCAGGAAAGCGACGAATGGTGTCCGTTCCGAATGGAGGGATCATAGAGTACCTACGAACGTGAGTCTGCATGTTGCTTTCTGAGTGAGATATAAGGGCGCACCGCTCATTCAGTAGTGCAATTTGGGATGGATCTACACAATATAGAATCCGAATTAGATGCTTCAAAATGTTTTTCACGACGCCGAGTTCAAACTCATGCATGAAGTCGACGACAATTGCTGGGAAAAGCTCGAAGCCTAACGGTAACAGCCGCTCCATGAATGCGTTCTTTGAATATAAAATTTACAATGAACCCCTGCTCTCTGGGATAACGGGCTCATGCTCACCAACGTTGGTACAAGTGAGCAGTCCTTTAGCAGGCGCTTGACAGCAGCCCCTTTGACTGGGATACCGAAGTTATAAATTGCCTCTCTTGCAGAAGAAATTTTGTTTCGAAGATACGATCGTAGTTGTGACAATCTGGCCTTCATATCATTCAGAAGCCCGAGACTTCCGATCTTCGACTTTTGAACCAGGCATCGAGGGCACGGACAGATTCCTTTGTCTCGAATAGTTGCGAGAAGGATCCTACCACAGTGTTAAGATGAAGTAGGGAAACGGTATATAAACACCTACTTCTCAGGGTAATCGGCAGAATATGTGAAGATCCTGGGGTACACACGTCGGTACTTGCCATCGTAGCACTTGACGACAATCCCATCCTTGTATCCCTCAAGGAATTCGTCGTCCAAAAGTATGCTCCAGACTGCATGGAATAGTTCCCGTTTACAGTGCGCAAGCAGGTCGGCGTTATTTTTTTTCTGACTCATAGTCGCAAGGAAACCCTCGAGAGATGCTGGCAACTAGTTTGTGCGCACATGAGTTGGATGTATCACGGTCATGAAGAAACAAACTGCCTACAGAAGGAATGAATGCGATCGGATGGCATGCACCAGAAGTCGGGCACGCACGAATGTATTTTGACAGGTTTCCAAAAAACAGATATATAGGCCAAGCGCTGGCATGCCCGAACTGGGCGAGCTGTGTCGAGTCAGACCAAAACATCATGCCGGCAATAACTCGTTCCAATTGGCAGTCGTCGGTCCTCCTTTGCTTTTGAATTTCATCATGTGCCTTATTCCAGGCATCCGACGTGTAAAGCTCGTCATATAGACGCTGCTCATGGCCTGAGGGGGATTTCCAGATACGTTTGAAGGGCGTGAGGTGAAAGAACTTTGAGAGTGGCTCTGAAAATGCCACTTTGATCACGGATGTTAGAGGTCGATACATTAAACGGGGAATGAAAAAGGAGCGTCCATTCCCTTGCTGTTTTTCTCGTGTCGGGATCAAAATCGCTGCTGTAGCTTCTTTCCAGCCATCACCATCGAAGATCGTCGATGTACCACGGGTCCGAGCTGTGTCATCCAATCGTCTAGATTCTGTCACAGAATTGAAGTTGGCCAATTCGTCAATATTGAAATCTGGGGCTTGGATCACCTCGCGAACCAGACGAGTCACCTCAGCATTCGACTTCTGACTGCTTCCTGTCAGCTTCCATGACATGAGTCGCCAAATGGACATATTTGCCCAAGGCCATGGGGGTGGACGTGTTCTGGAAGACGTGGTAGGGCCCTCCAGGCTCGAGCTGGCGTTGGGACTACATGGGAGGTCTGATAAGTCACGACTTGATACAAAGGAGTCGGGATCATATGTAGGGCGATGACGATAATCTCGAGCAATTCCAAATGTGTTAAAGCCTGTTCGAAATGAGTCGAAGACATGAAGAATGACACGACAGACACGTGAAGATTGATCTGCCGAGAATGTACTAGAAGTTGCCGGTGGTGGAGCTTCTGGTAGTTCATCACGATAACGGCGCGGGGGACGGCGTGCTCGAGACGGGCGTTGTTCAGGCGCGTCAGGAAGCTGAGTGGGAGCAGTTTGCACACAAACATATTAGAAAAACCTGGTTCTGCTTACCGTGTCATTCGATGTAACATCCTGCACTAAAACTTGACGGCGTGACTCCGAGTCGGAAGCATGATTTGGTGTAGTCACCATGCCAGTTGAGGTTGGCTACCGTGGGCGGGGATGTTAGGGTGGTACTACAACCAAACGTGCAACACTTGCATCTGGACTCTGCTCTATAACTAAAGCATCCACTTCATTGACAGGTATCAGCTACAACAGGTGTTAGGGACAAAGGCCGACCGTCACCATACTGATTGAATAACATACCTCGGATACAACTCTAGCTCGTTTCACGTCAGGTAGTGGAAGGCTCTGAGACAACTTTCTCTTGGACCCCAATGTCTGGCGAGATTTCCTTTGGTGACGATTTTCCATCTGCCTTTGTAAATAAGATGAGCAGGACTTGCGATGGTTAGACAATCCTCTTGAGTCAGCGAACGAGCGATTGCAAGGCTCTCCACATTTGAAGAATCCACCCATTGATGAAAAGAATGTATGGAATAGTAGTGGGACGAATGAGAGCCACTTCAATGCGTGTACATCCATCCAGAATTCCAAGTTCAGGAGGACACAAAGAGGCGTAACACTGGTACTACCAAGCACCACAGTGCGAGGACAGGTGCGGCGCTGCTTTTGGATTTGCTACGTCTCCGTCGACCCTGCTTCCCAGAATGGTGTAGTACACCTCCCAGCCCGAATTTGCAATGTGTCACAAACGGGCTCAAAGTTGGGATGCGTCGGCTCTGAAGTTCGCTCGTTTCTTTTTTGGACTAGGGTAAAAATCGGCCCATTTAGCCAAATGCTCTCTTCTTTGGGAACAGCGGATTCGCTTGAGGGTGGGTTTTAGATCGTCCCACCACCGCTGTACCGTAGCTCCTCCGCAATCATCCGTCTAGAAAAGGGCAGCCTCCTAGAGATCCGCCACTTTCGTGAGAGGTCCAGCCCATCGGTAATTGGTGGTTCAGCAGGATGGAAGAACGCGATTGCAGAATAGATGGCGAATATCCAGTCAACGCGAGAGAAACCGGCATAGAGATTACAATCAAGGGGGAAGGTAACCGGTGATGCGTTGAGGGTCCGATCTGTTTGCGTCTTGTCTCGGACGGGCTGACCTGCCAACCTAACCAATAGTCCGTCAACATATCCAACACCCTGAACAGGACCCGGTGGGTTACCGTACCTAACACGGAGATTCAGCTAAATGTCAGGTGAAGGGAATCGTTAACTTACCTAGTGTTGTAAAACTTGAGTAGGTCGTTGTGGTACTTGTGCGCTTGCCATTCCTCTGCAGTAAACAAACCACAGAACGGACTGGGAGTCTCATGGAAGAGAGCCTCAAAGGCACACAATGGCATGAGCCCTGCGACATCCCTATCGTTAAGCCCCACGCCTGGTACGACCTCATTCATTCTCTCCACAATTGGCGGGGTGAACCCGTCACGCCAGGCTTTGGCAGGTTTCGTGTGGCCATTTGTGTTGGGGCACATGAAATCGCCTAATGTGTTGTTCGCCTTTGATGAAAGGGATGAGCATCGGTCACCACACTTATGACAACACCACAAATACTCGCACCCTTCTCACGATGACCGATACTCTCGGCGAGTATATGTGACCACTCGCAGCAGAGGAGCCTTCACGTGAAAAGTCAGATCTGCGTGCATCAGGGAAGCAGAGGCAAGGCGGACCTTGTGTCCAGTTCGCGGCGGAATATACGACGCGCTCACTGTCTGATGCTCTTACGAAGGGCAGCTGATTTTCGCCATTCAAGTCCTTGTACCGCAGGTAGTGTTCCGAGCCTGAGTCGAAAGCCCTAGATGACCTCGATCAGCGGGGCAACATCGAGACGAAGCTCTCTTACCCTCTCACACCAAGGAGAAGCAACTCATCCGCACCCAAATCCCACTTGAACGATCTCAAAAACTGGTACTTCTTCGGGAATAAGACCGCGTATTCAGAAGCTTTCGTAAAGGTTTTTTGATTTCCTCCCAATTATCTGTAGTGGGGAATCTCGTGCCATGTCTCTGGGGCTACTACGCTGTCACAAAAGAACTGGGTCGGGCCGCGAGTGACATACCAAATTGACCTAGATTAATACATGCCCTTCTAAGGAACTTGGAAAACGAGTCGGAACGAGAATGCTATACCTGAACAACCTCGCAACTGCTCAAGTGTCGCTGTGTACTCTGCAAACGGGAAGTACAGAGAGTGGGAAGCCCAAGTCTGTTGTACTTCCTTGGGTAATCTGAAACATCCGCAGTCACGATCTCGGGTGGGATCTCAGGTGGAGGGCCCGAGCACCAGTGCCAGCGCGGATACTGGAAGTAAGTCGCTGCAGGAAGAAACGGGAACGTAAGAAAGGCAACCCGTGGAAAAAGCGCCTTCGGCGATGGGCCCATCAGGCGGGAGATAATATATCTTGTCGCTTTCGAGGAAAAGAGGCAGTCCAGCGTCGAGCATGGGCGCAAGCACCTTGACAAGGTTTCGTCGCCCCAAAAATGTGGGAAAGTACAGCCCCATTGAACTCACCGGAAAATGCCGTTCCAGTCTCGGCCGAGCCTCTTCAGCGATTTTTCAGAAATCACAATATATCTAGGTCTCTGGTGAAAGTCTTCTCGACTTCTGACCTTGCGTGTGACAAACAATGTTTCTGCCGACCACTGGCAGAATTGTATCACACCGGCGTGACGCAGTTTCGAGCGCATTCGTTCTCCGTTCGGGGCGCAGGTGGCAAGGTGATGGCTCACAAAAATGGTAGAGTAATTGGCTCATGATAGATACATGCCATGTATTTTTCCGAGCCGCGGAACTCGCATCCTACGTCTTGGATCCCATAATCTGCATGCGTCGTCTGACGACATCCTGTTCAAGTTTACGTTCTCCGAGCTCATACTCGAACTCTCTGACCTGCCACGCATAATGCTGTTCTTCGTTTCCAAATGGTTCAATATACGAGACGAGCGTTTATCAGCACCACTAGCAGGGACGACGTTATCGGCACAGACCTCTCAGGTTGGCAGCAATGAAGTCAGGGTAATAGATCGAGGGAAGAGGAGAGCCTCGGAGGGCCGCGTGTGGCTTTAGTTGGCACTGGAGATCATGGTCGAGCACGCGAGCACACTCCACCACCTTGTCCGTAGGCATGCTCGAGACGTCCCACCCCCCAAGGACAAGGACATTGGGGCGAACCACCCGGAGCGCGTCACCACAGATCCAGGAATGTGAATTTCCTCGGTGGTTCTTGGTTCAAAACCAATTCGGATGGTGGAGACGTGAAGGACGAAGGACAAAGACCTGGTACTCGTTCGCAAGGACAGTGGCGCAAAGGGTAGACCCGTTGTTACGACCGGTCCCAATCATCATAAGTCCGCGATGGCTCGTAAGTGAATGCCAACTACGGGGGGAAAAAATGTACATACCCGATCTTCAAGACGTTGTGGGCGGTCTGGTACTACTCGAACGGCTTCACAATGGGTATAATATTAAGACCAGTCTGAATAATCCACGTCCGTACCCGAGGAAGAATGGGAGTCTGGTACTCGTTCACAAGGATGGTAGCGCAAAGCGTAGACCTGTTGTTACGACCAATCCCGATTGTCGTGAGCCTGTGATGACTCGTAAGTAAATGCCAGTACAGGAGAAAAAAACATGCACATGCCCAGTTTTCCAGACGTTGTGGGTGGTCCGGAACTCAAATGCCTTCACAGGTGGGTGTAGCATTTAACTGACCGTTGTACCTCAGGGGCATGGTGCACTGGACCGCAGCGATGGGTGAGAACCGGGTGCGGGCGGACAAGTTCCCGGATCCGTTGGGGGAAAACGTTGAAGCAGCGAGTCCCACGAGGGGCGTGCAGTGTGAAGTATTTCAGTTCGCATGAGTACAGTAGATACGCTTCATGAAAAGATATGTATGTTTAATTAAGACTTTGCATCTCGTTCTTGCAGTGCCTCCAAAATCGCAGCAAGAATCTCAGTTTGCTTACTCACATCTTGCCGCAATCCCTTCACTGCCACTTCCAAGGAGTTCTCATTTCGAGGTTGCTTCAGGTCAATAGGAGCCCAAAGACAGCGGCGTTTGATTGGCCGAGAAGGTTGTATTGGCACAGAACTTGCCCGATCTGAGTTGGACAATCCTCCAAAATTGTGGCACGGAGTCTAGCAATAAATAATTGCAATACTATATTTTATGTAGAGATAGTTACGTACCTCGAGCTGAGGTTCGTCCTGACCGCTCCCAGTTTCAAAGACAAGGGATCGAAAATGTCTGCTACACCCACTTCAGTTGTGGTGGGAGGTAGCATGGGTGGGCTATGTATAGCGTTGTGAGTGTATAGCGAACAGGTAAGCTCGGATTGTGATCACCATGGGACTTGTCAGGGGAGGGGAAGGAACCACGGGCATGCCCACCTGACTGTAAATATAGCAGGCCATTCTCGTCAAGTGGTGCACCTTGTCCAGTACCTCCCCATCTTGCCTGACCCCACTCATCATAGAGTTCTTCGTCAGCATGGGATGTACATGGTGAAGAAGCGGGATTGAATTCCGATCTAAGGTCGGGGCTAGATAAGTGCATCGCAGAGGGGCTTGTCTGCTGGGCAGTCTGAGGAGAAGAGCACTGAAATTAAGATGTTCTTACATCTAGAATCTGTAGGCTCTCCGGATCATACCAGTTTGTGAATGACGTATTATACTTTCTTTGGAAATTACTCTGCAACTCGGAACGTTTGTTATTCCCTGCCCTCCCTGACGCCAGCCAGTTTAGAGTTCAGATCTCAGATGTAGAGCACAGGTACCGGTGGCAGCGGTAATAGTTGCGGCGGCAGAGCTAGTATGAGAGCAGGTCAGCTGGGGTCCGGGAGGACAGTGATGCGAGATAGACTTCTGATGGTGATTTTCCCGCCACGTCCACCAATTACAGAATCAATCATCTGGTAAGAGTGTAATCAGACGTATGGGCTGAGTGTATGTCGACATGTCCCAAAACGTGACGTACGGTTTTTAAAGTATGCAATGAATTCCCCATGCTGCGGTGAGTCGTTGGCATCGGGATTTGGGACTTCAAGTTGCCACTCCGAGACTGTTGACCCTGCAGATGCCGATTACTTGATTGCAGCCGGACACGACGACCCACGAAAAGGTGATTATTGGGAGAGGAGACCAGTACTGAATGACCGGGTACGTTTACGGATGACCACTGTACCCATGGGTTGCCTAGGGTCCTGTGGATGCGTAGGGAGTATATGGGTCACTTACTGAGCGAACATCGATAGGCTAGTGCAGAGATGAGCACGTCACAACCGTAACTTGAACTATATTTGCTGCATTGTGCCCACTGGCTGCTCGTTGGAGATCTGAGAAGGGAAGGGGCAGGTGTACAAAGGGACCTTAAGTTGCTTGCCAGTGACAGGCTCATACGTTTGTGCAACAACGCAGTGGGTGAGAGTGGGCAAGGTGGCACAGTGCACTCACACGTAGCATTCGCTGGCAGTTTTCTTACAAAGAGCGTTGATGCTGTAATACTAGATTTCCGTTCCATATCTAGCTTGAACATGCGTAGTGGCACTATAGAACATTAGGTAGAATGTACAGTGGTAGTAACGATGCCCTCAGAGCAGCAGACTTCAGTACGAAACATATGTATTAGTGAATTCGATCATGGAGCGAGGTAGAAAGAAACCAGAATATTTTATATGACAGCAGGCCGTTGATATCAAACGGTTCAGCTGTACGAAATTTGTAAATTGGGAGGAAGTAAAAGTGATTCGAAAGATCTTACCCATTGTTACTTTCCGCCAGCTAACTACAGCATCAACATAATCCCAAAAGGCATGTTCTTCGTGGGCGTACTCCCTGGAAGAGTTCGCTGTTCATAATTACAACACATGGGTCGCGGATGTGAACAGATGATAGAAAACACTGGACTTGCTGGAAAGATTCTGGCTCTCGCCGCCAGAGAACTAGTACTTGAAGGCTGTCCCGGAGTAAAAGGGTTCTCAACTGAAGAATATCTGTGTGCGACGTATTGATATGAACTGACAAGTGGGTGAGGTGTACCAGGGAGTCGAGGCCGGTACTACGGCCCCACAATATCCAGGCGTTGGTAATATAGAGATGAGTTATCCGTTTAAAGAGAGGAATCCGAGGCAAATACACAGATTCACTATCAGGCGAAAATAGTGGACAAGTTGACGGTAAGAGACTTCAAATAAAACTTGTGGAGATGTGGAAGAAATGGCTCGGCGGCCGCACTGCCGATATCGAGAGTATGGCGAAATAGCATTGGGATATGCAGAGAAAGCTCCTTCAACCCTTCGCAAAGCTGCAGGATTCTGATGCAGTTTTCAGCAGATACGGAGGACTCTAGATGCAGGACCTTCACGGCTGCTCTAGTGAACTCTTGTGTTTGAAGCGCCGAGACGAATGACAACGCTTTAGTATTAGTCGAGAGGATGACATTGTAATAAAAGAGTCGTTTCAACCTATTGATCCAAGTCCTGACCAACCAGTATATGCGAGCATCAATGGATACACTAACCATTCATAGGCACGTTTATTTACGAGGAGGAAGCGAAGATTGTCCTTGAAATTTTCCATGGCAAGGATGAGAATGATTCTTTCTAGCTCGGGTGGAAGGTGGTGTATGCAAGTCATTGAGCTGAGAGGGTGGTAGTAGTGGGATACGTTGTGCTGTTAGGGTCTTAGGCTTCGTCGAGACCACGAACGTTTGAACCTTGGGACAGAATGCGGAATTTCAGACTCTGACAGTCTCAGCGTACTATCCGCAGAGACCGTAATGGTCCGTTAGTCACCATAGACAAAAGTCCCGCTAAAGTGAGAGTTTTGATTGGCTGTGTATTCTGAAAGATCCGCTGATAAATCTGCATTTCTGCGTTTCGCATTGGCCAGTCAACGGGCCGTCTGACAGATCAGACCCTGAGCCCAGAGACTCCACCGTGACCTCAGGGCTCAGTGACGGCTACTTTGCAATTGTCGGCAAGACAGGCATTGAATAAGCTCAAGATTTGGGCTAGCAACCTCGAACTTTTATGGGCACGCACCCGATGATCTGGTGCAACCGTAGCCTACTTTCTCAAGCAAGCTCGACGGCGATTTCGACTTGAGTTTGGATCCTTTTGTCCTGTGAACAATTTGATAAGTGACAGGCCGACAGCAAGCTGCAATAGAGTACTAGCAACGTAATACACACCGGAGAACGATCTGAACAAGGGAAGCATGAGGAATTCTGATGTGGATCCAGGACGGCCGAATCGTGTCCGACACTTTGTCTGGCTCCCTAGAGATGTTCTCATGGTCTGCATGCCTACTGCTTCACCCTGGCAGAGACTCGAGCCTGGAGTCGCCATAGTACAATGTCATTCGCTGGCGCTGTGCACAGCAAGTTATCATTTCGGCCGTCTCATTTTCTCAGTTGTTCACTGTTGAATTAATGAATGGTCGTTTTAGGTGTGGCGCCAGTCCGTGTCGGTGTCCCTTTGACAGCAGAGGAGCCATTTCTCTGCCAACGGGGCTGCATCTCATATACACAATATGGACTACAAATGACACTAGTTTAACAGGTATGCCTCTCAGTAACAGTACATGTCCTCACACCCTTACAGACCCTTGGCCGACTCTGCCTCCGACCCCTCACCCGACCCATCGGGGTCCTCGTCAGTCTTAACCATCCACCCAACCTCTGAGTGGAACCCAGGATCAGCTGGCTTTGCAATGTATGGCATAATCACATCGTCATTGCCGTCTGATGGTGTAACTACGGATAAATCAGGGTTTTGTTGTCTACCAGGTGCGATTGCTTACAGACCTTCCGTATCCCGACGTTGTTTAATTACATGTTCGGCACTTGTCCACAAATTATCGTCCAGCATGTGGTGCCGGAGTAACTCGTCATCAAGAACAAGTACGCGCTCGTCCTTGAGGTTGGCACCTAAAAGGACGCGTGTAGCGGCATGGTAGAAGATAACAGGTCTCTTCCAAACTGACAAGGACTGCGAGATTCTCGCGATCAAGAATCTTTCTCAAGAGCACTGGCAGCATGCGAACAGTCGACAGGTGAAGGGAAAGGTGGGTGAGCTGTTTAAGCTCCTCGAGACCGATAGAATTTCCTGCAGGGTTCCAAGTGGCCCAAGCGTTGGTCAGGTGAAGACGAGTTATACGATGAAAAATGGGGACATTTGGTAAGTAGATTGTCCTCATGTTGAAGATTGACGAGAGGTCCACACAGAGAACGTTGAGGCGGGAGAGGTCGTTGAGTGGGCCTAGGATGGGGTTTTCGCCTATGGGGTGGCAAGTGTTAGATTCCGTTTATAGTTACGCTTACTTAATCACGATGTTACCTCGCGCCCGTTCCTTTACAGTACACCTCAGTGAACTCTCTATTCACTGAGGTGAGTTAGCTAGTATCTCCCCATTGCTACCTTTACTTACCCTACTGTAGATCCAACAGGTAGCTACACTAATCCAATATAGTGAACTCTCTATTCACTGAGATCCAACAGCAAGGAAAACACATGTTGAGACACTTGACCCCAGCACACAATGCGAGAATAGATGCCGCCGTATCCAGACGGATAGAAACATTGAGGCAAAGAGTCTTGACTGTGGTCCGTGCAAAGTCAGGATGATGATCCATGGACATCAAGAACCTCCGTGCCTGGGTATTAGTCATCAGACACACCGCCCAGTAGAGGTGAGGCTCTAACCTGTGTTGGCTTCATTAGGTATGTCAGTTCCACACGCTGTCATTACTACGCACCAGACCTTGACTCACCTTGCCACCACTAGACATGTGTGTGCTGTCTTGCGCGGCACAAGCAAGAATACCATTCGTTCCAGCCCAATGGGGAGTGTGCGAGGAGCCATAGCGAAAATGGGGGGCTGTCCTGATCGTTCGCTCCGTCAGCTTTTTTTTTACTTTGCCTTTCACCGTTCACATGTCCTTCCGTATGGAGCCCCTGTGAATAACCCCTTTTGTTCTACCCAGGCCCTGCGTGAGAGGTTGGCCGTACGTGTCTATTTTCATCTGATCTTTTTGTTTCCTAACACAGGCCCAGGATACAGGGCGAACGGCCACCTTAGGATATGCCCAAACAATCACGTACTGGCATTAACACTACACTTTCCTTATTGAGCGGTGGAGCGAGTCGGCAGTACGTGCTGATTTTGACCTGATCTTTTTATTTCCTGACTCGGGATATGCTTGAATGATCACGCCGTCTCTGTGTCACTACCATGTTGGTTTAAACCCGATCTTTTTATTCCCTGACTCAGGATACAGGGCAGACGGCCACCTTCAGATATGCTCCAGTGATCACACTGTTTTCGCGATCACCATCAACACTACATTTTCCCTATTAAACATGGTATGTGTTGATTTAACCTGATCTGTTGATTTCCTGACTCGGGATAGTACAGGGCTGGCGGCCCTTCAGATATGCTCAAATGATATGCAAAGATGGTCATGCCGTCTTTGCACTACAACTGTCCAGAGTACCCTTGCCTGATGAAATGACGGAGCGAACAGTGCAAAGTTTATTATTCTATTGTTGGTAGCTATACATTGGAATGATGAGTGCTATGTCAATATCGCTGCCATCCACCCTGCTGTTGACCGAAATATCTTGCGTCGGTATCTATAAACTCAAAGGACCCTTAACGGACCGCTCATCCGTCGAGTCATGTGTACACAATAGAGGGGGATATCGAACACGACACAGTGATGCTGGCAGGATGAAGTCGAGCCGGTCAATGGTGACGGCATCCTTTGAGAGGACATGTATTCCTATACAGCCACGTAAGAGGCTGTATAATTTGCTAGATCTGGATTATAATCCAATTATATTGGGTTATAGCTCGCTTGTTTTTTCAGTGATTAGTATGTGATTCGTGTGGTAAAATCATTGACTGTGTTCGCACGCAAAGACAAACGAAGACATGCATGCTCGCGTCTTCGTTCGTCTTTGCACACAAATGCGCTGAGCGCTGAGCAGGGCAGCATACGGGGTCGATTAGTCGACGAATCCGACGAATCACGACCAACAACTCCAACTCTGCTCAGCCTGTGACGTCAATGAATTCATTACCATTGTCAAGCCAAAGCTGCTGAGCAAGCTGTACGTGCGGAACTGGACAACATTGGTTAGCGTGCCCACGGCCACTTGCACATGTATAGATGGAGAGGAATATCTCTCTAGGTCGTTGAAGCGTTTGGCAAGAATGAATGGACCTAGGACCAACCGCCATCACGTTGTAAGTTGTATGAACTACAAAGTTATGGACAACACTAGGCTGATTACTGTACAATATTGTCGCACTAGTAGTACGAGTACATCACATTGACATTTGACTGCTCCAAAACCATGCACTAATCGTATCAGCTTGCCTCAAGGTGCACTTCTGTTGTGCCACGTATCCAGAAACCTTCGTCAGTTCAATTTTGACTAATATCCAGGCCTCCTCTGGCACGACAAGATTCATTTCATTATTACAACAGTTCAAAACCACTATTGTTGACTCACCGTATCTGAACTTGACAGGTGTCACAGATAACGCCGTGATCCAAATAGTGTGTGGCATGCACTATTTCTATGGCAGCCACTACATGGGTGTAGAAGTCCATCACGAGTATCGGGGGTAGGCGATAGAGAACATGGAGGCTCTCCGGTGAGACAATACACATGTCATCAAGAGTCTTGACTCCCATTTGAGCCAGTGGACGAAGAAACCAGCATTGCCAGTTGTAACCCAGTTGGTTTTTGTCGAGATCTTTCAAGAAGTCGGATAGTGCAGGATAATGCAAGCAAGAATATGTTGTTATTTCAACGTCGGAGAGAATCTCAGTGGCAGTCATCATATATCACCTCAGTTTGATCTAGCTATGTGTATTAATTATCTTCGTATCGGTGCTCTCAGCTTCAGAATGCAGATTTGGTTTAAGATCATACTGATTTAGTGAACGGCCATCAGAACACGAGTGTTTGATAAGTTACGGTTTGTCTCCATTTTTCCAACAAATAACTTGTCTATTTTCTTCCAACGGCCATCTTTCCATTTGACCATACCAATATCTAACCTTGACGACCCTGCCTCCTTAGGTCCAGGTCAATGCTACTTAGACGTCACACTCACATCACTTCCGGACCACCGCTCACTGCCAACGGGTTTGCTGTTCACTACCGTAACCCACAGTCCCTTGTAGTCACTAGCCACCCCTAGTTCGAAACAGTCATAGCAGCTGTCGCTGAATGTAAATCAGGCTTCTGGGGTGGGGAGGTATGGAATTCATCTAGGTATCTCGGCTTGACAACCGCAACCAGGAATTGGAGTGGCCAATCTCATTAGAGGCAGGTCAAGTGATGTTAATGTTATGTCAGTGTTGTCTTTCAACTGGGTTTTTTGACTTAGGTTGATCGCGCGTACCGACGTCATCGCTGTCCTTGCTGTGTACACGGAAGCTTGTCCGACTGTCACGTACAGCCTTCCATGTTCGGACACCGAACCTGCAGATTTAGTTTGAGATCGTACTAATCTGGTGGATGGCCATCAGAACACGAGTGTTTGGCGAGTTACGGTTTGTCTTCATTTTTCCAACGAATAACATTTTTTATTTCTGGGGAGAAACTGGAACTCAGTCATGAAGAAAGTGACGCCATAGGTTCCAGTCGCTCAGGGATATCATGTGCCATTGACGAACAGGGTCAGGTTCATTTTTGGTAAGAAAAACGAGATTGCAGGTGCTGCCAGTGGTACCGCCGTATTTTTTCTGTCACACCTTGTACAAGCTCTGGAGAAGTCTCTACATACTGGGTTAATCGGGGATTTTTACAAGCCCGTCAAAACGTCCAAGGATTGCCTGCGGTGAACCGCATCGACTGTGCTGACTAAGCTTCCCCGAAACAGCAGTGGATGGGCCGACCTCCACACTAGGTTCCGGACAACGGTAGCCAGGAAGAATTGGGTGAAGGCAGGTGACTGTATTTGACTGACTCTCAGTCGACTACGCGTTTTCGTACTCATATACATGGATCTAGCTTCTCCATCGAAAGGCCGCCTCGTAAAGTCATTGCGACCCACAGGCAGGGCCAAGAAGCTCGGGTCGCTGCACGTAACACCACCTTCGCATCTCCTTCACGCAAGGTGTTTTTCCCCCTAGTGGTAAACGGCCGAAGCCACTGGCTGCGCTCTGCTCGAATCCTTTAGAAGAGCAATTTGACCTTTCTATACCATCGCTCTCAGAGGCTCTCCCAGGCAAATTTACCTTACCCTCATTACTTCCCGGCCTGATGTAGTGCGTTAAGGAGACCTTGGGTCAAGATGCCACACCAGCCGCAATCCAGGTGCTTTCTTGTGAGTGAGACGGGTTCTGGCAAGTCGATGGCGTATCTTTTACCACTCCTTCAAGACTTGAAACGCACCGAACTCGAAGGTTCTGGTTCTCCCCGCAAGTCTTCACCGTAACCTTTTAACCCCCGCGCTTTGGTACTGGCGCCGACTTACAGGATTGTTGCGACAACTAGCTGGTTTGCGAAAAAGCTCTCACACACCAAGCTTCGCATACTATGTGCCTCTCAAGCGAACATGCAAAGTACCACTAGGATTGATCAAACTGCTTCAAAGACGAAGATGCCATGTATATTGTATTCGATAACAGCGACACCAGTAACGCGACGGTTGGTGGCGGGGGGTTGTTCGTCCCACGGGGTTGACGTGTCGGAACCGGAAGTTCTGGATAGATGAGCCTGAAATGGGCCTAGAAGACGTCGAATGGGTTACTATCAATAAAGCAGATGTACTATTCGGTATGTTTGATATCATTTACTCCACACATTCCAACTGAATTATTGAATGCCTAGATGCCGACTTCAAGGCATCAACACGACAGCTGTTGGCTGATATCGCTGCGGCAAAGGGACAGCCCGTACCCACTCTTCCTGTCTCCCCCGTCTCACTCAATGAGATACGGCCGACCCCTGAATCCCCATAACCAACATCATATCCATTCCATCTGCTGCTTATGAGCGCTACGACTCCAAATTCACTCAGTAATTATCTGTCTACATATCATCCTTCACTAATCCATCTGGCATCCCCGAAACTTCACTACCTGCCCAGTGCTCTACAAACAGAGCATGCTGAATGGACGGGCAGGAATAAGGATGTGGATAATGAGCGCCGCATCTGGCGCGTATGGGCTGATGATGCTCTCACACACTCGAAGAGTGCTCTCCCAGCGGGCAGTCCGGTCAAACCTTCTAAAATTATCGTATTCTGTGACAAGAGAAGTAAAGTGGAACAGCTCACGGAATCGGTAGTTGCGGTGTTGCTTGTGTTGCGTTAACGGGTGATGCGGACTGCTCGCAAGAGGGGAATAATCACCACTTGGACGGCTTCTTGACACATCTCCAACAACATCAGGGCCTCGGCTTTAGCCCTGAGACGCAGTGAAGTGGCAGGGCGACTCGGAGGGCTATTCGTCACACAGTGGGATTCACGAGCATCCGATGTGCTAGTTTTCCATGATCAAGGCTTCAAGCCGTCCAGGTCTTCCCGATCAGACAAATTCATCAGCGCCGATAGTGACTCACGCCGTCGGCAATCAGCATGGTTCAGAGAAATCAAGTATGAGGCATATTTTCATTGTAGACAAATCACGGAACATGATTGATTTCCTGCATCGTGCCGGGGAATCAAGCAAGGTCGTTGTGTTTGGGTGCACAGAAGGACGTGGGAGCGGTCGGACAGAAGAAACGGGAAAGAAGATTCAGGCGCTGGCATAGGCCTTGGACCTTTGTATACACTTCATGCTAATAACGATCATCCCGTTCACCTCTTAGTCACCCTTCTTAGCAGTGTGCGATGGGTCCAAATGTGCGAATATCCGCCGATCAGGCCCATAGGGCAGCATCAGGAAAGAGCTCACACCGTCCAGGCTTACAGGTGGCGTACATAGCAATTTAGATACTCGGACTTGCCACCTGCACTACGTAGAGCCAATAGTCATCATGCTCACTACTATGTACTCTATGCACAGCCATAATGTGTGTCGCTATTGAAATATGCAGCTGCAGCATCACAGCTCACCTATCCGACTTTCTGTTGAATGGCTCATGATTATAGTCCGAGCTTCCCTCCTGCTGCTGCCGCCATGGTTGAATGAAGATTATTTCATTATTATTAAAGCTCACTAGTTCTCTGTGTGCATCAGTAGCATCGCCAGTCCTATCGGATTTCCGTAGTTTCCTCTCATTTCCTCCCTGTGGATCACAGCATTAGAATCGACTCCGAGTCAACTTTCGAGTTGCTTGCAACACTTACATCTTCAGAGAGATCCGTTGGCGATTCTGATCGTGCTCGCTTGACATGGGAACCTACTTCCGGATCGCTCTGCTATTGTGTTTGTGTTCGGTTGAAACCTAGAGGGAGTTGAACTCTAGTACTTACCTTGGATCCATCATCCGAGTCCGGGTCACTCCAAAGATATGGTTTTGCTAACGTCTTGCTGACCCAGGAGCTGGGATCTTGTGCTTGCTGGAGAATGAGGGCTTCCCGAATGGTGGGATCATCACTGGGGTCGATGTCCATCACACTGGCATTCTCTGAGTCCCAAAAGTATCCAAGGAGGATTTCCGCGGCGCCTGCATTGAAAGAAGATGATTGTGAGCTGTGAGAGGTCCAGGAATAGCGGCGCCGGGGAAAAGGACGATCAGCGGGTTCGTGTATATCATCTTTGTTTTCCTCCAGTTGAGGTTGCTCAGTATCACGGCCAGACATGTTGGGTGCGTCCGAGACTCAAGCAAGTTTTTGAAGTCCCTTCTACTAAGCACTGGCGTGCGGCAATCGTCCATCCGGGGTATGTATCACTTACATTGAGTGTACAAACCTTCGGCCCTAACTTCAGTTCCAGGAACCTGGCTCCGAGATACGGAGCAAATGATCACCGACAATTCCTGATGTATGTAAGAGGTATTTTCACCCTTGCGCCCAAACCTTACTACCCCTGTGTGAGGGACCCCGGGCCAGACAGCGTGATTCACTGGCGGCGATCAAACGCGTTCAGACCAAACACACTCGGATCCAACGCGCTCTCTGGCACTGCTTCCCTTGAGTAGTAGGTGATACTACATGGATATCGGCACACTTCCTCACTGTCGTCTTCACGGGCCTGCCCATTCTGCTGACGAGTAGACACTCCAAATGTGATGCACGGTCATGTGAACGAACATTCACATCTAGCAATGTCCTTCACCGCCATCGTCACGGCTCAAGCCGTGCCCACTATGAGCAGGATTCTGCTGTCCGAGCCAACCTTATCCGCAGACGTCTACTGCTACTAGTACATAAGACTAGTACATGATATGACAACTGACGAATCAGCTTCCAGGAAAGCAAAATTGGACCAGGTAAACGTTGCTGAACTCAACTTCAACATGTCGTGTCTCACCTCCTGAGTCAGTGAGGTGGCCGCGTGGAAGTCATCACCATCAACCAAGGTCACTGGATAATGCCTTATTGAGGCCGAGTGACCGTGTGTTTCTGAACTATATCTATCTTTTCATTTGTGCTAACGATCTCTCCGGTGTCAGAGACTCTGCAAGGAATGCTTTCCGCACGAATAGCCACAAACACTGCCAGTGCCAGTGTCTTCGACGCCAAATGTCTCATCAGTCATATAAACGAGATATCAGACACCAGCCTTTTGATGCATCAACAAGGCCGGGAAGTCTGCTATCCAAATCAGCTACGAGAATGACGACACTCATGAACTCCAAGTTATATCCCGTACTGATATGTTGCTCGGCTCGTTCGCTCGCGCCGAGACTGCCAATCTGCACACCAGTGGCAGTCGGCTTATAACGTTACTGCTTGACGTCGCTTTTGCGGGCTTCTTGTGGTGTGTGATTGGAGGATCTTGGGCCAAAAGGAGAAAATAACTGTACCATTCCTTTTTTGTTGGTCAGAGGCTAGTTAATAACCTCGGCTAACCTGGTTCGAAATGTCAGGTGACTGGTTCGCGCACGTACTCGTATATTTCTTATTCGTTTATCTTCCTATTCTCTCATCTTGTACTTGTAGCTCCGAACTCGTTGTCGTTGTCGTCTTGTCGAACACTTGCTAGCACACTATGTCACCTTGTTGCATTCTTGATCTCGACGAGTGCGGTCGTGCACGTGAACGCAGTATGAATGAATCTCGCCCGAAACGGAAGGAACCCCAAGTCACATGTCGGTCGGGCACGCGACGAGCGCCGTTGGCGGGGGCACAGCCCTGCACCGTATGTAAATATCGGGATAAGTATATTAATATCATTTTATTCAAATTGTGTGTGATGCTTGGTCACCGGTCACACCCCACAGACCCTGCCATTCAAGTTGTGATCCTAGCAGTAAGTATCCCCGTTGAACTCTATGTACCCTTACCCTAATCCAGTTTGAGGTACAACAAAACTTTAATTATATCTAGATGAGTGCGGCTAGTTTGGTGCTAATTATGCCTTATTTATTCAATGGGCTCGAAGTCACGGTCGCTGCCCGAAACATAAAACGGTGGGATGGCATCTCACACTATGCACCCTCCATTATCTCTGCCATGATTCCTGTGACTGAGCCCTCCTCACAGGCTGGATCCTCCGAGTCACCTTCACCTGGCAGTACTCCAGCCGATATCATCGCTACCTGCAAACGACGGATCTCAGAGCTCGAGGAAGAAATCGACCAGATCCATGGTACTCACGAGAAGAACAAAACGTGGGTACAACTTGAAGTTTGTCCTTGAATGTCGCTTACACCGCCAAGTGATGATCACTCTATTCTTCTTGCAGGGTGTTGCATCCGACGGCTTGTTTCCCTCACAGACCGGGTTGAGGATCTTGTCCATGAAGCTGATAGGCATGCCTGCCTTGACAATTCAGACGTCGCATCTAGTGAAGAGTGAGTTGCAAGTGTGACGTTTTTCTCCAATTCTTCAGCTGACTTTGTTGTATGAGGGCGGACCGCCTGTATAGTGCTTACAAGCAACTTTTGCACTGGCAGCCCTCATTAGGAAAGATATTCGCTTCGCAATCTCACGTTCTTAAGCTTGCAAACATCTTCAAAGACGTATGTCCATCCAGAAGGCTCGCGTCATTTAAATTAACCCGTAGATATTGCAGCTTAATCGGGGTGCAGACTCTGCCTGCGGTGATGATGCTGCGAGTCTAAAGCCAGCTGTGATTCATTGGCTTACAGCAACCTACCCTAACACTGAGTTGGGCCTTGAACTCAGTGAAAAAACCGGGCGTGGCTTCGATCACAACATAACTGGGCATCTGCTCTGCCCAGTGGACTACAATTGGCAGGATGACCAGTAACCATCTGCATACCTTTGTATTCTCAACATTGACTCATTCGTACTTTCCAGGCACCGGGCTGGTATCCGCGATTTTCATCCTGATTTTCTGGTGACCGTGGATTCTTGGCCAGCATTTCTGTACGAAGGTGAGAAGTACGACCCACAGAACCCAAGTAAGGGGTTGTTCAAGAACCATCTTCTTTTAAAGGTATGTGGACAAGGAACCGTCACTACGTGGACCTGATTCAGAAGCCTAAAGGCCTTCAAGCATATATTCACATCCCCAAGCTCGGCACTCAAGATGGATGTCAAGCACGAACCTGCGCAGCAACCAAAGAGGCATTGAAAACGTGATGAGCGTCGTACCCGTTCTCACGTTGCGTGCTTACTTGGGATGAAATCTATCAGTCCTCGTGCAATTGCATACATCGCAGTCCAGGTATCCCTCATACTTTTGTGATAGTATGATGGCGAGTTCATTCCTGTCTTAGCTTCGTTTTGCCCTATCGAACTGTGGCAGTTGGCGGATTATAGATGGCGAGTTCAATTATCACCACTTTTATAACAATATCATCGCTTTCTTCGAGCAAGCCGAAACTCCCAAAGAGAAGAAATTCATACAAGATCTGCTCTTCTGGTGGAACCGGTGGCGTTTCATCCACTTGGGCCTTTAATATAAACCGCTCACATGTCGCTCTCATTATAGCATGGTCTTTGGGCGAGAGAATATGTCAGTATATCGACCACATAATCCAAAGAAGTTGTCCGTCGCGATGTCACTTTCAAGGGGGGGCGAAAGTGCTACGGGCACGACATCTAGTGCATGAGCCTTCTTCAAGGTCTGTAGATGTCGGAGTGGTCTGTACGGAATGATAGCAATTCAGCAACGGGGTAGTAGTAATGTTTCCTGTTTGTATGATATGCCCGAACTACTACCTGAATCATCAAATGTCTACGACGAAACTCATCCCGATCACGTTGCTCAAATGATAATCAGACTTTGAATGACGCTCACGGTAACATTGTCAAGCTCCGCTGCAACCTCTGATGGGCCCTGATTGCCCTTCCATGGCTCAATGCGACATGTGACCCACTGTGGGGATGATTGTGTGCAAGAAAAAGATCTCAGGACACGGAAAATCATCCCCACTATCTCCAGCCCATTGATGTATTTGGAGAACTACGATTAATGGTCTTGTTTTCGCAACATGACTGTGAGGACAGGTAATATCAACAACTCCAACGAGTGCGGACACTCTGACTTGTTGGCGAAAACAAATATATGCGCGATGCAAGCCTTCCTCCCCTTGGTGTGCTATGGAAATAATCACAACACAAATTGGTTGACCTCTTCATAATGTGGTCCCCGATCCACATTTGCCTTTTAGTCTCACAGCGTCAGTGGCCCCAATCGGCATAACCTTTGTACATCACCACCGGATGTAGATGAATGCATCAAGGCACCCTCCATTTCCGAGTTGATCCTACAGATGTATAATGAAATTCTAGTTGTATTTTGCAATTTCCAGCTTAAATTTGCCAATGTCGCCACTGTTGTGTACATGTATCTGAAGACCCTACGTCCAAGTAAATGGGTTTTTCAAGCGGGCCAAGATATTCCAAAATTAATCACAGACTTCCGACACTTGGGTGGCATATGGTGGCATGCATGGTGTTCCGCCAACACCCCATTTTGCTAGATTTGATATGAGGCTCCTTGCGTTCCTAGCGTATAGATAATCAGATATCGCCCACCACCGTCATTCTGCTTATGGTAGTCATGATAGACCTATATATACCCTGCTCGTAAAAAAACTAACCCCGTGATGTACGCACTACCGACCCGCAGTTTATATATATATAAATTACAAGCCTACACGTCGTTCCAAAAGACACCAGCAACCGCTGATTCAGCAGCACGATCTGCACGGGCCCAGATGTGGTCGCGTGTGCCTATAGGTCCTAGCCCTGTTCAGGACCGGGGGAGGGTAGATGTGCTTTCTATGGGGTGAGCGCAAGGATTCGACACATGAGGGCCGGGAGAGGCCGAACCCAACTTGAACAAACAATTTCAAAGTTCAACGTGTCACCGTACTTGTTGGTGTGACCCATGCTGAAGGCTGCAGAGCTGAAGCATTGGACCCGGCAGCTTGCTGCTTAGTATGAAGAGCCCAGTATACGCAGATCAATATTTCAACTGTCAAGGACCCCACGATACCTGGTACGTATCTCTCAGCGAAAAGGATCACCGCGAACCACCCAACGCCGTGAAGGCGGAACAAAGGAGTCTCGGGACGCACAGAGGTCGTGCCTTTTATGGAATGCCGCTGGGGCCCTCGACGTCAGAGCCCGGAAACCAATGACCGCTATCCTCGCGATCACCTAACTTGTGCTAGTACTTGGCCACATAATTGTACGATATTAGTCTTGAAAAAGCCCGGAATTGAATACCAATTTTCTCTGTGTTCGAGAACTGACATGTTATTTCGAGCTTCAACGTCAAAGTATTGGCTTGAAATTCCGGATTCCGACCAGCAGCTGTCAGCTTCTCGGCTCCAAGTTGTCAAATAGCTGTACCCCTATTGACTCATTAGTAGCGCCATGCGAGTACCACATTGATGATCACCCTTTTCTTCCTTTCTAACCACCACCATCCACAGTCATGCCCAACCGCTTTACTCAATACGACGAGGTACGTTCTCGAGACGGGCCCTATTCCTATTCAATACCCGACTCCTACGATCGAAAAGACACTTATTAACATCAAATTGCGACAGGACGCATACCGTCTCCCGGAAGGGATGCGAAGAATTGCCTATGATGCAGATACCCAGCGTTATACCTTCCGCGATCGCTCAGGCCAGCTCTACCAGAGCGCACCTGGCGAGGAATTCGGTGTGCTCAGGCCAGTTGCCGCGCCACTCCCACACCGCCGCAACGTCACCATCACAGGCACGTGTGGCCCACTGCCTCTTCTCCTTGACTTGGACGACTTGTCTGACCCCCTCCCCTGTATTCGCATTTCGCAGAACTCCCTGATCCAGCTCTAAGACGGTGGTCCGAAAAACCGGCCAAGACGTTCAACGACATCCTCCCATCGGGTTACATCACCGCCGCGCAGTCGGGTATCGATGCAGAGTCCCCGACGAGCTACCTCTCCCCGAGCGAGAAATTTGTCCAGGCGGCGATGCCAAAGGTGCAGGACGTCGCCAAGGCCGTCAAGCGCCGCACGACGTTGAAAAGACCCGTTCGCGATTTGACGCGCAGCGACTCTCTCATGGATGAGAAGAGGAGGTTGTTAGAGGAGGACTCGTGGGAGATTGTTCGAAAGGACGAGGTGATGGGCGGTCGGCTCACGCGTTCCAAATCGGAGGTGCACCCCCCGAGGTACTATTCACGCAAATAAACGAGAAAAAGGGTCTGGGGACCGCGAGGCCTAGGGATGTAGCTTACCTGTACCGCGTGCGAACGCTTGTTACTGATACCTTCACCGTGTTGTATCGTCGAGCTGTAAAAATAGGCTGGTTACCGACTGTATATACATCTCACAGACATTTTCCTTTGTTGTCAATTCACTGATAGTTTGATGCTATCTATGTTCACACCAGCATCCAAACAGTCCCCCTGATGAGAATGGAGGCAGGACGAATAGATCATGACAACTCGCGGGAGATATCTTGGCTGCCGCAGACTTGGCAACGGCTGAGGCTGACTGTGATCTGGACCCCAATCTGAGATCATTCCGCAGTTATTTGCACTTTCTATGCAGTGTCGCGATATATTCTCTTGCCAAAAACAATCCCAGGCATACAGGCTGAAAACATGAGACAAAAAGTACATGACATGCACACCGGCAAGGCAAATCGAAAAAAAAAGAAAGTTAATCGAAGCGTTCAACATCGGTATCGGATCGGTAAAACGACGAGACAGGGTCGTGGCACAATCAGCACATTATTGCGCTCTCGAATCTATGTCCAGACCCCCACCGTGACCACGCGGGTGCTGCAAACCAAGTCCAAGGAGGGTCGTCCGTTTTTGGCGCGACGGACTTGGCACCATCGATAGGGGGCGGAGGGGACCTTGGACGGGCGCAAGCTTCGGATCCAGTGCGATGGCTTCTGCCCTGTCCCTGGAGAGAAACTTGACCTTGGCAGCGACTCGCTGGGAAAAGGGCTGATGGGCAGGTGCTGGTGCTGGGATGGACGCATGCGCTTCGGTTGCACTTGCTCTTGAAGATGCGTTTCACCTAGCTCTCGATCGTGGTGGGTGGTGAAGGACGGCATCAAAATTATGAACGGCGTGGAAGAAGACTCTGCCGGGCTACTCATCGGGATCTCCGAATGAGTGGGGTGCGAGGTATCTGTGAGAGGTTTCTCCTCTTCTCGCATCTAAAGATCGGATAAATAGAGTAAGTCATCCATTGTTAAGAAGTTTAGGACACACGTCGGGTAACTCGGCCAGAGTGAGAGGAGTTGACTTGTGATTGTGGCCAAAGTTCAGCGTGAGGCGAGCTCCGTCTAGGGACATAGTAACAACGTGTTACTATCACTGCGAATTCACTGTAGGCGAACGAGAGACGACGTACTCATAAATTGGGATACGCCGCGGTCGGGGGAGTCTGGAATGTCGTCTTCCGACTCACGCCTACGCGACATGACGATGCGGTAGAGGACGTAGGAGAATGTATATGCAAGGCAGAGACCGAGGAAGATCAGCAGCGCCACGGGGATGAAAGGCTTGTGGTCTGCATTCGCCGGTGCAAGCGTCGAGAAGGCAGAAGACTGGACAGGCGAAGTGGGATCGACTAGCGTAGCTTGAGGTGCCATCGGTGAGTTGAACGTCGAGCGAAAGAAAACGATAGAGAGCGATAGAGAGCGAGAGCGAAGTAGAAAGAAGCAACATACCGGTCAAGTCTAGATTTAAGTAGGGAAGGAGCTGAGAGGCTGACTCGCAAATAGGCGGTGGGTCGCGGCTGGCCAAGCCAAAATTGCGATACCTTGAAACCACCAGCCATTGGGGATTTGACTTCCGTACCAAGTGTCATGAGCACCCGGGCGGAAACAACATGCGATTGGTCTCCTCTGTACAGCGCATGATAAGTAGGATGACATTCGCTCCTACATTTGAGCTGGCAAAAGCAGCTGAAGATTGGTCAAGCCTTGCGTTTGTTAGCAGGCTGAACGACCCAATCTGCGTCAAAAAGGTGCATATTTCTCTTGCTACATCTTGAAATCGCTTGAAAAAAGTCGTCCGGCGATAAGATCACGGTTTGTCTTTCTTTGGTGTTGCGCTGGAGATGCCGCCGCAGTTTCGGTATGTGGCTATGCAGTGTGGATGCACCGCCTGCTAACTTGAATATAAAAGACCCATCAAAAGGGGTTGGAGCGCCCACTGCATCATTAAGTAGTCTTTCAGCTTACTCGCTCCATTATGTCGAAGCCATTCAACAACTGGCCCAACGATGCTGGGGTGCGTTCCGTTCCTCCTCGTCATATTTCGGCGTTGCTGATCGCATCATGTCGTAGTTTGACGTCGTTCACGAGGAGCGAGAGCCTGTCGAGCTCGAAGTCACCGGGAACATCCCATCCTACGTCTCAGGCACTCTGTATCGAACAGGTCCTGGTGGCTGTCAAGTACAAGCCAACAACGGCAAAACCATCTCCGTTGACCACTGGTTTGACGGCTTCTCGCAGAACCACCGTTTCCAGATCATACAGTCTGACGGCTCCACACGTGTCATTTACAACTCTCGTCGAAGCGTCGACCCACTCATCGAGAACATCCGCAAGACCGGCAAGATGACCGGTTTCAGCTTTGGCCAGAAGCGCGACCCCTGTGTTGGCTTCTTCAAAAAAGTCATGAGCATGTTCATTCCAGAAACGACGCCCGATGATCAAATCAACGTTGGTGTCACGCTTTCCGTGAATCCGCCTGGTCTGAAGGACGTGGATACGAGCGGTGGGAAGAAGAAAGGAGGTCATGCATCCGGCGTCCAGTCACTTTGGGCCAAGACAGACTCTTCTCATTTACGCGAAATCGAACCTGAAACACTCGAGCCCATGGGTCTTGCCAAACAAACTGTCCTCCATCCCGAACTCACTGGCATTCTTTCTGCCGCACACGCCAAGTCAGACCCGGTCACTGGGGACATATTCAACTACAACCTTGCTCTTGGAAAACAGCAGACGTACAGGATTTTCCGCGTGTCTGCTGCTACGGGAGAGACGGATATCCTAGCGACTATCACAGATGCATCCGGCGCTTACTTGCACTCCTCGCTCATCACGGAGAATTACTTCATCCTGTGCGTTTGGGGTGGTCAATATTCGTGGGGAGGTGCGAAGATCTTGTGGGAAAAGAACATACTTGACGCCATTGCTCCATTTGACCCATCGAAGAAAGCTTCGTGGTACGTCATCGACCGCAAACACGGTAAAGGTGTCGTTGCCACGTACGAATGCGACCCGTTCTTCTGTTTCCACACCATCAATGCTTGGGAGGAGCCTTCTCCCTCTGATCCCTCGCAGATCGACATCATTGCCGACCTCTCAATCTACAAAAACCTTGACGTCCTCAAACGGCTCTATTACAATGGCATCAAGTCCACCTCTCCTGTCTCGCTCGACTATGTAGGCGATAAGCGCAGTGGGAGCTGTGATGTGTTCTTGCGACGCTCTCGATTACCCGGTGTCAACACCACTATCGATGCTCCGTCAGAAGCTCGTGAGGCTGTCACTGTGCACACCGCCGAGCACGATCACTCGTGCGAGCTTCCTGTCATCAATCCCCACTTCCTCACCAAGCCCTCGCGGTACATCTACGGTATCTGCGACCGTGGCTTGAGTACGTTCTTCGATGGTCTCGTCAAATACGACGCCAAGACGCATACGCCGACATACTGGTCCGTACAGGGACATAGTCCTGGCGAGGCGATATTCGTTCCCAATCCCAAAGGCACCGCAGAGGATGACGGCGTCCTTCTGAGCGTCGTGCTCGATGGCTTTACGGAAAAGAGTTATTTATTGGTGTTGGACGCCAAGAACATGAAGGAGGTGGGCAGAGCGAGCATGGGGTGTGTCGTCAGTTTTGGTTTCCATGGTATTTATCACGCGCAGGCTCTGGCGGGCCCTGGTACGGACATCTAAGCAGAAACGGTGTCAGATTTGGGAAGAGTGGTATCGCGATATTGATTCAGCAATGTTGTTGTATATTAGGATAAGTGATATTTTCTTGATGCTAATACAGCCAGGGTCATCGCTTCCATCAAGTAATATTGTGGTGGAACGTTATGCACCTCAAGGAAAGGTCCTTCCTGATCGCCCACCTATGCCCTTCCGGATATGTTCAGCGTTGTCAAGTAACCCGACTGGTTAAGCGGGTTTTCTGGTGTTAGATATTATCGAGGACGTCGACGGCCTGGTCCCGATGACCAGTTTTGATGTGAATAATGATCAGCACTCGTAGAACCGGACGGAGAACCGACAAGTGAAGGGGCGTGCCACGATCACGCGGTTGCTGCTATCGTTAATAGTCGCTCTGCGAGGAACAATACGTCAGGTTCACTCCACAGTCGAACTTGTTGGCCCAGAAGAGGTCATATCCTCACCGCTGGAGCACCGCAGTACTGCGCTCCGCATCGTACAGGGGAACATGCCGCGCCAAGAATGAGGATGGTTTTGTCTTTACGAGGGATCCTCAAGTGCATCGTCATGGGAGAGAAAAACTACTTGGCAGAGTCGCAGCCAGTAGTACACCCACTGCGGTCCGGTCATTTGTGTTGGCTGCGGTCGGTCTAGGCTGATGCGAGCGGACTGTAATTTCTTCCTCTTGATGAATTCCTTCCGTGTATTACAAGGTTACCATTACCCTGCGTTGGCGGAGGATGACACCGACGGCTAGAGCGGCCGCATCATGGATAGGAAGAGCGCTAGTACGACCATGAAGCTTGATGGGTGGTTGGCTTAGCCGGTGACACAGAAGTTGGCGTTGTGGTCTGCGTTGGTGGCGTAGCTGGAAGTCAAGGCGATGAATGGGAACTACTAACCATAGGCTGCGGGCCGAGGCTGACGGAAGGAATGGGTGGTATTCACACCAGGGTGTCAATGAGCGGTTGTGCACGTGTATCATCGTAAAATGAGAGACTGTGCACCGTGATCGAACAGCTATAAGTCAAGAAACACGAGGAGAGGCAATAATCACCACCACGAGTCAATGAACGACTTTGGCGATCTAGCCGATTATGGCAGGTGTAGTAATGACAAGAAGCGTCGGAGGCTGTGCATCATCACAAGTGGGTGCCAGTGCCAGTGCCACGCCGCAGTCAGTAAGCCTGAGGATGATTTTGAGTCTACTCTTGGCGGCGGTTGCTATACATCACGTCCTGTACATATTGTCAGCAAGTTACGTCTTGTCGTGGTGTTTTATTTATCACCTGGTGTGACGTGTGAGTATACAAGCTCACCCTAAATTTACCTGGATCGCATAAACAGACAACTGCGGGTCATTCTTCCCTCGACCTCGTTCACCGTCAGAGGTGAGTGAGTTCTTGTCCTCGCTGCGCACAACGGCGAGCGCCGCAGCATCGGAGCTGCGGCCAACGCCGAGATAATGATCAGCGGAGTATTTCAGCATTCAAACCCAGTTGCCGCAGTGCCCAAAACAAGAGAAAACACAGGCATCTCCCTTCCATCTCTTGCCCGCTCTACTCAATCTACCTCACGAATAATCTGCAATGGAAGACGAAGTTGCTGCCCTCGTAAGTCGCTCAACATTCCGCTTCGTCGAAAACGCCCTTATCCACCATCTTTTGTCAGGTCATTGACAATGGTTCCGGCATGTGCAAGGCTGGCTGTGAGTGCCTTCTGATCTTCGCCAGAACGTCCGCTGATCTGTTTTTCTAGTCGCTGGTACCTGACCCATTTGCGCTGTGGTTTACTGTCTGTCTAACTTGCTCGTTTGCAGGTGACGATGCCCCCCGTGCCGTGTTCCCGTACGTGGTCAAGGGTTTCGAATTGGTAATGTCTAATAGCAAATCGACAGTTCTATCGTTGGTCGTCCCCGTCACCAAGGTGTGATGGTTGGTATGGGCCAGAAGGACTCTTACGTCGGGTATGTTCTATCAGCTAACTTGTCCACTCAGTTCCTCATCTGCGTTTTCCAGTGACGAGGCTCAGTCGAAGCGTGGTATCCTCACCTTGAAGTACCCGATCGAGCACGGTATCGTAACGAACTGGGATGACATGGAAAAGATTTGGCACCACACATTCTATAATGAACTCCGTGTTGCCCCTGAAGAGCACCCCGTTCTGCTCACAGAGGCTCCCTTAAACCCTAAGGCCAACCGCGAAAAGATGACTCAGATCATGTTTGAGACATTTAACTGCTCCAGCGTTCTATGTGGCCATTCAAGCCGTCTTGTCACTGTATGCCTCGGGTCGCACAACCGGTATCGTCATGGACTCTGGTGATGGTGTTACCCACACTGTCCCGATTTACGAGGGTTTCGCTCTCCCTCACGCTATTCTCCGTCTTGACCTTGCGGGCCGTGATTTGACCTGACTACTTGATCAAGAACCTAATCGAGCGTGGTTATTCCTTCACGACGACCGCTGAACGTGAAATTGTCCGTGACATCAAGGAGAAGCTCTGTTACGTTGCCCTCGACTTCGAGCAGGAACTCCAGACAGCTGCTCAATCTTCTGCTCTCGAGAAAAGTTACGAGCTTCCTGACGGTCAAGTCATTACCATTGGCAACGAGCGGTTGGTACCCTTTTTCATATGGCGAATAATATCATTAAGTCCTGCTTCGTCTAGATTCCGTGCACCTGAGGCACTCTTCCAGCCTGCCTTCCTTGGTCTTGAGGCTGCTGGTATTCACGAAACCACGTAAGTTTTGGAGCAGGTCGAAACGTTTTGCTACTTTCACCGCACCGGTTTAGGTATAACTCGATCTTCAAGTGTGACCTCGACATCCGTCGTGACCTGTATGGCAATGTCGTCCTTTCTGGTGGTACTACCATGTTCCCTGGTATCGCGGACCGGATGCAAAAGGAATTGACGTCACTTTCCCCCTCGAGCATGAAGGTGCGGTGTTCGGACGGAGGGTTGAGTTCTGTTATCTTATTCCCTTTTGCAGGTCAAGATCGTCGCACCGCCTGAGCGGAAATACTCGGTCTGGATTGGTGGTTCTATCCTCGCCTCCCTTAGTACCTTCCAGAACCTGTGGTGCTCCAAGCAGGAGTATGATGAGTCTGGTCCTGGGATCGTTCACCGCAGTACGTGTTTTTTACTATCTCCAGATTACTTCTCTCACTGGCCCACTTATTTCTATAGAGTGCTTCTAAATCCAGATGGCTGAGTAGACAAATGAAAACCTGTCGTCCATGTAATAGAATGTCATTTTCTTTGTTCTACTTGCCCTTGGTGCATTGCTGCAGTGATAGTTTCTTTCTCTTAATACGTTATGCTTGTATTCTTTTCCGCGACTTCTGATATCTTTGCGTTGAGATTACATCATGGCTCCATTCCGAGGGTCAGCGCTCAGGACAATCGTGACGGTGAGCTACAGTTGTAAATCGGATCTACGCAACATACTTGAACTCGGAATTATTAATGTCTCAGACGATCACGAGTTCAAGTTGAATCCAGTACCAGCAGTGAGAGTCCTTTGCCGATTTACATTTTTGCCTGGGCCCAGTGGGCCGCGTTTTTGTGGAGACTTAGTAGCGAGCCCGCAGTCTTGACGACCAGCGCAGCCGCAAAAATCATGCTAAACATCGAAACAAAACACAACGGTACTACCTAGTCCGATTCCTGCTCCAAGACGGGTCGCGAAACAAATGGCACAGCACAGTGTTATGCCAACCGCTTCGTACTGGATCCCCTCCCGCGAGGATCTTGGAGACGTACGTCCGTAAATCCGTCTGTAAAGTGACAGGTCGGCTGACGGGTGAACCAAGTACCCCACGTCAAAACTGCACTGAGTCTGACTCGATCTACAACTCTCCAAATCTCTGCAAAACCGTCCGTACCTGCAATCCATGTCAAGTGCGATCGCACCGCTACTTGTCAATGGTTCGACCCCCGGGGCCGACCTGTTGGGCAACACCTATCCAGGCCACTTATGCTGTTTGCAATCTACTTGCAGGGATCTCAAAGGCGGTGGATCTCATGCGTGGCGCTCAGTCACTCGGCATTCTGCCATTCTCTTGAATTTCTTGCAGAAAGAAATCTGGTCATGGCTGAAAACTTCTTTTCCAGCGGTTGCACGTCGCACGCCGTTCGGCGGTAACGAGGTTGACGCTACAGTTCAAACCTTCTGTTGACGGCTTGACTAACCGGCCGTCGGACTGACCTCGAAATAAGTGGTGTGTTGCCGCCAGGTATCGTGTCATCCCGCTCCTTTTGGCCCTTGGTCTGATCGACTATCCAAGACTCGGGTGTTTGTGTTTCTGAATCCCTAGTCTGAGCAGTGTTTACGGCACTTTGAACAAGAACAAGTTTCGGAGGTTCATGTATCGGAATAATTCAAGTGAAGGACAGAGAGCCTAGCCACCCATGACCCTACTAGTCTCCAGGGGCTTTAACTCCTATTGGATGTCCGATGTGACTGGGAAACATATGGTAAAGGCACCTTTGGTGTCATATATAGCATTCGCACTGATCATGGAAACAGTCTTGGCTGGCACGCTTAGACACTACTACTAGTCCGTCTGATCCGGGGATATGTTAATCCATGAAGTTCAATTGACACATTTGGTAGGTACCTTCCCAGCTATTGGGTACTGTTGACACCTATTCAACCTGGAGACGGTTTGAGTCTGCTCTCAATCAGTCTTGGCATTCATCGACTTCGGCTAGCCCGACTCCACTACAGATTATGTTGCTTCATCGTTCGCTCGCCGACATCTTTCCCGTTTATGGGCCATGTTATTGCCATCCCCATCCCATCCATTCATGTGCAGGCGTGAGCATATGTGCATCTCTATGTGAGCGCGATTGTTCACTCATGTATTCATGGGTTCGCTCGTATACGCCATTCCTACCCCCACTCCACCCGCCTATTCTGGAAGATAAAACGTTTCCGATTGCTGTCCGTTGACAGAGTTCCTGAAGTTGTTGGCAGAGCGCCCTCACTACGAACGTAGGGTTGCCTCGTGACCACTTTCTCCCTTACCTCCTCGGATACGTTGCTGAGTTATTCCCCAGATGGATGAGCCATAAATGAGATCCACCAGTATAAAACGAGATGCATGGTACTTTGCAAGTAAGTTCAGATCTAAAATCCCGCTCTTAGTCAAAGACATGGCCTTGCTCAAGGTCGGCCTAGCGGCTGTCTTCCAATTATCTCTGTGCCTTCGAGCGCTCGCCGCGGCTTCCATCGTGAACCTTGGTTATGCACAATACCAAGGAACCGTGGACACGGGGCATAGCATTACGAACTTCCTTGGTATTCGTTATGCTGCCGCTCCAACTGGTGCGCCCAACGAAGTGAGAGGTTTCGCTAGATTTGACTTTTTTTCAGGAAATTTGCGATGGGCCCCACCCCAGTCCCCGCCTACGGTGTCCGGCGTGCAGCAGGCTACATCTGAGCCTAACGAATGCTACCAGGCGGGGTTAGGAGGTTCATCAATGAACCCGCTCAGCGCCACGAAGCGTGCGGTAACCCAGTCAGAGGACTGTTTGTTCCTCAAGTACGTATGTTGTTCCTCGGCCGGGTGGTGACGTTGTGATTGTTGTCAGTGTGCACGTTCCTGGTACCACCGTCAACCCAGTTTCGTCCGGGGGACTTCCTGTCGTTGTTTGGATTCACGGCGGAGGGTAAAGCGTCCGGTATTTGATTTGCTACGCGGTGGTAGCTGACTGAGCGTTTGAAGATACGTCGGTCTTTCTGGCAGCTCCTACGATGGCTCGAATCTCGTCTTTCAGTCGCAGAATAGCGTCATAACTGTTGTTATTCAGTATCGCCTTGGTCTGTTTGGCTTCTTGGCTGGCGCAAAAGTTAAATCAGGAGGCGCGCTCAACGCAGGTTTACGTGAGTTCCTGAGCTGGGCAAAGGACAATAAGCTAAGCTTGTGCCATAGTTGATCAGACCTTTGCGCTGGAGTGGGTGCAAAATCACGTCGGTATCGGTTCCGTTATGCCTTGACCGATTAGCTAACCTCTTCAGGTAGATTTCGACGTTTGGTGGTGACCCGACGAGAGTCACAATTTGGGGTCAATCTGCAGGTTGGCCATTGCTTATCTTGTTCGGGGGAACAACTCGCCGAACCTGTTGGCATAGGTGCTGGATCGGTGCTACAGCACGTTGTTGCCAACGGTGGTAATACGCAACCACCACTCTTCAAATATGCCATGACAAGTTCGACCTACCTACCTCCACAATACACCTACAATGAACGTATACCTGAAGTAAGCTCCTGCGTTTTCCTGACGCAATGGTTTAACCCTACGATACAGTTGCTCTATAGTAAAGTAGTCTCTGGAGCGGGGTAAGCGTGCTTTCTGTTTGATAGGACGCTGAGCTTGATGTCGGGACATTGCAGTTGTTCATCGAGCTCGGACTCCCTGTCTTGCCTTCGCAGTGCAAGCGCCAGCGCGTTGTCAGACGTGAACAATCAGATCGAAGGGAATGGATTTTATGGCACAGCAACATTTGTTCCCGTCGTCGACGGAACGCTCATCGTCGAGCGCCCCACCGAGACACTCGGGAAAGGAAAGCATAACGGGGTTAGTCGTACCAAGTACAACTATCGTTCGCAGCTGAAACCCTCCCTCGTGTATAGGAGGCACTCTATTCCGTCACGAACGTCAACGAGGGTCCTCAATTCGTGGAACAGTCGCTTACTATTAGCGGGTCGCAATACATAAGCGGGTTGTTCCCGAACATCCAGGCATCGCAGGCGAACTCGTTGGCTGCCCTGTACTCGGACTTCGGCACGAACGTCGCGCAAGCAGACTCCGTGATGGGAGAAGGTAGGAGCGACCCGGTGGTTGTGTCCGTCACGCACTGATCTGTAATTTGTTCGTAGCGATATTCATCTGCCCTACCTACTATCTCTTGAACGCATTCGGGAACAATGCCTGGAAGGTGAGAGAACTAGGTCCGTAACCCGTGAACATTTATATGAACGATGTCCAGGGAGAATTCACCGTTCTGCCATCAAATCACGGCTCAGATATTGGGTACTACTTTTCAACGTGAGTCGTCGTTATTGAGTGTTAGTAACTAGTGGTGACAAGCCCATCCATACAACAGTTCGACTTCCGAGATTGTTACCGCGTTCTCGAACAGCTTTTTGGCGATGGTAAAGTCGGGTAACCCCGCCGACAAGTACAACTCGGCGGATATATTGCCCACGCCGTGGAGCAACTGGGCAAATGGCGACACAGAGATGATCTTTAACGTGACATCGTCTGGCGCGGCGGACTTGCACGAGTCAACGACGAACAGTGGGCTGTCGCATCGCTGCGCGTGAGTGTTTGGTTTTCTTTTTCGCGTTCAGGCTCCCTGAACGAGATATTCCAGGGCTTGGTTGAATGTCGCTGCCAACACGTCCCAGTAATTTGAATAACTCGCTCGAAGGGTGTCTGTCACTGTCGACACCCTCCTAACTTATACCCTGGATAACTCGTGCACCGTTTGCACACCCGTGGAAATGACGTCATACAGTACCATACCTATTGTTTCACTTATACAGGCTTCATAAATAGTTTATCTGCTGGTATAGATTTACTGGAATTTTGAATATTAGGAAGGTTCCTCTGGCTATGGTGGATGTGAGACGTGAGGGCGGGACAGGAAAAGCAATAGTAGCAACGCCATATCTCAAAAGTGTTTCGCAGAAGAGTTTGCGTACGTAATTTCTTACTTGCAGGGTGCGGCGACACGCCATCTGTCCATTGTCGTCTGAGGCGAGTCCGAGTTCGAGTCCTTCCATGTCAATCATTCAATGGACGTCCTCAACCTCAATTCTTCCCGGGGTGACCTCATGACTCAAGATTAATTGCAACCAATGTTGTGTGGCTTCAGACAGGAATTCTGAATCATAGCCTGGTAACCGGAACCAAGTATTCTTTCCTGTATTTGTTGCAGAACGTTCAAGTTGAAAGAATTTGACAACCTGACTCGGATAGTATTGAGTGTAAGGTTTGCTAGAACAGGTTGCACAGGCTCCAGATGACCACCTGGATATCCAGAGACACCAATCATTTATGGCAAGCTAATAATACGTTGATCCAGTGGTTTGTAAGTTCCATCTCCCATGCGTGTGTTATTTTCAAGTGACACATTTGAAATAGTTCAGATGCCAGCCGAGCGTTCAAGTTGCGCCAAATACAGCTCAGTATGGTGTCAAATGGCAATTAGACTCTAGTAACTTGACGGTTTGGAGTTGTCTGTGATTTCTCAGAAACCAACTTCCACATGGTGAATTACAGCCGAACTCGACTGGTTGCTACCAAGGCACTTGTGAGGGGCGGCAGGTACTTCGTCGAGTGTCCGATAGCGACTACTTACTACCAGAAGCTGAATAAGGAAAGGTAGAGTCTTTGTCTATTTTGTCCATTATCTCCCTTGTTTGGCTTACGCCTTTATACCATGGAAGGTGGGTTGTGATTCATTCGTACAACCTCGATACACCCTTGATATCAGATACTTCGAGGTCGTCAGTACCTCGTCCGACCAATCACACGGCGATGACCCTTATACAGCAGCGCTTGGTTTCCCGCCTTAATGCCCCATCAACCCTTGCAACTCCCAGGAGCCCATTTTTAAATTCGCTCCCAGGACTTTACGTTCATCATTCATGAATGACAAAGGACACCGAGGTGATCGGACTGCTTCGATCTGATACGCCACTGGACTGCCAGTAGGTCCAGTAATGCCGGTAAGGTCTGTTATTTTACGCGTGTCCGTTATTTGTGACGAATTAGTTCGTGTAGATAGGTCAGTTGTTGCCCTAAACGCAACTCGGGTGGTGAGATCAGCTTGGGCGCTACGAACTGCGTGCAATCGGAATCATCTGTTTCGAAGGACTCTAGTGTACGTTAACCACGTTCTTTGGACTCATCTGGCATTGATGTATCCCACATTGGCGGCTATATAACGCACCTGAGGGCCGCGAGCCTGACACTCCATCATACACATTATCGTAATGGTTCATCTCATCAAAGTTCCTACCGGCGTCATCCCATCCGAATGTTCTCTGTCGGTGGTAACAATAAGAAGCCACGGTCTCCGCATCAGATTCGGAAATTGTATCTCCGGCGACCATCTCATATCGTCGTGGGTGTTGTTTCCTTCCCAAAACTTTGCTCAAGGAGAGCCACCGGGGAGTCTTGCATGCTGCAAGTACGAGGCTTAACCCCGTCCAGTCTACTCTGTCGCATCTCCGGTAACAATCATGGCAGGATTCGATGCTGCGAGCTAATTCCGACTCGAACCCGGAAATAACAAGCACAACTCATAAGACGAGTGCATAGAGGACCGGAGAAGTGACGTGCACCGGCAACCGCCGCTTTTGATGCGTCCGGGGAGATAATAGGACCATTTCTGTAAGGTATGCAGTCAGATGCGATGATGCTCTGCCGGTGGTGACAATGCGACGGGCATGTTGCTGGTGCTGGTGAATATTGTGGATTCTAACTTCTCTGCGCAGCTGGATGGAGATGAGTGCACGCACATAATGCATGTGATAGCAGATACCGGGTCGTTGAAAAACGGGCACAGAACGCCGATTAGTACACGTTCAATTGCTGTGCCCGGGCCAAATTACTTCGATGGGCGGCTGAAAATCCAGTACGACGTGGCTCAAATGGAAAAGGAAACATCCTTCGTACACTGCAAAGTCTTGAAAATGGTGTTACATACCGGAATTTGCTCGCAAGACTCGACCAAGTCCGTTGAATGAATCTGCACGTGACGGTACTGGCAGCGGGGCAACTATCACCACTCGAGGCATGACTCATCGACGAAGAGCTTGAACACGATCCAAACAGAGGTCGGTAAAAACTGAAGTGGCACAACTTGAACCAGGCCGATGCCATGGCGGAGCGTGACGACTGCTAACCGTCGCTAGTGAGGAGTCGCACAAAGAACTTGAAAGACAGGCCCGGGGTAATGTTTTCTGTTCTCGAAACGACTGCCAGAGGAAACAGGTAGACAATGGGTCTCTTGCGTAAATTTTGGCTCGTTCGCCGCACTAACTTGGTTACGACATGCGCGCACGCTATGTATATTATAGGGCATGACGATTATCAGGCTGACTCAGTGAGATTCCTCCTGGCAGGTCTGTTGTCTGGGCCCACCGGGTAACAAACCCATTGAGAACTGGTTTCCGGAACATTATGGTGATGGTGATATCCCACGTTTGATGATCTCACTGATCTTGACTCGTGATCACTGAGGCTCTGTTTGTCTCGTTGCGCTATTTGGCAGGCCGCAGTTCAACTTGCCAGTGATCAACTGGCACACAACCCTGCAGAGTTTTCTGACTTAGCGTTTAACTCATTGTTATCACACGCTAGTTACGAGATATCAAGATACCAGTGGCATTAAGGCATGATCTTGCACAGGCACATCTTGCTTGAGCATGAGCCGAGCCAATGGTTCTCACATGTTGGTCAGCATCTCAGAAAGCACATGTCCTCGTCCTCAAATGTCATTGTTTGACGATGATCGATGATCGACGGGTGCTAGGCTACGTGAGCTTCAAGTCCGACTTTGTTTATTTAATATTATTCTTGTCAGAAAAATCTTTGACGCAGCATGCCGAGAAATTATGTAATGTATTTTTGAGAATGGTATATAAATTAGTAATTAGTAAGTTAGCAATTCATTTTCACTCCAATGCATTCTAACGATATGGGGCTTTGCAACACCGCCGGTTGTACAGCGGCTTCGATGTTTGACCGACGGAATCAGACTGCGGCCCACAACGCGAGCCCACAGCGCGAGTTGCCCTTTCACGGGTATCCGGTGGTTCAACCGCCGGAGCGCCACGTACCACCGCTCAATAACCCCACATGGTTCCGATTTGAAGATCACTGAGGAAACGGACTCTGATTTACCGCAGTGTGGATCATCGTCAGTACTGGAGAGTTCACTCACCAGGGATCAGGTGGTACCAGAAGTACTGGGATACAGTCCGCCTGGCGCAAGCCTATCGCAAAACACCGTAGTCATGATCGGCGTTTTACTAAGGACCTGTTTCACCAGTACATGTATATCATAATACTCGCTTACCAGTACATGCGCGAGCCTCTGCCCCCATCCCACGCACACGCAATCATTGCCTTTGACCGGGAACTTCAGGAGGTAAACACATGCTATTTCGTGATATATAAATCCCATGTATCAAATAATTGTCCTCACAGATATCGGCCCCTAACAAATCTCTTCAACATGGAGCTTCCACCTGGCATCGTGTTCATCACTGCGAACGCTCCCCGTATAATCCTCCCACTAGTTCTAGCCCTCTGTGGGATCCAGCTTCTGAATACGGTTTTCAATGTGTACATTCCTGTTTGGCTCCAGGTGCCCTTCTATGTGGCATCTTTTCCACTGGTTCTGGCTTGCAGGAGCACGTATGCAGACTTCCACGATAGACGTCAGGCTGCGATGAATGGTGCCATCCTGGCGCCTCGAGTACCCACCAAATGGCCCGGTGGCCTGGATTTGCTGCTCACGAGTGTCTGGAACTCCCGCAGTGGATACATGGGTATGTGCGACTTGGACCGGTGGTCAGATGAAGATGACATGCTCATCACCACGCAGGGGAAGTGATCGAGAAACAGTGTAAGGACAACGGGAATGCGATCACCCTTGGGATCCTCTGGGAGAACAGGGCAAGTCCATCCTTAATCATAGGGGCTGAGATGCCAATCGCTCATGAGGTCCATAGATTTTCACCACAGAGCCAGAACATGTCAAGGCAAGTTCACTACTTTTGTCGAAGACATTTCTCCTCACGGTCATCAGGCACTCCTCGCGACGCAATTCAACTCTTTTGCCAAAGGTATGGCTGTACCCGAGAGTGGCGTTGGTCGATCTAAGAAGCATTCCAGGGCCGATATTCTATGATACTGCAGTTTCCCTCCTCGGAACTGGTGTCTTTAATTCTGACGGTAAGATCACTTTTTGCTCGTCATGTTTGACGCTAATTGATGTTCTGTAGGGGATATATGGAAGTATGTTGACAAACCATCATAGACGCCACCACACATTGAAATATCCTTCTGTACTAGGTTTCATCGCTCAATGACCCGCCCGTTCTTCAACAAGGACCGAATCAGTGACTTTGAAATATTTGAAAAGCATGCCGATGATGCCATAGAACAGGTGAAAGCGAGGTTGAGACAGGGCTATCCAGTTGATTTCCAGGTACTAACGCTACCAATATGCGTAGCTGTGGTCGCTTATCGCGCGGATCTAGGATATGATATCTCGATTTACCTTGGATTCTGCAACAGAGTTCTTGTTCGCGCAAGACGTCCGCTCCCTTTCTGCCGGGCTTGTTTATCCTCCGAGCTCTCCACTTAGTACAAGCGTCGCATTCCAGGACCACCCCGCCAACCAATTTGCCCATGCATTCCTTGAAGCGCAGTTAGCGACCTCGTACCGAGGACGCTTCGGGAGTCCATGGAGACTGTTCGAGTTTTGGAGCGATCGTGTTGGGAAGCATATGCATGTTTGTCACGAGTTCATCGACCCAATTTTGAAAGCAGCGTTGTCGAAGAAGCAGGAGTTGAAAGAGGTTGGTATGATTCCTAATGGAAATGAAAAGGAGAGGGAAGTTTTGGAAGGAGAAACACTGCTTGACCACCTTGTTAATTACACAGAAGGTGAGTGATTGACTTTAAATGTCGTTTTATGCATTCATCTTTATCGATCATACAGATCTTGCCGTGATAAGAGACGAAATCTTGAACATCATGATCGCAGGCCGGGACACGGTGAGCGTGTTTCCTGCGTAAATCGCCCATTACACATTCAAACCAATGGACCTCCTTCTGTGATAGACCGCGGGCACGCTGACGTTTGTCGTTTGGATGTTGTCACAACACCCCAACGTACTTCACAAACTTCGCGAGGACATCCTAACCGTAGTTGGTAACTCAAGGAGTCCCACATTAGAAGACTTGCGCGAGATGAAATATTTAAAGGCAGTCATAAACGGTACGCCGTTTCGAATCTTTCTAACTAACATCATCGACTCACGGGCACACGAAGAAACTTTGCGACTATACCCTCCTGTGTAAGCCTGCCTCGTCTTCACGTCCAAAGGGGAAGAACACTGACCAAGTCGTTCCCTAGTCCGTTCAACAGCAGGTGCGGCTAACACATCTTTCAGCTGATATTTGAACTTATGCGTCCTTAGGACGAGTACCGCTCCGGTGGTTTTGCCTGCAGCCAAGGGAGGGCAACCCATTTATGTTCCTGCAAACACACGGTAAGACACAAGTGAAGTCGATCACTTTCGCCATGCTGAAAAAAGATGTTCAGTGTACCCTATTCAGTCTTCCTCATGCACCGGCGGAAGGATCTTTGGGGGCCAGATGGTGAGGGTAGTATCGCCTTCTCCCGTGTTTTGTGCTCATCTATCTTTCCGCAGCGGAGGAATTTGACCCAGATCGGTTCCTCGACGAGCGGCTCCATAGGTACCTGACTCCGAACCCGTTCATCTTTGTCCCCTTCAATGCTGGCCCAAGGATCTGCCTGGGTCAACAGGTAGATATCCCGTTGCCTAATCCATTTTTCTTTGACACTCTGACACCTCGGTAGTTTGCGTACAATGAAGTCTCTTTCTTCCTCGTCCGCCTGTTTCAAGCTTTCTCCTCGGTCTCCTTTGCGGAAGATGTGCAAACACTTGCACCCACTGAATGGGCAAAGGCCCCTGGTCGAAAGGGTGTAGAAAAGGCCATTATCCGGAGTCACCTTACTATGTATGTCCATGTAAGTGTCCCGAGATCCCTTTTTCTCTCGCGGTGATTCTAAGCTCGCTTCCAGGACGGCTTATGGGTCAGGATGGAGGAGGCGCAACCATAAAAATGACACCCAACGTTACGTATATACTATCTGTAGAACTATGTAGATAATAAGTTGATGCTGCTTTTGCCTATCAAGCATTCACCATGATGGCTGCTGGTCTTCCAAACTTATGAACAGGTTGGATGGTAGGAAATGTAGTCTGGTGACCAGACCGGTCTAGTGGAAATGACCGCTTCTTGCCATTTTGAACCGAGAAGGTTGAAATCCTGGGGTAGTCGCTTCTGGAACCTGGCGAACCCACCCACAGTCTAAGGACCAGACTGTGTGAACGTCGATAGTGTGCTAGAAGACTATCATCAGGTCGTCGTCTCGTCGACCGTCCATTTAATTCACCGTAACACTTGCCGAGCTACGCTGAGATTTCGAATTTATTACTCATTCACTGGCTCTTGACTTGCATGTGGTATACCCACATGAAGTTTTACTGCCTATGCAGATGGCAAATGTTGCTTAGTTCGTTGAACAGTTTCAGTATTCGACGCGAGAACATCTTCATGTGTTATCTGCAAACCATCGTATTCCATTTCTCTGGAAAGAATAAGCACATCTATGCACTTGCTCGACGCTGTTCGTGGTGCATGGGGAGTGTTCGTCCTGTCAGCATTTCTTTTGAATGTTGTACTCTCGCATCCAAGCGTTCAGTTGCGCATGGTCGGTGGAACGGCACGCTTGATATCGCGCGAGAACCAATCGAGAACTGGTCGCACGTTATGATAAATTGCCAATGTCGGTCCATTTGTCAGGAAGGAATGTGGAACACCAGTGTTTCAATCATGCGTGCACACAGAATGTTTCGGAGGGATTCATGGTGACGCGGATTTGTTTCCTGACGGGCATCAGGGGCGCGCATGATCCCTCTGAGCTCTGGCTTGGACCCTTACCCGTACCTGTACCCGCAGCCCTTGCCTATGCACGGATGAGTTTGGGAACAGGAGTATGACTCGGGTGTCTGTCACGGTGCCCACTGAGGCCCCGACAAGCGATTCGGACTGGCAGAACACTTGCACTTGCACAGCTTACGTGGTTCTACCTCCACATAACGAGAATTGGGGATGGGGACCCAGGTGGTTGGTAGGATCGCTGCAGACATGTCGATCGCCCGTTCATTTTTCCTCGCGTCATGGTGGTAGTGGTGGGCCTCCGCAGTAGTATCGTCGTCGTCGTCGCCTCGGTGGTGGTGCCCCAGCAGTCGTGCCACCGTGCCGTCGTCGACGTCAAGGTTGTGGCGGTATTGTGGCACTCCAGACTACATACAACATGGCAGTTTCGGGCTTACCCGAAACGGGCCGTTGCGTCAAATCTGACTCACGCCGACATCGTGAACGGGGCCCACGGCCCGAGCTCTCTCGTCGTCCACCCTATCCGGCATGCTACAGCGCTGACATCATGGTCTACTATGCACGGAGCCCGTTCTCGTCCAGTGCTGCTTCGACCGCATCGCCTCATCCTGCTGTCGCGCGAGTGGGTGAGCGCTGCACCACGACCAATGGGCTCACCCACAACGGTCCTGGGTCCAGGTACAGTCGCCGGTACCCGATGCAGTTCCTTACGAAGCGAATTACGTGCGGTCGTGCCTCGCCGTGTCCTTGAGGGGGATTTTTGCAAATGAGTCGAAAGTAGTCTGGGAGAAGTCATATCGGCTAATAAGTGAAACTGCGCAGGGTTGATTGGTCGACCAACCAATCACGTCCATGGCATCCACTAATAATGGGAACCACGGCGCAGTAAGGTCATTGCTGTTGTGCAGCTCCGGTTATTGGGTCGAAGGGTCGTGGTCGAACAATCGACTTTGCATGTGTTTCCTAATCGATCCCTTACGCAAGTCAGTGACGCACTTTTTTGCATGTGATTCCTCCCCACCCCGCATGCGCATTCCTTGCCACTGTGCAGTTCAAGCCCGAATCTGCGAACCGGAGAAGCGAGAACCACGGTACGTACATTTGCCTGCATTTCAACAGCGATAGGCTGTAAATGATTCACATCTCCACCAATGAGATATCCGCTATATATGATCCTCCACAATCGGATCTCGCATAACTGTGAAACCTGAGCAACTTAAGCGGCTGTTTGACAGACGCCTCCGATCATTGAGCAGTGGACACGGCAGTGCCAATACTCACGCCACGGTGCTACATATGTTAAATACGGCAAAGGTTTCTCCGTCACCCACTAACCACTACGATGAAGTTCCCCCCTGGACTATATGCACTGGCGCAGATCCTCCCTCGGTTGCTTTTCGCCCCAGCAACGGTGTATGCCGGTTTCCAAACTTACAAGGCATTCCTAGGCGAATCCGCACCACAATGGCTACGTATCCCAGCATACATATTGGCGATACCGGCCGCGTTCGCAGCAAATGTCTTGTATACTCGGATCAGAGACCGAAGACAAGCGGCACGTCGCGGGGCAGTTTTACCCCCGACCACAAATCCCAGTTGGCCTGGTGCGGTAGACAAGCTCTCGGCCCTCGCGTGGAACTTCAGTAATGGATATTTTGGCAAGTTCATTCATGCTTTCGATTTCCAAACAGGCGTATTGATCCGTAGAACTTCAGCTGAGTGTCTCCAAACTGAATGCGATGAAATTGGGAATACGTTCGATTTCTACATGTTGTACGAAAGCAGGGCAAGTGTTCCTTTGGTCGTTGCGCGGACATTTGATGCGAACTGAGCAACCTCTGTGTAGATATTCACGATAGACCCTGAATATATCAAGGTAGGCCACCTCCGCATTGTTTCCCCTCAGTTTCGTAACGTGCATCGCAAATCCAGGCAATTCTTGCGACCCAATTCACTTCGTATGCAAAAGGTGAGGCCATACATGAACAATTGTCGGTCCCACTCTAACGGAACTCGTCAAGGCCCCATCTTCTATGACGCATTCAAATCTCTTTTGGGGACTGGCGTTTTTAATTCTGATGGTAGGTATCGTTCTAAACAAACATGATTCCCTGTGGACTCATTGCTTGTACAGGGGACATCTGGAAGTATGCACAAAAACACGTTCACTTGGACTTCGGAGGCGCTAACGTTCGATTTTTAGATTTCATCGCACGATGACCCGTCCATTCTTCAGTAAAGATCGCATCAGCGACTTTGACATCTTTGAGAAACACGCCCAGGATGCCATCCATCAAATGAAGATCCGCCTGCGTGAAGGATACCCCGTCGACTTTCAGGACGTGGCATCGCGTTTCACGCTCGATTCGGCGACCGAGTTTCTCTTTGGAAAGGACGTTTGTTCCCTCTCCGCAGGCATCGCCTACCCACCATCGTCCCCATTGTTCAACGATCCCACGCTCCTAAATCATCCAGCCAATCGGTTCATCCGTGCGTTCACGGAATCACAAATCGCCACAGCCTCTCGCACCAACTATGGGACTTCCTGGCGCTTCGCTGAGCCTTGGCAGGATCAAGTGGAGAAGCACATGCAGGTCTGTTATGAATTTGTTGACCCCATAGTTGCGGATATGATCGCGAAGAAGAAGCGCGAACAAGGGCAGCCCGGATCTGACGTCAACAATGGCACGGGGAAGGTCAAGGAGGGAGAAACACTCTTGGAGCATCTGGTGCATTACACTGAAGGTCGCGATATTCGTTCTGGGAAGCAGAGCTTGACGTATTGATACGGTTCTCAGATGAAAAGGCACTCAGGGACGAGACGCTGAACATCGTGGTCGCTGGCAGGGATACAGTGAGTTCATTCGCTGGTATGACCTGGCGAATCTCGTCGTGACCTTATTATCACACACATAGACTGCTGCAACGCTAACGTTTTCGGTCTACATGCTCTCTCAGCATCCTGATGTTCTCGCGCGTTTGCGAGAGGAAATCGTTGCCAAAGTCGGTGTCTCCGGCAGGCCGACGCACGACGACATGAGGGACATGAAGTATCTGAGAGCATTTATTAATGGTGTGCAACTCCCGATTGTCTCAAAGGCATTTCAAACTGATCTGGAGATCAGAGGTCCTCCGACTATATCCACCTGTGTACGCTTTTGTTCTCTCGAAGGTATGACTGATTCTGATTTCGTGCAGCCCCGTGAATCTCAGGTACGAGACCGGCCGCTCATTCCCATTGTTTTCCCTGATCACCCAGTAGGTTATCTACCGAGGCACAAACTTGGCCAGCACTGAATGGCGGGAAATCCTTTTATATTCCTCCAAATACTACGTGAGTCCAGTGATTCTCCTCATCTTCATTGCTATCTTGACCCCGATTTGTAGGACCATGTACAGTGTTTTCCTGATGCACCGTAGGAAAGATCTGTGGGGACCCGATGGTGAGCACTTGACAGGAAGGATGGCTAGTGTGCACCGTCCGATCCTCATGCGCAACCCTTCCTTTTTCCAGCGGATCTCTTTGATCCAGATCGGTTCCTCGATGAACGTCTACACAAGTACCTAACGCCGAATCCATTCATCTTCTTGCCTTTCAACGCCGGCCCTCGCATCTGTCTTGGTCAGCAGGTACGTTATGATCGTCGCCGCCACGCTGGTGACTTTTCTCAGTGCGCTGCTACGTATCCAGTTTGCATACCACGAGGTCTCGTATTTCCTCGTTCGGCTCTTGCAGTCATTCGATGCCTTCTCGCTGGACATGGACACGCAACATCTCCCTCCTGCTGACTGGGCACAGGCCAAGGGGCGAAAAGCGTTGGAGAAGGTGGTGATGAGGGCGCACCTGACTCTGTATGTCAAGGTATGGGTGTCGTCTTCTATTGCACGCCATCTCTGGGTTGCTGAATGTATCGGACTTGTCGCAGGATGGTTTGTGGGTCAAGATGAAGGAGGTCGACCCTGTCCATACTATTTAATGTTTTTGGCTGGCTCCATGTTTATGTCCTCTCATGTATTTAACAACCCATTTCTGTTTGGGTTCAGACGATCTCTCCAAGGACAATCAAATTTCAACGAACATTTATGTAAAACAACACTATAGAATGATATCCGTACCATGGATAATGTTGAACGTTCCTTACCGGCACTATCTGCGATGCAGCTCGAATGAACTCGTTGGCAGCATGTTTCAAGTTCATGGTACCGAGTATCACCTGATCTGCACGAAGCCAAATTACAGCTCAATGCTACCCTACTTTGAGACCAGAACTACTCATTCCAACTCTTGAAATAGACAAGTAGGATATGTACGTACTAATATGAGGGCTACCCAGGTTGTTCAAGTTCTATTTCCCGGTAGATGTGGGGAGACGTGACATAAACCGCTCACACCACGTTGATGTGGTTGAATCTGAAGTTTCATGAGAACAACCGATAGCTCTTACCAACTCGATGCCCGAACCCTCGCTTTCAAACGTTCTTCGGTCTCCTGTTATCGAAACTTGGTGCACATTGTTGATAGCAAGTTGGCACATTGACGACAAATCACCCGCGGTGTGCAGCAGAAAAAGAGTTACCCATGTTTGGACCACAAGCGGGCCTGAGGACGAAGTGACGGAAGAGAGAATGCCGGATTTACCACAAGATCATCCGGCAGATCAGGAAAAAGCTAAATAGTAAGATACAAGACCGTTAAAGGGAAGATTCGTCATGCCGGAGAAACACGTGTAGCTTTGACAAAGCTATTAGGGCGCCGAGCGCTGACTGAGCGGGGAGTGGGACAAGTTAAAGACGCCGATTCGCCGAAGGCTTCCTCAGTCACAACCATGAAGTTTCCCCCCGGACTATACGCACTGGTGCAGCTCCTCCCTCGGCTGCTTTTTGCACCAGCAACGGTGTACGCCAGCCTGCAAATTTACAAGGCGCTCCTAGGCGAATCCGCACCACAATGGCTACGTATCCCAGGATATATGTTTGCGCTACCAGCCACTTTTGCAGTAAACGTCTTGTATACTCGGATCAGAGACCGAAGACAAGCGGCACGTCGCGGTGCAGTATTACCCCCGGCCATAAATTCCAGCTGGCCCGGCGCATTAGACAAGCTGTCAAGACTGGTGTGGAACTTCAGCAATGGTTATCAGGGCAGGCTCATTCATGTTTTGAATGCTCGTCGAGACCGATGTGTTGACCCGTAGAACTTTAGGTGAATATGTTGAAAGCGAATGCGAAGAAATTGGGAATACGCTCAATTTCTACATGTTGTATGAAAATAGGGCAAGTGCTTCTTTGGTCGCTGCGCGGACATGTGGGCTAAGCGACTTGTGTAGATATTCACGACAGAGCCTGAATATATCAAGGTGGGCCACTTCCGGAATATTTCCCCCCCAGCTACGTAACGCGCGCCACAAATCCAGGCAATTCTTGCGACCCAATTCACATCGTATGCAAAAGGTGAGGCCATACATGAACAATTTGTCAGTGACACTCTAACGGAACTCGTCAAGGTCCCATCTTCTATGACCAATTCAAGTCTCTTTTGGGGACTGGCGTTTTTAATTCTGATGGTAGGTATTGTTCTAAACAAACATGATTTCCTGTGGACTCATTGCTTGTACAGGGGACATCTGGAAGTATGCAGGAAAACACGTTCACTTGGACTTCGGATGCGCTAACGTTCGACTTTTAGATTTCATCGCACGATGACCCGTCCATTCTTCAGTAAAGATCGCATTAGCGACTTTGACATCTTTGAGAAACACGCCCAGGATGCCATCCATCAAATGAAGATCCGCCTGCGTGAAGGATACCCCGTCGACTTTCAGGACGTAGCATCGCGTTTCACGCTCGATTCGGCGACCGAGTTTCTCTTTGGAAAGGATGTTCGTTCCCTCTCTGCAGGCATCGTCTATCCACCATCGTCCCCATTGTTCAATGATCCCACGTTCCTACATCATCCAGCCAATCGGTTCGTCCACGCGTTCACGGAATCACAAATCGCCACAGCCTCTCGCACCAACTATGGGACTTCCTGGCGCTTCGCTGAGTTTTGGCAGGATCAAGTGGAGAAGCACATGCAGGTCTGTTATGAATTTGTTGACCCCATAGTTGCGGATACGCTCGCGAAGAAGCAACAAGGGCAGCCCGGATCTGACGTCAACGATGGCATGGGGACGGTCAAGGAGGGAGAAACTCTTTTGGAGCATCTGGTGCATTACACTGAAGGTCGTGACCTTCGTTCTGGGAAGCAGAGCTTGACGTATTGATACGGTTCTCAGATCAAAAGGTACTCAGGGACGAGGCGCTGAACATCATGATCGCTGGTAGGGACACAGTGAGTTCATTCGCTGGTATGACCTGGCGAATCTCGTCGTGACCTTGCTATTACACACGTAGACTGCTGCAACGCTAACGTTTGCAGTCTACATGCTATCTCAGCATCCTGATGTTCTCGCACGATTGCGAGAGGAAATCGTTGCCAAAGTCGGTCTCTCCGGCCGACCGACGCACGGTGACATGAGGGACATGAAGTATCTGAGAGCATTTATTAATGGTGTGCAACTCGCGATTGTCTCAAAGGCATTTCAAACTGATCTGGAGATCAGAGGTCCTCCGACTATATCCACCTGTGTACGCTTTTACTCCCTCGCAAGGAGTGACTGATTCTGATTTTGTGTAGTCCTATGAATGTCAGGTACGAGACCGGCCACTCATTCCCGTCGTTCGCCCTGATTACCCAGTAGGTTATCTACCCAGGCACACACTTGGCCAGCACTGAATGGCGGGAAATCCTTTTATATTCCTCCAAATACTATGTGAGCTCAGTGATTCCCTCGCCGCTATAGCTATCTTGACCCCGATTTGTAGAACCATATACAGTGTTTTCCATATGCACCGTAGGAAAGATCTGTGGGGTCCCGATGGTGAGCACTTGACAGGGAGGATGGCTAGTACCCATCGTCCGATCCTCATGCGCAACCCTTCCTTTTTCCAGCGGATCTCTTTGATCCAGATCGATTCCTCGATGAACGTCTACACAAGTACCTAACGCCGAATCCATTCATTTTCTTGCCTTTCAATGCCGGCCCTCGCATCTGCCTCGGTCAGCAGGTACGTTACGATCCTCTTCCCCACGCTGGCGACTTTTTCTCAATATGCGAGCTGACGAATCCAGTTTGCATACCACGAGGCCTCGTATTTCCTCGTTCGGCTTTTGCAGTCGTTCGATGCCTTCTCGCTGGACATGGACACGCAACATCTCCCTCCTGCTGACTGGGCGCAGGCCAAGGGGCGAAAAGCATTGGAGATGGTCGTGATGAGGTCGCACCTGACCCTGTACATCAAGGTACGGAAAATGTCTCTCATCGTAGGCTATAGCCAGACTGAATATATCGGCCATGTCATAGGGTGGTCTGTGGGTCAAGATGAAGGAGGTCGACCCTGTCAATTCTATCTAATGTATCTTGCCTGATTGCGTCCGTCTGTATGATCTCATCTCATATATTTAACGACCCGTTTCTGTTTGGGTTCAGACGATCTTCACAAGGACTATTTAATAAGTTTGCAGCGTGTTTCCATCGACGTAAGTGTTGCCTATCATCGATCACATACTCTGGTCTAGGTTCCACGAGCACCCCCGTCTGGCTCCACCCACGCCCCAAACATACACACGCTCGACACTTGAAGAGCGGCGATGGCTTTCGCAATGGGTTGGTAGTGGGAAATGTCATGGAAAGGTGAACCCAGCCTATCAGCTTTCTGAAGCGGGCTTTGGGACGAGCTACGCTCGTTTCTTTTTTGGTCCAGAGGACCCTCAATTCCCCTTTTTGCCCACTGTCGTCCAATCACAGCTCTCGAATGGCCAACGAAAGTGTCGTCAAACAGCAACGTTATGAATCGATGAGTGTCGTATGTGGCCATGCGGATGAACGAGCAATGGAGGGCATGGGCAACCGTTTGTGTGCAGGATGCAGGTACGCCAACTATGCTTGTAGGGGTCCCTACTAGTAATAATTAGAGAGAAGAAGAAAATGTGCGAGGACTTTGGATCTTTGTCGGGCAAGCTCGTATCTCCGCCCTCCAAAAGCGGACCCGAGTAGCTATCCACCACTTTCTCACACGGAACGTACTAAACCCCATAAAGCGCTGGTATCACGATACCGGACTAGAGATAGTTTAGGTAATCCACTGGCAAAGTGGAGCGCAGGTGCAAAGCGGTCTAACTTGAACAGTTTGTAATTCTAGTTGTAAGCGTTCATTTCAGTTGCTTCTAGGCTGCGCTACCGAGTAGTACTACGGTGAGCACGAGTTAAATATGCCGAAGCTTCCCCCGGCGCCAACATTCACTACGATGAAATTCCCCCCCGGACTATACGCACTGGTGCAGCTCCTCCCTCGGCTGCTTTTTGCACCAGCAACGGTGTACGCCAGTCTACAAATTTACAAGGCATTCCTTGGCAGATCCGCACCACAATGGCTGCGTATCTCAGCATACATGTTGGTGCTGCCAGCCGCGTTCGCAGTAAACGTCTTGTATACTCGGATCAGAGACCGAAGACAAGCGGCACGTCGTGGGGCAGTTGTTCCCCCGCCCGTAAATTCCAGCTGGCCCGGCGCGTTGGACAAGCTGTCGAGACTAGTGTGGAACTTCAGCAATGGTTATCTAGGCAGGCTCATTCGTGTTTTCGATGCTCGTCCGAGACAGATGTATTGACCCATAGAACTTTAGGTGAATATGTAGAAAGTGAGTGCCAAGAAATTGGAAATACGCTCGATTTCTACATGTTGTACGAAAGCAGGGCAAGCGCTTCTTTAATCGTTACGGAGACATTGATGCGAGCTGGGCGATCTGTGTAGATATTCACGACAGAGCCTGAATATATCAAGGTGGACCACCTTCGAATTGTTTCCCCTCAGCTACGTAACGTGCGTCGCAAATCCAGGCAATTCTTGCGACCCAGTTCACTTCGTATGTAAAAGGTGAGGCCATGCATGAATGATTGTCAGTGACACTCTAACGGAACTCGTCAAGGTCCCATCTTCTATGACCAATTCAAATCTCTTTTGGGGACTGGCGTTTTTAATTCTGATGGTAGGTATCGTTCTAAACAAATATGATTTCCTGTGGACTCATTGCTTGCACAGGCGACGTCTGGAAGTATGCAAATAAAACACGGTGACCTGGACTTCGAATGCGCTAACACTCGATTTTTAGATTTCATCGCACGATGACCCGTCCGTTCTTCAGTAAAGATCGCATCAGCGACTTTGACATCTTTGAGAAACACGCCCAGGATGCAATCCATCAAATGAAGATCCGCTTGCGTGAAGGGTACCCCGTCGACTTCCAAGATGTGGTATCGCGTTTCACGCTCGACTCGGCAACCGAGTTTCTCTTTGGAAAGGATGTTCGTTCCCTCTCTGCAGGCATTATCTATCCACTCTCGTCCCCATTATTCGATGATCCCACGTTCCTAAATCATCCAGCCAATCGGTTCATCCGTGCGTTCACGGAATCGCTGATCGCCATGGCCAGTCGCGCCTACCATGGGACTCTCTGGCGGTTCGCTGAGCCTTGGCAGGATCAAGTGGAGAAGCACATGAAGGGCTGTTGTGAATTCATTGACTCTATAGTTGCAGATATGCTCGCGCAGAAGAAGCGCGAACAAGGGCAGCCCGGATCTGATGTCAGCGATGGCACGGGGACGGTCAGGGAGGGAGAAACACTCTTGGAGCATCTGGTGCATTACACTGAAGGTCGTGACCTTCGTTCTGAGAAGCAGGGCTTGGCGTATTGATACGGTTCTCAGATCAAAAGGTACTCAGGGACGAGACGCTGAACATCATGATCGCTGGTAGGGATACAGTGGGTTCATTCTCTGGTATGACCTGGCGAATCTGGTCGTGACCTTGTTACCACACACAGACTGCTGCAACGCTAACGTTTGCGGTCTATATGCTCTCTCAGCATCCTGATGTTCTCGCACGATTGCGAGAGGAAATCGTTGCCAAAGTCGGTCCCTCCGGCAGGCCGACGCATGATGACATGAGGGACATGAAGTATCTGAGAGCATTTATTAATGGTGTGCAACCCGCGATCATCTCAAAGGCTTTTCAACCTGATCTAGAGCCACAATATCAGAGGTCCTCCGACTGTATCCACCTGTGTACGCTTTATTCTCTCGAAGGAATAACTGATTCTGATTTCGTGCAGCCCCACGAATGTCAGGTACGAGATCGACCGCTCATTCCCGTTGTCGCCCTGATCTCCCAGTAGGTTGTGTACCGAAGCACAGATTTGGCCGGCACTGAATGGCGGGAAATCCTTTTATATTCCTCCAAATACTATGTGAGCTCAGCGATTCCCCCTCGCCATTATAGCTATCTTGACCCCGATTTGTAGGACCATATACAGTGTTTTCCAGATGCACCGTAGGAAAGATCTGTGGGGACCCAATGGTGAGCACTTGACAGGGAAGATAGCCAGTGTGCACCACCTGATCCTCCTGCATAACATTTTTTTTCTCAGCGGATCTCTTTGATCCAGATCGGTTCCTCGATGAACGTCTACACAAGTATCTAACGCCGAATCCATTCATTTTCTTGCCTTTCAACGCCGGCCCTCGCATCTGCCTTGGTCAGCAGGTACGTTATGATCGTCGCCGCCACGCTTGTGACTTTTCTCAGTGCGCTGCTACGTATCCAGTTTGCATACCACGAGGTCTCGTATTTCCTCGTTCGGCTCTTGCAGTCGTTCGATGCCTTCTTGCTGGACATGGACACGCAACATCTCCCTCCTGCTGACTGGGCACAGGCCAAGGGGCGAAAAGCATTGGAGAAGGTCGTGATCAGGACGCACCTGACCCTGTACATCAAGGTATGGGAATTGTCTTTCATCGTAGGTCATCGCCAGACTGAATGTATCGGGCGTGTCACAGGGTGGTCTGTGGGTCAAGATGAAGGAAGTCGACCCTGTCAATTCCATCTAATGTATCTTGCCTGGTTGCGTCCATCTGTATGATCTCATCTCATATATTTAACGACCCATTTCTGTTTGGGTTCAGACGACCTTCACAAAGCCAATGTAAATGCAACGAATGTCCATGTAAGAACGACACCATTGATGGTCGTCAAGTATTGTTTGTTCTCTCTGCAGCAGTTTGAATGAATTCATGCTTCATGCTGGTAACCAAGTATTTCGCACTCGCGCTCGCACTGGTACTGATCTGCACGAAGCCAGAGAACACTATTTGTCCGCCGATCGGTGGCTCGGACCATTCAAAGAGATGACAGAAGGAACTTTCTCCGGGTTCGGTTAGTACTACAAGGTTTTAAGTGAAGACCCGCAGCCCGAGGTATGAACAAGCGAACATCGAACCAATCCACTCCTAATTAACTTGAACTCTCTTCTATTGGACAAAGAAGCTGGGGAACTAGTAAGTCCATCATATAAGAAGTTCCGCCTCCCAATGATATATCCACCAGGTCGTAAAGGACAAAGACGCCTTTAACGGGACAATCTACCAGTCCGATCTGCGCGTTTCTGGACCGTTTCCGCGCTCCGAATTCCAGCATTATTCTCAAGCGTGTTCTTGCATTGTCTCCCATCGCCTTCTTGCAGTATTTCTACAGCTAGTCACATTGTTCCTAAATTCAGCATCTTGCTCGGCCATTGGATGAAGAAGACGCGACTGGTGATTCAGAGGGTAGTTGTAGTGACCGGTCGCGAGGGATTTGATTTCGCGGTGTACGAGACTGTGGGACACCTTGGGATGTGATATATGTCGACTTGTGTTAGATTTCGATTCCCGAGGGAGGGTTCCTGCGAGCAAAAGAAAGATGGACGGGCTGGTTTGCTGTGTAAAATTTACGGGAAGCTCAACTGATCGGCCAGGAGGACATCGAGCCACGCCTATTTTGCTCGGTGTGATGAGGTATATACAGATTCAGGAACCTCTCCTGACGAAATGAGGGAGTGGGAGATTGGGAGCCCTGTGTAGACATGTCTTATCACGGATCCTGGTTCAAATTAACAAATAGGCCTTTGATTCGATATCTCCAAGATGTCGGTAGTGCGACCTTTGCCTTGTTTGTGTGGGATCCATGTCACCAGAGCGAGCCTGTCGCTAGGACGGTGCCGGTGATGAGCCGTGGCTGTCCGACCAATCGCCACCGGATTAGGCAATATGTAGTTTATGTAAACGCCGGCAAAGGCTTGGGAATAAAGAACTTGAACGGTTTGTAAATCTAGTTGTAAGCGTTCATTTCAGCTGCTTCACAGATGTGCTACTAGTAGCGAGTAGTAGGAATCACACGGTGAGCACAAGTAAAATATGCCGAAGCCTTCTCCGGCACCTACATTCGCTACGATGAAGTTCCCCCCCGGACTATATGCACTGGCGCAGCTCCTCCCTCGGCTGCTTCTCGCGCCAGTAACAGTGCGCGCCACTCTCCAAATTTACAAGTCACTCCTTGGCAGATCCGCACCACAATGGCTGCGTATGCCAGCATACATGTTGGTGCTGCCAGCGGCGTTCGCAGTAAACGTCTTGTATACTCGGATCAGAAACCGAAGACAAGCAGCACGTCTTGGGGCAGTTGTTCCCCCGCCCGTAAATTCCAGCTGGCCCGGCGCGTTGGACAAGCTGTCGAGACTAGTGTGGAACTTCAGTAATGGTTATCTAGGCAGGTTCATTCATGCTTTCGATGCTCGTTTGAGACAAATTCGTTGACCCGTAGAACTTTAGGTGAATATGCAGAAAGCGAGTGCCAAGAAATTGGAAATACGCTCGATTTCTACACGTTGTATGAAAGCAGGGCAAGTGCTTCTTTAATCGTTACGGAGACATTTGATGCGAGCTGGGCGGCTGTGTAGATATTCACGACAGAGCCTGAATATATCAAGGTGTGCCACCTCCGAATTGTTTCCCCTCAGCTACGTAACGCGCGTCGCAAATCCAGGCAATTCTTGCGACCCAATTCACTTCGTTTGTGAAAGGTGAGGCCATGCATGAAAGATTGTCAGTCACACATCAACGAAACTTGCAAAGGTCCCCTATTCCGTGACCAATTCAATTCTCTTTTGGGGACGGGCATTTTTAATTCTGATGGTATGTCGTTCTAAATAAGCATGATATCGTGTGGACTCATTGCTTGCACAGGCGACGTCTGGAAGTATGCACAAAACACGTTGACCTGGACTTCGGATGCATTAACACTCGTTTTTAGATTCCATCGCACGACGGCCCGTCCGTTCTTCAGTAAAGATCGCATCAGCGACTTTGACATCTTTGAGAAACACGCCCACGACGCAATCCATCAAATGAAGATCCGCCTGCGTGAAGGATACCCCGTCGACTTTCAAGACGTGGCATCGCGTTTCACGCTCGATTCGGCGACCGAGTTTCTCTTTGGAAAGGACGTTCGTTCCCTCTCTGCAGGCATCGTCTACCCACCATCGTCTCCATTGTTCGACGATCCTACGTTCCTGAATCATCCAGCCAATCGGTTCGTCTGCGCGGTCGTGGAATCGCAGATCGCCTCAGCCAGTCGCGCCCACTATGGGACTTTCTGGCGGTTCGCCGAGTTTTGGCAAGATCGAGTGGAGAAGCACGTAAAGGTCTGTTATGAATTCATTGACCCCATAATCGCGGACACGCTCGCGAAAAAGAAGCACGAAAAAAAGCAACCCGGATCTGATGTCAACGATGGCACGGGGAGGGCCAAGGAAGGAGAAACACTCTTGGAGCATCTTGTGCACTCCACTGAAGGTCGTGACATTCTGGGAAGCAGAGCTTGATGTATTGATACGGTTCTCAGATCAAAAGGTACTCAGGGACGAGACGCTGAACATCATGGGCGCTGCCAGGAATACAGTGAGTCGATTCTCTGGTATGACTTGGCAAACTTCGTCGTGACCATGTTATCACACACGCAGATGACTGCAACTTTAACGTTTGCGGTCTATATGCTCTCTCAGCATCCTGATGTTCTCACACGTTTGCGAGAGGAAATCGTTACCAATGTCGGTGTCTCTGGTCGGCCGACACATGATGACATCAGAGACATGAAGTATCTGAGAGCATTTATTAACGGTGTGCAATCCGCGATCGTCTCAAAAGCATTTACTGATCTGGAGCCCCTATATCAGAGGTCCTCCGACTGTATCCACCTGTGTACGCTTTTGTTCTCTCGAACGGAACAACTGATTCTGATTTCGTGCAGCCCCGTGAATGTCAGGTACGAAACCGGCCACTCATTCCCGTTGCTCGCCCTGATCTCCCAGTAGGTTGTGTACCGAGGGACAGACTTGGCCAGCACTGAATGGTGGAAAATCCTTTTATATTCCTCCAAATACTATGTGAGCCCAGTGATCCCTCTCGTCATTATAGCCATCCTAAACCTGAATTGTAGGACCATGTACAGTGTTTTCCTGATGCACCGTAGGAAAGACCTGTGGGGACCCGATGGTGAGCACATGGCGGGGGGGATGGCTAGTGTGCATCATCTGATCCTCGTGCACAACCCTTCTTTTTCCAGCGGATCTCTTTGATCCAGATCGGTTCCTGGATGAACGTCTACACAAGTACCTAAAGCCAGACCCGTTCATCTTCTTGCCTTTCAACGCCGGCCCTCGCATCTGCCTTGGCCAGCAGGTACGCCATGATCCTCATCGCCACGCTAGTGACTTTTTCCTCAACGTTCGGGCTGACGATGAATCCAGTTTGCATACCACGAAGCCTCGTATTTCCTCATTCGGCTCTTGCAGTCGTTCGATGCCTTCTCGCTGGACATGGACACGCAACATCTCCCTCCCGCTGATTGGGCACAGGTCAAGGGACGAAAAGCATTGGAGAAGGTCGTGATGAGGGCGCACATGAGCCTGTCCGTCAAGGTATGTGGTATCGTCTTCCATTGCGGACCATTTCCAGATTTGCTGAATGTATTGGGCATGTCACAGGGTTGTCTGTGGGTCAGGATGAAGGAGGTCGACCCTGTCAATTCTATCTAATGTTCTCGACTGCACTGTCTTATTTCTTGTACTTACTTGACCTATTTTTGTTTGCTTTTAGGTCTACAAGGCCAATTTCAATGAAGTATTTTAAAGCTACGCCACCGAGTGAATCTGCCAGTGAGTGATATCTGCCCATGCAAGGCATGGGAAATTTTGGACGTTACTTGCCGGCACGCTGAATTCTGGTGATGCACATGATTGGGTTGGGTCATGACAAGAGAATGCAGCTGACTTACGGTATGTAGTGATCGGGTCTGACCAGCATTTGGCTCGTTTGAGCGGCTCCATTGAATTCCGATTTGTATTGACATCTCAACCCTATCTGTTTGCACTGTCTCACCTCATGAGTGCCAGCATCACTAAATCCAGCACTCATGTTGCTCAAACGATTAGGTATGAGTATAGGTAGATTACCACTAGAAGCCCATCGGACCCGACGTCTATCTCTCGCATCTATGCCACCCCGTTCGGCTCCGTCAGAGGATTCCATGGGCCCGCATCGCTCAGCGAGCAGCCACCGACGCACTGACACATGCCACCAAACTCGACAGGCAGATTTTCCGCGGGAATCTGCGACAACAATCTCTCCTTGACCATCGCGCTGCTCACGATATCGATCTTGGCCACCGTCACTTCGTCCAACCAAGGTTTGATGATCGACCACACGGTGGAGAACGCCCAGGGGGCGTTGATGATGTAAAACTTGCCCATGCATTCTGGGTACCGATCCTGACCGATCCCGGCCGCTTGAAAGACGTAATCCTTGACGCGGTAAAAGGACGTGATGCTCACGCCTGCGAGATCCATGATGGTGCATGACGTTTCGACGGGGTGACCGACGGCTTTGGAGCAGGCGGGTAGCCGCTCGGTGAGGAATTTTTCGTATTCGAGGACGAAGCGACGGAGTTGGCGGTCTTGGGTCGTGATGGTGTTGAGTGCGTTGACGTCGATTTTGCCAAGACGTTGGATGTAGACGGGTCGACCGTCCTGAGAAAAGAGGTAAACATGAGCACGGGAGACGTTGGGAGGGGATTTGCCGACGTACCTTGTCCATCTTGTGATAGTACTGGGGGTAATACTGGTCCACCTCTTTCTTTTCCGTAAACACAAAATTCCTATGGGGGGAAAAAAAGAAGGGCGTCGTTGGCGTCGATGAAAGGGATAGGGAAATAGATGAATAACGACGCGCGACCTACTCGACGATGTCCTCGACGTCCAAGTCTTTCCTCCACTGCTCGGCGGACAACAACATCGCTTTTGCCTTGACGAGGTCAAACTTGCGGGCGCGCAGGAATCTGTGGGGGGACGGGAGTGGACGGGAGTGAGCGTCAGTGGGGGGCCGTCCTCGTTTTTTGGGCACCATCGGCATCGATCGTAACCAAGTACGGATGGATCGATGTGTGTGCACGGACCAACGACGCACCTGAGGAGGGTGGCGTCGTCCATTCTCTCGGGAACGAAATGGCCCTCGCTCACGAGTTGTCGTTTGAGGGTGTCGAGTGCGTGTTGTTGGCCGGGCGTGAGGTTGCCCAGTCGGCCTGGGAGAGGCTTGTAGTTGGGGTCGGTGATGCCCTCGGGCAGGGGGCTGACGCTGGCAGGTTCTTGGAAAGACATGGTCGTTGTGGAAAGCAAAGAGCTGCGAGTGCGAGCACTGGCAGTGGACAAGCGTGTTTGAAACTCAAATAGGGCATCGCCCAAATCTGGTGATCGTTCGAGTCTCCACAATACAAGTCCAATCAAAAAATCGATTCGCATCATTATTTCCAGAGCCCAGAGTCACGAGTTGAGTCGTGAATCTAATGCGATGGGGCTTGGACAATCCGTCTACTACTAGTACACTGTGCGGCTCGTCAAATAAATAAGTGTCCAACGTCTAAGCAATGCAGGTTGAAGTGCAACAAACAAAAGAACCGGATAGGCGTGTTTTCTGGAGTACATTTTCGTGGACGCAGCCGACGTGGTATCACAGTTTGAAGGCATGCTTATCGTCAAAGGGTGGGTTACACAATGTCCCAGAGTTCCTCGAGGGCGCAACAGAACTTGAGAGAAACAGGCGTCGGCATCCTTCCGGTTGGAGTGGAGCTGACGTACCTTGCCGCACGCAACTGATGCGCTCAGGGGATAGTCGCTGATACTGATCTTTTCATCAACGACATGGTCAGCAAAGTCATCCCGACCACGGGCCATCGCGCCGACAAAGACGGCAACTGAGTGGGTCTCTGGCAGGGTGGGCAAGTATTTTGATAACCGGACAGTTGGAGCGTCTCCGGACAGTGCTAGAGAGGGTGTCAGACACGTATCGGCCAATGATACACAAACTGGACTTGCTCAGTTTAATGGTGTTGGCCGGCAGATGGTCGGCAACGGGATTCTGAGTCCAATTTTAGCGGCAGACAAAGTTATATGCCGAGATGACTACCTTGATCACTTTAAGCAACTTCTCGGGTCCGTTGACACCCCGAATGGAGAGCTTATGTAGGAGTTGAACTAAACCAAATAAGCTTAGGCACCACGAGGAGGATACGATTCCATACCCATCAAGCCGCTAAATCGCTTGAAGGTGCGCGGTATTCTCACATGGGGGTTGACCTCGATAAGGACACCTTTTGTGGTGTGGATGTATACCTGGAGCAGGCCCGCCTTGTTAAGAGGCGAGTCGAGCAGTGTCAACAAACACTAGAGGGGGGCCAGGTCAGACGGAGAGTGTACAAACAATATGAATTCGACTACCTGGTGCGTGATATCGGGACGTGCGTCCGCAATGTCCCTGCCAGTCTTTGCGAGGATGCCTTGGTGATCGTCGCAGTTCAAGAGGGTGTACTTGACATCACCCTCCCTTCCACCTTTTCCTTTTGCACCGCTGGTGACCCTGTACGCCTCCAAGCAAGCTTGTTCCAGAATAACAAAGAGTCTTCGTTGGGAAGATGCCACGCCGCCCCTGGGTACGTATGCCTGCACAGGCAGCATGGATGGATTCGCGGGCCGAGGCAACGGGCTGTGGGTTGCCATTTTGCGTGTCTTTGATGCGGGGAGAGGGCGGGTCGGCCGTTCTGGGCTGTGATGGCGATGGGTCATGGATGGGCTGTGCTCTACTGGATCAATCAACATAGGTTGCTTCTCGGAGCGATCCGAACCAGAAGAGGCAGAGCTGGCTCTGCGTCGCTGTACAAGTCGCTCATCGATGGGGGTCGATTTTGGGCGGGGTGGGGGGACAAGTTCGATCTCTTGGGCTTCCTCCTGCTTTTGCAATCTCACACGCACCAGCGCGGGGTTTGCGCCAGAGCCAGAGTGACGACGAGGACGAGCGGGGACGATTTCGGGGGTGATGATGGAGGACATGATGGATGTTGTACAAAAGGAAGGGTACAATGAGTGAAACCGACGAGATGAATTTAAGTAAGGCGATGAGTGGAGTGGATATCTGCTGATGCGCACTGCTCGGAAATTTTCGCGAGCGAAACTTTATTGATCACATGCAAATATCTCCGATATCAGTGCGCAAGGCCAAGCCTCGAATCGAACCAGGTCAATGGATTGGCAGTTACCATCACATCTAGGCCATGATGTATTTCATTGCGACAGAACTTATCACCAGGTTATCAACGACCGCTCTTTCCTCTCGAGTACGCCCTGTAAAACCTTTCGACACCGGCTCCTGGTCTAGCTTGTAATGCTGATAGCACCGTCAGTATTCGGGGGACGACAGACAGAGTCTCACTCGCCTTGATCACAGTCTCCCAGTCTGTGACTTGAACGACGTTCGCGAGGAGGTCCAACTCCCCGTCCACGACCTCGAGCATCCTTTTCAGGATGTCTTCTCTCTCCCACCCAGCAATGTGCATCACAATAAGATCAGTCGTGGCGTCTGAGACACCGTACCGTTTAATCCCCTCCGTAATCTAGCCAGTAGCATCACGGACGTGTCTCGGGGTCGACCGGTCAGGTACGGAGCGACGTACGTTATTAGTCGGATTGAGATTCCAGATGATCTCGGAGTGGGGCGTCTTTGTCCGCATCGTCTTGGCTGACTGGGCAAAGAGCGCCTGCATTGCGGCGGTCTGCAGGTGCAGAGGGCTTGTGATCTGACCAATAAACCGATGAGAACGCCGTCGACGGCCCCACACGAGCACACTGACCAACTTGGCATTGATGAACGCAAAGTTGACCGCATCGCGCTCCTTGTCGCCCTCTGGACCCTCCATCGTCGATGCCTTGACGATGCGTTCGCGGATAGCCCCCGCATTCTTGACGTGTTTGAACTTGGCGGCGTATATGACGGGATAGATGAATTCGGGGCACCGATAGACCTCGAGCAGCTCCATCGTGGTTCTGATCTAAGCGAGCCTATTTATCCCCGCACGACACACCTTGTCGCCAAACATGCATCACCCTCCGCTTTCCCTGGCCGTCGCCCTCCTCACCGCCCTCGCAACGGCCGCACCGACAACAGCGTCAAACGTACTTACCCCGCAAAACTTCAAGCAGACGATAGCAGACGGCGTATGGTAGGTCGTGCGCCAACCGTGTGGCTCTCCGAACTCAACTGAGCAAATCGACCTACGCAGGTTCGTCGAGCACTTTTCGCCCTATTGTCGTCACTGTCGCAACTTTGAGCCGACCTGGAATGAACTCGTGGACCACTATGAGAGCATGCCCGCCCCGGGCGTACAATTTGCTCAGGTCAACTGTGCACTCAACGGTGGTACGTCTCGACTCGACTTGACTCGACCACCCCTCGCCGACGCTTTTTCCAGACCTGTGTAACGACAACGGCGTCGCTGGATACCCACAAATGAATCTATACCGCGATGGCGAATTCGTGGACACGTACCACGCGGATAGAGAATTTCACCTCCTGCTCGAGTATTTGGGCGAACATGCCCAGCCCACGGGGACTCAAACGCCGGAAGAGGAAGAGGTGAACGTGCCAACGCCCGCGCCATCGTCGACGGAACAAGAACAAGAGCCGACGCCGACGCCGACACCGACACCGACACCGACGCCTGAACCCACCCCGGACCGTCTCGTCGTCCAAGTCCCTCGCACGGACGCAAACCCCTCGGGCATGGTCATCCCGCTCGACGTACAATCCTTTGACGCCTTTCTCGCTCAAGGACCTGCGTTCATCAAGTTTTTCGCACCCTGGTAGCGTCGCCCACCCACGTCCGTCGTTCCGTTCCCTTGTGCTGATTCGGCCTAGGTGCGGCCACTGCAAGAAGCTCGCTCCAGCGTGGACGCAACTCGGTCGACGCATGCAAGACAAGCTCAACGTGGCCGAGGTGGACTGTGAACAACACAAGGCGCTGTGTACCAGCCAGGGCGTCGCTGGGTTCCCCACGATGCTCTACTATGCTCACGATGCAAAGACCGAATACGCGGGCGGAAGGTCCTACGACCAACTCGTCGCCTTTGCCGACAAGGCTTCTAATCCGTACGTTGCTCGTTTGCCGTCCTCGTCCCCCGTGCGACTCCTGTCTCGTTTTAGAACCATGCAAGTGGTTGACGCGCCGGAGCTGGAACGAGTCGTGCGTGACAATGCCGTCTTGTACCTCTTGCTCCACGACGCTTCCGATACCCAGGTCGTGGTGCGTGTCCCATGCCAGCCCGTTTTTTCGGCCCTGATGTACGACCCCCCACAGACTGACGTCGCCAAGGGTGCACAAGCCCTCCTGGGTTCCCCGCCCGTCTACGTCTCCACGTCCTCCGAGCTCTCGCATCGATACAATGTCCCACCCAACACCCCAGCGCTCCTCGCGTTCAAAGACAAGGACGCACGGGAACCCGTCGCAGTCTTTTACCCCGCGTCGGGTTCCACCGACGCGCTGAACGCGTGGTTATACACGCACCGCTTCCCGTCGTCTTTCGAGCTCTCCAAGGACGTGTTCCAACAGGTCATGAACGCCCCACACAAGCCGCTCGTGCTCATCGTCGTCCCGCCCCAAGACCAACAAGCGAGCGTGTCGGACAAGCTGCATGAGATTGCGAGAAAATGGCGGTTGCGCACGCAGCGCTTGGCGGGGTTGGACGGGGGTGGCCCTGGGAGGTCGCGAGAGGTGGTGTTTACGTGGATGGACGCGGGACAGTGGGCAAAGTGGATCAAGGACATGTATGGGATCAAGCCAGGGACGGAGCAGCCCGCGATCGTCGTGGCCGATCACGAGGTCCGTCGCCCTTAACTTTTTTTCGTGTGTGCGCGCGTTCCCCCCTGAACTGACTTGACGACTGGCACACCCAAGGGTCTGGTGTATTACGACAAGGACGCGTCCGGCCGCGCCATCGCGCTCAACGCGGTGAGCGTCGCGTCTGCGCTCGAGGCGGTCCTTGGGGGTACTGCCCGTCCGAGGCACTCGCGGAGCGTGTTGCAGCGGGCTGTCTTTGTGCGTCTCCCCCCCTCCCCTTTTGACATGGGCGTGTCGCTCACGCCTGTTTTTTTGCGCGTGACAAGTCCCTCAACGCGATGCTCATCCAGCTCCATGGCGCGATCGCTGCACATCCATACATGACGGTCCTCGTCGTCCTCGGACTCGCGGGCGCCCTCGCCATGGCACTCCGCAGCCTGTTGGCGGACGACCCTGCAGACTGGGCGACGGAGCAGCGGTTCGCCAAGGGCGATCGTCTCGATTGATCTCCTTTCCCTCGGGGTTCGTTGGGTGTATATAGGATCCGATCTGACCGAGTATATCGCGATGACGATGATGCGATCAACACCGCGAGTGGAGAGGGGGGGGTGGTGTCCCACGTGGAACGTGGATTCGTCCGAGTCACTAGCGTACCTACCGGTATGATACAGCAAAAATGGAGTAATATACAACGGTCAGCGTGCGGCGTGTTGGTGGTACGGTATAGTATATCGGCAGTCTGAATCTTTACAATGACGAGTATATTTTAGATAAATAAACGAGATGACTATAGCTTCTTTTTGCGTCGACTGCCTCGACGCGCCTTCTTTCCATGTGATGGCGTGAGGATGAGCGCATGCGTGATGATGGATCGTGTGGTGCTGATGCGAATGAACCGAATGCTGATGCTGTGTGAGGAGGATCAGGGGGAAGAAGACGGCGCCGGCGATTCGGGCTGCGACTGTGACGGCGACTGGCCCCAAGGCGCCACCGCGTCGTCGAGCATGATCCCTCGTATCCGGTTATACACCGCTTCGGGAAAGTGTCTGAAAAAAAAAACGTCGGCACACGTTCTCCCCCAAGCACACATGACAAGACGTGACATACCGTTGTCTCAATCGTTCGAGCAGGGCGATCGCGCGATCGCGGTCACCGTTGCCCAGTTCAGCGCGGAACATGGCTTCCCATGTCGAAGGCTGGCAAACGGGTATTAGTAACGCAATCACACGGCCAACGACGTACGCGCTCACCTCTCTATACGACACCGAGTTGGGCGATACTGGTGCACAAGAAGCGGACGAGGAGGATTCGTGTGGGACGTGATTGCCAGGCGCGGCGACGCCGCTCGGAGGATCTGCCAAGCTCTCAAAGATGGCTCGTGCCTGCTCGATGGCACCGTCGGCCGCATAGCCCTTGATCAACAGGTTCGCAATGTACGCCGTCATGTGCACGCCGGTCGTCTGCAGGCGAGTGAGGTATTGTTGTGCGAGATCCATTCGCTTGCGCGTCACGAGGACGTTGATCAGGGACTCGTACGAGACGGCATCGGGAAGGGGTGTAGGACCACGCTGGGAAGAGGGATGAGAGGCGATGGATTCGAATGCACTGATGGCCTTGTCAGTGTCCTTCAGGACACAGCCGTAAGCGTTGATGAGTGCCGCCCAATGAGTGCCTTGAAGACGGACGTGCGGGTTCGACTCGACACGCTTAAAGGTCGCCTCCATGGCAGCCACATCGACGGGTTCAATGGTTCCGTATGCATCGATGAGGAGCTGCAACACATCTTAGACAGGGGAGAATGGAGAAAAGCATGAACGAGATTACCTTGTATGTGTGCGCTGAAGGCTGCACCTTGACCTCGGTCATCTTGTCCAAGTAGAACAACACCTTTTCCCTGTCCGGCTTCGTATGCGTGTACAGTTGCATCATCGTATTGTAGGGGGGAATGCGAGGCTTGAAGTTGGGCTGACTCGTCATTTCCGCAAACAATTGCTCGGCGGCCACCGTATCGCCAACCCTCGCACATGCGGCAATGACAGCACCATAAGTGATCGACGAGGGGCGCAGCGACGTGTTTGCCTTCATCTGTTGGAAGAGCTCGAGCGCAAAGTCTGCCTTGCGTGCCTTGGCGAGCTTGGAAATGATGGTGTTGTACAGGTACACGTTGGGCTTTGTTCCGAGCATCTGACACTCCGAAAAGAGGGCCATCGCATTGGATGTATCATCCGTGGTATCCTTGACGCACTCTATCAACGATCCATATGCGTCGGGAGAGGGAACGCCACCCGCAGCGGTTATCCTGCTCCGGTGCGCAAACGCAGCATCCATGTCACCTCCGTGTGCATAGGCAATGATCATGTTGTCTTCGATCTGGAACCACGCCTGAGATTGCCAAGTGGGGCTTTGGGCTACAAAGGACGAGAAGAGCACCTGCTGAGCGATGGAATATACCGATTGTACTGCGGCGATGTTGCCTGCGCGCCCGAGTCCGTTAATCAACCGACCCAGGGTAGCTGGATGGGGATAGCGAGGCAAGTTCCCGGAAATGGCTGCCTGGAGAGTGTTGTAACTGTCGTTGACCGTGACCGATGGATGCGAAGGGAACCACTGGTCGATCTGTCGACTGAGTTCTGTATCGATGGTGAGTTGTGCCGGAGATGGAGGAAAGCCGGCAGAGGGTAATGGTGGCGTAGGAGCACGAGGGGCGTCGCTCTCCTCATTCGTCCGCTCGGCGAGGGGGATCCTGAGACGATTGAAAGACCACGCAAGGCCGTCCAAAAACCGAGAAACCTCTCGCTCGCCATAGTTGGAGTAGAGAGCTTCCGTCACTGCAACCTGCACCTTGCTTGACACCTGTCGGAAATCAACTCCCGCATCACTCATGGCTTGCAGCAGTGGCATCAGGCCAGTGTACGCGCCATCCGAGGAAGAGGTAACGCCCGAATTAGAGGGGTTCACGGGGAGTGAGACAGCACACAAAAGAAGTGTCTCTAGATCCGGGACAGACGCAAGTTTCTGAGGAGCAGACACGTAGGCGTGGAGAAGAGGACGGGCGATCGAGGGTGTGGTAGGCGAACCGAGCCATGCGACGAGTGAAACCAACGGCAACATTTGCTCCAAGGCGAGAGCGGGTGAGGAAGTGGCCGTAACAGTGTCCAAATAGCCAGACAGTATCTTTGTCACTGTTGCCTTGTACTTGGCAAGGTTCCTTCCAGGCTTGACGGACAAAAGTGGGTCGGCGACTCTACGGATGTGTCTACCGATGAATTCGGCAGAATCCCTCGCTTCTTTGGCAGATGGTTGTGACTTGGCAAAGTCCTCGAGGACACGGAGGTTCGCTTCGAGAACCATGAGCGTGTCCGAGACCTTGACGCCCAGACGATCCTTTGGGGCACAGTCGACGAGGACGTCGTAAAGCCTGTTGAGGTCACCAAGGTAAGCCGTTTGCTCGGATGATGCTTCCACAAGGGCATCGAGCATGATACCCCAGCAGATCTGGTCAGGGCGAGAAGGGTTTTGAGTGGACTCGTCGTTGTGGCTGGATGCGGCAGGTTGCTGGAGGAGACGTTCGAACCAAGACAATGCAGTTTTGATGTCAGGCCTGGGTGGATTGTGAGCGACGTCTGAGGGAGAAGGGTTACAGAAGCCACTGATGATCGTCGTGAACGTGGACGAAGCTGGCGATGGAATGGACGCGAGATCGCCTGGTACGCGTGTCAGCACGCACTAAACAAAAGTGAATCGGGAACTACCTTTTTCAGGTTTCCCGCTGTCCATCATCGTCTCGAGCAGACGGAGCGCGCCAGCTGGTTGACCAGCCTTGAAATAACCCTGGATCATCTTATTCCAAATCCTGAGCTGAATCGGGAACTGTCGTTCGACCTCCATGACAAGACCGCGTGCACCTAGATCTCGGAACTCTTTAAAGACCTCCTTGGCGCCCGTGAGATCACCTGCGTTGACGTAGGTAGATAGCAGATAATAGAACATGAGATCCGTAGGCGGGGGGCGAGACCATGCCTCGAGCTGCGCATACACGCGGATGGCAGCATCAATGTTAGCGTGAGCGGCACACGAGCGAAGAAGACCATGGTAAACGTTGATCGGGAAATGCGCAGCCAATGGTTTCGCGACTGCGGCAGAGTCGGATGTTGGCTGAGGAGCTGCGGCACAAGCGGCGTCAAAGATGCGCAAGGCAACCGTAAAATTGTCCTCTGCGAGCAGAGTGCCCCTGTGATTCTCGTCGGATCTGGCTTCCTCGTCTGCCACCTCGTCGAGGTCCCCGAGGGCAGTCAACTTGCGACGCTTGGCACGGTAGGAGAGCACGTCGAGAGATTTTTGGACCTCGCGATCCCTGTCCGTGAGGCCAACGATTGTGTTGACGAATGTGCCGAGGTTTGGGGACATGCCGCGCTGGAGGACGGCATTGTAGAGCTGTTCGATGAGGGTTGCGCTGGATGGAGAACCAATGGCTACGAGGGCACGAAGGGCATGGTTGACATCGAGGAGGGTAGGTTGGGGGTAGGACAACAAGGGTTCTTTGGAGGGATCCATCAGCCAGCGGACGTGTTGGAAGACGGCAGGCATGTCCTTTTTGGACAAGGCGTCATCGAGGGCGAGGGCAAACGGGGACCAAGGGGTGGCGGGACGTGGTTCCTGTTCTGGAGTGATCTCTGCCTGGTCTCTGGTTGGAGATGCGGCGGCATGGCGTTCACGTAGCTGCATCTGGACGGTGTGCAGGACACCGGCGCCGAGATGGTCGCGGTCACCAGGGAGGGACAAGGAATGGCGACGTGCAAGCGTGCGGGGTGCTTTGGACGAGGCAGAGCGAGGGATGACCCAGGATGCCTTGACTTCGTCCTTGTCCTCGTCTGTTCTGGAGGCATCCTGGGTCGCCGAGGAATTTGCGTGGGTGATGACACGCCCGACACCCTGCTGAGAAGTGAGTGATGTGGGAATGGGTATGTGATAATACGCACGGTGTAGCCCTTGTAGAATTTGCCACCGGCGTGAAACTTGGCGCCGCCTGGGCCTGCGCCGGTCCCTGCGCTGCCCCATGACGAGCCAGCGCCTGGCTGGAGGACATTTCTGAGCGCGCCGGACTGGTTCTGTACGACGGCGACGGCACGGGAGGTGTGTAGGAAGAGGTTCGCGGCCTTTGGGAGCATGGCCGCGCGCGATTAAAAGGTAGTACTACTAAGGGGGCGTTGGGAACGCCGTGTACGACGACGAGACGGTGGGATGAGAAAGGGCACTTGCGGTGACTCGCGCGCAATAAAAACCAAAATGAAAATGAGCGCCTCGGGTAAAACCGGGTCGACACTCCGAGCCGGGCAGCGACGCAATCACTCGAGCCGCCGCCAATCACCGTCGAGAACCTCGCCCCACGTGTGCTCCTCGACATCCCCCAACAACCCAATCACCCCTGGCCTGCGCAATGGTCGCACGACCACAATCTCCCCCTCGCACGACTCCACACGCCCCACCGTAAGCACCGGCCCGGGCGTGCACGTCGCTGGGTCGATGCCCAGAGCCTAGTCCAATCATATCAGCAACTCGGCTTACACACCCACGACATTCCAAACCTTGTAGCCAACGATCAACCCTGCCACGATATGCTCGCACGTGAGCCTTTCCAGCGTGGCCCAGTGCTGGTTCGCCACCCCCTCCAGCCTCTCCATCTCCGCCTCCGGTCCGGGTTCCGCGTGCCCCTCACTCTCGGTCTCTCTGTACTCGATACGCATCTTGCGTTTCGTCCCTTCTCTGTGCAGCCCTGCCTCGACATCCACGCTGGTCACGAACAGGTTCGGGGGGAGCGAGGCGCGCGACGAAGGCGGGATCAGCCGAGGCAGAGCGGGTACCGTGGCCATTCTGTCACCTTCCTGATCCCCAAATATAATCTTGGGCGTAAGTGGTCTGCCCATCAACGCTCTAAAGTTCTTGGCCTTGTTCTTGTTGCGGAGCGAGAGCGAGAGGAGCGCTGGAACGGTGTCCTGGCTAGCGTCTGGCGTGATCCCTTGCACCGCAGCATCCTCACCCGGCACGACGGCATTTGCGCCAGACACGGGTTCACCAGACACGTCGGCCCCCTCGCGCTCGTGCATTCGTCTGAGCCGTCGTCGTAGATTCCGTGATCGTGTTTGCGGTTTACCATACCCAGGGGGGACGAAATGAGATCTAGGAATGAATGTCACCAGAGGGAACATCATGTTGGCTGACAAGCAGACGTACGGTTGTGGCTTTGGTTGTACCGACTGCGTTGCTTGCCCGAGTTCTCTTACGTGGGCTTGAAGGCCATCCAGGGAATCGTCCGAGTCCGACGTTGACTCGGACTCGGACGCTGACGTCGACGAAGAGGAAGTAGACTCAGTGTCAGACTCGGTGTCAGGCTCGGCGCTAGACGAGCTGGACGTCGACACGCTGCGCTTGCGTTTGTGCGAAACTGCAGGTTCCAGGAGCGCACTTGCACCTGGGTGTCGTGCAGTCGCGTCCTCTGGCGGCTCGGGTGCATCTACGCTGCATACGAGTTAGTTTGGCTTGTAAAATGCACCAAGTGGCTCACGAAATCAGATCGCCGTCTCTCACGACGGTGAGCTCGCACGTGTCGAGTAGCTCGAAGCCATCGATGGCGAGCTGCAGCGAGCCGGGTGGGATGCGACAAAAGCCAGGGAGGGCTTCGCAGAGGACGGACTTGAAGGAGAAGACGGTTGCATGGCCCTGCACGGAGAGAGGGAACCACACTCTCACTCGGGGCAGCGGTGGATTCGTCGATATTTTGACCCGCATTGCTTGAAGCAGGATTCGAACTCTCGCATTAACCACTCCGACACCGTTATTCCACCAGGGGTTATCCCCTCACACTCGAAGCTAGGTAGGCCGGTTCAATGGATAACATATTCGACGTTATCGTTCTTGGAACCGGGTTGTCACCATCGATCGCTACTGCGTGAGTTACTTGCGTTTTCCATCTAACTCGTGTCTGATCGTTCTCAGTGCCCTCGCCAAGGCTGGACTCAAAGTCGCACATATCGATCCTAATGCTTACTACGGTGCCGATGAGGCCACATTAGCATTGGACGAACTGGTTCAGTGGGCGGAGACACATCCAACAGATCCCACCGGGGAGCCCGCACCTTATCGCGTCGATTATCTGTCGCCCAACCGCCCACCTCACCAAAAGCAATTCTCGATTTCGCTATCACCCACCGTTATTCCGGCCGTCGGTCCCTTTATTTCAGCAATCGTCTCCTCGGGTGTCGCCCGCTACGGTTCGTATAAGCTCCTTGGCCCTGCTGGGATTTATCGCCACGGAAAGTTCCAGACCGTTCCGCAGAACAAGGAAACCATCTTTCAGGACCGCACTATTAGCTTAGTTGAGAAACGTCGCCTCATGCGCTTCCTCTCGTTTGCCTCTGGGGACTTTGAGAGTAGTCCCGAGCTCCAGGGTAAAGAAGAAGCCCCTTTCGACCAGTTCCTTCGCGAGTCTTTCGGCCTGGGCGAGGATATTTCTCAAGTGATAATGTTCTCCCTCGCCTCTTGTGGATTCTCTGGAGGTGAGACGACGATCCGCTTTTTCCGTCTTTGCTCACGTAGCTACTTAGAACCAACATCGACTGCATTGCATCGCGTGCGCAGTTGTCTGCGGTCAGCCGGGCGGTATGGCTCGTCACCATTCCTTGTCGGTTACTATGGGGGATCGGGAGAGATAGCCCAAGGATTCTGTCGTGCCACAGCTGTAAATGGCGGGGTCTACATCCTCGGTCGGGGGATTACGAACCTTGTCGTCAACGAGGCGCAAGAACTCGAACGCTTTTCCGTTGAGCTTGAAGACATTCCGGATCCACTTCGGTCATCGTGTGTATTGTCATCAATAGCTTGCGTTCCTCGCCACCTGCGATCACGAGTCAATGTCGTCTCCCCCAGCTCCGATGTGCCCGAAACAACCCGATATCAGGTACACGCTATCGCCCGCTGCATTGCTATAGTGGACGGCACCATCACCCCTCCTCACTTGTACGGAACTGATGATATCCCCGTTGTCGAAGGACAATCGGATTCTTTTCTGGTCGTGTTCCCCCCTGGATCCCTTGACGGTGGTTCGCCAACATCGTCTGTGACTTTATTAACCGCGGGCGCCGGTACAATGTCAGCACCTGCAGAGACGAGTATGGAATTGATTATTCAACCAAGACCGACGTCTAACCAACATGAACTAGATATCATCTATCTTTCGATGCCTTTACATGAACCTGAAAGGTCCTCAAAGGAGCTGCTTCATCCTTACTTGGCTGCAATCCTTGATTCCAATCCTGCTTGTTCGTCTATCTTCCAGCTGTTTTACATGCAATGTTTTCCCCCTGTACACGACCAGCCATCCGGAGATATCATATCTAACTTTTTCGTTCTTCCACACTTGCGACCAGACGTTTCTTGCGCTGTTGACCAGGCAGCAAATGATGCCGAAAAGGCCTTTTGGTCTACGATGCAAATACTTGGTTTGCAAAGGACTGACGATAGAGGAACAGGTTTTTGGGATTGTCACATAGACGGTACCCATACGCAGGCTCGTGAGTAGTAAGATTCAGGTTACTTGTCATAAATGGGAAAATGATAATGATTTCCGAATGAGAAGACAAGGTTGTAAGTATATGACGATTGAAAAAGGTCGAGTTCTTGTTTGTGCACAGTCGATCTGGGCAACGAGGTCCGTTGATGCTGAAACCTCCTATGCCATCGACTAAGCGAGAAAAGCGACATTGCTTATATCCAGCTCAAGAGGACCAAGGATACAAACAAAGTATCGTGGGTCTCGCACCATGCATGTACCGAAGAGATTAGCGGGGTGAGAACCACGCCAAGATTACAAAAGGACTCACAGAAACCTATCATCCATATAAGAAAAAGTACTACTACGCCGGATAAGCAAGCGGGTGATCTGGAGGCGACCCTGCAACGTCGCTCGTTCCCCACTGAACAATATTCCAGAAACGCGTTCAGCGCGTCCAACAGCTCCTGGATGATCCCGCTTCCTAATCCCATTTCTGTTCTATGATGCCATATGCTGCCGAGACACGTCGCCGGAGCTGTTCGAGTTGCTCGACGGTCAGCTGAAGGCTCGTCCTCGTCTTTGAGCTGGAACTCGAGGTCAAGCAGTTAGATCCTTGGTTCGATGTGAAAGTCGGGAAGAGGCGTAGGGCCCGCGCGGAGGAGGAAGAACGGGCAACGCGTCCGTCCATATCAGGTGGTTTGCACGCTGAGAGTCCGAAAAGATTATTGGCATGGTGCTGGGCGTGCTGGTTACGGGGCCGTCTGTAGGTGGCCATTTATTTTTGTTGGGGGCGATGGATGTATAGTGCAGGATTTTGGCCGTCAGGACTGCAAGGAACGGGGCGAGGGACGCAACGCGCATCATATCTATCCTCCTCTGGTAGTAACGGGCTCAAGAGGAATGGGTCAAAACCTGAGCGCCGTGGCGCTAGAGAATCGATTGTCATGGCATCGGATGGTGCGTCGACTGAAGACGAGTTGGTCGATGACTGAATAGTCGGCCCCAAAAAAAAAGCACGACATGAGAGACGAAATGCTGTTCGTTGTCGTTCAAACGAGCATTCCGGTTGGGGAGGTCCCTTGAAAGGTCCATCTCCTCCGCGGTCCAGAAGGTACGCTCCCACTTTCTTGTACATTTGCCATATCTGAAGGCGCATAAATTTACATCAATGAGAGATACGGGGGGTCACTAGCACTGACCTTGTGGTACTGCATGGGGAAAAGAATGAATCGACACCTGAACTCGTTCAAGAGCGGCTCTTCACCTACACAAAGAATGAACGACAAGTATATGACGTGCAGAAGTGCTTACGTTCGGGAAGATCCATGTCACCAACGTACTTTGTACGAAGCACCTCGAACTCGTCTTCCTCTGAGTCAGGGTTATCAACCAAGGAATCGAGGGAGACGGAGCGCTTCTTGTCATCGAGCAAAGGCTTCTTCGAGGACGGATGTTTAGAAGGGGTGTCTAACGAGAAACGGCTATTGCTTCTGTGGTCTTAAATAGAGGTGGGATGGGATGCAAGTTATGGTAAGAGACGTTCATTATTTTACTAAAGTCGGTTCCCCACTGTGGACAGCGTCGGAGAAGGAATTAATAGCGAAGAGCGGAATGTGACGAGCATTGAAGTCTTGAGCGAGGACTGTGCACGCTGCGGACAGCATCAGGGCAAGGGATCGCTGGGGGTAGGAAGAGAAGGGGCGTGGACTAGCAGCGGAGAGCAAGCCAGGAAGATCACATTCTCGACGACTAGCGGCAAGATAGCACCGAACCAGAGGGAGAGGTACTTACGGGAGACTGCGGAGTTGCGTGGTCGTACTTACAGCGGTGTGCAGAGTTACGACAAATATTCATGCAATTATCGTTACTGTACAACTACCAAGCGGTCGGATCACTGCAAAGGAAAGGACGTCAGTTCACCTGCATGTTTGAAACGGTGAAACTTGCCTTAATAAACTTTGCCATGAATTTTCTATGTAGATGACAGTCAGGCCAAGGAACCTCTGAAAGGAGGGGCACGCACTTGTGGAACTCGGTCCGGAGGAGATCGTTGACAAAGTGGCCTGACTTGTCCCTCTGGTTCATCGCCTGGTTCTTGAAGATGAGATCTAGAACGAGTCGGTACCGCTCCTTTACCAAGGCAATTCACATACCGTCGTCCCATCGTTTCTTGACCGAGAACGTCCCTGGGACGGTCGTGTTGAGGCCTGGCGACTCGCCCAGCTGGGCAACGTGTGACGCCAGCTGCTCGCGCTCCTGACGCGCCTTTTCTTCTGCCCGTTCACGCTTGATTTTTTCGAGTTCGCGAAGCAGCTCGTCGGTATCATCCTCGTCCTCTGACTCGTCCTCGCTCTCCTCAACCTCCTCCTTTTTCTCCTCCTCCTCCTCGTCATCATCATCCTTGTCCAGCTCGAGCGCGTCCTGTAAGAGTTTTCTCCGCTTGATGGCGTCCTCGTCCTCGGCCGCAGCCCCGTCCGTACCGCCTGTGACAGCCAAGGGCGGTTTCCCCTCTGCCTTGCGCTTCTTGTTCCGCGCCTCTTGCTCCGCAGCGAGCAGCTCTGCCCGGAGGTCCTTCCGCGCGACCTCGCCCGTCGACGTCTGCCCTGGCTGCCTGTCTCGCGCGTCAGGTTCAGGCTGAACCGCGTGGCAGGCGTGACGTACCGAAACTTGAGCTTGGTGTGCGCGGCCATGTCGCGCACGGAAAACTGTCTCGACCCGCCCTTGACATCCCTTGCTTGCGCGGGGTCCCATGTCGGTCGGTGGGCGGTGGACATGATGGCGGGGTGTGTTGAGCCAAATCGAGTACGTACGAGCCAAATCGAGTAGACTGCACAGCTTCGCACGGAGGCCACGTCGAAAAAGTCGGAGACGGGGCTTGTTCTGCAATGGCCAACTACCACTATGACGAGGCCGGCAACATGGCCGCCTTCTTTCTCATATCCGTCCTCGCCATCGTCCTCGTCCCACTCACCCTTGCCTCCGTCGTCCGCACGTCCACAAGCGAGTCCTTGTTGCCCTCGCCCCAGCACGATCCTGACCACTCCACAGAACGCACCGGGGACCACCTGCATGGCTGTCAGTGCACGCACTGCATCGCTCGCAGACAACAGGTCCTCGCGGCAGACAGGCCGTCGCTGTGCAATCCCAAGCTCACAAAGAGGTGCGTCTGCACGTTCTTTTCCAACAAAACCGCTCATGTTGCTGCTCCAGAACGGTGATCCTCCTCCTCGGCTGGTCGGTCGTGGCTTTCCTGCTCCACAGAGTGCGCAACGCCCAGTCAGACAACAAGGTGTACGACCCGTATGAAATATTGGGCGTTTCCACCGTACGTGCTCATGACCGCGCACGACCCATGCCATTCATCCGTTCTCGCAGGGTACCACAGAGAAGGAAATCAAATCGTTGTTCAAGAAACTCTCCAAGCTCTAGTGCGTATCCCGCAGCGCCTGTATGCGTGACACGTTCTGACCACGTGTCAAGTCACCCAGACAAGGTCAAGGCGACGGTCAACGAGACCGTCGACCAAATCGCCAATCGCTTCGTAGAAATTACAAAGGCATACAAATCGTGAGCAACCATCTCTGATCGCTTTCCTGGCACTCATCGCGCGTGGTCTAGTCTGACAGACGAGACGATCCGCCGCAACTATGAATTGTATGGCCACCCCGACGGGCGGCAAGAAGTCTCCATGGGTATCGCCTTGCCTTCGTGGATCATCGAGGGCAAGAATAACATCTGGGTCCTGGGATTGTACGCCGTCCTCATCGGTGGTCTGCTTCCTAGCATGATCGGACGCTGGTGGTTCGGTAGCAGAGGAACGACAAAGGATGGCATCGAGGCAAGAACTGCAGAAGGCTTCTGGATGGGCATCGAGGAAGCGAGTGGAATCAGCGACATTGTCAAGGTCGTCGGCAACGCCCTCGGGTACGAGTCGCAGGCCAAGAATGCGGGCGATTTGAACAAGGTAGAGGTCGAGATCGAGAAGAGAATAAGCGACGAGTGGAAGGAAATGAACAAGGTCGTCGTGGGCGATGAAAAGGCCCGCCGAGCACTGACCTTGCTCTACGCTTACTTTTTGCGGTTAGATCTGGGCTCGAAAGCCCTGGAACGAGGTAGGGATCCCGCCCGTTTCCGCAAAGTGCGACTCACGTCTGAGGGCTAGAACAAACGTCGTTGCTCCTTCAAACGCCCGTGCTACTCAACGCGCTCTTGAACATTGCATCTGCTCGGAGCTGGCTCGCACCCACCCTTGGCGTCATGCGCCTCCATGCATACCTCATGCAGGCATTGGTCCCCGGCAAGGCTACTCCCCGACAAGCCCAGCTACCAGGATTCGACAGTTCGACCCCGAGTTCCGGAAAGCAAGACCTTGTCACGTTCGTGAACAACTTGAAGGAGAGCGGGGACAAGCGTGCTCTAGAAGCTCGCAAAGCGCTCGAAAGTTGGGGAAGTCTGCAACTTGTCGGCATGGGATTCAAAGGTATGTACAGCCCTCGTCATGGCCGGTTCGAGGTGAACACCGTGTCCAAGTGATTGGTGAACGTCTGGTCACGCCGTCGTCCATCGTGTTTTTGTTGGTCAAATTACGCATTGCGGAGCCTGGCACGACCACGCCAACCCCGGTGCAGGATGCCAAGTCTGTGAAAAAGAACGACGAGATGGACGAAAAGTTTTTGAACACGCGTGGCGATGCGGAGGAACTCGAAGGGGATGATGCCGGATACCCACACGCTCCTTACTGGCCCGGGGTGCGTCTAGACAGTCGAACTGGTGTGAACGCATGTGTCTGACGTCTGCCGCAGCTCCGCAAGGCCGGATGGTGGCTCGTTCTCGCCGACGATAAATCGAACCGGATCGTCGTTCCGCCTATCAAGATCAACGACATCCCTCGTTCCGACCCGTCGAAGGAGCGGAATTACAGGTGCTACAAGATCCAGTTCCAGGCACCACCCAACGTCGGGCTGTTTACGTGGAAGGTATACCTTGTGAGCGACACCATTGTGGGGGGAGAGGCGTGTCTACCGATTGCGGTGGGTGTTCCTTTCGGGGAGCTGTCGTGGGCGACGCTGACGTGCACGATGCAGCTCAAGATTGAGGATGTGTCTGCACTCGCGGCGGAGGAGCAGACGCCCGAGGACGAGATCTCGGACCCTGAGGAGGACTCGCTGGCTGGGCAGATGGCGGCGATGCGGGGGGGTGCGGTGAAGGCTGCGGTCGTCGAGGAGGAGAGCGACGACGAGAGTTCGACGGACGAGGACGGCAGGGAGGAGAGCAGTGACAGTGATTAACTACATCGCATAGCAATATTAGCTACACAAGCCGAGACGCGACTTGCTGCAATACCACTATCAGCATTACAGTAATATTGATTTGATGCCACAAAGTCAGGCAGGCTCGTCCAAGTTCAACTGGGCCGCCGCAAAAGCTGCCAAGGCTGCTGGGCCTCGCGCGCCCGGGTCCAAGACCGTCCCAGAGCCAAAGACTCCCGACTGCCTCCTCGGTCTCTCCTTTGTCTTCACCGGCGAGCTCTCCTCCTTTTCCCGCGACGAAGCCATCGACCTCGCAAAACGCCATGGCGGGTACGTCTTTTTCCTCGCACACACTCAGAACCCTCTAAAACCCACTCCAGCCGCGTCACCCTCCAACCGTCCTCCAAGACGTCCTACGTCGTCCTGGGCGACAACGCCGGCCCGGCCAAGCTCGCAGCGATAAAGAAACACGGGCTCGAGGCGCTCTCCGAGGACGCGTTTCTCGCGCTGATCGGGTCGCGTGTGGGGCCTGGCGTGCCTGGGGGTGCCCCGCTCGACAACAAGACGCGCAAGAAGATGGAGCGGGAGAAGGAGGCGATCGAGGCTGCTGCCAAGGCGCTCGAGGTGAGAGAGAAGCGCGAGGCCAAGGCCAAGGTCAAGGCGAGAGGGTACGTTTGCGCCGTTCGTCTGTCGTTTTGGGGGGTCTTTGGGTGCTGACGCGCTGCGTACAGTGTGGGTGCGAAACCGGACCTGGCGTCGCAGCTCTGGACGACAAGGTATGCGCCTCAGACGCTCAAAGAGATTTGCGGGAACAAGGGTCAGGTAGAGAAGCTCCAGCAATGGCTACACGACTGGTCCGTTTCTCCCCTTTTTACGTTCCATCACGCTCACGCGCCGAACGGACGAGGACAGGTCGTCGAGCTTGAAATCGAGCTTCAAGAAGCCTGGAAAGAGCGGCATGAACATCTTTCGCGCCGTCCTCATATCCGGTCCGCCTGGCATCGGCAAGACGACGAGTGCGCACTTGTGTGCGAAACTGGAGGGGTTTACGCCGATCGAGCTGAATGCGAGCGATGCGCGGAGCAAGAAACTCGTCGAGGTGGGTACCGTCGACACGCGAATTGACGCGCGTGACGAACCTTGTTAATCTGTAGAGTGGCATGAACATCAATAATCTGTCGTTGGATGGTTGGATGGGCGGGAACGAGGTATGTGGTGTTTGTGGTGGTGCGCCGTGGACTGGAGGGCTCAGCGACGTGCATGCCAGGCGACGAATGCGCTCGGTGTCACCATCACGGACAGGACATGTCTTATTATGGACGAAGTCGATGGCATGTCCGCGGGAGATCGGGGAGGCGTTGGTGCATTGAATGCACTCATCAAGAAGACAAAGGTGCGTGCCCGTCCTATAGGCAAAGAGAGAACCGACAGACATGGCCGTCTCTGTTCTAGATTCCAATCATTTGTATAGCCAACGATGGTGGCGCGCAGAAGCTCAAGCCCATCAAGAGTAACACGTTTAATCTTTCGTTCAGGAGGTGCGTCGCACGAAACAGGTCTTCTCGGTGGGGATTCACGCTGGGTTTAGACCCGATGCAAGTGCCGTCCGTTCACGCATCCTTACCATCGCATTCAAGTATGTCGTCTGTCATTCGTGAGGCCTATGTTTGACGTTTCCTTGGCCAGGGAGAAGATGAGGATCCCGGCAAACGTCGTTGATCAACTCATCGCCGGGTCCCAGTCGGACATACGACAAGTCTTGAATATGCTTTCGACGTGGCGGTTATCCAGCAATACCATGACGTTTGACGAAGGCAAGGATCTGTGGGTTTTCTGTGGGTTTTCTGCAGCGCTCGACGCTGAAACTTGGTGCAGAGCCAAGATGAACGAGAAAAACACCATCCTGACACCGTTTGATGTCACGAACAAGATGCTTGGACCTTACATGTTCTCTCATACCGCGAGAGAAACGCTCGGGGAAAAGATGGAAATGTATTTCCACGATCACTCGTTTGTCCCACTATTTATTCAGGTGGGTTTCGAACCAAGGCCCCGAGGCTGCCACCTCATACGCGATCGAATGCAGGAGAACTACCTCAAGACGGAGCCCGCAAAAATAAGAGATCTGAATGGTCCACAGAAAACGTTGAGGCGTCTCGAATTAATGGATAAAGCAGCATCCTCGATATCGGATGCCGATCTCGTGGATGCACTCATACATGGGTTTGTATCGTGCATGTTTGGTACATAGACGATTGATCTCCTGTCTTTTTTCAGACCAGAGCAACACTGGACTTTGATGCCGCTGCATGCCGTGTGTTCGACTGTGCGACCTGCTTCCTTCTTGTATGGGAGTGGCATGGGCTGGGGTGGAGCCAATCAAATGTCTTTCCCGCAGTACGTCTGCTGAGACACGAAACGTTCTTTTTTTGCTGACATGCACACGATCTCAAGATGGCTCGGTCAAAACTCGAAGCAAGGAAAACTGAACCGTCAGCTCGGCGAAGTCCAGATCCACATGCGTCTCAAGGTATCGGGTGACAAGACAGAGATACGACAGTCTTATATTCCAGCGCTGTTTCCTTTTATCGTGAAACCGCTCGTAGAGGACGGATCGGTGGGTTTCGTTCGGTTAGATTCTCTCAAGTGTCATTCATTCACCCGACGGTAGTCGGCCGTCGATGACATCATCGAGCTCATGGACCAGTACTATATCTCCCGCGAAGACTGGGATACGATCGTCGAGCTCGGTGTCGACCAAAACAAGGAGGACATCGTGTTGAAAAAGGTGTCGGCGGCGACCAAGACGTCGTTTACGAAAAAGTGCGTCGCGTTTCTATCTGCAGGCCCATCGTCACTCGCTGATGCGAGGGAAATGGTGTAGGTACAATGCGAGCGAACATCCGATACCGTTCCATAAAGCGATGGATTTGGGCAAGGCGCCGAAGAAGTTGGCGGGTGGGCCTGCACCTGATCTCGCAGAGGCGTTTGACGTGCGTACATTTACATCCTTTTTAGGTGTATGTGTGATACGATGCGGTACCCTAGGTCGACGACGAGATACCAGACGCGTCGGACGACGAGACCAAGAAGGGAGACGAAGACGATATCAGCGGTGATAAGCTCATCTCGGCGAGTAAGCCGAAAAAGGCAAAGGCAACAGCGACGCTGATGACGATGGGGGCCCGGGGGTCGGGCAAGCAGCCCAGAGGCAAGGTCAAGCCCAAGCGTTGAGGACACTTTTTTTCGTTTCAGTGTTCTGTTCGTCACATACACTCTCCGTTCCTGTGTTGGTCTACTCTACCGCTTGTTTATTCTCTCCGGCTTTTGGTTCCGTATACTTTTTTTTGACTTGATATTGTTTTGATTAGTACTACTGTCTGGGTGCTTGGTGTTTATGCACATGGATCTGGTGCCACACGTGAGAAACGATTGGTAAAAAATCCACAGATTGAGGATTGTGGTCGAGCACGATTGGTTGTCCATTCCGGATAACGGCGAGGTTCTGATCGCCAAGCATGTTTTTGGTGCTAACGTATGCAGAGGTCGCCGAGTTTCAGCTGACACCCCACCCAACTTGATTCAAAGAGGATATCATATTCATAAAAATGTGTCTCAAGAGTAGGACGTATGGTGAATTGGAGTGGTGCGATGGCGAAGGTAGAGAGGGATCTTGGAGAGGCGTCCGACCTCATGGCGGGGCATATGCTGCGTCTTTTTATGGCCAAACAGATGCTCTCCAGCGTTCACCAATCTCAGATATTCATGTCAGTAGAACAGCCCAAGGTTCACTTCGAGTCACACATGGGTGTTGAAAGCACTGAATGCAGCTTTTAGCAAAACGCGCTAGGGGGACGTGGAGGGCTGCATCGTCACAATCAGCGCCAGCTGGTATATGTAACCCGGCTAGTCCACAGTGACACCTTTCCCTCTTAGATCATGCTTGGCGTCATTTATTTCCTGCAGGCATACATAAACGTGGTGTGGATGCGGAACGGAGGAAAGGTGTGAGCCCGAACTCGCATTCGAGCATAAATGCTTGAAACAAATTGCATGTCAGACAGCTCACCTTGAGCAACTCGTGATACGCGTCTGGACAATCCTGAAAAGTGAAGAGACCCGAACCGAGAGACGCGAGAGAGTATGCGCCGAAAGACACGAGCAGCCACCAAGGAATCTAGTTTCAACCCGGTCGGTTAGTTTGGCTTGCGTGGACTGACTTTGAAAGGAGAAGCGCGTACAACGGGTAGGAGTTGGGCGACAACGTCTTGCCCGAGAGCGGGGATGGGAAGGACGGCGAAGAAGGCGAGGAGGTAGACAAGGATGAAAGCGGAGACATAGATGGCAACGCGGTGTACACGGGCCATTGGGCGCAGTGAGAGGTGACGGTATCCCTGGACCCGAAAGGGCCAGGTCTCACGATTGTAAAAGTTTGCGGTCCACATCTTTAACGGTCCGACTGCCAGCGGTGGTGATTTGCAACGCTTACGTAATCGATGCGGGTTCCTTCGGGTACTAGTACTCGACCTTGTGAGCACCCACGACCACGACGATGAGTACCAAGGTCGTCGGCGTCCTTGGTGCGCGTGAGCTTTCTCTCGTCTTTGGAACTGTTGCGCGATGTCCTCACTACTGCTCGCAGATCTTCACATTCATCTCATGCCCGCTTCTGAAGGCATCTGACAGATGTACTTTAACCCCACAGGCGGTGGCCAGCTCGGCCGCATGCTCGCAGCGTCCGCTTCTCTGCTCAACATTAACGTGATCATCCTTGACGTCGGTGAATCAGCACCAGCGAAGCAGATCGTCGCACCCCGTTCGCCCGCACTCACCCACATCGACGGTTCGTTTGCCGACCCCGAGAAGATTAGAAAGCTCGCGAGCAAAGTCGACGTCATCACCGTGGAGATCGAGCATGTCGGCGCAGACGTCTTGAAGCAGATCGAGTCAACACCGAGCATGAACGCCTTCATACAACCCAGCCCCTCCACGATCGCTGTCATCCAGGACAAGTTCGAGCAGAAAACGTACTTGCGCACCAACGGCTGTCCCGTCTCAGAGTTTGTCAGAGTCGAACCGACGGTTACCTCGATAGAAGCCACTGCCTCCCAGCTTGGTCTCCCTTTTATGCTCAAGAGCCGGACGCTTGCGTACGACGGACGAGGCAACTTTGTCGTTCGGACGCTTGATCAAGCAGAAGAGGCACTGCAAGCGCTCTCGAACCGCCCGTTATATGCCGAAAAATGGGTCTCCTTCGTCAAGGAAATTGCAGTCATAGTTGTACGTACGACCGACGGAGAAGTGGTGTCTTATCCTGCCGTGGAGACCATCCACAAGGATAGTATCTGTCATCTCGTCTTCGCTCCCCTTCGGAGCCGCGACCCCCTTGTGACTTCCCGTGCACAGCGTGTCGCTGAGTCTGCCATTCAAACACTTCAAGGTGCTGGCGTCTTTGGCGTCGAGATGTTCCTCATGGAAGATGGTGAGTATTTATCGTCGTGTTCGTACCTTCCCCTCGGACGCCCACACACTCACCCTCACCTCAGGTACAATATACATCAACGAAATCGCCCCTCGTCCCCATAACTCGGGGCACCACACAATCGAGGCTTGCTACACCTCCCAATACGAGAATCACCTCCGCGCAATTCTTGGGCTGCCCCTCGGAAGCACCGCCCTCAAAGTCCCCTCCGCTGTGATGCTCAACATCATCGGCAGCTCCACCTCCATGGACCCCATCCAAGCCTTTACCACCACCGCGCTCACCATTCCTGGTTGTACCATCCACCTCTATGGTAAATCCGAGTGCCGGCCGGGTCGGAAAATGGGACACGTCACTCTCGTCGCGGACACCGATGCAGACCTGCGCTCGCGCCTCCGTCCCCTCCTGTCTGCCCTCCCCATCCCTAGCACACAAGCAGAGATCGATGCATATGCACCATCCTCGCCCGCGTCAGGAAGCGGCCACTCGAGTGCACAGCCGATTGTAGGCGTTATCATGGGCTCTGATTCGGACCTGCCTACGCTCCTTCCTGCTGCGCGCATCCTCGACCGATTTCACATTCCATACGAGCTCACGATCGTTTCTGCGCACCGTACGCCGGACAGGCTGGTCTCATATGCGCGTAGTGCACGAGCGCGCGGGCTGCGGGTCATCATCGCCGGCGCAGGCGGTGCAGCGCATCTTCCGGGTATGGTAGCAGCGATGACCAGCATCCCGGTGGTGGGTGTCCCCGTCAAGGGGAGTGCGTTGGATGGGGTAGACTCTTTGCATAGTATCGTGCAGATGCCGGTAGGATCACTTCTGATTTCCTGTTCTGGTCGTCATGTTCACTCAACGGTCTGCTCTTTCGCGATTACCGCATAGCGTGGTATACCCGTGGCGACGGTCGCGATCAACGGGGGCATGAATGCGGGTCTGCTTGCTGTCCGCATTCTCGGCGCAGGTATGCCGCATCTCTTTACGGCGATGGAAGAATACCTCCAAGGACTCGAAAAAGATGTGTTGGGCAAGGTAGACAAACTTGGCGAGGTCGGATGGGAAAAATACGAGGTAAAACGGTAAGGGCAGATCGTTTGGCCCCCAACGTGTTATTACATCGAGCATTCCATTCAGTGGAACCGTTGGGGACACAAGGGGATACATCCTACAACAGGGTATGTATATACGAGAGATAACAATAGACCAGGTGTCAGTGACCCGATTTTGATCTTGCTTCACCATCATACTTTCCATCTGCTCCATCTACGCTGCCTTTGCGACGTCGTACACCAAACCCGCCTCGGATTCTTGGTTTACATAACAGTTCCAAACGGATGAGGACTCGCCGGCGGGAGACTCGGCATACCCAGGATTCCCACGGAACGGTCCCAGTTCCGATGACCGATCGAGGACAGATTTACGTAAGGCAGATTGGTCATGCGCAGGGTCTGCCGCACCTGAGATAGGCAGCACATGCCTTCAACTGTCTCCTTCCACGGCTCAATAAGCTGTAAGTGATCCATACGGAGTCCCTCAGAAGGGTGTGGATCAATTCCTGACTGTGGGAGGTTGATCAGGCTCAAAGAGAAGCCGAAATCCCTACTCGCCTCGAGTGTAAGCAAGTCATCCCTGTAGTATTAGGCGAACAGAGTTGAGTGGCCTAGTACTTCGATCGAGTCACATCAGGGGTGTCGCCGACATTCGGAATGCAGATCCATGACGATTGAACCGGACACCATGTCAGTTTACTCTCAACAACCATACTCTGATGACGTTGAAATTGACAGATAATTCCAAACTAGCTCCCGTCTTGAGGCGTCGGAGGCACCGCGCATGTTTGCTCTCGTCATTGGAATCGACAAATACGAATACAAGTCCCAAGGGTTCCATGACCTGACCGGGTGCAAAAACGACGGGGAAAGATTAATCAATTTTTTGACCGACGTGCTCGGTGTGCCTTTGTCGCAAATAGTGTTTCTCGCAGATGAAGAAGCGACTCGACAAGAGATAGTGAAACAATTCAACCAATTCCTTATCAAAAATGAGGACATTCAGCGGAACGACGCAATCATTTTCTTTTTCGCTGGTTATGGTAGCCAGCTCGCTGCTCCTCAGAGGTGGCTGACGGATAACAACAAGATTGAAACCCTTTGTTCCCATGACTACCGGACGATTGGAGATGACGGAAAGGAGGTCTTGGGTATTTGTGATCGCGCTATCGATGCGTTGATGCGAAAACTTGCCTTTGAAAAAGGCGACAACATAATATGTCTGTCCTGCTCCTTGTAATTCTTTTCACCGAGGATGGCTCTTTTAGGTTGCCGTATTCGACTGCTGTCATTCAAGGGGTCTCTCGCGATCCGAAGAGAATACTCGTCTGCGCATCAGGTCTCTCCCGCCACCCCCTGATCCCGCACCCGCAGATCTTGACCGAGAAATCTGGTCATCCCTCCCGGAACCTTACGCTCGGGCTGCGCATACTGTAATACAGACAAGCTTCCAATAATGGCATCTCACATCCTCCTTACTGCATGCCGCCCTGGCGAGGCCGCGTTTGAAGATCCTGATGCAAAGGACGCGTCAGGCGGCCAGTTCACGACTGCGCTCATAGAAGGCTTGCGCCGTTCTAGTTTCCATGACACTGGCTACACCAAGCTGTTCGAGACGTTGGACCTAAAACATAGTAACATCCAGCACCCTCAGTGTGAGGGCACGAATAGAGACCGGCTGCTTTTTAGCGTCAACACTCTTCGCAATGGGAGAACCACAGCCAGAGTCCCCGAGAGGGGAAACAAACTGTGGGTCTCGGCAGGCAGTATCCATGGCATTGTCGACGACGCGGAGTTCGCCGTCATTACCTCCACGCAGGAACTCATCCTCAAGGCGCAGAAGGTTCGCGCGTTCGAAACCATGCTCGAGGGTAGAAACCATAACATTACCGACGCGGAGGCCTTCGTGTTGAACGGGGACCACCCCACGCTGAGGGTGCACACTTCCAGTCATCACTCAAGTGCTCGCCTCACCGTCGTCCCCGCCAACGAACCAGCAGATATCGCTTTACATCAGAATGATTTCGGAAATTGGGTGCTCGAACGCCTCGACCCGCTCATTCTTGGGTACGCGGACCACTCCATCCAAGTCGATGCAAATGCCAGCCAGATTGAATACATCCTCGGAGCAATTGCCAACTTCAACTTTTACCTATATCGCTCGGACGGTGCTGCAGCTAGCCTTTCTGGAAAAGTGAAGATACAACTAAATCGCATCGGGGAGATCCAGGGCTAATATGGCCCTGTTGGTGATGATGTTCCAACCTCGTTGCGTTCCGGTGTCGACGTGAGGGAAGCCATAATCATGGACCTTGGCCCCCGGTACGGGTTCACGTTGGAAAATTATTCAGAGGTGGACCTGTTCCCCTACTTGTTCTATTTCGACCCTTCAGACTACAGCATTCAAGTGCGTTCGTTATCCACCTTGTATCGACGAAATAGCCCGAACTACTTTTAATGCTGCTCCCCATAGGCTTGGTATATTCCACCACGGCCCACGGTGTTTGCACCTCTCAAACGGAGAAAGTCGGATACGGGGACTCAGGCACAGACCCCATCGAGTTCTACCTCCCCCCTGGATGCCAGACCGACTCCGGATTCCTCAAGGTATTCTTGAAGACGACATATGCCAACATGACCAACGTCGCTCAGCCTCCTATTGAGGGGGTTTCTGTAGACCGGCGGGTCTCACTGCTCGGACAGCGACAGAACATGAAGAATGTATGGGATAAGAGCGGTGGGCGTACGAACAAGCAGGGATCACTATCATATAAGCAAAGTAAATTGGTTGGGTATAGCCTGCCCGTATGATCGCCGTGGCGGCAGCGGGGTGATGCCGTAACCTGGTTTGCTTCACTCGACCCGACTATTTCCAACTTGGCAATATTCTCGACTATGATTCTTGACTAGTGTACGGAATCCTCACCTGATTTTTTGATATTCAGAAAAGCTAGGCGGCAGAAGTCCTCACGCTAACGCCTGCCCTCAATTAGTAGTCACGTGTAGCGATCTACCAAAAGTTTCCCGAGGTCATATCGTGAAGTCATACTACCAAGTCGCGATGCCAAAGACAGACAAGAAAAGCAAAAAAGCGGCCTCGAAGAAGCTAGATCCGGTCAAAGAAAAGCTAGCAGTACCAGCATCAAAAGAAATTCTCGCCAAGGCCGCCGCCCTCGCAAAGCCTTCAGGTGCGTCCTCATCTCCGTGAAAAATTTCATCGTCAAACCAACGTTTTTTGCTAGCAAAAAAGCCCAAAGCCGTCTCGAATGTGTCATCCGATGCATCCAGTTCTGAGGAATCTTCGAGCGATGAAAGCGACAGTAGTGACGACGGAAAGGTATCTGTACTCGTCAAGGCTGCTCCTGCAGCAGGTGCGTCTTCTCCGTATGGAACGATCATTACTTTCTAACGTCTCCGTAGCACAAAAGAAAATGGCGGCCGACTCTTCGTCTGGTTCTTCGGGCTCTGAATCCTCGAGCGAAGCTAGTGACGATGACAATGTACCCGTGAAGACTCAGGCTACTCCTGCAGCAGGTACATTTTCTGTGTGTGGGATATCATTACCCTCTAACGTCTCCATAGTACAAAAAGCAGCCGGCTCTTCGTCTGGCTCTTCGAGCTCTGAAGAATCTTCAAGCGAAGATAGCGACGATGACAATAAAATGGCATCTATTCCCGCAAAGACATCTCCCAACAAAGGTGCGTTTTCCCTGGGGGATGTGATCCTCGATCTCTAAAGTGTCGTTAGGGAAAAAAACGTCGGTTAACGAAAACGAATCATCTGATCGTGATGCGTCGAGTTCCGAGGAATCTTCTAGTGGGAGTGACAGCGATGAGGAGGATGACAAGGCATCTGCACCTACCCAAACCACTCCCGCTCAAGGTTTGTCATTGTCTAGTTGGGTGATCGTTCGAGTTGACAAATTACTAACAGGTAAGAAACGCAAGGCTGACATCGAGACAGCCGCGGTACCCAAAAAGGTCAAGCTGGCGAATGGCAATGCCAACGCTGTGACCTCGGACGAGGAAACAAAGAGCGTTTTCGTTGGCAGACTCTCGTGGAACGTCGATAACGACTGGCTAGCGCAAGAGTTTTCCGAGTGTGGCGAGATCGAATCCGCCCATGTTCAAATGGATCGCAATACCGGACGTTCTCGTGGTTTCGGATACGTCCACTTCAAGACCGCTGACGCTGTTGAAAAAGCCCTCGCACTAAGCGGGAAAGAGATTGACGGACGTGCCGTCAACGTCGACAAGAGTAATCCTCCAGACAAAAAGGCTTCCATGGAAAAACGTGCACAGGTCTTTGGCGATGCCTCCAGCCCACCGTCGGCTGTTCTTTTTGTCGGCAATCTGAGCTTCGGGGTCGACGAGGACACACTATGGGAAACCTTTGGCGAACATGGTGATGTCAAGAGTGTCCGTGTACCTACAGACCGCGATTCGGGAAAACCAAAAGGATTCGCATACGTGGAGTTTAGTGAAGTTGGCGCCGCAAAAACGGCCCATGGAGCACTGCAGGGTTTCGAGCTCGATGGCCGGTCACTCAGGTTGGACTTTTCGCAGCCCCGTGATAGTGCTGGTGGTCGCGGGGGAGGACAGGTGCGTTTATTCACGCTATTTTCAAATATAGGCGTATCGAAACCCATTGCAGGGAGGCCGGGGAGGTCGGGGAGGTGGAGGATTTGGCGGCGACCGAGGACGCGGAGGGTTTGGAGGACGTGGAGGATTTGGTGGACGTGGAGGATTTGGTGGCGACCGTGGACGTGGAGGATTCGGCGGTGACCGTGGACGCGGAGGTGGTCGTGGCGGAGATAGAGGCGGAAGAGGACGAGGACGAGGACGAGGCGGCGCACGAACAGGTGGTATTACACAATTCGAAGGCCGTAAGATTACTTTTGACTGATTGCTTCAGCTACCCTTCACCGGTTAAAAATCCTTTTTGCATTCATCTAGCACCCTTCTTCCATAGACATGCAAATTTTCACACCATATTCGCATGAATGATTAAAAGACACGGTGGAAAAGCTACCCCAGTTTCCCCTCCTGTATTGCCCTTCTCATGGGGTTTCGACCTGGCGGCAGACTCCCCGTCTTCTCCAGTCGGTCAAAGAGTACAAATAACTTCTCAGTCTCCTGTTCCTTCTCTTCATCCGTCATAGAGACAGGTTCGTGCTCATTTATAGTCGTCACGGTTCCGGTGATTGGATTGATGGGCAAGCCGGTAGGGGTAGTCATGGGTGCACCCGATGTACTCGATCTTGCTGGCGCAGAAACCACTCCCTTCTGGAAGAGGAACCCGGCGACGTTCCCATAACCGAGATACCCTGATAAAGTCAACGCTAATGTTCACCGCACTCAGCAACAATGAATGACAAGCAGGCATGTTTGACTCACCGTCACAGTCGCACATGGCGAAAAACATCTCTCCACAAACCCTCTTCAGCCGTGTGTGGTATACGCTCTGCAAGAGGCGCAGACATCTGCCCAAAAGATCGGAGCGTTCCTCCAGCGGGTTGGATCGATCCAGGTTGGGTGGGATGAACCAATTCCTTATCCTGACTTTGGCGTCCTCGTCTCCCAGGCAAAAGCGCGTGATGAGGATGACAAGAGGGGAAACCAAATCGTCCAAGGTTTCCTCGTCCGGCAACCGACGTCGAATGCTGAGATCATCCGAGTGAACGTCCCCGGGCATGAAGTGGGCAAGCGTCGCATCCAGCAATTCATATGCGCGCAGCGCAGAGTCTTGAATCATGGGCGTATCAGGGCGGGATCCCGACGACCGGGATAGTGAACGTCGTCCTGCGGATAAAACAGAGGATGCACACTCGACCAACCGCGATTTTGTGTCTTTGAAACCAGAAGGCGTATCACGGTTCGTCGAACCGGCTGATGATGAGCTGGCGGAATCGGGAAGTGTAGGCGCTGAAGGCTGCTTCCCAAACCAGAGATATCGATTGACCGGAACGACAGGGACTATTATAAGAGAATGGATGATATGGGGTAGCGGTGCTTCCAACGGGTTGCTTGAAGGAGTGTTAACATGGACATGGAAAGCACGAAGGAGTGGTGGCAAAAGACTGAGGAAACTCGCGTGAGACCGACAGATGCCCAACCGAAGGAAACCCACCTGTCTAACCTAGTGCTCCAGTAGTCGCCCATAACTTTATCGTTAGCGTCTGAAGCTGTGATCTCGGGGCTCTGAATTTCGCAGTCAACGAGCTGTAAAACAAATCAGCACTAGGATAAGCCGTGCAACGCAAGACACGCCTTTGGATAGTGAACGCAGAGGTTGAATATTAATTTGAGCAAATCCGTGGTGGCATCCCTGGCTGCGATATTTCCCTTTTTCATCGATTCGCCCAGGTCATCCAGCTTGGCTCCGATTATGTCGACTGCGGTCCCAGAACCAGGCACATTAGGCCGCTTGTGTTCGACCAGCGATTGAATGAACGGTGCGGCGGAAGACGCAGCAGCAGTGCAGAGAAAGAGGATTCTGGAGGCAAGAAACACGTGCTCGATTGAGGGTTCCTGTGGATCAATGTGAGCGGGCGATACGATCAAGCGAGAAGAGGACCGACCCGAAGTAGATCGATGCAGACGTTGCCACCGTCGACGTCAGAGCTGACAAAGGTGGCACGGGCGGATTCGTTGAGAAGCACAGTATTTGCGATACATCGTAACGCATCATTTTGAGTGGAATTGTCGAGTTTGGCGGATAGCTGTAACAAGCAGCGAAGATTTGACGACGTTCCAAGGATGCTTGCCACATCCGGTGTGCCACCGAGGCCCTTGAGGGTGCTGAGGGCTTGAGGTGCGTCTGTGAAGGAGACGGGTCAAGGATGCAGACACAGAGGGCAGGAGGGGGCGGACCATTCTTGGAGAGACGAGATACGGTATTGTCAAGGAGAGCGGCTCGAAGATCGTCGAGTATTAGCTGGGCCAAGGCTTTCCTTGCCCCGGCGTCGAGCTGATTCGCTCTAACAGCTGGCAGCTGGTGAGGATGGGTGGGCGGTAACTAGGACAACCTTCGTACCTGCGAGGATGGCCGCAAAGGCCTGATCTTTGGATGCATCGGAGGAGAGCGACTTGTACTGATTGAGGACTTGGCTCATTGCGGTATGACTGCGGATCACGTTCAGTGTCGGTTTTTATCACTCACTATGAAACAACAACGCATGACGCTCAGGCACAGCCTTAGTCCGGCATCGGAACGCGTCTCTGTTTGACGACAGCCTTGGATCCTAACAAGGACAAACCACACGTCAACACCACCCACGACATGCTTCGTCCGTCTCTCCCCGTGCTCTCCGCGAGAGCCCACAAGCCCCTCATCAGCTTCATAGGAAAGCGCATCTCGCCCGCGTGTGCGCATATCATCTTGTCCGGGTTGCCTTTGTTCTGACACTCGGTGACAGCACTCGCAACAGCCCACCCGCATCCGGCAGCGCCACCCGACTACCGCAAGACATTCTCCGACATCCTCCCGCAGACATCGCACACCGCAGGGACCACCGGACAACCTTCGTTCCGGGACTTTTGGGATGCGCCAGCTCGCTTTTGGCGACCAAAGCACCACAAGGTCCAAGAATTCGAGATCGATGCCATTCAGGTTTGCGGCCGAACATCTCCCATCGTTCCGAAAGACGTTGACAACGCACCCAGACCGGTGGCGCTTCACTCCTCTAACACTTCCTTTGAGCCATAATGTGTTGTGAAGCGAATTTGATCACCCCTGCATCTGATGTACAAGTCCGCGGATGTCATCGACAGCTTGTGGATACATAGCCTTTGGCTCAATCTTTCTCCGCGTATGCTAGCAGGTGTTGCTCAACTTCAGCCTCATCCATCACCCGCCAGTTTCCCCTTGTTTTGGGATTCTCTTCGTCCGCCGTAGACACGATTCCGATCTCTATCTCTGCCGGCTTGTAGTCTGTCGCGTGAACCGTCGACATGGTCTCGATCGCAATCTCCAGGAATGTCAGCCCTACGATGTTGTTCGTTGGTATCAACGCACCTCGATGACTTCTTCTCGGCTGAGCTTCTTGCGTGCGGCGGTGGCATCATCGGCACCTTTCCCACTGTCCAGCTTTTTCCATTTCTTCTCCAAGTGGTTCATCGCCTCTTGTTGTTTCTGGCCAGCCGCTGTCGCATGGAAGCCCACAAAATAGCCTGCGGGATCGAGTTTGAAGCACTGCGGCCCGAACTCTGGATCGATACCAATCAGGATCATCGCTATGAAAAGTGGTTCAGCAGGAGCTTCCTGTAGCACCAACAAGCCGCTCACATATCCCAAGCGGTCTCATCGCGGCTCTTTGGGTATAAACTTGATTGATATTTGCCAACCGTCGTGCCAGTGCGTCGGGGGTGATCTCGTACCCATATTTGTACCTCCAATCTGCAGCCTCCTTCTGGGCGCGAAATACTTGTGCTTTTGCATCAGCTGAGAATACATGTAAGAGATTTCAGGAGGTGGCTGCCACGAGTCGCACCAATGAGACCAGTCATAACACATCCAATGGTTGGGGTGATGCTAAAGAGATGTGTGACAGAGGATGCATCAATGAGTTTATCCTGCACCACGTGAGTGCTGAGAATGTACAGGTCAGTTGGGAGATACATACGGGGACTTTCTTCTGTGTGATGACGACCGAAGTATCCTTACCCCTCACCGAGATAGCTGTGTGTCCGGAGCCAGAGATTGCCTTGAACGCATACTCTGTTCCATGTTAATTCCAAATGCCCGCCTACCACCAAATATATAAAGAACATACCAACTTGATACAACCGGCCTTCCGGAGAGAAAACGGTGAGGTATCTGTCATAGGACGTTCTTGACATTGTCGTGCGGTAGGGAGCAGCTCCGACGCGACGCGCAAGCGCGATCTATGTGTCACACACCGTGACTATGTCCTTACACCACGTGATCTCGTCACACCATTTATTCCGCGACATCCGAAAAATACGATCTATTAATACTTCCTCGGACATCTGGCAACTCGGGAGTCGCTGGATATTCAATACTACTAGTGTGTTTTCACTGGTGGCATGGTTCTACACGCTTTCGCACATCCACCATGAAGGAATCTGTGCCTACACAGGCTCCAAAAGTCATGCAAGCATACATGTATATGATGTCTGGATACGTGCTGACATATCCTCAGCAAGCAGCTCCAGTTCAGCATCTTGAATGCTCAGGACACCGTAAAGTTAGCCGAGTTCCAGGTTACTCACCGCGACCTGTACACACCTACCGATCGACTTCCCGTCAAGGATGGAGTTCTTGATCGGCGACTCGTAGGTGTCTGATGTTGCTCGTGGAAACCGTCATTGATCTGAGACCTCAGGGAACGACAGAGAAGAACGCTTTCTGTGAAACCTGCGGACTCAATTCCGTGGAGTGTGTCGGGCACTATGCATACATCAAGTTGGTCGTTCCTGTTTTCCACATCGGCTATTTCAAGCATACGCTTGCGATATTGCAATGTATATGCAAAGTAGGTGCGATGATATCTTACAGTGTTCCGTTAATCACGCCTTCCAGACCTGTGCACGTGTATTGCTCGAAGAGCCTGATCGACGTGCTTTCCTGAAACGCTTTCGCCGGCCAAATCTCGAGAATGTGCATCGCCAGGCGTTATGCAAAACTGTCAACACCACGGCTCGAAAAGTTATATATTGCCCGTACTGTTCCGCCACAAACGGCGGCGTTAAGAAAGCCGGTGCTTTGCGAATTATACACGATAAATTTAGGGCCAAGAAGACGGTCGACGAGATGGAAAGGTGGAAACGCACGTTCGCGTCTGCTGTGGAAGCGCAGAAAGAACTTGGGATCTATCTCAACAAAGCAGTTCACGAGGACCTCAACCCGTTGAAAACCCTCGATCTCTTCAAGAGGATATCGGACGAGGTACGGTCGCTGCGCTTTTCCGTCTCAAGCTATGCTCACAATCCACGCTTAGGATTGTGAGTTACTCGGTCTCAAACCTGAGTTTGGTCGTCCGGAAGAATATATCTGGCAATATATCTCCGTCCCCCCCGTTTGTATTCGTCCATCAGTGGCGCAGGATGGTGCTTCAAATGAAGACGATCTCACCGTAAAGCTTACGGAAATAGTGTTTACCAACGCTCTTATAAAACAAGGTCTCTCGAAGGGTGCACCAACTGCACAATTCATGGTGTGTGTCATTTAGTGTGGTTGGTCTGGTTCTGATTCATGATGATCAGGAGCACTGGGAATTCCTGCAGCTTTCTGTTGCGATGTACATTAACTCAGAGCTACCAGGAGTTCCATCTCAAGCTGGCCAGAAACCCATGAGGGGTTTTGTACAACGATTGAAGGGAAAGCAAGGTCGTTTTCGAGGTAACCTCTCGGGAAAGCGTGTTGATTTCTCAGCTCGCACTGTTATCTCGCCTGATCCTAACCTGCGTATCGACGAAGTCGCTGTCCCAGAGCGAGTTGCTAAAATTTTGACTTACCCTGAGCGCGTTACGCCCCACAACATTGAGGTCCTTCGGCAAGCGGTTCGGAATGGCTGCGACATTCATCCTGGTGCAAACTATGTCACGGCTGGTAGCAGTGGCTTCAAGAAGTACCTGAAGTTTGGAAATCGAAGTTCAATCGCAGACAGCTTGCGCGTTGGGGATACTGTAGAACGGCATATCGCTAACGGGGACATTGTGCTCTTCAACCGTCAGCCTAGTCTACACAAGGTGAAATTACTGGAAGTTGTTCCGTCTGCATACCTCACACCCTTTTCTTAGCTCTCTATCATGTGCCATCGGGCGCGTATACGACCGTGGCGATCATTTCGTCTTAATGAATGTGTCTGTGGACCCTACAATGCCGATTTTGATGGTGACGAGATGAACCTTCGTAGGTGTTTCAACATGGAGATGCTGTTCATCTGACTCATCCGGCTGGGAGACGTACCGCAAACGGAAGAAGCGCGAACAGAAGCGCTGGAACTCATGAGCGTCAAGCACAATCTTGTAACCCCTCGAAATGGCGAGCCCGTCATTGCAGCCATCCAGGATTTCATTACCGCCTCATATCTCATGACGAAACGCGATTCCTTCTTTGACCGTCGTCAATTCACCCAAATATGTTGTTACTTGGCAGACGCGGATCTTCAAATTGATATACCACCTCCTACAATCTGGAAACCTGTCCGCCTCTGGACTGGGAAACAAATTTTCAACGTACTCATGCGCCCGAACAAAAAGTCACAGGTTCTCGTCAACGTCGAGTCGAAATGTAATAGGGTGGATGATCCGAGGCCGGACTGTTATGCTATGAAACCACTCCCGGATCTTTCTCCCAACGACGGGTGGCTTGTCGTCGTCAACAGCGAAATCATGTGTGGAGTTATGGACAAGGCGACTGTTGGAAGCGGGAAGAAGAAGTCAATATTCGGTGTCATATTACGCGATTATGGTCCGCACGAAGCAGCAGCGGCTATGAATCGCGTTGCAAAACTATGTGCCCGATGGCTCGGTAGGTTTTCCCCTGGGTCTAGAAAGATTCTAAACGTTGACATTTTCACCAGCCAACTTTGGGTTTTCCCTCGGTATTAGTGATGTTATCCCGGGACCCAAGCTGCGAGCCATGAAGGAGACTAAAGTGGAGGCGGCTTACGCCGAGTGCGTTGACCTTATTGCGAAAGCAAAAAAAGGATTGTTGGAGAATAAGCCAGGCTGCAACCAAGAGCAAACCCTCGAAGCACTCATATCTGCCGTCCTGTCCAAAGTCCGCGACGAGGTTGGAAAGGTATGCATGGAGGAACTGAGTCGTCACAATGCCCCTCTTGTCATGGCGACCTGCGGATCGAAGGGTGAGTGGAATGGAACATACGGTCGAAGCATTCTAATCCGGTATCGATGACAGGTTCCGTTATCAATGTCTCGCAGATGGTCGCTTGTGTTGGACAGCAGATTATTTCTGGAAAACGTGTTCCGGATGGTTTCCAGGACCGTTCACTTCCACACTTCCCCAAGAAATCCAAAGAGCCACCCTCAAAGGGCTTCGTTCGGAACAGTTTCTACACTGGTCTTTCGCCCACGGAATTTTTATTCCACGCCATCTCAGGACGTGAAGGTTTGGTAGACACCGCTGTCAAGACGGCCGAGACTGGGTATATGCAACGACGTCTGATGAAAGCTTTAGAGGACCTCACCACACAGTATGACCTCTCTGTCCGTAATTCCACCGGGGGAGTCGTACAATTCAGGTACGGAGATGATGGGCTTGATCCGGCCTGCCTCGAAGGAGATGCCCAACCAATCGAATTCCAGCGATCCCTGAAACATGCATTGGTATGTGCGTTTACTCGTGTCGCATAAAGGAGAGAGCTGATCAAGAAATGTAGTCGGTCGGAGGGAGAGATGGCCGTGCCCTGTTGCCATTTGAGATCCTTGAGGTCATGGATCGTGAACTGGCCACACCAAAGTTCACCAACTGAATGCACAGCAGCCTATGTTGCTACGATCCGTGATTTCATTGCAGATGGTGTCGTTAACCATCTCGCAAATATTAGGAAAACGCACGGCATGTTCGAAGCCCTGCAGCGCAACGATGAATGGGACGCCGACACTAACCTTTCCTTGGGAGCAACTAGTATGAATGCAGGCTTTTCTGGACTGTCACCGTTCTCATTCCATCCTCAGGGGCCGACGAGGCAATTGTGGACAACATGGCCAAAGTTACGAAATCGCAACTACTCCACTTCCTACATCTTTGCTGGGTGAAGTATGTCAAAGCCAGAATTGAACCGGGTATGTAGATCGGAATTCATCACCCGAGCACAGCAGGTAAATAGGCTATAGGCTCAACCGTGGGTGCCGTTGGCGCGCAGTCCATTGGTGAGCCAGGGACGCAGATGACTCTGAAGACTTTCCACTTTGCTGGTGTCGCATCCATGAACGTCACCCTAGGAGTGCCTCGCATTAAGGAAATCATAAACGCGGCTAAACTTATCAGCACCCCCATCATCAGCTGTAGACTGGTTACACGTGACAGCGAGCCCTCGGCTCGCATCGTCAAAGGTCGTCTGGAAAAGACACACCTCGGTGATGTAACTCACTTTTACTAAACCCCCCTATATGATCCCTCAATTCTATGTACAGGTCGCCGCTGTCCTAGAAGAGGCATGGGCGCCAGAGTATACATATATTGGAATCATTGTAGACATGGACGCCATTAAGAAGTTGCAGGTCATTGTTCAACTGTTCAGCCGTGTCATGCGCCAAACTCATGGAAGATCGTCTAGTTGGAAATGACGTTGGACGACATCAAATGGGGAATCGTCAACGCTAAGAAGCTCAAGGTCAAGCAAGAGGTAAGTACCTTGATTTTGAACGTCTGCATTCATTGAAATCAAACATGGTGGACCTCAGTCTATTACCGTGATACCCCGCCGGAGCCGACTCCGTCTCTACGTTGACGGACCCGACAAATACTATCGACTGCGTGAGCTCAAGCGATTATTGCCCGAGGTGGTTGTCAAGGTAATTCTCCCAACAGTCACGTTAGCACTCGTTTGAATGGTCTCATGCTCAAGGGAGTTCCCTCCATCGAGCGCGCAATCATCAACATCAAGGAGAGAGACGATTCAAAAGGCAAGAAAGGAGATAAAGAATTACTTGTAGAAGGATACGGCCTTCAAAGGGTCATGATAACAGAGGGTGCGCGTCTCTTTCCACATCGTTGGCGATCTGAACACATTGTATGATTTGATAGGCATTGTCGGTGAACACACGACGTCCAATCATGTCATTGAGACTGCCAAGGTTCTTGGTATCGAGGCTGCCCGTCGAACTATCATAAACGAGATCCAATTCACCATGTCAAGTCACGGTATGAGTATCGACCCTCGCCATGTCATGCTTCTGGGCGATGTCATGACTTACAAGGTAAGAAGTCGCTGCGAAATCTCCTGATCTTCTTGATACAACATCCCCATGTAGGGCGAGGTTCTGGGAATCACTCGATTCGGCGTGGCAAAGATGAAGGATAGCGTGATGATGCTTGCTTCGTTCGAGAAGACGACCGATCATTTATTCGACGCTGCTGCATTTGGAAAGAATGACAGCATTTCTGGTGTTTCTGAAAGCATCATCATGGGTAACGCAGCTGCAAATTGTGGGACGTCGATGTACGGTCCAATCTTTTTTTGGTTCAACTCACGCATGATGCTAATCGGTGATCTAGGCCTGCCTTGTTCTTGCCCCTACCAAAGATCCCGAAACCGCGAAAACTGTTGTTCGAGGGAGCACTGTAGCATTCTTTTTTTTTTTTTTTGTGATACTTACTACTAGATCCCTGTTGTCCAATTTGTCATTTTTCTATCACAATCAAGTTGAGGCGCATGTAAAATTATCATGTATGTACAACAGACGTCGGATCTGTTGCGGGCCATATAAACAGATCTATAAATTACATAGATCCAATTCCAAAGCAGATCATCTGTACGGGTATCGTATTGTGCCGGAGTAAGAATCTCCAATCCAATGCCTCTCGTCGTTGGAAAAGTCCATAAAAAAGCAACACACGGAAACGGCGGGAGGAACACCAAAGCGTAAGCAAGACATTAAGCGCTTGCCTCCGTCTTGTGCTGTCGTCTCTCCCCTGGCACCTCATCCGAGCTGCGTGGACTTGTGACTTCATCTAGGCCCGTGAGCCCAAGACCCGTCACAGCTGAGAGCCCGCCTGGTTCCGTCGCGTCTTGCTCACGCTCACGCCCACGCCGCGTGCGTTCGCGTCCACGACTCGCCCGTGTAAATTCGCGAGCGTCATCCGCATCGCGTCTAGGGCTCGTTCCGTGTCCCCTCTGACCTCCTCGTTCTCGCGCGTCGTCTTCCTGTCTGTCCGGCATTCCGCTTCTCGCGGCCATCCCCCTAAAGAGCCTATTATCCGTCGTCCTTCCGTAATTGTGCAACGTCTTCACGATTGCAACGAGATAGAGCAACCCAAGGAAGAATAGCGCGGAGACCGCTATCCTGGGCCCTAGTGCAGCAGAGGGACTGAGAAGTACAGGAGAGGTGGGGTCCGCAGAACTCCCATATCGCCAAACGAACGCGAGGATGGCAACGACGAAAAAGATCATAGACCTATTTCGTCATGTCAGAAAGGGGACACAGCAATTGGGAAGGTTCGCGAGATCGGGAGTATGAGAATTAGTCACGAGCCCGAGTTGTCTGATGAGCGCACGACGCACCAAGCAAGCCAGACAACAGGCATTGCCAGTAATACCCACACATTCCATAGGATGAATGTTGTAGTCCTTGCTGCTTCCTACGAAACGGAGAGAGGAGCTGAGTGAAAGAACAAAAGAGGAAAACTCATTTACACCCACCTCAGTCCATCTTGTTGCCTTGTGCATATTCTTCATCGTCCCGAACCTCACACTATATATGCACCCGTACGATAAACTCATCAAGGCCGAGGTCAACGAAAGAAGCGCAGCTGTTCTGATGACGGGATCGTTTGCCATCTCTTGGTTTTGAAACATCGAGATAATAGCTCTGTCATTTAGAACAGCGAGTATCAGTGAAATGCCCATGAGAAGGGAAACAGCGGATACCGACGAAAGAAGTAGCGCAGAGACAAGATTCAGCGTCTTCCATTCACGCAACAACGAATCGACAAAAGCTTCCCAGGATTGCTTGAATCTGACCAACGCAGGTGAAACATTCGTGGTCGTCCATTCGTCAGGGAACGGTAAAGCAGGAGGGTGGTAGTGGACACCAGGGGGTATTGGGCTTGACCTAACTATGCGTTCTCGTTCTCGTTGTTGCTGATGAGAACTAGAATACGATTCGATCATACGGTCTATATCTGGTTTGCTGAGTTGAGCGTTTTCGTACACCCTCGCGATCCGTGAAAAGTATAAGGAGGGGAGACGAAGAAGTAAGTGCAAGTATATTTGCCTGGGAATGGTGTCCAGGATGAAATACCGGGTATCCCGAAGGAAGGAAAGAAACCGATCCTCAAGTTTACACTGCAAAGGAGAGATACAGCAAAAGGGATTATCCTCGCACATTGGGTCGAACGGAAGGTTGTGCTCAATGTCAGGACTGTGGAAAGAGAGACGGCGGAGACGGGTACGGACCCGGAAAGGATCGACAGGAACGAAGGGGTCTTCGTGGGTACGGTGGAATCCGGACCAGCTAAAGAGACGTATAGGAGAGGTTGCTCTGGAGTGAGGAGTGGAGAAAGTTGGAGGAAAATCACGACCGGGCTTCTTTTTGGAGTTAGCAGACCCCGCCGAGCGCGTAACTGAAGAGGGTTGGGTAGGATCACCCGAACGGATCATTCGTGCCATCGTAGAGTCGATGCCTTGGGAGGCAGATTCGTGAAGAAGGGGATGGACATTGACCTTCGTGTGGGGGGTGGTCGGTGAGGAAGCGCGGTTTCTTTCGAAAGAGACGAGATGATGGGAACTGTTCTGACCTGATCCTTCCGCCGTCAGTGGCTCAACACCATGTCCCTCAGACGAAGTAGAGAATGGTCGCGTAGCCGGCGAGCCCCGCACTTGCAGGGAAGGAGCAGAGTGAGAGGTGGGTATAACACTGAGTTCATTACGAATGGAATGATATGGGCTGGGGGGGAGCGCATTTCCCGGTAATGCGGACAGCTTATCAGAGCTTCCAAGCCGTTCGGAACTGTCGCCCGACTTTGGAGCTATATGCGGAACGGTGAGTAAGCTCTGCTATACCGGAGAGACATTACATGCCTTGGGTTATCTGAAGCGGGCTTTCAGTCGGCCGGAGCGATCCTTCGCGAGTGGAATCAGGGAATGGAGGGAAATTGCTCATGTATTAGCGTTGATAATCGTGAGTTCGGACGTCAGAGGATAAGATATCGTTAGTGAGCAGGTCGTGACAGTGGGAGGACTTGGAGGTAGGCACAGGATGATGGCATTGCCTGCGAGTCTTTAAATAGGATAAGAACGCTCTCCAACTGCCGTAAATTAGTAACCGAGGAGACCAGTTTTGCTGGAGTGTTTCCAACAGGCCAGCCTGCCCCTGCCAGCCCGCATAAGGATAAATATCGTGGGAAAGTGCGGCCGTGTCATTAATGTCATTACCGGACAATTCCGCTTATCTTATCCTCGCCCCAAGTCGAGTACAGTTCTCCGTCCATTTCAATATTTTTTTCATTCATTCGTCAATAAAAAGTTAAAATCGCCCCTCCCCTCCCAATGGCTAGCCATGCACGACGCCCAACCCCTCTCCGTGCTATCCTGGCAATGAGCGTGATGCCAAAACGCCTGGCCTCCCGTCGCCCGGTGCACATAATGTACCCCAGCTCCGCATTCCAACAGGGTGTGGCCCCTCCGCCAACCGCGACACCCGGCGCCCCCCTTCCCATTCCAGTCGGCGCGACGGCTCAACTTCCAACGCCCTACCCGTCACCCAGCATGGCACACGCGCGATGTCTGCACCCGTGACAAACGCCCCCCACTCCCCCCGACGCCAAGCCACCCATCCTATCCCAATGGGTGCGACGGCCCAATGCCCAACGTGCGGTCCATCGCTCAGCATGGTACCCACGCGACGTGTATACTCGTGACAAGTCCCCCCCGGTCTCAACGGGTGCCCACCGCCCCTCTCATCCCAGTGGGTGTGACGGCCCAACAAACACGATGCTAGCCTTAGGCAACATGTGGGTAACCAAGTCCGAGTGCAACGCCTAGCCGCCCAGCACCCCAAACACCCCAACATCCACTGCCGGAAGGTGCTCTTCCGAGACGGAAGTGGGGTCACACCGTTACATTGGCTAACCCTTCCATGCCGGCGTACCACGAACATGAAAAAAGGAATGCTGGTGGAGGCTCGAGGGGACGTACCCTTGTTCTACGGGGATGAATGGCGTGCCTCATGGGCGGTGCTTGGCTGGCGCCAAAGCCATGGTGACAAGCTGGAGTTGTTATATTACAATCATCTGGTCTACATGTTAAATTTCGAGTGAATGCACCAAGTTAGTAGGTTCCATTCTGTGCATAGCTGGAACTTGAAACTTTCTCTGATCGGCAATACATCCGGTCACACATGACCAATCACGGGTCACGTCACGTTCGGCATGTACCGAGGGTCTGTTAATTGCAAGTTTCCGGTGGAAGAGTCAAGACAAGTGCAGAAAGTCGTCGAAAATCGAACACTTCTTCGCTTGGAACTTCCATCACCTACACGAAGTCACTCACGGAAAATAAGACTTTCCTCCCCTGGTTTTTTTTCTTTGCCTTTTTCCGCAAGCGATACATGGTCAGCAAGCGAACTTCCATCCATCCCTGGAGAAGTCGGGGGAGTGCATTCCCGGGTGGGAGGGGGAGCTGGATGGTGTGGCTGGCGGGGGCCAGGGAAGCGGGCAGGTGTCAGCTTGGAGGAGCAGCAGGATGTCGCGATTTGAGCCAAACAGAGGTAAACAACCGCATCGCCACCCGCAAACAAAGGTGGCGTCGTTGGACAAGTCTCCAGCAACACAGCTGGACTTGACACAGCCCTGGACTCCTCTCGAGAACGTCTGACAATCAAGCTCCCCCCAATGACAACAGGCAATGTCCCCTTGCGCCGCTCGGGTCGCAATCGGACAGGCTCTATCCAGACCCAAAACAGTCCCCCTTCCACCTCAGAATACCACGGGAGCGAGCGCTCAACAATTGATGAAAACTCTCTCTTCGAACCCGAGCATGTGACCAAGCAGGATCAATGGGGGCGTTCATCGAGAGGCCGCAAAGTCAAGAAAAGTAATTACAAAGAGTCGGGTAGCGAAGACGATGGACATGGTGAATTCGACCTTCCTGAAGATCTTCCCGTGAACGGAAAAGCGGAGCCAGATATGAATGATGATGCCGACGACGACGAACAACCGAGGCGGACCACGCGCTCTCGCATCACCCGCCAACCCACTCGCTTCACCCCCTCTGCTGGCGGCCCACCAAGGCACATGACCCGGGCCAAAAGTCGCGCCCTTACGAAGAGCGACGAAGGCTATGTCGATGATGCGTCTGAAGACTCGGACGATGCGGATGGTTCCCTTGAGGATGCCCCCCACACATCGTCGGACTTGGAAGCAGACGCTGACGCAGAGGGAGAACCTGACTTCGATGCCGAGGGAGAACCTGACCTTGAGGTTCAAGACGATGGTAGACCGTATTCCCTCAGACAGAGGGCCAAAATCAACTATGCTATCCCTCCGCCCATAGAGGAGACAAAGCCCCCACCAAAGAGCAGACCCCCTCATCGTAGCGGTGCACGAACCAGACGTGGACCAGGGTGGAGTGCTACTGGAACGGAGCTGAGCAGGTGGATGGGCATGCCACTTGACGATTCAGTGGGTGATCTGATGTTATGCGGTGGTACAGTACTCATAAAAGACCCTAGGACTCGGACATTCCTACCCGGACACCCAGGAAGGGGTTTGGAACGACCGGTGGATTGATGGGTGCAGGTGCCGTTGGCGCTGGTGGAGCAGGTATGCTACCTGGAGAGCTGGCTGCGGTCGCAGGGACTCCATCGAACCTCGGCAAGATCGGTGATTCAGGTTAGTGGATCACCTTATCAAGTACCCTCTCACTCACCGAATACCAGTTCTCGCTGATGCTGACCCATTGGGAGTCAATCCGAATATAACATTTGATGAAGTCGGCGGTCTAGATGATCGTAAGGCTACTTTTTGCACCATACACGAGGACTTCACTGAAATGACATGAAACAGACATTCATTCGCTCAAGGAGATGACTATCTTACCATTACTATATCCTGAAGTATTTCAGCGCTTCAATCTCACCCCTCCTCGTGGGGTGCTATTCCATGGCCCGCCTGGAACAGGAAAAACTCTTTTGGCGCGTGCACTTGCAGCTAGCTGTCGTGCCGACGGCAAGGGCATCTGTATGTCTCGCTCTGTATCATAAAACACCGTCTCATACGCTGTTAATTAGCGTTCTTCATGCGGAAAGGCGCGGACTGTCTTTCTAAATGGGTCGGTGAAGCCGAACGCCAACTCCGTCTCCTGTTTGAGGAAGCTCGTAATTGTCAACCTAGTATCATCTTTTTCGACGAAATCGACGGTCTCGCTCCTGTTCGATCTTCTAAACAGGACCAGATTCATGCCTCCATTGTATCCACTCTCTTAGCACTCATGGATGGGATGGATGGTAGGGGTCAGGTGATCGTCATCGGTGCTACGAATCGACCGGATGCCATTGATCCAGCGTTGAGAAGACCTGGAAGATTTGATCGGGAGTTTTATTTTCCTTTACCTTCCCTCGAGGCAAGGGAGAAAATTCTTGGGATAATGACCAGGAGCTGGGAGGGATGGACTGGTGAACAAGGAAATGATAGTATCAAGGGGTTGGCTAAACTTACCAAAGGATACGGGGGTGCTGATTTGAGGGTAAGTGGTAACATGATACTTACACTTATGCTACTAACGTGGTTATGGTGGTTTCTACTGATCCCTTAGGCGTTATGCACAGAAGCAGCGCTGAACGCCATTCAGCGACGGTATCCACAGATCTATCAGTCTAATGACCGTCTATTGCTCAAACCTGAAACAATCGGTGTCACTTTTCGTGATTTCATGATATCTGTGAAGAGTATGCATTTCTCAAACATGTGTTGTTTCTGGCCTGACAACAGCCTTGTTAGAGCTCGTACCATCCTCTGCGCGTTCATCTTCGTCGGCAGCTTCGCCACTGCCCAGTCAGTTGGAACCATTACTGGCGGACACCCTGCATACGGTTAAGGAGGCTATCAGCAAAGTTCTACCCGCGAGTAAGAAGCGGACAGCGCTAGAGGAAGCTCAGTGGGAGGATGACAGCGAGGAAAGCGCCCTTCAAAGGGAGATGATGATGCAATGTAAGGTCGAACCTCAGCTCCTCGGCTTACGATATCCTGATTGTATAACGCAGCGATGGAGACCCTCCGAGTGTATCGTCCACGGCTTGTAGTACATGGTCAGCCAGGAATGGGTCAAGGATATATCGGTGCAGCCGCATTACATTATTTGGAAGGGTACCATATTCAGAATTTGGATCTCGGCACACTTTTGGGGGACTCAACAAGAGTGAGTTTTCAACTTTGCGCGCATAACCGGGATCCTATTGGAATTGTGCTTTAGACCGTCGAGGCAGCGATCGTACAGTTATTCGTCGAAGCCAAGCGACATCAACCATCCGTGATCTATATCCCATCCCTCCTTGGTTGGTGCGCTGCAGTTCACGAGACGGCTCGTACTACGGTTCGCGCCATGCTCGATTCGCTAGCTCCAACAGATCCTGTGCTTCTACTTGCCATCGTCGATGGATCATTCTCTTCCCTCCCCCATGACGTCCGCTCCTGGTTCGGGGTAATTCGGAAAAATCGTCTCACCCTTCCCGTCCCCACCAACGACCAACGCGAAGCTTTCTTTGCTAGCATCATCGCGGATGTTCGACGCCCCCCGAATCAGTTCGCAGATGGTATGAAAAGAAAGCGTAGGGTTCTTGAGGAGCTCCCGATCGCACCACCACCGGAGCCAAGACAACTCACGGCTGCTGAACTAGCTGTCCAGGAGGAAAACGACCAGAGGGTCGTTACCTTGTTGAAATATCGCTTAGGACCTATTCTCACGGAGCTGAAACGGAAATTCAAGAGATTTACAAAGAGGGCGACTGTGAATTAACCTTCACAAGTGATAAATTTTTCTTTTGCTGACGAAATTCCGTTTTGCCAGGAGGAATACGAGTTACCTGTTCCTGGGATCATGGAAGTCGAAATTGTTACTACCAATCTCCCTGTCGCAGATGGACGTGCCGCTGCAGCGGTAGCTGAAGATCCCCCTGGCCCTGCCCAAGATGTTCAAATCGAAGCGATCAACGTCACACAGCCTGAAGTCCAACATGCCGAGCCACCAGCCCCTGAACACCATGTCCAAGCCCAAGCCCAAGCCCAAGTCCAAGCTCAAGCCCAAGTCCAACCTCCGCTTCAGCCACAACCACCTCCCTTTTATGACATGGACTTGGAGCGCATGCACATGGATCTCTACAAGGGCAAATACCTAACCCCACAAGACTTCCTTGACGACATACACAAGATTGTATACAACGCTGCTTCTCGCATGCCCAAGGATCCCGACAGGTTCCATAAGGCCCAGGCTATGTTGACGGCTGCAGAAGTCAGCGTGCTAGAGTTTGATCCGCAGTTCAGGCTCGAGTGTCAGCGGATGGCAGAGCGCGAACGGAAGCGGAGGGATGAAAGGAGAAAGACCAAGGCGAGGAATGCTTCATCAGATGCGGGACAGAATGGGACGTATGCCCCGGGTACCAGGCGGAGCGCGCGCCACACTGGACGGCAGCCGGAGATGAGCATCACTGATCCCCTGCAACTTGAGAGGCGCCTTAAAAGGGCACGTTCTGGCGACCGACCCAGTGGATCCCCAGAGTCTAGCGAGGAAAACAAGGCGGAAGGCAGCGGGATGCCCAGGCAACTCAAGAAGCGGCAGAGAACGATATTTAGCGATGACGATGAACTTAATATTGGGTCCACGGCGTTACCTGGGTCGAAAACTCCGATAGTCAGGTTCGCTGATGACGGCCGAGCAGATCGAGATGAGCTACCCGTCATTGCAGACCCACAGCAGTCAACTATTCAGCCATCGACCAATTCATCTTCAGTCGAGCCACCATCCGATGCCATGGCAATTGATTCTCCAGCGCCACGGCGCTCAGGCTTCGACCCATTCCTCTTGAACCCGCTACCACCAGAGGAGGATATGATGCGCGTTGCGACTCTCGCCCCGTTACTCAACGGCATCACTTGTAGTCCTGACGGCCAAAATGCTGCATTATACCCATCGCCCCAACAAAACGGCCACCCACAGACGCCTGTACCGGCACACCCTGGCACTACGCCGATCTTCCCGGACTCCTAGCGTGCAACCACCTGATATGGACGCGTTGCCCGTCCCTCCTCCGCGCACGCCTACGAGATCCCCTACGCCTCTTCCCGACTTTCACATCGACGAAGGGTCATTGCTTGACCTCGAGTTCCAGCTCAAGACGAGGACGAGTCAGCTGACCGTCGAGCAACTCGAACAGCTCCGGGCGACTTGTCTCGGCAGCATATGGCATCATAGAACAGAGTGGGATAGGGACCAGCTCGTCCAGGAGCTGTTAGACACACTGAACGCATTTCTGGAAGATTGTTCAGTGAGGACGAGCGACGTTGCAGGGTCGCCTCCAGATCACCTGCCTGCTTATCCGACGTAGTAGTGCTTTTTCTGATAGATTATTCGCATTTATAGGTTTCTGTGATAGTCCCTTCGTATCTTAGTGTGGTTCTCACTGCTCCCTGTCCACTAATCTCCTTGCTACATACTGTGCGAGACCCACGATAGTTTGTTCGTACCTTAGCCTCTTGAGCTGGATATATGCCAGTCGCTTTTTTTCGCTTGTCGATGGCATTGGGGGCCTCACATCAACGGACTTAGTCTGGTGTGACTTATTGCTGATGCATCAGCAATTGACTAGGCAACTTGCACCGTCTCGAACTCACTGCAGAAATGATGTTTTAACCCTGTCGAGTTGTTGTCCAATAATTCCTACCTTGGTACACTTTCTCATAATATATATGGGAGATACCCAGAGTCAACGCGAGCCGCGTTGACTCCGCCGTTGACCCCGCGTAACGCCAAGCGAGGTCACCACGCCAGTACACGTCCAGTTGCCAAAAGTATGGGCCCAATGTTTTTTTTCAGGGTCATATGGTCGGTGCCCAGCCTATACTCGGCACAGCTTTTCCAGGGCTTGCATAACTTGTAATTGAAAAAATCACACAGTAGATATGTTCAGGGATGACAAGGTTGCCATGGATTTGGTATCAGTACAGCATCCCATTGACATGAAATACATACAACATCTCAGATCTACATCACTTACTCAGCTAGCACAATTCAAGTACCTTCTCTGTATCTGTCGGCTGACTGTGCTGCATGCTGGAATTCAATACAGAGCACATGCCTGGTGGATGTACAACATACAGTATACCCATGAACTGTGTGGCAGCTGTGGTTGCTACCCAGCCCCACCTCATGGGCCATTTCATGTATACACTAAGTACTCGCAGCACATGCACTTCATATTGTTGAATCAAGTCACATTGAATTGCCATCATGGTGACCTGCATGAAACTAGTTTCATGCATGCACATAGCAAATCAGTCACCTGAGAAGTGGAATTTCCACAGCTCCCTGTGAACCATACCCCTTGATACCATAGGGAAAGATAGCCCCTATCATGACCTACATACCCCTATTTTTCCAGATTTTTCCACCTACCGGTTATTGAGATATTCATTAATCTCTTTAGTCATACCCTTATACTTGCACATTTGTATATAGCATACTATTCCTTTGATTTCTCTTTATTTATCTGACTACTTAGCTAAGTGCCAGTGAGACGAAGTGATCATGTGACCCCTAGCTACCATGTGACCTTGTCTCCATTAGTCTGTACAGCCCTGCACAGCATAGCCAGCCCCTTTAACAGAGCATTTCAGATTTGGACTCTGCCCAAAGTACTTCCCTTTAATATGCCTGGGTTTGTCAGCTTGTGCCTGGCATTAGTAAGCGATTGTGTCTTAATTTATAAGCCACCAATCCTCTGATTGGCTGGCACAGCCTTCTATATTTATGTATATAAAGGGGAGCATTTGGCCTGCAAGGAGCATCTCATCTTCTACCTCAGATAATCTCATCTGATAAGAGATCCCCTGGGAAACCTAATAAGACCCAATAAGGCAGGGTACCCCAGAGCGAAGTAAATAGGACTTTAGAACTACTACTAGGCTATTAGGACTTGTACCTAAATAAAGAACAAGTACCTAAGACTATCCTTTTGGGAGAAATCTTTTTTTTGGGCAACAAAAGGCATCTGGTCCCTATTAGTAAGCAACCTAAGCATCCTGTAGTATCAAATAAGGGCTACACTTCACCTCTCTAAGCCAAACTTGCCAACTCCTTAGATAAGACAATAAGATAGAGTTATAATAACCCTTCTGAGTCTACTAAGTGTACCATTAAGATAACTACCAACCAACAACTGAGCATCTTGACTTCTCGACATCTCAGCATATTGCTGGATTACTCCACCATCTTGACATCTAAACTTCTTGCCATCTAGACATCATATTCCTAGGGCATGTTAGGACAACCTACTTATAGGAGTCCTACTACACCTTACCTACAAAAATAATTGTAGTATAGTTACTACCCTAAGGGGTTAGTAACTTTCCTACCCACATATCATTAGCATTAGGCGAAACCTAGGCCAAGTTTCTAATTTGTCCACCTTTTGTACTATCCAAGTACAAGTTTCCTATAGTCAATAGGCAATCTATTGCCATTCTCTTGAGCCCATTAGGTGTGTATTACACCTAGGATCACTTTTACTAACCAGGAATTTAGGCTGAAACTATCTTGAACAACCAATTTGTAAACTTATGTGGAGGATTGGCAAACAAACCACAGCTCCTGGTACACTAAATCTCTCCTTTTCTACTTGAAACTAAATCCATTACCCTTAACTCCACCAAGGGTAGACCTTTCATACTTCCCTTGAGCAAAGTGTTCTAGCCTGTGGAGATAAGACACATTGTCTGGGAACTACTGAATTTTGATTGGTTCTTCATCATCTTGTCTAGAAGGAAGACAACGGTACAAAAGATAATGAATGTACTACAAAAAGAACAATTACCACACCAACTCCTGCTGAATAGTTGACTGCCATGAAGGGTTCACCACAGAGATGATCTTGGTACCTCGACGGAACCCAGGGCATTCTGCAAGGTCATTCTGGAAAATTTTCACCATGTATTTCTCAAGTTCCTTGTCATAGAGCTCCTTTATGGCAGCAGTCTTATGTGCAGTCTGATGGATGACATTAAGCATGTAGTTGATGTAATTCCAGAACTTAGAGCTGTTGAAGTGAACAGGTTTTCCATTGAGTCTGAACTCAGAGTCTGAGATGTCCAGTTCATCAACATTAACATCCAAGGAGGGCCTAGTATTCACATCTTCATTGCCATCTGCATTGCTGATGCCATTTTCATCATTGAGGGCATTCCAGTTGAAGTCTGCCAGTGCTGAATTATTTGTAGTGGCAGCAGAGCCACTGTTGTTGATGGCAGAATTCACAGCAACTCCATTAGTGGCGGCATTGGGTCCCAAGTGCTCTCTTTTCATTGTTGTGATGTCAATGCCAAGATCTCACTTGATTTTGGCATGCATATTGCTCTTGAGCAATGGGATAAGGCAACAAGTGAAGCAGGTATCAAGGAGGGCTATTTTATGGTCATCAGTGCTGATGAGGAAGAGATGGAGGCAGCAACACTAGGGTGAACACCATGTCAGTAAATAAATAAATTGAGCCTAGCCATTATAATCATGCTTATCAGGAATGACAATCTTGTCCAGTGGGTGGCATCAACTTCCATGCCAACACTTGTACATGCCACAGCTTTTGCTACATCAATGATGCATGTCTTCTTCATGATCAAGGAAGTCAGTTAGTAATTTGACCATTTAGCAGAAGACTTCAGTAGAGTTCATAGGCTTACATACAATTTGAGATGACTATGAATGTCAGAAAGTAAGCTTGTGACAGTTTTTCCAAGGATATTTTAAAATTCATTATTATTAAATATTGTAGGGGAAATCTTGAATATTTCTAGGTTGTCAGTGATAAAGTCCTGAAAATAGTTTCTTGTAGTGACACAAACAAAGAGGGTCAGTGGAAAGTTCATACCATTATATGGCATTGTATATCTGTAACATAGGCAGTGATGTTTGGAGAGAGTATGCAAGCTAAAAGGTGGTTGGAGAGACTGATCTGTGCTCACATTGAGAAAAGCCACAAAAAAAAAGAGCCACATACCTCGATTGGAGGTCAGGGTATCTTGCAGGACTTGGAGCTGTAAACTCTTGTTGCTTGCTTTATATTTGATAAACGTGGCTTTGATATCAACAAGCATGGAAAACAAGTTGCCAGTCTGAACGTATAGTTGTGAGGCAAAGAAGTAAAAGGTCATGCTAGACTCACATTGATGAACTCAAAGATGGGTTTCTCATTGATACTGAGATCTGTGCAGAGTTTCTTCATATGTGCCTTGAGGCATTTGATACATTGGGGAGTCAGCTGGGTGGAATCATTCTCTGCCACATCATTGTCTTGACACTGTTGAACACCTAAGGAGATGGGGCCATCCACTGGTCCTTTGGAAGCAGAAGTGCATGCAAGCAAAGCAGCAGAAGCAGCAGTCACTGCATGGCTTGATGTGATTTGAGAGGAGCCTGGAGTCAGATGGGGGACTGGAGTACCAGCCCGAGAACCTGCCAACAAAGATGGGGTTCTGAGATATGAAGATGTGGCCCTTAAGGAACCTGAAGTAGAGTGTAGATAATATTGACAAAATATTGCAGCTCTTGACTCAGGAGAAACTCTAGGGGTGTTGACGAGCAGATGGTGGACATTTATGTGGTTGAAATGATACAAGTCACATCCTTTCATGCACATGAACTGAGCACCATCACATCAGCTGATCACCAAACATAAAATACAGCATGCATTTTGAACAAATGGTGGACATACTATCATGTGGTGGCAAAATTTCAATGCATTGCTTTCTGAATACATAAAACTAATAAAAGACTCCAGGTGAAGACATATATTAGGGAAAGCCCATGTGGTACTGAGGGTTGGTCAATTGGCTTTAGTACATCTGTAAAGGCAGCTGGTAACATGACTGACCTGAGATAATTGATGGTCCTGATAAAGGGAGCATCAGGCTATTATACTGAATTTTCACTGGGTGGAACTGGGACCCTTGAGGTGGCAGTTGATATATTGAAGATTGGATGGCCAACAGAAGCAAAGAGTGATTGAATTGAATTTGCACTGAATGAATCACTGATTGGGACTGGGACCCTTGAGGTGGCAGTTGGTGGAGTTGATGATATGTCAAGAAGTGGGCTGCTGATGTAGATGGAGGATGATTCCATCGTATTTGTGCCAAGTGAAGTGGAAATTTTTCAAGTGGCTGGTGATGAGATTGAGAATATATCAGAGAGTGCCCCATGACTGTTGACAGAGGTGAAAAGGAACCATGTTGCATTTGAGGATGAGATCACAGAGAGTAAATTGTAGCAGTCACAGGAAGTGGTGGCACAATGGAAGGGACTGCAGGTGACAGCAGTGGGAGTATAATAGAAGGAGCTGCTGGGGTTTGGATCACGTTTGAAGCAGCAGTAGGGGAATTCTTTGCCCCTCATTTCCATGTGTTTTTCTTAGATACAGACTAATCAAATGCTGGACAGGCTAGTGTGTTGCTTGCACTTCCTTCTTGTGGGACCCCTGTGTCCACATCCATCTGACCTTGACGTTGCATCTTCTTCTGTCGAATTTGTTGTGCTGCCAGAGTCAGAACCCTAGCTACATCAACTGGCAGCATGTGAGGTGGTGATTCCTGCAAGGATGGGGGGACTATGGCCTGGATAAATGAGTAATTGTGGATGGAAAAGGTATTAAGGAAGTATTTTGAAGTCGGCTTGTGTTGAATGATATGCTCAGTTTGCCACATGAGTATCTGTTCCTGCCGAATGGCATGGTTCATGAATTTTGTACATTTTGTGTCAATACAATTGTGCTGTAGGTTAACACCACAAAGAATGTCCTTCTTAGATTACATCAGGATGAAAGGGGAAAAACTCTACTGTTCAGCTTACAGAGGGATGGACCACAACAGTTTCATTACTGAGTTCAACACATGGAAGATGTAAAAGTGGGTGAAGATCAGGTGCAAATGTGAATAACTGGATGGCAACATGAGAAACAATATGGCCAAGGGGATCATTGATCAAGATCTTGCAAACACACCCAATTACAAACCTAGTACACAAGGAAGAGTATGCCAAAATAACATGGTCACTGATCTTGACTTTATCACTCTCCTTTGCAATAAATGCATGGTCTTGATGATACTCTGACTTGTGGGTCAGAGGGGGGGTGGTGCTAAATTTAACATGGAGGATGACTCCCATTTCACAGATTTCGATACCTGGGATTTGCCACTCCTGTTGGACTTCATAATACAGCAGGATTCACCAATTCCTAGGAATGAAATGGCATCAATAACAACTGATTGTACATAGTACATACCACTCTTGTCCTTGTTATTGTCAAGTTTGACTCCAAGGAGCTTTGCATGAGCAGGATGCTTGCTGAGAAAATCCAAGACAAACAGACTTGCATGAATCCATCTTTTCAGCTCTTTCTCATACTAGTAACTGTCCATTAGAATGTGCTTGACGATATCAAGTTGTGTGAATCTCTGGCAATTGTTTTGGCTTGGACCATGCTGGCTGCTGTGAATGCACAATAGTTGGAATACATGGTCGAAGGATTCATATCATTCCATTGAAAAGGCAATCATGGGGCCAAATCTATAAATATAGGCAGGTAGATGGATAAGAAAGTGAAACTTCAGTTTCAAGATAATAATACTTGGGGCACATTTTGCTATTACTTTCAAGAAATCTTCGATCATTCGAGAAAGCTTTGCCTGTCATTCTAAGAGTTAGTATTTGTATCGAAAGGTGAACAAAACCAACCAGGTAGACTTTGAGGTTAGTGATTTTCGTGTACCAAAGAAGAATGATCAATTCTCCCATTGTTGTCCATTTGTCGACAATGTCCTGCAGAATCAAGTCATAGATGACAAATGACATGACCTATGCTAGACTCTTGAAATGCTTCCCAATTAGCAAGCCTTTGTAGCTACACATATAATTAGCATCCAAGCTTGGTGCATTGAGCGCATCACGCTTGATGGAGTCAAGGCCACTATGGAAAATGTCAAGTAGTTTTGCCTTCTTGATCAAGAAAATTGTTTGGCCCCAAAAGTACTTGACGACACTAAGCAAAACTATATAAAGGATTTCTGTTGGGGTATCAAGATGTATGTTAATGTCTGTAGATTTTCTAGTCATGAATAGCAGGAGTAGTGAACTGACTCACCTGGCATGCCTAGAAGTGGATTTATTATGTCCTTGAGATAATGCCCATTGAGAAGAGTAGCTAGCTCATTCTCCAACTCCTTCCTCATATTGGACTCATTCATAGAAGTCCTACACTTGCAAAGCCTTTTTTCCATCTCAATTAATGTATGGAGAATGGTTGATGACAGTGTATCCCAGACTCCTGTCATCAAAATTGCTTTCTTGATTCTTTCAGTTACATCTGGCAATACGGCATTTGAAAGCTGACTTCTGATCTTGCTTACTATCTCAGCAGGTGTCCAAAGTAATCCAGGCTGTATTGGTTCCAGCAAGCTCCAAGATAGCAAAATACAATGCACTGACCTCAAATATTATACAGAATCCACTGTTGGATCCCTTGTATTCTTTTGTACCTCCAATGTGACAAGTATGACAGAAAAAATTATAGTTTAGCCCTACTTGACTGCAGAGTTCAGCCTGCATAGAGTTGTTGCCAGCATGAAAAAGCGCATTTGGAATAAGTAGCACTTCCTCCTGGTCTCTACAATCCCAGGTGATCACCCCAGACTCTGCAGCATGCCTACTATTAATTTAGATATGTTATGGTTCAACGCAGTGTCATGTTACTTACACTGAGCAACAAAATGATCCAGGATCAACATCTTTCAAGTTATTAGCTTGACAATCCAAATGTTGCAAACATTGCAACAGTTTTGTTGCTCAGTGTATATTATAGACTTTTTCATCACGTGCATCAGCTTCATTGGAGAAGCATGTGGCGATGATGTCACAAAGTGAACATTGAACTCTTGGTCCAGCATTTCTTGTGGAAGAGAGGTATTGGACATGTAGATCACAATATGTTTGTTTTATTGCTTCGAGATATTACCAGAGACATCATCCATGAATATAATCAGGAGGACCTGATAGACCATTCATCCACCTGATTTTTCATGCCAAGGATTCAGTGTCAATAAGGTATACTTCTTTGATGACTCTGTCATTCCACATGCAAGCTTATTGGGGTCAAAGGTGATGTCCTCAAATGACTGTTTATGTAAATGCTGAGGTTGAGAGAATTTCCTAGCAATCGCTGACAATAAAATCAGCCTGCAAGTCTTGAGTTGATAATGGTAGAGCATAAAAATGAACATATGTCTGTTCATTTGACAGACCATTCAAAAGCATAAAGCTTTTTTTTACATTCCATTCCATAAGTAGTACCATCCAAGGTGACATTGAATGTTGCCAGAAAGAAGCATTCAGGGATGAAATAGTCACCCGATGAGTCTTGCAACAATTCATTGACAAAGTAAATGGTTCTGTTGACATGAGCAGTGGGGGGTGATGGCAGTTTATGGAGCAACTTCTTCCCATGGAATACTTGGGACATTCCATCACCATCATTCTTAGAAAAACTTGCATGGCAAATTGCATGAGGGGATTAGCGTAATCCTAATTGGTATCAGTCTCTCCTGTAGATCATAAGAATTATAAGTGGCTAATTTTCGCAATCACACTTGCAATATCATTGACATAAAATATATTTCTGAAGGACAAAACAACTTTTCCTGTTGGATCTCCAATCATGTCTTGAAGATATTTGGAATGTTGTTTTAGTGGGTAAAGTGATGGCACATCGTAAGCACCAAGTTCTTTTGCTCAGTCAAGGATAGCCCTTATCTGGAATTCTGAAAAGGATAATCTTGTCAAATTGAATAGCAATGTGGTGGTAAAAAGCTAGAAGAAAGATGATCAGAAATCAATCATGCATCGGTGATCATTGGACACCTACCACTTTGTTAGGCCATGGATAAGTAGGATGCTCAGGGGTTAGTTTTGATCACACCAAAATAAATGAGGAATGGTCATTGTTTGTACTGACTGATCTAACAAAGGTAATCACAAAGAAGGAAGCACATACCAGGAATCTTAATACCAAAGTCATCTTGATCATCCACCTCTTCACAAGCAAAATCACAGTGGATGAAAAGATAGGGCTGCGAGAAGGGTGTGAAGAAATTTTCTTCATGAGCAGAAAAAGCTTCTTGCAGCTTCTCAAATACATCCTGTTCAAGTTCACCACCCAGTGACCAATAGTGGCTATTTGATATCACTGTCCAAAGGTCACTCAAGGGCACTGAGATCAAATCAGATAGTCCTGGAAACTCCAGTGAGGAGGAACTATCCAATATAAGTGGGCCAGTTATATTCTCATTGGCATCGTGTTTGATTGTTGGATGCACATTAAGTGAGTCATTTGTGTTGATGTTGCCAGACTCATGGATTGGAAGAGAAGGGCTGGAAAGTCAAGTCCATTTGATTGAAATATTAGGAGATGGTCTGTTAAAGCCAGAGATGCTTGTCCAGTTCTTTGATCTCATTGTAAGATGGTGCTGATGAATATCCATTTGTGAATGGAACTTGATATGCTTCAGTGTGAATTCATGGGGAGAACTGTCAAACTGGCATGGACAGACCAAACAAGAGATATTGGTGGTGCTCGTGAATTGAAAAACTTAAAAATAGGCTATCAGCAGTTGTGAGCTAAGTCAGGGCACACAGTACACCTTTACCATCCACAAGAGATGCCAAGGTGCTAGTGGATTGCTTTGGCATGTCAAATCGGTTATCAAAAAATTTTGCTGTCTTGGCAAGTGTTCCAAGTTGTCACAACTTGCTGTCCATAGTGACTGGCATTGGATATCAAAATCTGCTAAGTTCCTCAAGTCACGTGAATATAGGTCCAGTGCATGTAGGAATCATCATGTTCTGTCTCACATCAACGAACTCCTTTCAACCAAATCTCCTCACAACTCATGGCTCTACTCTTGTGTCAGACCATTGTACATCCAGATGTAGAGTATGCTGACACAAAAATTGCCTTCTTATAATTGCTCATATTCACCATATGCTTTTTGGGACCTGTGCCAAGAAATCTCATTGAGGACAATATTGTACCTTGCCTTTCTTTCTTCAGCCACCAAAGGCCAATCATTCTCCTAGCCTATTCAAATATCAGCATTGCTATTGGAAGCCTATCATGGAATCACCCTCCCAGAAGTTCACACTGGTGCTTGGTGTCTTAATGAGGAGTCTGAGCACTCTCTGCCCATTACAACAGTAAGCTTCTTTCTTATAATGTCAATCCTTATACCTAACTTACAATCAACCTTTCCTCCAGATCGTTACATTTGATAATGACATCCCAATTCCATTCTTACTGCTGCCATCCATTTGGGACCACCTGAACTCTGACCACTGGCTGGTCCTATTGAAAGAGATTGAATGGTGGCTAGTCAATAATATCCGGTCCTCTACCATTCCTCAATGGATGTGGGGTCATGATACATTCTGGCTCACTTTCATTGGAGTATATCCCTCCTTCCTGAGTAAGAATTGGGAACTGTGGAACCCAACTATTTCATTGGGGGGCCAGTTTATCAAAGAATGGCTTACAATGAATGAGATCAATGGTGGCACTCAAGCCACATTGTCACATATTTGGGATGAATTTTGTAGACATGTTGCAGTTTTCTATCCTTCACTTCTGATTGCCTCTAGCTGAATATGTTTCATTCTTGTCTTATACTGTATGATCCTTGTATGATCCTTGTATGACTGTTACATGTTCTATAAAATGTATGAACCTTCAATATTTGATGTTCCCATTCTGAATTATGGTTGCAGAATGATTACCATATGCAATCAGTATTCAATGCATACCAGTTACATGTCCAATATATACCTTGGTCAAGTATAGGCTCCATGCAAAAATTATTACATTACACATGCACACTGACTAGCACCTGGCTGATATACATTTTTTACAGGTCCCAGACTCAGTGAGGATTCTCTCAATATAGTGTGCAAAGTATCTTACATTTACGCAATTCTGGGAATGTATTTGACAAATTTTCAATTGATGGAATCTACATATTGCATACATTTGGCAGCTACGTGACATGTGACATGAAAACCTTTTCCAGGGCTGGTGGGTTGTGTAAATTAGCTAACTCAACATGTACATGGCCTGTGACCTGGCGTGGAAGCTCGGCAAGGAGAGGGAGGGACAACAGATTGGTAATAATTGGTAATAGGTCGCATTCTGTATCTAATCTAGTAATCAATGATCAATTGTGGGCCCTTTAATTGACTGCCCTGGACTACTAACTCAGCTGTAAGCACGTGTCAACACACTCATTTCATTCCCTCCACTCCCTTCCAATGGCTGTCCTTGTTGAGCCCATCATTGCCAGAACCAGTCAGGGTCAGGAGAGACAACCCGTGTGTCCATTGCATGTGGTCACTTTGGAGGCATGACAAATGCCAGTGATTTGCAGTGCCCAGTGAGGCACACTGCTCAGCCGCCCCCAGCAAGTAGCTTGAATGGTTGCCAAGTTTGATTATTCTGATTGTTCTAATCAGTGCTCACTCAGGGTGAAGTCTCCATTGTTTTCATAATGTCCGCAAGTGCAAAGAATGGAAAGATGAGAGCTTATGAGGGGAAAGTACATATTGTTTGTTTATTTTGCTCATTTCAATTCCCTTGTCTGCTGATCACTAGCACTGCTCAGCAGCCTTCAGCGAGCAACTCAAATAGTTGCTCTGATTGTTCCAATTGTTCCAATTAGTGCTCACTGGCAAAGTCTCTATTATTTCCACAACATTTGCAAGTGCCAAGAATGGAAAAATGGAAGCTTGCAAGGGGAAAGTACATATTGTTTATTTGTTTTGCTCGTTTTGATTCCCTCATCTGCTAATCACTAGTGTTGCTCAGCGGCCTCCAGTAAGCAACTTGAACAGTTGCTCTGATCATTCCAATTGTTCCAATTGGTGCTCACTGGCGAAGTCTTTGTTGTTTTCACAACATCTGCAAGTGCAAAGAAAGGATGAATGGGAGCTTTCAAGAGGCAAGTTTCATTTATTCGTTTCCATCTCTTTGTTCATTTTTGCTCTTGTTCCCATACTTTTGTGTGGAGAAATTGGACATTTTGTGACCTTGCCAGCATCACCCACTCCTTTTAATCCATCCACTCTGTCTGCTCTGGGTGATGTTGCATGTCACTCTTGTATGGGGTGAGCTGTGTGAGAACTTTTCTTTCTTTACTCAGCAAGTACTATGGTTCACTTGTTTTGCTTGTTTCAGTCCTTTTGTTCACTGATCACTTGTTTTTTTTCTTCATCTATTATTTTCCCTGTTCCCATCCTTTTGTGTGGAGAAATTGGGCATTTTGTAACCTTGCCAGTTTTACTTGTTCCTTTTGATCTATTCCCTCTGTTTACTCTGGGTGGCACTGTCCATTGCTCTCATACAAGGTGGATCACATGCACACTTTTTTCACTCTCTTCTCTCTTTTCACTCAATTTCACAGCTTTTGTTCCTTTTCTTGACTTGGCTGCTATCTCACCAAATATATCCAAATAATAAGGACACTCACCATCATTATGCATGCTTGCTGACTTGGAACCAACACTGTCAGCCATGATGTCACATCATCCATGGCACCTGCTCAATGTCACACTCCATCACCCTTGCTCCCTCCAGACCTAGTACCATCATAGCATGCTGCAAAGCATGCTTGAACATGCCATGAACCAAGTATTCCTGCTTGCTCATCAAAGCTGCCTCCCTTGCTGGTGAGACAGTCAGCCCATGTATATCCAAGCAGCTCCTTGGCCACTGAGATGGACATTCCACCGAGACTGGTGTGTCATCTGGCCTGCCACCCTCCTCATTATTAAGCCCCCTTCAATACCAGGTAGGCCATGGTCTTGCTGCTGCTGTGGTCACCTCTCCACATATGCAGCACTCACTGATGCTGCTTGAGCAAGAGATGTACAAGATCCAACTCAAGATCAGACAGAAGGAGATGAAGGGCAAGGATATGGCAAGGTGCTACCCATATCAGGTGCAGAACTACTAGACATGGATCAAGCAGGAACAGTTGTGGATTGCTGTAAGTGATCCCTCACAAGTAGCACTACCTGTGCTTCCTGTCACTGCTGCCAAGGTGACAGCTTTCCTCTATCATGAATCCACTTGTGAGAAGGTATGTCTGGCCTGGCTGGCAATGCCACCTGCTCTTGCTGGCTTTCAAGTCACTGACTCAAGCTCTCCTTGCTCATTTTGTTGACAGCTCAAGCATGGAAGTAGATCTGAGACAATCAAAGGCTCCTCACTGGACAAGTCTCACATTGTCCAGGTGATCAATGTGCTGGAGAATCACTGACTTAACCATAAGCATGAGCATCCCCAGGACCATGAGATGAGGACCAGCCTTCAAAAGAATGCACACATCCAAGCATTTGATTCCACTTCAAGGCACAATAAGTCAAGCAGGGTCAAGAGGTTGCAGGCCATCAAAGCTGCTGGGACCACCTTTGGTGGGTTGTGACTTGGAGCTTCCTTGCCCATGTCACCTTGCTGACCAAATACCTAAAGAGATTGCTAGATCTCTTTGGTGCAGAGGCAACAGCAAAAGAGTAAACCCAGTGAGGGAGAGTACTTACTTGCTGTAGTGCACTTGCAAGCTAGTTGCTAGAAGTTATTCACAATGTGATTTGAAGTAAAGAACTTAAATTGTGGGCTTTGAATGAGCTGGGTTTATATACAGTACAGCAATGTTTGTATGTATTATGAAAATATCCATAAAGGATGAAAGGCTGTATAGTATATAGCAATAAGCAGCCAATGGCAGAAGGTATGCATGGTATGGCACAATATGCCAAAAGAATGGTGTGCTATCACATCATTATGATATAATATGACATTATTAGAAGATAAGAATAAATATGACATCACTGGTCTAGAACTATGATGTCATGAGTCTAGACAGAATTAGTAATCATGAAGAGCAACCCAGACAAGATAAGATTTAGATAATAGAATCTAAATATTTCAACACTCCACCTTGCTGTTCATGATGAAAAAGATGAATATGGTGTAAGGAAAAGTTTCTTGCAGTTCTCCTCAAAACATTGCCATGTCAGATTCTTCATAAAGATATCTGCAACTTGTTCATCAGTGGGAATGTAGAAGAGTTTGATCTTTCCATCTGCAATACATTCTCAGATATAGTGTTCTGAAATTTCAATGTATTTCAAACAACCTTCTTACACAGGATTAGTAGTAAGGAACATGACACCTTGATTATCACAAAGCAGTGGAATGGTTCTGAGATTAAATCTCAGTTCAGAAAGAAGTATCCAAATCCAAGAAAACTGTTTCACAACTTTTGTCATTCCAACATATTCTACTTCTGTAAGAAGACAAGGTTATCTTCCATTGTCATCTGAAAAGCCAAAAGACTATTCCATTGCCTATGAATATTATGTATCCAGAGGTAGATCAATGAGTTTTACGATCTCCAGCCCAATCTGTATCAGAATATTCCATTATGCCAGATCTTGAAGATCCATCATAGGTGATGCAGAGGTCATTGGTACCAATTAAATACCACACTATATACATAGAATGCTTTCTGCAAATGTTCATCTGAAGAATTAGTGGAGAACTGTGACATCTTGATAACAGCAAAAGCAATATCTGGGTGAGTTCCAAGCATGATATATAACAGTGATCCAATCACTAATTGATATTGACTATGGAGTTGAGAAGAGGTTTCAGTGGTAAGGGGAGCAGGATTGTATCCAGAAGGAAGAGGGGTATGGGCTACTTTGACATTATTGAGTTTGAAGTAACCTATAACCTTTTCAGCGTAAGCAACTTAATCAAGTTTCAATGTTTGTTTAGAATGATTGTGAGTGATATGCATGCCAAGATATTCAGTAGCAGCTCCTAGATCATGACTTTCCCACTTGTCCATGAATTGTTTCTTCTTCATCAAGAGATAGGGGCAATTGGAACTGATGAAAAGAGCATTGTCAACATAAATGACTAAAATAATAATATCCTGATCATAAAAATGAACATAGACACTAGGATCTCCATATGTCCTAACAAATCCCATGACTAAAAGAGACTTGTGAAGTGTCTTGTTCCATTGTAGGGTGGCTTGTTTCAAACCATAGATTGTCCTTAGCAAGTGACAAACTTTCTTCTTCATGCCAGGTTGTATAAAACCTTTGGGCTATTCCATATAAGTTTCTTCATCAAGTTCTTCAAATAGGAAGGCAGTCTTGACATCTAGCACTTCAATTTCCCAATCTTTGAGTGCTGCAATAGAAAGAAGAAGTCAAACAGTCTCAAATCTTGCAACTGGTAAAAAGGTTTCTTCCAAATCTATCCCATAGACTTGTGTAAAGTCTTTTGCTACAAAGTAAGCCTTTGTGCAGCCATCGCTCTTGACAACATATATCCATCTCCCTTTGACAGGTTTTCATCCAGGTGGAAGATCAACCAATTACCATACTTTGTGCTTTTTAAGTAATTTAATCTCTTCTTCCATAGCAGTCCTTTATTTGGTCTGATCTCCTTTCAGAAGTTTCAGAACATCCTTGTAGTGCAATGGTATAGCAGTAATGGATACTGTTGAGGCTATTAAAAAGCCAAAGAATTGTACATTATACAAGGTTCCAAGATCATTGTCCTTATTTATAGAGATAGATGATGATTAAACTTTTCATTCAATGTCCACAGGAGGTTTAGCTCATATGCATTATCAGGAAGAATGTGTGGATTGTAAATGTAAGTACCACAACAAGATTCATCTTCTTGGAGTAGTTTAGGAGGAGTAGGACAAGGAGGACAAGGAGACTGTTGATCTCCTTGAGGAGGAAATTGTTGATTGGGATTATGACTATCCATAAGTGGAAATAGATAGTGATGAGTAATTGGAATATAGTCAGCTGAAATAGGGTCTTTGTTTTCATCTTGATCCTGGTCCGAAAGATTATCTGGGATAGAAATCTCAGCAGGTTTGTCTTCTGACTTTTCAGAACAATAGAAGAACACAAGTTTATCAAATGTGGTAGTAGAAGAAACAATTACTATTCTTTTTTTAGGAGATCAGAAGCAGTATTCTTTTGTTTCTTTTTCATATCCAATGAAGATGGCTTTCTCTGCTTTTGCAGATAGTTTATTGGCACAATCTTCCTTTGGAATGAAGACATAGGCATGACCTCCAAATATCTTAAAATAGGAAACATCAGGTTTACTACCATTCCATTTGGATATGGGGGTAGACCAATCAAGATGACACATAGGCTGTCTGTTATAGATGTGGAGAGCAGTCTCGATAGCATCTTGTCAGAAAGAAGGTGGCAAGCAGGCATGTTGGCATATAGTCTCAGATTTTTCAAGGATTGTGTGATTAAAACATTCAGTACAAACATTTTGTTGAGGAGTATGAGATACAGAGGTTTAATGCTCTATATCCTTGAATGAGAGGAATGTCTGAAGAGAATGATTAATGTATTCCCCCCACAGTCCAAACATACAGAGTGGAGATGAAAACCAGTTTGGTTCTCTGCCCAGGCAATCAAATCCTGAAGGACCTGAATAGCATCGGACTTGGAGTGCAAGAAATGTAAACTTGCAAATTCAAAAGCATCATCAAGAAAAGTAATAATCCATTTGCAATGAGAACATGACAAAGTTGGCATTTCACACAAATCAGTGTGGATGAGATCAAGCATATGAGAAGAGCATGAAGATGAAGCAGGAAAATCCCACTGATGTGCCTTGTCAAGCACACAGCCTTTGCAAGCAGGCATAGAAGTGGGTGGTGTAATGACTGGAATACCTGACAAATGCATATGAGCATGTTGGAGAGCATTCTTGGAAGGATGTCCAAGATGGTGATGTCACAAGTCAAATGACTTGATATCCTGCAAGGAGTTAACCAAACCAATGGAAGTGATTAGAGAGGATTGAAATCAGTGGAGTGGAGAAGGTAGAAATAAAGCAGTGGCCTGTATTACCACCCTTCTTTAATTGTCCTAGATCTTGGTCTGATTATTTATCTCAAATATGAAGCCAGCTTCAGTGAGAGTATTAACAGATAAGAGTCTATTATGAGCATCAGGGGTATATTAGATATTATAAAAAATGATGGGAATGGTCCCTGTCTTTTCCTGTTTGAATATCACAGTACCAGGACCATACATTTGCATGATACTATCATTAGTAGTTCCAGCAAGACATGTCCCTTTCTGCAAATCAAAGAAATCATCGAGATAAGGCATAATGTGATTGGAACATTCCAAATCAACAAGCCAATAGTTTTCAGTATTGTAATCTTTAATGCCTAGGGTATAAGCTCTCAAATAAGCAGAATCATAATAGCATTCGCCATCAGGTATATTGTCATACTCATCATCTGATCTAGCATAGTTGTTTCGCTCTTTATGGAGTAAGGAGAAACAATCTATGCCTCCTTTCTAAGTACCATTGGCATTGCATTGAAAATCTTCATGGAAATTAGCAACAACTTTGCTTTTCTTGGATTTTGCTCCTCTCTCAAAGTGCTGGAGGAGAGGAGCTGGATCAAAAGGACAAGGAAGGTCCATGACCAGTACTGGTAGGTCCCATAGGTTTTTCGAAGTCGTCTGCATTAGCAGTAAATAACTCAGCATTCCATTGGTCATTTTGGACTTCCTATTAGAATTAATCAATGTCCATCATCATACCTGTCATATCACCATTGACTACATTTGCAAAATCATCTACTTTGTTTGCGCATGCCTTTCTTTTTCCTTTGTGGTCTGTCTGCTTGTTCAAGGTAGAAGCTTGTGCACTCTGCTGAGCAGGAGTCCTTTCAGATGACTTATATGGCTTCTTCTCACATTGACTCCTTTGAGTCAGACAAGGACAATTTGAACCTTGTCCAGAATGACCATAAATCTTTCAACAATTCTCTATAAAGTGAGGTTTCCCACAGTGTCCACAAATGGGACAAGAGGGAGCACATTGAATTGAATTGGTATTATTTACTTCGCTAGGAGCAGCTTCAAGGTAATTAGCCAAGGATCAGCACTATGGACAAGTGGTAGAACAAAGTTGAGATTCCTAAAGAATCTTAGAAATGATTAGTGATTTAAAGTCTAGTCCAGTCTGGTTTTTTACCCCTAAAAAGTGCAACTAGATATCAACACTGGTCCTAAAAATGTCCCTGGACCAGGCAACCAGCAACCGGACTGCTTAGGACTAGAGCAGTCTGGCTGCCAGTTGCAACCAGTTGTAACCAGTCTTTTGAAAGACTGGTCCATGTGCTGTTGTTGTGTGAAGCTGGTGCTTAGCAGTGGTGTGGGTAAATGTACTACACACCCTTGGCTATTGATAGTACCTTGGATCATGTAAATCGGCTCATGTGATGCCAAGATACCACTGTTTTCAGGTCACATGTTATTAAAACATAGCTAGAGAATATATTTACTTGTAATAGACCAGGGAAAAATTGTAAAAATATGAGGAAATTAGAGAAAGTGGGGATAAATGGTACTGACCTGCCTATATAGCTTGTGAAGCAACTGGCTGCAGTTAGGACCAGTTGCAACTGGTTTTAGACTGATTTTTCTATTTTCTTGATTTTAAAAAGATTGGACTGGTCAGTAATTAAATCTGGCACAATCAGACTGATCTGGTCCAGTTGCAAGCAATCCAGTACAGTCCAGTTGCCAGTCTTTTTGCAGTCCTGCAATTGGACTTTAAAACACTAGGAATGATGGTGTTGGTAGTAAAGTTTGCAGCTGTAATGGTCTACACGATGGTGGAAACAAGGGATTGATATGAATGAGGAAAGGAGTTAAGCATGATCATGACATGGAGGTTGTCAGGAAGCTGAAGTTCAGACATGGATATTCTGTAAAAGGTGTTGGTCAACTTGTTAAGTTGAGTCAAAATGTTCTCAGCATTCTGATGGTGATGTTCCATAGGATCAACAATGCAGGTATTAAATGCTTTTACAAAAGCTTCATACTGACATGTGATACTAGTGGAAGAATAGAGGATTGTGAGTGCATCCCATAAGTCCTTTGCAAGAGAGGAATGGTCAACATTTTCAACAGCCACATAGTTCTCCTTCATGAGATGCTACATATCTGCATGAATGAAGATGCCAATGAGGGCTTGTGCTTGATGATTACTAGAAATTCAAGTAGCCTGAGCATCTACATCAGCTAACTGTTGAGTAAAAATAGAAGTTCCGTCAATGATGCTCCATCATGTTGCTATGGTGAGAAGGTTGTGGACTTGTTGAGACCAGATGGAATAGTTGGAGCTTTCTACAAGAACTGCAGTGTGAGCTTGGATGGATGAGTTGATGGTAAAAGACATGATGTATCTACTTTAGAAGATAAAGATGTTGGCAATGAAGTCTGCATAAAATTCTGATTAGCGTTTGTAACAGGAAAGATATAAATGGGAAACAGAGGAAGTGGATTAAGAAGATTTGCAACAAAGTTGGCATCTTCTTCAATATTATCATCATTATCTGAATTGTCATCATTGTCATCATCCTCTTCAGTTTCTTTATCATTATTGTCAGCTGGAGTAGGATCCAAATGCTAAGCAATACACTGGAGTAAGGGAACCTGTTCTCTCCAAACTTGTATTTGTTCTGGAATGTTATCATCAGAATGTATAACTTTCTCAAATAACTTGAAATTGGTATGAGGAAAGAAATGTGAGTTAGGTATAGAAGAATATTGTCCATTTCTAGCTTTAAAATCAATTTGAAGATGGTTGTAAGAATGATAAGGAGGAATACAGTCCTTAATACTATATACAGCGACATGAAGATGAGAACCTGTCCAATATTTAAGATGCATGAAAGTACTCCGAACAAATCTGGGCTTGATGTAATTGGCATATCAACCTCATAACTGGACTGGCAATAGCCATATGTCTACCAGGAATGACAACAGGTCATTGATGTGGACTAGACAGTATTCTTGGTGCTGGTTGCTAGTCTTCTTTGTGATAGTCTTGTTGAGTAGCAAAATGTCCTCTTCAGTAGGAATCAGGGATATTGCAGTCAAGCTCTAAGAGGAGACAGGCGTAATCAGTGTCCATAGATTTCATAATCATGAATCAAGGGTTCTTCCAAATCCAAATCCATCACCACCTAGTGTCTATCAACTTGTTCCGGATGTGCTGCATGGGAATGTTAGAATTAAGAGGATATCTGATGAAGGAGTGGAGGCAGTTGAATTTGTGATGCACATACTAATGCCAACCATCCTTCCAGATAATATCTCCTTCTGAGTTGATAAAGTTCTTAGGATTTTTATAAATCTCCTGAAGAACATTGTGGTCCAGAACTTTGTTAGGCTTAAGAGCCTGAGAGAAATAAATAAAATATTCATTAAATGCATGATGATCACACTAAACAATTTCAAAGCCTTGGTTATGAACAGAATGAGATAGAGTAGAGTGGTATTTCTCCATGGGAAATGTATAGCCAAGTCCTTCATAGAATGATACAATCAGCTCATTCCAGTACATGAGTCCTTTCTTGAAAATAATATCCTGTTTTAGAATATACTGGATAGTGCCTTCTTCGACAATGACCTGTGATAAGAGATCTCCAGGATAGAAAGTGGGAATTTGAATGACATGAGCAAGACAAGACAAGACATCTAAAGGGTTACAGTGTAACCAAGCATCAACATGAACAAGAGGTACCTCTGATTTGATCAATGGATTAGGAACATTTTGAATTGGTTGTAGTTCATTTATGTTGGAATTCCTATAATGAATTGTCAAGTGTCTTTGAGTCCTCATAGGTGGGAGGATGTCTTTTAGAAACATAACGAGGCAGTTATTCATTATTGGATCAATTTGCAGGGGGTTAAATTGTAGGTTGAAGTCAATTATCTCACCTGATTCCAGTGGTTTGTCCAATAGGAACACCATGTCATTGAGATCTTCATTCTCGTTGATAAATTGTTTGTCGGTAGGGTGGAGAATTTGACATTGATGTCTATTTGGGGCAAATCCACAAGATTGAGAGGTGATATCAAAGTAACTTCATGCAAGGTTGGAGTTAATGCTCTGGTTGAACCAAAATTCGATATTGGTAAATAGATTAGACCAGGCAAGGTTGAAGGGGAGGACTCATTCCTCAGAGGAAACTGGACTGGATGAATTGGGTGCAGTTGCATAAGGCATGAGTGGATGAAAGAAGAAGTGAAAATTATAATAGGTATGTGTGCGATGAAGAGGTGCTGAAGAAGATTCAGTAGGAGGAAGTACAGGTGGAAGAGATGTCCATAGAAAATCCAAAAATTAGGAATGGAGGTGAGAAGCTGGAAAGTCAATATAAGGGAGAGATGTTGAAGGAGGAGGATAACTAGAATGATAGATGATATCAGGAGGAGGAGAAAACTGTGCTGGTCTACAACAATTGTTGTAATTTGGATGAATGTAATGGTCACCACACAAGATAGGACAAGTGTCCTTATCAAAGTTGATGTGACACTTCCATGTACAATGGTGGGTAGGAATCAGATTGGGGGCTTGACTAACCTGGGTAGGAACAATAAAGTCCTACATGAAACTAGTGTTTTAAGGTCCAGTGTAAAGATAGTAACAGACTTGAAGGTGACTAGGAGGTAGGAACCACTAGTCCCAGGCCAGAAAAAGAGGGTAGGAGAGTGAGTATATTCACCCCAAAAGGGACTTTGTAAACAGGTAAGTGAAAGATAGAAGTCCAGGGATTTACTTGACTAGTCTGATGCTAGTCTGGAAGATGTCTGAGGGAAATATGAGAAGTCCAGAAGACCAGCGAGGAATAGAAGATGAAGGGGAAAATGTTGAGGTCATGGAGAGTGGTGACGGTGAATGGTGTTGGTGTTAGTACAGTGGTAACAAGAGGTTTGAGCAGTTCGTGAATTCAACCAAAAGTATTTTCTAACTCTAAAGTATATGGTTTTATAGTCCAGGCATACCCAGGACTCGCACTACAACTGATAGAGTAATATATGCCAAAAAAAAATGAAATGAAACAAAAGGCACAAAATGGATCAAAATTCTAAGTGACAGAAGTTAATTCTAAAAAGGGAAGCCATCAGGCCCAAAAGACCTGACCAGTCTTGAGTGGTATGAAAAACATATGTAAAAGATCAAAATGAATAGGGGAAGTTGATAAGATAAGATCAAAAGGGGGAAACCAATGTAATTGAACTTATAAATGGAAGTCCATGTTGACTACGTTAGACTGATGCATCCAGACTAATAGTTCATGTACCAGTTTTTGGCGGAAGTGTCTGGTCTATGTAGGGAAGGTCTGGAAAGTGATAACAGAGCAAGGGAGAAGAGAAGAGAACATGTTCAAGAAAGGAGATACAGCTATAAAGACGCACCAGTCTCCACACTGGTCCAGTCTGGTTTTGGACCCAAAAATTGTGTAACCATAATTGTAACCGGTTATAATAAATCCCAGGCATGTCCATAACTGGACTGGACCAATATGAACCAGTTACAATCAGTTTTTTGATCAGTTATAACTAGTTTTAGCTGATTTTGTAATGATTGCCTTATTTATATATGTTCTTGTGGGATTCATGCTTAGGTCAATTCAGTCAGGTCATAGCTGGTACTCCCGGCTTTCTATTGACTCTTGGATCATGATATTTGACTTACAGGAACAAAGGATATGATTGATTTTGGGAGACATGTTGCTTTAGGGGGGTCCCAACCTGATTTGGGTCATAGAAAATGGAATAAAACAGCTAATATCATGCAGAAATTATTCAATATAGGCCCAAATAGGGGCATTCATTGGTTATGGTTACAAACTAGTTATGACTTGTTTTTCATCAGTTATGCAATTTTTTCAAAATCCTATAACATTAAATGCTCTAATTTAAAACCTCCTATAACTGGTCATTTGTAACTGGTTATGGTTTGATTATAGTTTTTTACCAGTTTTGAGACTGGACTTTCAAACACTATGTAAAGCCAGGTTAGTATTTGTCCATGTTATCCTAACACAGGTAAAAAGAAGGTAAAGCTCTACCATCAATAGCAGGTCAGGGTTGCCCCAGATCTGTTGGACTTGACCCATAAATCCAAACAGCATGCTCATCATCATAAGAGTGATGTAGAATAGACCAAGAGCAAGTGCATCATACATCATGAGATAGGGTAATAACATCAGATATGACAATCACTGAGCCTAGATGGGGCTCATAATCTAAAAAGATTGCTAGGTCTCTTTGGTGCAGAGGCAACAGTGAAAGGGTAAACCCAGTGAGGAAAAGTACTCACTTGCTATAGTGCACTTGCAAGCTAGTTGCTAGAAGTTATTCACAATGTGATTTGAAGTAAAGAATTTAAATTGTAAGCTCTGAATGAGCCGGATTTATATACAGTACAGCAATGTTTGTATGTATTGTGAAAATATCCACAAAGAATGAAGGGCTGTGTAATACACAGCAATAAGCAGCCAATGGCAGAAGGTACATATGGTATAGTACAATATGCCAAGAGAATGGTGTGCTATTACACCATTATGATATAATATGACATCATTAGAAGATAAGAATAAATATGATATCACTGGTCTAAAACAATGATGTCATGAGTTTAGAAAGAATTAGTAATCATGAAGAGCAATCCAGACAAGATACATGTAAGATTTAGATAATAGAATCTAAATATTTCAACAGTGCCCATTGGCAAACACATACATGAATAAGGAGCTTCTCCAATGCTCACTCTGGGCATTAACTGAGTTCTTGGAGAGACAGCACATTGTTGTTGGCCTATGAGACCATGCCATGCTGCTCCTGTCAGCAGCAACTGCCTTCTGAGGCAAGAGCTGCTAGATGCTTCAGTGGTCCAACCTGTTCAAGATTGCAGCATCTTTGGACCAGACAACCTAGGTTGAGGTGAGGAGCTCCTTGGCTGGGTCCCACCCTGAGAAAAAGGGGTCACTTACTACACATGCCATTCTGCAGGTCCTCGCTGCTCTTGCAAACAATACAAAGTACAACCAGCATGAGTATGTGGATGAACATGGCATCATCTGACATTGCCAGGTGGTGCTCTGTGCCATTGGAGCCCTTGCATTCATGTTCTTTGGGCATTTCCATGTCTTGGACTCCCTGCCCCTGAATTTTACCCCTAATTTCACAAAAAAACAGTATAGTGAATATGAACACCAAGAGTGGTACTCCTACTATGTCTTCTATGCTGGATCTGCCATGAAGAAGATGTTGTATGATAGTAAGCTGCCTGCTGCTGTGCAAACCAGGTGGTATCATGCTGATGAGAGCCTGTGTGCCTGCAGACCATCATGAGCATGTCATGATCATGCACAAGAAGAATAATGTTGACATTACAAAGAAGACCCATGCAGGCCACCACTATGCTGCTCAGACTGCATGTGCATATGGTGCTAGCATGAGTGGCACCAAGGTCCTCAGTGGATGGAATGAGAGTGGTTCATTCAATTCCATCTATGACTATGCATTCCCTTTGGATGTATGTACTGTTAGGAACTGTGATGTACAACAGCCACCGTCCTGAGGAATACTTGCTTCCACATGGCTGCCTTGGTAAATTCCCAGCTATAGATGCTCTGCATGACTGTTGATGTGCTTGTATTGCTTCCAGGTTCCCTTCAAGATCTGCTTGAACAGATCTTTCCATTCATTGAGTTAGCCCAGGTGGAACTGCATGAGTGTGCTCATGAGTCACCACTGATGATCAACATTGCCCTAAAGCAATTTCTTTCTATTCTTGCTTGGTTTCATACTGTCCTCCTTCAAAATAGTGCTATCTTCTATTCCTGATATCTGTTACATGTAGTGTACACAAAGGAATTCTAGGGAAGTAGAATACTCTTCAGGAGGTACTCATGAGGAGATGCTGCATCTGAAGAGATATTTGGAATGATGGTTACAAGGGACGAAGGTTGAGGATTGAAGTCGATTGGACTTCCTAAGGTGTACTAGTGGATGAGGGACGAGGGACGAAGGCAATCAGCCTAAGGACACTAGAAAGATGCTAGATTGTGCAGAATGAGTGTAAAGATACAAGTACAGGCACCATTGACCTGCACCAAATTGATTGAATGCGGATACATAGTTATTGTATATGTGATACTAGACATTTGACCCAAGATTTTGAGTTTTTACTATATTCCCACGGTCCAAATGCTTAGCTAATTGAGGGACATATAGACCATAGTGCCTAGAATATACCTCTATTTTTCCTTATTTGTTCGTTCACAGGTTGTGGAGAAACAAAATGATTTCTTCCAACATACTTTTATTACTACCTACAAGTACAGTACATAGCAAACCATTTTCTTAATATCTCTTTTACCCTTAAGCACTTAGCCAAGTGTCAGAGAAGCAATTGGAGCATGTGACCTCAGTTGTAAATCACCTGACTCAGATCATGTGACCTTGCACAGCATGAGTCATAATGAGTCACAGTGAGTCAAATGAGGACTAATCAAAGCACTGCCCCTAGACTAGCAAAATGATCATGTGACCTGCACAGCATGAGTCATGATGAGTCATTGCCAAGCCAAAGGCTATTTTTTAGCTCATTGCAAGTCATTTTTTGATAGAGTGAGTCAAAGTGAGTCAGTATGAGTTAATATAAGTCACATTTTGGCACAGCCACCTCGGAACTGAAGGTAGCACAGCCACATGTAAATTACTATATAAGGAGCGCGATTCAGCCCCATTTGGACAGTTTCCTCTTTTAGAAAGTTACCTTTTTTAGAAAAAAGATTTCTACTTGAATTAAATTCAACCAATGAGTGCTCACAAGTACACCCCTCTACAAACAGACAGTGAGGCTGTGTAGAGTAGTTCCCACGCTATAAATAGAGCTACTTAGACCCATAGTTAGGAGTATACTGAATCTCTTAGGATAAGGGTCAGTTAGGACACCTTTAGGGAGAAAACCCCAGAGTAGGCAACTAAAGGGAATAGATCCCCAGCTAGTAGGGAGACCTAATAGTTCATTAGTACCTTGGGAAAAGGTCCAGTCGAGCATTTAAGCTGATTGCCAATTCCTTAGTGCATAATAGAATCAGTTTAGGAAAGACTATTCTATGTGTCTAAGTGACGTGTGAGAATCAGTAGCAAGAGTGAAGCATATTAAGGCTACCTACTCAATTGAGCATTCTTAATCGACTGGAGCTAATTGGAAGTCATTGAGAGTGCATCTTAGGGAAGTAACCATAATCGCTACAAAGTATCCTTCTAGCAATCTGAAGGTTGTCTAGACCATTCCCCAACTAACTATAGTACATTTTGTATACCATCCCAATAGAAACCAGATCCTCAACGTGTTGCTGAACCCCAATCACCTCAACCTCATTGAAGATTGACAAACAAACCATGTACCTGATAGTCAAACCCTTTCTATGAGATTGATACTTGTTTCTAGTACCAACTCAACCAGGGAAGAGTACTCTCTTCACCTCGCTTCCAATTTACTATTCATGGAAGATAAGATTGGTTGTCTGGTAAGCATTTCTTAGCATTTCTACTGATCTTATCTGGAAAGAAAATAGCGTGAGCTTAAGTACAATATGACGTGTCATCAAGGAACACGATAGAAGTTAAAGGAACATTAAGTAAGAGAGACGCATTATGTACTGCAGAAGATGCATCATCAAGGAATATGATAGAAGGTGAAAGAACATTAGGTAAAAGGGATGCATCATGTACTATGGAATGAGAATAGGAATGATGAGACCAATACGAGAGAATCGGCTAAGGAGTATGCTGTCTGAAGAACATAAGAGAAACAAGAAAAAAAGAACAATCAAAGAATAACAAATGTGGGGTTTAATGGGCTAACTAAGAATGAGCCAAAAACCCAAGTAGTCCAATAGTAAAAAGACCATAACAATATCTTCAGCTTCCTGTCTTTCAGTTTCACCCATTTGATACTCCACAGTTTTGTGCCTTTGTCAGCCAGTTAGTCCAGCAGGTGGCAAGTGCAGAGGAGGCCTTCCATCTTGTCTTCCAGAACCTACCACTGAAACACCAACGCCCACCTGGGGCTTGCTATCCCTAGCAAGAGTCTTCAGAGGCAAGCTTGACTAGAGCTATGTAGTTGGTAGCCACACCAGTAAACCTGTTGGTCAAGTACAGATAGGTTTTGGAAGAACTTCAGGAGGACAAGACTGGGAGTGCCAGTCGAGTTGGTCCTGGTATATATACTATCTAGAGTATGTACATGTTGTGGTACTATACAGTATCTATATATAGTAACTAGTTGTGCTATAGAGTCTGGGCACAGCCCTGTGAATCAGTGTGAGTTATACTGAATCAAGGCATAGCCATAAGGCAATGCAAGGCAGTGTGCACATTGCATACATGTGTTAGAGATAAGCATAGCCATGAGTATAGCCATAGGTATGAGGCTGTAATAGAGCATAGCCAAGGATGCTGAGGGAAACAAGGCATGGAGGCAATGCATAACAGTGCATATGTGGAAGACATGAGGCATGATAAGGGAATGACTTATAGATAAAGAGATGATAAGAGATAAGAGATAAGTCATAAGTCATGAGTAGTCGTGATGAGTCATAAGCATAGCTGAGCATAGCTGTGAGGCAGTGCAAGACAGTGCATATTGTGAGTCATGAATAACAATAAGAACATGAGGCATGACATGAGGCCAAGAATAACGATAACTGTGTGGCAGTGCAGAGCAGTGCAAGGCAATACAAGGCTGTGATAAGGCTGTGGTTGATGAGCCAGGATGAGTCATAGTATAGCATTGAGGTATTGTGATGCTATGGCATGGCAGTGCATGGCTGTGTTGTGATGAGTCATGAGTCATGGTGAGTTACAACAGTAATGAGCATAGCCATGATGCTGTGCATGTCCACATGGTATGACATGAGGTGAAAGCTGTGCATGGCTGTATATATACATGCGAGGCAAGCCAATGTGTTATGTAATGAGCATGGGAGCATGATGTCATGTAATGTTATAGGATGTCATATGATGTCATGTGACCAAATAGTCACATGGTCATTATTGAACGAGTGTGATGAGTTCAATGAGTGATAGGGGCTATTTAGCAAAATGCTTTGTAGAAAGCCCAGAGAAATAGAGAGAAATAAGGGAAAAATAGGGGCAAATACCAGTGATTGTAACAACCACAGCACCTTGTTGTGAGCTTGCAAGGAATTGTCACCAACTTGTCACTGGAGCAGCAAGCACAATGAACTGAAAACAAGGCCCTTCATCTTGAGGTGCAGCAGCACATTGCAACACAGCATGTGCTGCTTGCTGAGCTTCAAGCCTGGCAGCCAAGGGGCCAGAGAGCTGCAAGCAGATGAGCATCATGAGATATATGTAATCATGCCCCACATAAATATGGCAGCTGCTGAGTGTCCTATGCTGCAAGCAGCCACAAGCCCACTTTGAGATGATATTCAAGCTCCAGCCCAACAGGCCCTGCCAAGCCTTGCTATTAATATTGCCACTCAGGCTGTTCCCTGTGAAGCCCCTCCTACTTTAATACTGATAGAAAATTCTATCACAGCAGGAGATCTGCACTCCAAGGTCTGAACAGTCCTCACCAAATGCTATGGCAGGGCATGCTTGGACACCCACAAGTGGAAATAGAGAGTGAGTGATTGGCTGCCCCACTACTAATACCAGCCTATTGGTACAATTACAAGGCTGTGGACAAAACATACTGAGGGCTTGGGGGGATGTCTTTCCACCCAAGAGCTTGCAAAGCAATGGAGTGCAAAGTGGCAGTGAAATGAGAGCAGCCTGAAGACCAAGGGGGGAAGATATGCAAAGGTGGTCATGCTCATTCAAGAACTTGTAGCCAAGCCCAACTGGAATGTACCACTGCAAGAAATGGAAATGGACTCCCTATCCTATGGACAATGTAGCCCATCACCACATGCATAGCAGCTTCAATTGAGATACACCTTAGAGAACCACCACAGATAGCTGGAGTTATTCAAGACTCACTGCCAATACCAACATGTGGAAGGACACCTGTACCAAGCCTCTCTTCTCCAGCTAGCTGGGGGAGTATCAGGGTGAACAATACATATATTCCAGCAATTTGCCTGACATGCAATCTTCTCCATCATATAATGAAGAAGATTGGAGCCTGTTTGATCCCACCATATTAGATCTGTTTGAATCTTCCACTGATCTCATGTTAACACCAGATATTTAAGCAAGTCCTTTAACATACCATTTTACCACATCTTTCAGCATCCCACCCCCATTCTGTATCCCTTCATTCCTCCAGCCATTGGTAAGCATGGCCAGCCATGATAGATGCCAATAACTCACTAGTGGTAGCCATGTCTATTAACACCCAGCTTGCAGTGTGTCACAATACTGCCAATGGCACTTTTCTTTATGTTTGCTGCATAGACCAGAATAATGATTATGTACTTGGCTACCAATACAACCACCCTCCTTGTCTACATACCAACATTTCTTTATACTCACACCCTGGTCAATGCCTTGAAATAGTTGGGTGCATGACACACATCCTCCGGCATTGGAGACATTGCATAAATGTTGAGATCCAATCATCCCTCACATGCTATAGCAAGGAATTCCACCCCAAGCTGTATCACTTGCATACATATACCAATTGGGTGGTTAGGACTTTCTTCCCTTTAATCATTCATACATCAGTTATATCTTTATAGTCACCTCACACATTGTGTCAAGAAGCTTGATACTGGTAACTCTTCATGTTATTTTTCATACATACATTACCATAGTTCCCCTTTGGAAAGAAGATACAAATAGTCTGTCTCCATACAAACACCCCCTCCCAGATACATCAATACCATTACTACCTTACACTTAGGTAGTACTGCAGTATAGAAAATGACCTTCCCTTGAACTAGAATGGCTGAACTTGAAGCAAAAGAACAAACCATTTTGAATCTAATTGAGCATCACAACCTTTGCAATGCAATGATTGAACTACTACATGGTTGACTAGTTGATCACACAATCAACCATGTGGACCACCCAGATGTGTATTACCATGCAACAGTACACATCTGTACTAAAGCTGGATAAGAGCAAGGCACCCCATGGGCTGAATGGCACTGTGATTATTGCCTACTCATATTCCAATATGCTCAAGGATTCAATCATAACTACAACTGAGCATATACTTTAATGTGTTAACTTGATCCTATATTATTTCCTCCATGTAAGGATTGCAACCAGCTCATCAACATGCTAGAGGCTTCATTTCCCCAGGTCAGGTCAGCAACCCTGACAGGAGTCCTTCATGAGTTGAATCAAAGACAAGCATTTTCTGAATCAGTTGAAAGAGTACCATCACCCCTTGCTGAATCTCAAAGAGAAATTAATGGAACTAGTCTCACTGACATCACCAACCTTATCGATCTCCCAGCTTCTAAAGGCATGAAAAATTGGGTATGATTATTTTCCATTCCCTGTGGATGACCTGCACAAAACTAGTTTCGTGCATGAAAATAGCAAATCAGTCACCCAAGAAGTGGAATTTCCACAGCTTCCTGTAGACCATATCCCTTGATACCATAGGGAAGGATAGCTCCTATAATGCCCTACATACTCCTATTTTTCCAGATTTTTCCACCCACTGGTTATTGAGATATCCATTAATCTTTCTAGTCATACCTTTATACTTATGTACATATTTGTACATAGCTCACAATTCTTTTGATTTCTCTTTATTTCTCTGATTACTTAGCTAAGTGCTAGTGAGATGAAGTGATCATGTGACCCATAGCTACCATGTGACATCACCCCCATTAGTCTGTACAGCCCTGCATAGCATACCCAGCCTCTTTGGCAGAGTGACTCAAATTTGGACTTTTCTGCTCAAAGTGCTTCCTCTTAATATGCCTGGGTTTGTCACCTTGTGCCTGACATTAGTAAGCGATTGTGCCTTAATTTGTAAGCCACCAGTCCTCTGATTGGCTGGCACAGCCTCTTGTATTTATGTATATAAAAGGGGGCATTTTGACTTGCAGAGAGCATCTCATCTTCTATCTCAGATAATCCCATCTGATAAGAGATCTTCTGGGAAACCTAATAAGACCTAATAAGGCATGGTACCCCAGGGCGAAGTAAATAGGAGTTTAGAACTACTCCTAGGCTATTAGAACTTGTACCTAAATAAAGACAAGTACCTAAGACTATTCTTTTGGAAGAAACCTCTTTTTGGGCAACAAAAGGCATCTGGTTCCTATTAGTAAGCAACCTAAGCGTCCTGTAGTACCAAATAAGGGCTATACTTCACCTCTCTAAATCAAATTTGCCAACTCCTTAGCTAAGACAATAAGATTGAGTGATAATAACCTTTCTGCATCTACTAAGTGTACCATCAAGTTAACTACCAAGCAGTAACTGAGCATCTCGACATCTTGACATCTCATCATATTACTAGATTACCCCACCATCTTAACATCTTGACATCTCTACATCTTTCCATCTAAATATTACATTCCTAAGGCAAACCTATTACTCTTCTGATTAGCAATCCCTAAGCAACCTTTGCTAGGGCCCATTAGGATGACCTACCTATAGGAGTCCTACTACATTCTGCCTAGACTTACTATCCTAAGGGATTAGCCTAAGTCTATACTCCCAGACCTTACTTGCAGCTCTTTAGTACACAAGAAGACCAAGTTTGCTATAACCAGCTAAGTGACTAAGCAACCTGATATAACCATTTGCTTACATAATCACTACTTCTGGATGTAACATTCCCAGGAGTTTCCCACATACAAATCATTAGCATTAGATGAAATCTAGGTCAAGTTTCTAAATTGCCCACCTTTTCTACCATCCAAGTACAACCCTCCACAGTTACTAGGCAACCTATTGCCATTGACTTGAGCCCATTAGGTGTGTAATTCATCTAGGATCATCTTTACTAACCAGACTTTAGGCTGAAACTATCTTGAACAACCAATCTGTAAACTTATGTAGAGGATTGGCAAACAAACCATGGCTCCTGGTACACTAAATTTCCCTTCTCTACTTGGAACTATATCCAATAGCATTAGTTCCACCAAGAGTAGACCTCTCATACTTCCCTTGAGCAAAGTGTTCTAGTCCATGGAGACAAGACATATTATCTAGGAACTACTGGTTTTGATTGGTTCTTTGTCATCTTGTCTAGAAGGAAGACAATGATGGAATGTTGGGTAATGTGAGAGAGTGTTCAAAAAAGGGACTTAGCAGAAGGAAAAAGAAAGAATCATAATAGCTTTCATCCATAAAGAATATGTAGTAATCCATTCATGAAGCTTTGTGAGTTGCAAACTATATGTCAGATAAATGATAGTGCTTATACACTTTGATCTCTGTCTTCCAATGGATAACTCCTAGGTGCATCAAAATGTTCTTCAATTTCCTAGATATTATGGTCTTTTCATTAGCAGAGTTGGTATCCAAGCTTGGTCTGTTGCCTTTAACTCTAACTCCATGAAGGAGACTAATGTCCACATCAAAAGAGGTATTGCCTTGCATCTCCCTACATTTTTGTAGGATATTGCTTGTACACTGCACTTTACAATAGTGGTAGCTTCTGGATGTTGGAGAATAGCTTTTACTCTTGCACTCATACAAAGATTCAATAACATGGTTTTTTCCAGTTCACCTTTTGATTTGGTGAGTTTCTCTGAATCTTTAAGCCTATGGCTACTCATTCATTTTGTGGTTTGTCTGTTTTGATCTTTTATAATTTTCTGATAATTTCCTTGAAGGAAAACATCCACCAGTCATGCATTGGACCATATTTGATAAGGAACTCATGAATATACAGGGCTGCATGTTGGTTAGGCCATGTTTGGGAAGATCTCCCCAACACATTCCACATAAGTGCACATATACTTCAGGTACTGCATTGTATGGTTTTCAAATGTGACGTGAGACATCTCCTACCTTATGGCCATAGCTAAGAGCATGATACTGTGGGCTAGTTTTTTCCTTTGAGTAATTCCTACATTATCACCACCATCTAAGCCCCACATTTTATGAAATGTAATGACCTCCAAAACCATTGCAATACCTAACCCCAATCCAGCATGCTGCAATCACTTGTGGGAATTTCACCTTGCTTTGGTGAGATCAAACAAGGCACAAATGCCTGGCTACAAATCGGCTTCTTGGTCATGTGATCTGGTGAAGTGGCCATGGAGATATGATATTTTCAAAATGACAATACCATTGCAACAGTTTTGCACCTTATGATAGATTAAGTGGAATTTTATTGAAATCAAATGATAGTCAGAGATGTTTGGTCTTACAAATAAAGATGCACATGTAGATATCACATCTGAGTTTGAAAAAGTTCACATACTTCTTTATTCCCACCCTATCATCATAAAACCCCTTCTTATTATTCAATAGAATATCATCCTTTTTATGCTTGATGAAGGTCTCTCTGCCCACCCCATTGCTGCTACCATTGGCCAGCATGTGTCTAGCATATCAAGACTCCACTACACAGAGAGTTCTAAGCTTCAGAAAACTACTGGAGGTGCTTCATCCAAGCTTCCTTTACCAACATTCACTATGTCATTCATTTAATCTCTCCTAGAAAGGTAGAAAACATGATTTAGGTGACCAAGGGACTTATCAATCTTGTGAATTAACCCATCTCTACTCCCAGAGTGCACCAGGACTTGAAGAAAGCTAGTATGAAGGCTGTGATCAAGTTCAAACATTCACTTTTCTTAAGCAAGTATTGTAAAATCCATCAGGATTATACTTATGCTCATAGGAAGTGGACTATAATGGATTATAAACAGGTATTTTAATCTAATGAAACCCCAATAACTCACCTAGAGTCAGATGAGTGCAAACAGATATGGAAATAACATCTCTGACTATCATCTGATTTCAATAAAATTCCACTTGATCTATCATAAGGTGCAAAACTGTTGCAATGATATTGTCATTTTGAAAATATCATATCTCCATGGCCACTTCACCAGATCATATGACCAAGGGGCCGATTTGTAGCCAGGCATTTGTGCCTTGTTTGGTCTTCCCAAAGCAAGGTGAAATTCCCACAGGTGATTGCAGCGTGCTTTGCACACTAGATTGGAGTTAGGCATTGCAACAGTTTTGGAGGTCACTGTATCACAGGCAGATTGAATTCAATACTTGATCTCCACTGTTCTGCCTTGAGTTTGATGTGAGCTGTGTCACCAAAGTTGATTAGTGAACCTCAATGCCAGGTTGGTCTTATTATTGTTTCAAGACACTTCTGAATCTGATTGATTCTGTTGTCAGTTAGCAGCTTCTACAATTTCATTTGTATCTTCTGGTGCTCTTCACTGCATTCCTCTTAGATCTCCTCCCATTAGGGTTCTATATTCTCTTTTCTCCTATCCATCTATGTAGCTCCATGAGAATTTGTTGATGTTCTGATAGAGATAGTAAGGACTTCTCTAAGTTAGATACAGTATGAATTGAATAGTAAAGTGGCTCTCCAGGAGTATTCAGACCATATCCTTCTTTATGAAACACTTTCATGAAGACTTCAAATCTCTCAGTGCATTGCACTCCTCCAGAAGTACGTGCAAAACAGGAGCTCACAGATAACTTAGCACAGCCTCTGTTGGATTGTCTTTCAAAATCAGTCTCCCTTTCTTCACTTGTATTTGGTTAGTAGGTTTGTATATTGGTGCCTGGGATCTGCTCAAGGTTTGATTTTCCTGTTTGTCAATAACAATCAGATTCCTGAACTAAAACTGCAACAGCCTGAGGAAAAGGTTATGCATGCCATCAATAGCGAGGAAATGAGTAGGGTTCATGTTTTTTACCAATTCATTGTAAAGCAATCCACTTGCTTCATTCCCTATGATATTTTGGTGCACAATCTTCTTACTTTGCTCTGCCAGCCAATTCTTCTCCTCTTCTAGTTTCTTTAGAATGATTTCCTGCATTTCTTGGGCATCTAGGCCCTCCACCAGTATGGAGATCTTCTTTATTCACTCATGTAGTTTGTGGTCTATGATAGCAAACATAATGAAGGTCTTGTCTGGACTATTGTTGAATTGTAGTGATGGGGCTCCATTTTGTATGTTACTTGGTATTGTGGCCACTGATGTGGAAATCTGATGCCCCAGAACCAAGGTTTCATCTTGCAGGATCATCTTGAAAATATTCCATAAGAGTTGGTCAATGGACTCATTTTGCAGTATGTATCATTAGATTATTTTTTGATCCTCATGTATCCCTGACTTGCCTTTGACATATTCTCTACCAATAGTCTGTCCATTATCTCACAAAGGTGTGTCTGAATGATTATTATTGAGTGATCTACTGGTGATAACCAAAGGAACAAGAAATATATGTACATTGGTAGATACTGCTCCATGGCTCTTCTGACTCTTCAAACTGGACTTGCTGAGGTTGTTGCATCAATAATTTCCTTTTTCTTTCTTGTTGACTTCTTTTCCTACCTTTCCACAGATTGTGCAGATACAAAGAACCATGACAAGGAGTGAATGGTGAAAAACAACAAACCTCCCTTGAGAGGTAATGTATGTGGTTGTATGGGCACAATAGGCTTGACACAAGGGGTTTATAGGTGAAAACAGTGATCAGAAAGGAAGACTGTTTGAAGTCTGAAGTGTAGGAAATAAAGTCTGGAGGTAGACTGAGCTAGTCTGGATATAGGAGTAGTGTAGACAGCAATAGTCTGGAAGTCTGGAATGGTGAAAATGGTGACAAGTGGTGATGGAAAGTGGTGAGGACAAAGTGCATGTGTTCATGCATGTATTAAATGGGAGATTGGAAGATGTATTTCCAGTGAAATACTACACACTTTATAATTCATAAGACTTCAGGAACAAGTGTCTAAACTCTAAGAAAAAGAAAAGGGGAATGTAACTATGTCATGAAGTGAAGGTAGTAACATACAAAACATATATCAAATAAATGTAACTGATAAGTGGACATGACAAGGTGATCAAATGGAAGGAGATAAGGTTAGTCCAGAGCAAAGCAGACTAAATAGTCTGAACTATGGTAGTTCTATACAAGACTAATCCAGGACTAACATCAGACTAACAGGACTTCAAGTGGACTAGCAGCAGAGTAATCAGGATGTGAATGGAAGTCATCAGAGAGTCATGGGTGAGGGATATATCATCATAGAGACCTATGGATCTCTACAATGGTTTGACTGCCATAGTCAAGATCAGTGCAGTTTATAATATACATGAACTACAATAACCCTCATAAATAATCTAGTCATGTCACTAATAAAATCTGAAAAACCACCATGAGAAGGTCTTGTATTTGTTACCTTGGCAACTGCTCTTTTATTCTCAACAAGGAAATATTATATTATTTCTCCTTTAGTTGATTCCATTACAATAGATCTAACCACCTTTATTAATTCAAGTAAATATCTACCCTTGTAATCTCAGCCTGTCCTTCAAAATGGTCATCATCATCATAAGTAGCAGACCTATCTCTCCCTGGCCAAAGTTGATGGTAGTGTCAGTATTGCATTTGCTTTGTTCTTACTGTCAAGGCACCAGTACCTAAATACAAGTGTCCTATGGCCAAAAAAAGCCTATGGCAATTTGAATATAGTTTTTCTTTCTTTGACTGTGTGCTAGCACTGTACCCATCTTGTTCACATATGTCAATTTTTATTTTCTATTTTCTTTCCTTAACCATCTGACAAACAGACATGTTTTTTATACTGCAGGAAAGAACAAGCACCCTTTTCATGATTGCTCTGCTTGGTGTTGCCTGTCACTTGTCACATTGGGGCCTGCAGTTGGCCTTGACTCCCTTTTTCTTGATATAAATGCAGTTCTTTCCACACCAGATTGACAGTCACAGTCATTTTTAGTCCCTTTGACTAGCCCTTTAACTAGCCCTCTTACCAGTCCCCTGACCAGCCCCCTTACATTATTCTGCCATAGAACTAAAACATATTGACAAATATATAGCTAGAAACTACTCATGTAACATACTGTACTTAAAATATATGTTTATCTCATGCTCAAACTGGAATGCTATGCTCGAGTTAGGATTAGATCTTCAATATATTCCATGGACACACCCTGCAATGGATGCTGCTTCTGTTACACAAAAATAATAAGTATTGTATTTAGAATAAGTGTTGAAATATGTTAGTAGCACAAATATGGAGTAGTTGTTTTGGATATATGTAGCCAAATTGTTCTATCTCTTATGGAAGTATAAGTTTATTTGACTAAATGAAATACATTTGCTGAAATTGAACATTTTGACCTCATTTTTTGGGTGGAACCAAGCACTTGAAGCATTGATTTTCAGCGCAACATGTCACCAGACATTACTTGGAGTGGTCACTGATATGTAAATGCAGCAAGAATTAGAAAGATCTGGCAAACATAGCCATTGGCATCAATCATTTCAACATCTTACTCACCAGCAGCCACAAGCAGCTTTAGTAGTAATATTATACAATAGTAAAAAAGACAGTAACTGGTAACTGAGTTGTTTTCAAAGAATACAAGTTTTGAAACAGGTAAGTAGCTACTATATAGTACATGGGGGTAAGAATGATCCTATCACAAATAGATAAACATAGAAAGTAACATCCCTCCGAATATGGATCACTTTCCTTTTCCTTAGTGGAAGCTACCTACTCCTAGCTTAAGTTAGAGCTATTTGGGCTATTTCATGTCCTACCACACTTTCACCTATATGTGATAGAAGCTAAGAACCTCATAGTAGAGGTAGATGTCAAATACATCAAAGGAATGTTAAACAAGCCTGAACTGCAACCAAATATAGTAATCAACAGATGGATTTAAGAAATTCTTATGTTTGATTTTACCCTTGTATATGTACCTGCAATACAATTGAAGGCACCAATCTGATGTCCTATTTCACAGACCACTTGAAAATCATGCCAAGATAGAGTTATATAATGATAGCTAGCTGGCTTCATAAGATCACCTTGTTCTACACACACTATGGACCACATTTGTGCAAAAACAATGATATATGAAATTACCCTAGAGCATACCTTCCTTAGGTTGCCAATAAAACCCTGGACTTGAGAGAGTAATGAAAGATGAGGCTTGTCAGGCCAATGGAGTCCTTCTTATAGTGCTTTAGAGGAAAACACCAAGAGAACCAGACTGGGATTCTCTGGTGTTGACATTGAGCCTTAAGTACTACTCTGTAGTATGTACATGTTGTGACCACATCTAATGATTTAGGAATGAAAGGGAGAGAGGACCTAGGGTGAAACAAAAGTAAAATATAAGTAAACATAAGTAAAATGCATGTATCAAGGGAATGGAATGGAAGTGTGATCAAACACTTCTGAAACAAAATGAAATATAGATCTGAAATGGAGATGTAAAACAGAGAAGACAGAAAGTTTTGTGCATGAAATGAAGTAAGAAAATGGAGATCAACTCATATGCATGAGATAGGGGCAAAGCGGACAAGATAGGATAAAAATAAGATAGTCTGTTGTTATATGTGGAAAAAATTAAGTCAAATAAATATAGGAGTATAGGAATATACCGATCATAACAGTATAGAAGAAGCTACAGTACTTCTGAGTATATGACAGCATATGTCCTGTCTGCTCAAGAGAATCAAGATATGATCCTGAAGCAGATATATGAGTATCTGACCAACTCTAGCTCTAGATCTATTATCAACAAATTCCTATAAAAGGTTGCCAAGTACTTTGTAAAGGCAGAACACCTATTTAAGCAGATCAGATCTGGATATTCCCTCTTAGTAATATTTGACCATAGCAAGTGGGAATATATCTTGAACCAAGCTCATAAGTCACTAGGTTATCATGGTGAGAAAACCACCTGGGAAAATCTTGGATACTGCTTTTATTGGCCTTGCATGTATCAAGATATATATACAACACCATGTGAAGTTCTGCCATGAGTGTCAAATTAGAAATACTATAAAAATTTATATTTTTATTATTACTCCACCACCAGCCACTATATTCACTAAAGTTCATATAAATATCATGTACATACCTGTAGCAAAGGAATATCACTACATAGTACTGGCTAAAGATGACTTCTTTAAATATGTTGAAGGCAGAACCTTATGAAAAGCATCTGCCAGAGCAGTAGCCCAGTTTGTGTTAAATGATATCATATACAGGTATGGAGGTGTAGAAAGAATAGTCACAGATAACAAACATGAGTTCAAAAAAGCTCTATCAGACATGCTTGTATAATTTGAAATTCTCCAAGTGTTTATTAGCTCTTACAATTCACAAAGCTAATGGAGTGGTGGAGCATGGTCACTTCACAATTAGAGAAGCTTTAGTAAAGGCTTGTGAGGGAAAAATATACTTGTGGCCAGACAAGCTGCAAGCAGTCTTACTTGCAAACAATATTACTAAATAACAATCAATAGAGTATTCTGTATATTATCTACTATATGGAGTTAATCCAGTACTACCTTTTGATTTGTAGGAGTCAATCCTCCTGGTTAAAGGTTTTGACCAAGAACTTTTCCATGAGAAATTGTTAGCATTACAGATAAGGCAAATAGAATACTGGGAAGAAGGTTTAGAAAGAGCCATAGCAACCTTACAAGACTCTAGACTAAGCTCTAAGTGCCAATTAGAGAAATAATTTGAAATCAGATTGGTGTAAGAAAGCTATGCCCCTAAAAACTTGGTTCTAATCAGAAATACTGCCATAGAAAAAGAGCTGAATAGGAAAACTAAGCTTAGATATCTCAGACCTTACAAAGTAATTAGACAAACTCAAGAAGGAAGCTACAAGCTAGCAGAAGTTGACAGAGTTCAACTAGCTAGATCAGTTGTAGCATTTAGAGTAATACTTTACACACAAAGATACTTCCTCACAAAGTTATATAAGAGATAACCACAGACAAAGAAGAAGAATCACCAGAAGATAGAAAATCATATGAGTGCAAACTCAATAAAATATCCACAGATTCTTATACTGCTGATAGCAATGGATCAGACACAGAGTCAGAGATTCACTGGAACAAGACACACCACCAGTAACCTGTCAGAGTGGCAAGTTCATTTCTGCAGACAGAACTTGCATATTCAAAATTGATAATGACAAGTTACCTATCATTGCATAGCTCACCTGCTTACTGAGCACCCCATTCAAATTTACCACTCCATAGTTGCTCTCACACCCATAGCCAAGCCAACCATCCACACCAATTATATAACCATTTCTAGGACTAGTCTAGAAGAGACTAGTAATATCCTCAGCAATTGAGTGTACCAACTGTAGATCTGCTTGTAGAAGTATTCAATAAATTGAACATGATAGAGAAGGACTACAGGCATTAGAAAAATACACCCTAAGAGCCCTAAACCCTAATTTGGGGAACATATTAGCAGATTACTTAACCAGTCCAGCTGTACTACAAGACCCATCTGAAATTGGACAATGTAATGCTGAACAGCAACAATATATTTAGGAATTATTCCCATGATATATTGAGAGACTCAGACATGCTGAATATATCTAAACTGGCCTGTCAGTAACAACAGAAGCAAGATCTGCCTTTATATCCCCATGCCTTATCTTGAATGAGGAACAACAAGTTCAAGCAGCAGAGAATACTGAGAGATCTAACCCTACTTAATAGAGTTTTGAAAACACACTCCTGACAAGCATACTGGAAAGGATATTATATAAACAAGGCCAAACAAAACCAAAAGCAGGATCTACAGATAATTGATCTAGCATTACTACAGATATCACCAATAGAGCTTATCTAACTGCACATATTACTTAGGCAACTGTTAAAGTTGTAGAACTTACCATATTCCACCATTGCCTCCTGAGTCACATGCTGATCCCTGAGTCAGAAGACAGCTGGTGAATTTTTGCTGAGGTCAAAAATTTTGATAGATATGTTATACACCACAGCTATGTAGATTAAGGATTATTTTATGGGCAAACATTCTAAGGATATACAAATAGAATTGCAAACAATCAAGTTAAAATAATTATAAATGCATTTCAAATGTTATCAATCCACTATTCCCTTCAAGTTTTCACAAGATGGCTTCCTGCAAGTTGTCAAAACGATTACAGATACATCAAATATCATTTATCTACCATTCCTATTCTACAAGATGGCTGTCTTGTAAGTTGTCAAAACAATTGCAGATATACCAAATGCTGACTATTTACTGTTCTCTTTCTAATTCAGATGCATTTGGAGAAATAATTTTGATGACCACTTATGCTCTTTAGTGTTACAATCAGTATATTTCCATATCTCCATGTTCATTGGACTTAATATTTTCTATGTCACCAACAGATACAGTGGCTCAAAAAACTGTCTGCATGTCTGCACATTTTCACCTAAAGCTGATATCTTGCAACAACCCTAACCTGAACTATCATTATGTTAGTGTATGAAATAAAGTACTTGCCATTGGCTTTCTATAGCATCAAGAGTCAAGGAAATTGGTTGAGGCCTGATGAAATGGCAATCATTTCAAAATGATAATTCATTCAGACAGTTGTTTGACTTTACATAATTTAGGTATTTAGTACTTGGTATGAGCCCCTTTTGCCTTGATAACTGCTTCAAGTCTTCTAGGCATGCTTTCTATCCACTTTTGACACTGTTCCACAGAAATTCTTCCCCACTCCTCCACTACTCTTTCCCATAGTTCATGGACTCCTTTAGGGGCATTTTCATAGGAGGAAAGGCACCTTTTGAGATGATTCCAAGAATATTCAATAGGGTTAAGGTCTGAAGATTGTGCAAGCCAGTCCAGAAGCTTAATCCCTTGTTCTTCAAACCATCCCTGAGCTCTCCTAGAGGTATGCTTGGGATTATTATCTTGTTGAAAGATAATGTCAGCTTCTGGAATTCCAGGTTCTTCCATGCTTCCAACAACCCTATTCCAAGATGGCCACATACTGTTCAGCATGCATTCTTTCCTCCACTTCACTCAAAACTCCCACTCCATTCCACCCTATGCAGCCCCATACCATCAGTGAGCCTCCTCCAAACTTTACTGTACCTTTGACCTCTCTAGAAATCAGCCCTTCACCTTTCTTTTTCCACACATACTTCTACCCATCTAACTCAATCCTATTGATTTTGGTCTCATCTGACCATATAACCCTCTTCCAATCCCCATAGTCCAATGCTGATACTTAAGAGCAAAGGCTAACCTCCTTTTCTTATGATCCTTAGAAAGTAGAGGCTTTTTCTTCTTTACCACAGCCTTTAATGAGGCTTTCTTAAGAGTGTTTCTCATTGTCTGAGGACAAACAGGAGCATCAATAATGGAATTGATGAATTTGGTGGCATGAACAGCAGTTTTGGCTTTGCCAGTAATGATTTGCTGGACAATAGCCCCTTTATTGGTAGGGGTAAGTTTTGAAGGACGGCCACCATGAAGCCTAGTTTTCTCTAGCTGGAGTTCCTGAAGCATCTAGCATACAGTAGACTTCCCTAGGCCAGTTTGGGCTGCAATTTTCCTGGAGAAAAGACCAAGAGAGGCAAGAGAAAGGATATTGTTTCTTTAAGAGACAGAGATAGACTTCATAATGAAAGTGGGAAAATAAACATGAAATAATAGGGCTTATATAGTGAGAGCTGATGTAGTTACATAAAGGTGATATAATAGAAGCATTATCAAATATATGTAATCACTTTACAGCATGCTAGGGTCTAATATATGCAATCAAAACCTAAAGTCAAAAAACTGTCTGAATGAGTCATTATTTTGAAATGGTTGCCATTTCATTGAATCGCAACCAATTCCCTTGACCCTTGATGCTATAGAAAGCCAATAGCGAGTACTTTATTTCATACACTAACATAATGACAGTCCAGGTTAGGGTTGTTGCAGGATATCAGCTTTAGGTGAAAATATGCAAACATGCAGACAGTTTTTTGAGCCACTGTAATCTTATTGTTTCATCTTATCTTGTCCTTTACCCCTATCTCATGCATATTAGTCACTCCTCACTTTGTCACTCCATTTCATGTACAAGACTTCTTCTCTTCTCTATTTCACATATGTTTCACATCTACACATTTCAGATCTATGTTTCACCTTTTCACAGAAGCATTTGATCATGCTTCCATTTATTTTCTTGATACATGTGTTTCACTTTCATTTTACCCTATGTCCTTTTCCTCTTTTATTCTTGAATTGTTAGATACAATACCAATACTGTATGTACATACTATTAAGTAGTATTTAAGGCTCAATGCCACCACCACAGAACTCCAATCTAATTTTCTTGGTGTTTATCCCTAAAGCACTAATAGAAGGACTCTTGGGATTCCAGTTCCTCTTCTACACCTTTCTCCTCTGTAGTCCAGGACTTTTGGCAACATAAGGGAGCCACACTCTTAGAATTATTTCATTTGGAACTTATGCAGCTATTTTTGGCCAAATGGAGATATGAAGAGATGGGATGTCAGAGCATGCAATGTTACTCATCCTTTTCAAGGTCCCCTCAGCCTTGGACTTGATAAGCCTCACAGCCTCACAGTGTCTCTTTCAGAAGACCTTTGTATTTTACTTGACTGGATATCAACATGTCAGTAAGATCTGACCAAGGCATAACATGAGGTGGCTTCAAGTTGTATATACTACTTACACTTGTAGTCACCTTTCATGATTCTGCTTTTTGAAGTATTATCTTGTGTGAGATCCACTTGTATTCAGTGTACAGATCCATGAAGAGATAAAATTCCTTGTTCTTGTGGACAACCAAGAAATAGGGATCAATGTTTGTGGCAAGGGAGAAAAGCCTTTATGAGTGAGTCAAGCCATCAGCACATGACTGTGAAAGTACTAGGGAACCTTCAGTGCTGGACATTGTAGCCATGGTTTGTCATAGCAAAATAGTAGCTTTCATTTGACATGGTTCCACTTTTCCAACTAGCTATGTAACTCAGATGTTTAACTCTCTGAGTTGCCTCCTGCAGCTATATTATTATTCAAGAAGAACTTAGATTTCTTTGTGTGCTATACCATGGACCTCTGAAGCACCTGTTGTAGTCCACTCCTCCCATGTGACCTTGTTGCATGATTGGCATTGAGGACACATAGCAAGCTTAGGATAATACAATGGATGGACAATGATTATAAGCTTCAGATACTGCATCTTGAGCTTGACATTGAGTGGACCAGGACAAAGGCTTGTGTAAAGATATGTCAGAGGTAGAAACCATGAACCAAATAGTGGCATATTGTGTTCAATAGTCTACACTGTTATTGATCTATTGCTATGATTGTGAGTGGCATTCAAAAGTATATAAGTTTACATACTCAATAACCTTAGCCTCCCACTCAAGCTGAAAGAGTGGATGTTCAGAGGCCTTGGTAGCTGGTATATTTTTTACTTTTCAACTTGACTTTTCACCTGCCAGTGTTTAATGTATCTTGATTCAGACTCTTGGTGATAGATTTGCCAAAAAAAGCACTCACACACTGTGTGCACTGGAGAACTTCTCCCAGTATCCTGGTTGGATGATAGAGCTGTCCTGGATTATTGCAACAACAACTTTGGGCTCAAATGCTGACATATTCCTAACAGAGGAAAAAAATGTGATGAAGGTCCAAGGTGTTTTTTTGAAATATCATAAGTTTGGCTGATATCATAAGATATTTGAAATATATATGTTATGTTGTTGCCACTATGATACATCAAGGGTTCACTTTAGATCTGCCATCACATATACTCTTATTATCATCCAAATTTGCTATCTATAACATCTGACAAATTATTGAACTTTTATAATTAGTCCATACAGCTGGATTTGAAAACACTGCCAGTGTGTGATATATCCAGATTGTCATCCAAGTTAGGAGCATAGAGCAAGTTAACTCAACTCAATCATTAGTATCAGCATCACTTGGCACTCCAAGTTGTCATGCCAGCTTCTGTTAGTCCAGTATAAATCAGAAGGGCTGGACATGCATCAAATTAGCCAAGTGTTACCAGGGCAATCTACCCACTGATGATTTTATAATCAAATGGGAAGAATTGTACCAACAAGCTGACATTGAACCATCACATGATGTCAACTTGTTGGAGATGAATACCTAAGAATATATCATTGCACAGATCTTTTGAGAAGAAAAAAGAAAGCAGGGCTTCACGGTCTATTTAGTCAAGATCCAAACTGTTGAGATGGAACAAAAAGCTCTAAATTTTATCTGGAGCAAAATGAAAGAACATGTCATGATACAATTATCTTCCTCTCAGAAAAATTCAAATGCTATGGATATCAGAGTAGTCAATAAGGACTACTATAACTGTAGAAAGAAAGGATATTGTATCAAAAATTGCTCAAAATCTATTGTTGCTTGCCTCTTCTAAAAATGATCTGAAGGGCAATATAAAGAAGGCTGCAAGAAAGGAGGTGACCTACAAGTATACAAAGTGCACATGTTTTGGAATGACAAAAAAAGCACCACAAGTAGTGATGATAAAAGGAAGGTTTGAAAGACCTCAAAAGAAAAGTCAAAAGGTTGAGACTTCTCAGCCTCAGTTAAAGATATGAGTTTTGAAGAGGCTGCCACCTGGTTTAAGGATCAGGAGGCTATCTAAAGAAAAGTTTTGAAAAAAGCCTAAATCTGAGAAATATATCTGGGTGTTCCAAGGATTTCTTTCACAATAAATATTTCCCCTTACTGGTTGATGAATCAGACAACAATAATTCAGCTGGTATTTCTCCATCTATCTACACATTAGGAATACTGTATTAAAAACAACCTTCAAAGACTTCATCCTTCAGTTATCTTTCTGACATCCCAGAAAACAAAGTATTTGTATGTAATATTAATCCCACACAGGAAATCATATTGTCAATTCAAGTTGCACCCCTCATCTTCTGACTGGAAAAGGATAGGTACTAGTTCTGTACCAGTTAGCTACTGTGTTATTAATGAAAAGTAAAATGGAAGTATCCTACCAATTAAATAGCCATGAGGAATAGATGTTGAGTCATTGCTTTTAAAGTTGGATAACAATGATCAAATAGATAGCTGTATCAGGCTGTTATCTTGCAATCTAATGATCATGATGGGCTGGCCTACAATTACAACTACAAAACAAATTTAAAACTATCATATCTCAAATGCTGTAGAACTAGCAAATCTGTTTGAGCAACTGAGCTGTAACTACATCTCCTAGCTGTGGCCACTAGCACTGCCACCTACTGGAAATCCCAAATTTTCATATTCTTCAAGTTGCTCAGCAGATGAAATGAATACTTTGTATTAAAGCTTTCAAGGTGAAAGTCCATTGTCTTTCACATGACTTTGTTTTTCCCTATCATATACAATGTGTCAATGTTGAATTTGTACTGAGAGGGGGTTAAACACCTATAGGCTACATTGATGAAGCCACTTTAGGCAAGAGGTAAGGGCTGTGCTCTGAGGGGAGGTAAAATCATTAACAACAGTGAGCATGGAGTCATGGTATGCCTCATAGCATGGTGAGAACTCTTTTCCAGAGAAAGGTACTGGCTTTGTGTTCACTCCATCAACATACAAAGATTGGTGTTTCAATGCACAAAAAAACTAACATTAGGTCAGCTTGCATCCTTTGGGAATTATAGAAAATTACTGCAAATGGAGACAATACATACATAAGCAATGGTGTGGTCTGAATACTCTTCATGCTTGAGTGGTTCATTGAGCTTAATACATTGAGGTACCAAAACTTAAGGTGAAATTGTTCCAGTTGGTTATTGCCAAACCATTGAATCACTTTTTGCTACTCAAAGAGTTAGTGTAACTAAGTATCACATATGAGTGCCAACTTACATGAATATCATGCTTGTGCATGAAGAAATCCTCTGGGCTTTGAGAGTTGCTGATGCATTCAAATTGATTCATTTTCCACTCAAGGAGCATTTGTTGGTTGTTCAACAGTACCAGATTGTCTGTCTTACAGTAGGTCAGTGTAAAAGAAGTGGCTCTATTTGCTACATTGTCACAAAAGTTTTTAAAGATCATTAGTAAAAATGTTTCAATACCCTTTGTCACATTGAGATCTATAGTGAGCATTGGTCAGAATTTATGCACATATGAGGAAGGAACACATATTTTTTTCATGCTGAAGCAAGCCTACAAAGCAACTTTACATATGATTGATCACCAAAGTTTGCAAGCTGTGTTGCATTCACTAAGCACAGGCCATTCAATGTTCTTCACCAATTCATGAAACATGAACATGCATGCCTCAACAAGAACTTCTTGTTCACCTTTGGAATAATTCCTCCACCAGGAGGAGCTTTTACTTTCAAATGCCTTGGTGAGGCTGAATGGCAGTAATGAGAACAATCTGGATTGAGCAGATAGGCACAATGTGTAAGTGCCACAATATAAAGTGTTGCTGAATCCACAGAGATGTTCTTGAGATAGGGTCTTTGAGTCCTTCTTATGTTTCTCAAATATATTAGTGCTGCTTCTATTCACCTATCATGGAACCACAAACTCATTAGTAACTAAACTCATTCTTTAAATGATATCCTACCTGTATCATATTGATAGCCATTTTGGTTTGCTCCTCTAACTGCACACCTTTGTGTTAGAGAAGGAAGAATACTAATATGAGGGTGGAGGCAGACATAGTAGTAGATATCAGTAGTATGCTTGAATGAGGATCCCCAAGTGGACAAGCTGACACAGCCTGATGGACTGAGATAGCAGCATCTACACTGAGCAACAAAACTGTTGCAATATTTGCAAAATTTGGATTGTAAAGCTAATAACTTGAATGGTGTTGATCCTGGATCCATGGACCTGGGTATCATTAGAAAGCCCTGATCAGGGGCTTTTCAATATATATATATTGCTTATGTAATTCCTACTCTATCAGGTAATATTTCCAAATTAATCAAGGATACTCATTACAATAGTTTTGTTGTTGATATTAAGCACATTACAAACTAGTATGAAGTATATCCTCCATCACATCAGCCTTGATGACCTCCTAAACCCTTCTAGGCATACTTTCAATCAATTGCTGACACTGATCCACCCCAATCCTCTCCCACTCTATTTGTATGCGTTTCCAAAGCTCAATAATTCCTTTGGGTGGCTTAGAATACTCTGCCAGCCTTCTTTTGAGGATAACCCATAGATGCTCTATGGGATTAAGGTCTGGAGATTGAGCAGGCCACATGTACCATGACCTCAAACCCATGCTCAGCAAACCACTCCCTGGCTCTCCTACTGGTATGCTTGAGGTCATTATCCTGCTGGAAGATAATATTCTTTGTAGTTTTGCCATAATATTGCAAGGTTTGCTGAAGTTCCTTCTCCATAATCTGCACATAAAGGTCAGCATCCATCTTACCATCAATCTTGCAAGCCATTCCAACCCCTTTTCAGGTCATTGTACAGCCCCATACCATCACTGATCCTCCTCCAAACTTAACAGATCCTTTCACAAGCCTGTCACTAAGGCCCTCTCCTACCTTTTTCCATGCCCATTTCTTGCCATCTGACCCAATGTAATTAATTTTGGTCTCATCTGACCATATAACATGCTTCCAATCCTCCACAGTCCAGTCTTGGTGGCTGAGAGCAAAATCCAATCTTGCCTGTTTATGCTTTATAGAAAGAAGGGGACATTTCTTCTTCACCACAGCCTTTATACCCTCTTTCCTAAGGTGACGATGGATGGTATGAGCAGAGATAGGATGGTTCTTGACATCTTGAAGGGTTTTGGTGATCTGGACAGCATTTTCAGCTTTTCCAGTTCCAATAAGATGAATGACATGTCATATATCAGTAGGAGTAATGATGGATGGACAGCCACCAGAGGTTTTGGGCAAGTCAGGACAAAGTTTGGAGTGAAGTCTACTGATGGTGGAGTGGTTTATACCAGTAGCATGAGAGATTTGTCAAGTTGATTGACTCAATTCCAAAAAATGAAGAATTTGGTTGGTTTGTTCAATGGAGAGGGATTTTATGATGGTGGTAGTGGACAAAGCGGTGGTATTTGGATGTGTTTACATCATGTTGAACTTATTATGCATCACATGACTTATTTCTTATGTAATAGCTTATGACAACATAGAGTTTCAATACTTTACAACATCAGCAACAAAACTATTGCAATGAGTACCCTTGATTAAGTTTAGAATATTGCCTGATAGAGTAAGAATTACCTAAGAAATATATATATATTTGGAAAGCCCTTGATGAGGGCCTTCTAATGATACCTGGGTTGATGGGTCCAGGATCAATACCTTCCAAGTTATTAGCTTGACAATCCAAATGTTGCAAACATTGCAACAGTTTTGTTGCTCAGTGTAGCTGGAAATAGTGGCCATTGGAAGGAAATCTAGAAATTGGAGCAGATATAGAAGGTGTACTAGAATAGAGTGTTTTGGAGAGGAAGCTGTTGGAGGAAAGTGCAAATGCAAGGGCTATAGTAGCATTAGGGAAAAATCTGGGAATAGAAACACTGGGTAGAGAATACTAACAAGGATAAATCCAGAAATGGGGGAAGACACAGCAGTGAAAGGTGTATTGGAATAGAGTATTCCAGAAGGAAAATTATGAGGAAGAAGCAGGCACAGTTGCAAATGTAGCCTGAGTAGATAGGGAGCTTGAATAGTCACTTTCCAGCCTATTATAGGAGGCTGGCTGGAATGGAGGGATGGCAGCTGTTTCAATAGTCTCATCTTGCAAAGACCTTGACCAACCTGTTTGCCTCCAAGCTATATAACCTTAAGCCATGGATCAATTTCATTCAGACAGATTTCAAAGTACACTTATGCACTGGCATGGAGGATGAACTAAATGATGAGGCTGGGTGTGGAGTTTTTTTATTAACACAATTGAATAGTTGGAAAAGTTATTCCACTGGCAGCATCTTACCTGCATGTTATCACCAGGGCCCAGAAAGCATGTAGATATGTACAAACAATGAATAAATTAAGTCCTTGAAGCCTTACACAGTGGAACCAAATGACAAGCCCAAGTTTGGGATCATTTGTATTAGCATGATCAAATAAAAACAGGAGGCTCCTTACCTGAACTTGTCATAGGGTTCAAAAACCATGTATGTATACATGGATAGTGATGAAGTGCAGGTAAAGCCTTGTTTTACTATTGTCTCTGAGGTTCGAAATGATAGTAAATATGTGTAGCTGCAATGATCAGCTTGGATGATATGCAGATGAAACTCCATTGCCTCTCTTCAGAGCCCAATGTACTGGTAGACAGCATGTGCTTGTGATGGTGATCAGCCTCCATGATTGATGGCTTAGTGGAATCTGAACTCAATTCAGACTCCAAGCCCTTCCAGCTTGAACACCACATGCTGCATACTGAGCACCAACAGAGTTACTTTATGCAAAATTCAGACTTTGAGCCCTTCACTACATACAATAGGAGTCTGAACATATTTGATCATAGATAACATAGTATAAATAGGAGACATCATATGTATGTAAACCACTTGTAATTGTACATGTGCTTTCAATCCAAATGAACTAGAGGGACTGTGATATCCACTAATTAGAATTGACTTGAAGTCAGTAGAGTCAAAGTGACTTTGGAGACTCTGATACCTACCAAGAAATGACTCAAAATCAGCTGAGTCAGAGTGGACCAGAGGAACTTCAAAAACCAAGAGGTTCTTGGAGGCTGAAATCTTATAAGTGGAAGGGATTTTACAAGAGATTCCACCATGACCATCAAGGAAAGACTCTGATGATGAGTCAGCAGAGTCAGTGTTGGTTTGAAGAACAGATGAGAGCTGAAGAGATGAAAGTGTGGCAATCTCTGTTCCTCTAGTAGTAAGAACATATCTTATCTCTTCAATCTGTGACTCTGCTTTCTTTAAGTCATGAATGGCCTCTTTGTACTTGTTATAAGCAATTGTATGCATGACATCAAGTTCATGAATGAATAATAGGTAAAAGTTGACTTTTGCTGCAAATACCTTATGACTTGCATGGGTGAGTTGCAACATACAAAGTGCATGAAGGTCATTGACTTCATCAAGGTAAGGACTTTCTTCATCCTTCTAGATGGGGGCCCTGATAGGCAGTCAGACTTGATCAAGGACAAGGTGAATCGAAACTGCTGTTTTCAAGTGGTGTGATCCTTGTTGCATGGAGTACCATTGGTGTTAGTCAATTGGTGCACCATAGTGCTCAAAGGTTTATATTCTGAGGATAAAGAAGTAGAAGTGATTATGAAAGAGGAAGAGAAAGATGAGGTATTAGATTCACTGAGTTAGTTGGTGGATGATAACATCATGAGCTGGTTCACTCCTGTAGTGGTGGCTTGTCACCATGGTGGTTGACAAATATATATATATACTGTAGTTTGAACTTGGAAAACCCTAACCCTAGCAACTTTGACAATTTTTGACAATGATGGAAGAATCTCTAGATGCTGAGGCTGCCAACATCAGATTATCATCTAGAAACTCTACAGGCCTTTTTTGTCCATACTTGTTATGCATAGCATACACAAAGAAATTCCAAGGAAATGAAATACTCTTCAGAAGGTACTCATGAAAAGATGCTACATCTGAAGAGATACTTGGGATGAGGTTACTATGGTTGTGAAGGACAAAGGTCAAGGATTGAAGTCAATTGGACTTCCTAAGGTTTACTGTGGACGAGGGATGATGGACGAAGGCTAATCGGCCTAAGGACACTAGAAAGACGCTAGATTATGCCAAAGGAGTATAAGGAATAATAGTACAGGCAGTAGTGTTAAGTACTATGCAACGCGTCATAAATAGAAGGAGAGAGAATGGTATGGAATGATTAGGTAAGGGGATGTGTCAGCGAAGCATGAGAGGGAGATATGGACTACAAGGTTGATGTGAGAAAATCGGCCAAGGAGTTACTGTTCGAAGAACATACGAGAAAAGAAAGGAAAAGAATAATCAAAGGATAACAAATATAGAGTTTAGCAGGCTAACGAGAAATAAGCCGAAAACTCAAATAGTCCAATACATGCCAAGGAAGGCATGAACACGTTTGTGATAGGAAAAAAGATAGACACTGTTAATAAGTAAGAAAACCATAACATTACCCCCATTGTACAATTGAACTCCTGGTTCGATTAAAATCCCTTTAGGCAATGTCGGCAGGAGGAATGTTAGTGGAGCCAAAGATGAATGTGGCCTGATTAGAAGAAAGCATCTCGAACAAACAATCATCTGCAATATATCCATGTTGATTGCAATGTCCGCAGACTCGCTCAGGGCAGAAGTGGTGACTATGTTCCCAGCGATGGCAAAAGTCACATTGGGTATGAAGACAAGTAGAGGCAGGATGACCCGGAGCTGAGAGGAGGCAGGATGGATAGGAATAGTCGGGACAGTCTTCTCGATAGTGACCCAGACAATGATACCGAAAGACTCCATAAGAGAGGAGGCAGGTCATCACAAAAGGGGATTGGTGCAAGAAGGGGTGGAGAGGATGTGGGTTCCATTTGGTAAATACCTATGAAGGACCTCAGTTTCAACACGATGACAGTCTTCCTCATTATTGAGGACATCCTCAAGTTCTACGATAGTAGAAGCATTAGAAGGAGGGGGAGGAGAGGATAGTCGCTCGGCTAAAGAGGATATTGGGAGGGGAGGAGGGGAAGTCAGGTCTGCAGGTAACTGAGCATGCTTCAAGTAATGGTCACAATCTCTCATGGGCATGGAGAGGAAGATATGATGGAAGGTGGGGTAGATAACAATGGGTGGAAGGTATTCGACAAAAGAGTAAAAGTTGTGTAAATGTAAAATAGATAATACGCACCAGGGAAGTACATCCAGGTGGAGACACAAAGGCAGGCCGAATTCTGGCGGTAAATCACTAGGAGCGGATTGAAAGTGGTATCATTGGGTCATAGAGACCTCATGGAATAGGTGGACCAGCTCTTGGGTAATGGTGTCCTCATTATAGAGAGGAAGGACCTCAACGGCATGGAGGAGAGTAGGGCTTGCAAGGATGGTGGCGTAAAGCGAGTGAACGGCAGAGATGGGTAGCAATGTAGAAAAGACATGTCTGGAATACAAGGAGGAAGTATATAATAAAAAAGAAGGTGACACAGAAGGAGCAGCAGAAGAAGAAGGAGATGACATTGAGATTATTGAGAAAGAGAAAGTCAAAATAAAGCATAAGCGGGGGGGTACTTCACGAAGAGACACCACTTCCCAGGTAGAACAAGAAATGGGGAATTAGGGGAGATGATGAGTCTTTTTATAAGTTGAGAGAATTTCAGGAGCGTGATGAAGGTTGCTTTTCCCACATGTTTTCAGTCAAGGAGTATCCTTTCCATGTGGTCAGGTACCAATAACAACCACGAGTTCCCTTGTGTGAGATGATATGACTAACTTTGTATTCTTCTTCAGCATCAATAAGATCAGGCAGAGGTTAAGAGAAGGAGGGACCATGTGCTTCCATCTGACAATAGGGAGATAAGAGAGAGATGTGGAAAACATCATATATCTTCCATGTGAGGGGAAGTCGGAGTCGGTAGGTGAGTGGTGATAGAACCTGTGAGATTTCGAATGGTTCATAATGTTTGGGGGCAAGTTTGCAGGAAGGGTAGCCAAGATGGAGGTTGGTTGTGGAGGGCTATATCTTATCACCAACTTTCCAGGGGAAGAGTTTCTTGGCAGAGCAGAGAGTCATGATCCATCGGGCAAATTCATGTGCTGTGAGGGCTTCTTTCCTGGCAGAGTCAAGAAGGGACAAGCGATTTTCTAAAGCAGGAAGGAGTTTTGCCTAATGGAGGGTAGGCACGCGGTTCAAAGCTGTAAAAGAGGAAGAAAGGGGAGGTCTTGGTCAAGCTGTGAGGAACAGAGTTGTGGATAAATTCAGCAGAAGTAAGGAAGGTGGACTATTCATGTGGATTATTGGAGCAGAAGATCCGAAGGTAGGTTTCAATTTCCTGGTTGGTTCGTTCAGTTTGACCATCGGTTTGGGGATGGTATGTGGTGGATAAGCGAACATCATATTTCAGGAGGTGAGCTAGTGTTACGACCACTGGTATTTGCCTCTATTTATTCCATATTTATTCCTATTTTTCTGGGCTTTCTACAAAGCATTTCGCTAAATAGCCCCTATCACACTTGAACTCCTTACCACTCATTCAACCATGAACACGTGACTATTTGATCACATGACATCACATGACATCATGTGCTCACGCTCACGTCACTTCTTGGCTGGCATATGTATAGCCATACACAGCCACACCACATGTCTCTTATCTCTTATCGCTTATCTATGAGTCATCCTCTTATCTATGACTCATGCCGACTCATGCGCACAGCCCTATGCCTCATGCCCTATGGCTATGCTTATCTCTGACTCACCATGATTCCTTATGACTCATGCCGCAGCTGAGCACTGCCTTATGACTCGTCATGACTCCCGTATGACTCGTATGCATTGCTATCTACTTTATATAGATACTGTATAGTACCAAACATGTACAAACCCTAGATAGTATATAAACCCCCAAGGAGACTGCGACTGGTCCTCCCCCCAGTCTTGTCCTCTTGGAGTTCTCCCATTGACCCATCTGCATCTGACCACTAGGTTTACTAGTTAAACACCCATCTCAGCCTCAGGTAGGCCCTGGTGTTTCATTAGGACAAGACTGCTAACGACTCGCGATCTAGCTAGCTGTCCGTCTATGTAGCCAATGGTAGAAAAGTGTAGGAGTAGGTCTTTCGTGTTGTCTGACCAGGTCCTTTGCCGTTGACTTGGGTACAGTCTAATACCCCACTGTAGGTTAACAGAGGCAGCACCCTTCGGATAACGAGGAGTAGGTGGATGAGGCAGTGGCCTTAAAACGATACTGATCGGGCAGGTACCACAGTGTCTATCGTCATAAAGAACGAAGAAGACCTATCAGTGGTCAGGCTTTCCTCTCCAGCCCCGGCTCTACAATTAGAGAACCAGGAGGTGAAGTTTGAGGAGTCTCCCTCAGGAGGTGTCAAACAAAGTATCAAAGAGGCAAGAGACGCCCACCCTCACAGTTAGGGTAGAGTAGCTAATGAACAAGCAACGTCCACCTTCTCTGTCTTGCAGGAGCAGGGAGAGTATCCCATAAAGGAAGGTTCAGTTGACCCTAACAACTACGTCCCCTCGCTGGTCGAGGATTCCATTCAGTACCACGTGGACGAAGCGCAGTTCCACGCTATCGCAGAAGCCATCAGAGGAGTTTTGGTAGAAGATCGGAATGCTTCCCTTTCCTCCTACGTGACTCGGTCACCGCCCAGAGGGGCATTCACTTCTTTAATCAGTAGTCGGGCTTCATCAGCTCGCTATTCCCCTTACCCCAGCTCTCGCTGAGAAGGTTCGGCATACATATCCACGACATCGGTTCGCTCGCCAACTCCACTCCCCGTTCCAGTAGATTGGAACCACATCCTCCTTGCAGACCCCCCTATCCATCCAGTGACTAACACTGGCGACTCAGAGGATACTCTTATTCCTGAGGTTGGTGCAGTTCTTGGTGAGGTTGACCTTCAGTCAGAGGTCGATGCAATACTCGACACCATAGTTGAACTGGCTCATAACCAGGCTGCCGCTCAACTTCGAGCAGATCAGAATTGGGCCCACATACTTAGAGCGTGAGACAGAGTCGAGGACAGGTTACGAGGTCTCGATAGGATTGAGCAGGAGGCTATTGCTATTCCTCCTCATGCTCATCACCTGCCTCGTAGGTGGTATAGAGGTCGCACTCCTATTCCAGGGATACGTGTTAGGCTCGGAACTCTTCGCCCTCACGGATCGCTTAGAGTACCTGCATGTTATCATCAGGATTAGAGGAGTTGATAGAAACTTGAGGTTCTTTGTGGTATCACAACCGTTAGTCCCCTTCGGACAGCAAGCAGGTATCTTCGAAGTTAGAGAAGGATTTGATTATCCCCTTTGGGTAGTCCCAAACCTTCCAAAAGAAGAAGAACCAGCACCATTACCACACCCTCTTAGAAGAGGAACCGCCTTCGGAGTTCCTGTAGTAAGAAGGCCAATTAGAAGGGAAGGAGCTTTCATCCTCCACCCAACAAATCCGTCACCACAAATGAATTCTTCCTCTTCCTTGTTCGGAAGCATCCCTGAACGCTTTACTTCACCTTCGCACTGGTTGCGCCCCCAAGCTCAACCAGCTACCCCAGAAGTAGCCATGGCTCCAAACTCATTTGTTGAGTCTCTGGAAGAGATCGAAATACCGGAGCAAAGGATCGAAATTCACGGTCTGGAGATAACTCAAGACTCCGCCCCTCCTTATGACAGGGCCCATCTTCCTGGTTATCAAATGCTTCCACCAATGCCGGCTAACACGCCAGCTGACCGTTCAGTCACTGGCTCATCCATTACTGAAGAACGACTGTTGTCGCTGTCCAGCAAACAGTCTCATTGAGGTTCTTCACAAGCAAGAACAAGTATGCTTCTTAACTCTCCAGGAGGTACTCTCGAACAAAGACAAGGACAAGGTCCTCAAACAGAGTACACACCATTTCAGAACCAAGTCATCTCATTAGTCGAAGCACGCTATCAAGATGAGCTCTACCGTCTCCAAGCGTTAGACGAAGTAATCTCCGTAGATCGCCCACAGCAGTCCCGTGCCATCTACCAAGAATTTGTTCAGGCACTGGAAACACGCCTCGAACAAGAACAAGATCGAAGGTTGCAGGAACCAATAGAACGTCCACAAGACGCTATTCTTGGTATCCTTGCTCTATCAGAGCACAATCTCCAAGTATACAACCGCTACCTAAACAGGTTAGACGAACTAGGATCTTCAGAAGGATCTTATTTCAAAGCACCACGAGAAGTAATCTCTCATCGTGAAAGAATCAGACGATTTAGGGAAAGAACCACCTTTATCATTCGCAGACTTTTCCATTCGAATCCCGAAAATGAAAGAGATTAGAAAACCCAAAAACAGATGTGGCTTTTCACCATTATCATTTTGTTCATTGCTTACATCATAACGCTTATTCTTGCATTTATTCTCTTTCTCACTATTCGACAAGTTCCGAACAAGGCACCGGTTGCCATAGAAATCAGAAAAGAAGTCGTTGCTCAGTTGACTTGTTGGTCCTTTATCATCTGTAACGCCCTAGAACTAAATAGACTTGTTGGTCCAAACCAAGACCTGGATGTACCACAAGTAGTTCGCAGTTGGGACAACATAGCTGACTGGGACGCAGAAGAAGATTGGGAACCAAACCCAAATTGGAACACAGGTCCTGAAAACGGTCAAAATTACGTTGACGACCCTTGGGACCCCATCCCAGTAAACTTTGATTCTTTAGATTGGATTGAGTGGTTATTTCATAACCTATCAGTGGCATGACTCGCCGATGTGGCAGGTCGCTACTTTTCTCAACACTTTCAGAATCAATTTCTGGAAACCAACGGATACGCATACAATGCACCAGTGGAGACAGTTTCCTCCACTCCAACCGAAGACCTGCCAGGTCTTATTACTCCTCCCAATGAGCAGGAAAACAGAGCAGTAATTTGGGAAGTCGGATCGGATGACGAATTTCCCCAATAGAAAATTCGACATAGTTCAACGACACAAGAAGTTGTCAGAAGCACAAAAGAAGCGCTTCCAACAACACGTTACAGCATCGAACAAACAGAAAGCAGGACTCCTTCCTAGTTCATATGCTTCAATCAGAAAACAGGCAAGACGCCTTAGAAAATGTAAAAAGTAAAAATCATGGCGTTCAATCCAGTTCACTTCAGTAGTACGCAGTTCCTTGCAGATCTGTATGCTATACATGGAGAAGACGAACGCTTTGCATTCATAGCTTCGCAGCTTGGCTTAATGACAGGTCATTCTGCTGGGTTACAACAAACAGCCGCAGCATTACAGCACGAGCTAGATCAGGCAAATGCTCAGATAGCAGCCATACCAGCACCAGGCGCACCTAGACCTTCGAAAAAGGTTGAGGTATTCGCCGACCCCGGTGAATTCAAAGGCGAACTTGGGAAGTTCAAAGACTGGTGGCTAAAAATGAGAACATGGCTTAATCTGAACGCTGATATCATTCGCCCACGCTCGTATGAAGCTGTTGTTGCAGTTCTCTCTCATATGACAGGACCCTGAGCACTCATATTCGCTCACCCACGTCTTGAGAAAGGATCTCTGTACACATGGACAGAGTTAGAAGCAGAAATCCAAACGCAGTTTCGTCCAACAGCAAAACCGGATTGGGCATTGGAAAAACTTTGGAATCTGAAACAAACCAAAAAGATGAGAGCTTGTGATTTCGTAGATCTGTTTCACAGATACTACCAGAAGTCAAAGATTGGTGTTACACACGCGATCAACATCCTAGAACAAAACATGCTCCCATCTATTCATGAAGCAATCATTCGTACCGATGAGCGCGGTGATAATATCGAGGATTATCTCAACTCGGTTGCTGCAGTAGGACAAAGGACAGAGCTGATCGGCTTTCTTCGACAAAGAAAGTCAGGACACGCGTTCTCATCCAACTGGTCCAACCTACCTTGCAAATCATCTTATCGAGATCCAATGGCAATGGATATCGACGCTCTTCAATACGGATCCCACTCAGAGAACGAATCTTCTTCTGATGAATCCATTGCAGCCACTACCTCCAAAAAGGTCAAACGGTTTAAAAACACAAAGTCCAGAGGGACTCAAGGATGTTTCAACTGTGGAGGGCTAGATCACCGAATCAAAGACTGCCGAAAGGTGTCAACCAAATGTGATCAGTGTAAATGGCATTAAGGAAAACATCATAAGGATTGCCCTCGAGCACGACGTCTTCGAGCTCTTCAAGAAGAAGAAGAAGAAGAGTTCCCGGATTATATACCATCCAAAGATGAATCAGATGACAAGGGAAAAGACAACTCAGAGTGAACAATCTGGATGTTCATTCTGATAACGCATCTCTTGTTACTGACCCTTACCTTACTCCTTTGTGAAGTAATAATACAGACTTGACTCATAGCCAAGTGGGGCCTCTAGCAGGACTAGAGCTCAGTCCGGGCTCTAAACTGATGCTTAATTCCACTTTGCAAACCCCAGAATCATCCGAAGAACGTCGGGTACGTTCTCTGAATCCTAAAGAGATTAACCTAGATATTACTATTGCACCCGCAAAACGGAAAGAATCTACTAAACCAGCTACTGCTCTCTTAGATTCTGGAGCTAATACTATTTATATAGATACTAAGTTCACACGAGAATTACGTCTCCCATTAACAAAATTGGAAAGTTCAATTCCAGTTTATAATGTTGACGGTACACGGAACTCTGCAGGTTCCATTACTCACAGTGCAGATATAATTGCTACCTATCAGGGTCACGCCGAACAACTAAAGGCTGAAGTCACGGATCTCGGAAGAAACCAAATGATTCTTGGATATATGTGGCTAAAGCAGCATAACCCCGATATAGATTGGACAACAGGAAAAGTTCGTATGACACGTTGCTCTGAGCAATGTGCCTCTCTCCGCCAAACACCATGGATGGAACATATTAACAACGATGAACGAGAAGCTCTTCGTTGCATCCATGCTATAAAAATAGACGCAGAAGCAGAAGAACAACCAAAGAAGGATTCTGCAGAAGACTTAGTGCCAAAAGTCTACCACTCCTTCTTAAAAACATTCACGAAGAAGGATTCTGAATGAATGCCATTAAGAAAACCTTGGGACCATGCTATTGACTTAAAAGAATCTTTTGTGGCTAAGAAAGGATGAATAATCCCTCTCTCTATCACAGAACAACAAGAAGTCACGGACTTTGTGGAAGATCAATTAAAGAAAGGATATATTCATCCCTCCAAATCCCCACAAACCTCCCCTGTATTCTTTGTTCCAAAGAAAGACAATCGCAAATGCATGGTACAAGATTACCGTTATCTCAACGAGCATACCGTGAAAAACAACTATCCACTTCCACTCATCTCCCAGCTTGTTGACAAGCTGCAAGGATCTAAATGGTTTACAAAAATAGATCTACGTTGGGGATACAACAACGTACGCATGAAAGAAGGTGACGAATGGAAAGCAGCATTCGTTTGCCACCGAGAAAGTTTTGAACCCCTTGTCATGTACTTCAGGCTTTGCAACTCTTCCGCCACCTTCCAAACCATGATGAGTGAAATCTTCGCTGACATGCCAGAAGTCAAGGTGTACATTGATGACATCATGATATTCACGAAATCTCTTGACGTTAAAATGCATGAACGACTCATACAAAAAGTACTACAACGCTTAGAAGACAATGACCTTGTCGCCAAACCAGAAAAATGCACCTTCAGTGTCCAGGAAGTCAAATTCCTCGGCATGTATGTTTCTCGTGACGGTATCAAAATGGACAACTCGAAAGTTCAAGCTGTTCAGGAATGGCCAGTATCCACAAACGTAAAAGGAGTTAGAAGCTTTTTAGATTTAGCAAACTTCTACCAAAGATTCATTAAAGATTACGCGCAGGTCGCTAGATCTTTAACGGACTTGATGAAGAAAGATGAGCCCTTCATCTGGAATGAAACTCGTCAGAAGGCATTTGACACCCTAAAACAAGCATTCACCACTGCTCCTATCTTAGCATATACAGATAATAACGCGAAGTTCCGTTTGAAAATGAACGCATCCGATTACGCAACAGGAGTAGTGCTCTCTACAGAAAAAGATGGCAAATGGCATCCCATCGCATTTTCATCACATTCCATGTCTAAAGAAGAACGGAATTACCCAGTAGCAGATAAAGAAATGCTCTTGGTAATCCACAGTCTGGAACAATGGCATCACTACCTTGAAGGAGCTCGCCATCAGTTTGAAATTTGGAATGATCATGCCAACCTACAATGGTTTATGAAACGACAAGATCTTAATTGTCGACAAGCTCGCTGGGCTCTCTACCTAAGTAGATTTGACCACCTATGGGTCCACAAACCAGGAGCAACAATGGGAAAGGCTGATGCCTTATCTCGCCGAGAAGATCATGCTATTGGTATCAATGATGATAACAGGGGTGTAATCGTAATTCCATCTGAGAGTATCATCTTGACGATTGTCACTGTGACTACCGATTCAGAAGCGCTACTTGATCGTATCAAACAAGCCACTCATTTACTTAAAGAGTTGGAGATAGTGAAGCTACAAAAGGCAAATCACATTGCTCTTGAAGCCGATGAAGGCACATTGTGGAAGGATTCCCATGGACGTATTTATATTCCTGAAGATCAGAATCTTCGTATGGAAATCCTTAGACTTCATCACGACACACCGGTTGCTGGACATCCCGGTATAGATAAGACATTAGAATTAATTCAACGAAGCTACACTTGGCCTGGATTGCCAACACTAGTCAAGGACTATATATCTCGCTGTGCGAGATGTGCACGCTTCAAAGGAACTAATATTGCCCTGGCAGGCAAACTAATTCCATTAGACATCCCTAATATGCCTTGGATTGACATCACCGCAGACTTTACTATGGATCTTCCCCTATCCAATGGCTTTGATTCTATTCTCATAATCATTGATCGATTCTCTAAAGAAGTTGAATTCATTCCGTGCAACAAAACGGTCACGGCTATGGATACAGCTCGTTTATATGTACTTGCATAATGTTTGGAAAAACCACAGCATTCCACAATCCATTGTCTCTGATCGTGGCCCGCAATTTGCATCGCAGGTCATGAAGGATTTGTGCAAACGACTCGGTATCCAACCGAAGTTGTCCACTGCATTTCATCCACAAACAGACGGACAAACAGAATGAATGAATTGTGATCTACAATAGTACCTACGGCTCTTTACTGCCAAAAAACAGGATTTATGGGCTGACTGGCTCCCCATGACACAATTCTCATATAACTCAAAGAAGCAAACTTCTACACAAAAGTCTCCCTTTGAGATTACCAGGTCCTACATTCCTAAAATGGATTTTGAACAGCGTGAAGTGAAAGCACCAGTTGCTGACGCCTTTGCATCTGAGATGCAAGACACACTTATCCAAACTAAAGAAAATCTTGCTAAAGCACAAGCCCGTATGAAAGATCAGGCAGATCGTCACCGGTCTGACGCCCCTGAATACGCCGTTGGAGATGACGTCTGGCTTTCAACATCCAACCTTAAATTAACTCGTGCTTCAAAGAAACTAACGGAATGCTGGATTGGACCTTATATCATCATTGATTTGATCGGTAGTAATGCGGTTAAGCTACGCTTACCAAAGACCATGCGAATCCATCCTATTGTAAACATCTCTCGTATCCGCCCCTACAAGGAACACCTTGATGGTCAACCTTTGTTTAAACCAGGGCCTGTGCTGGTCACAGAAGAACGAGATGAAGAATATGAAGTAGATCACATCGTTGATTCACGTTTCAAGGGAAAACACCTTGAATATCTCGTCCACTGGAAAGGATATACCGAGGAAGATCGTACTTGGGAACCATTGGGTCACTTGACCAAAGTGCAGGACACTATCACACTCTTTCATCGTGCTCACCCCAGTGCCCCTCGCTGCATTCCTTAGCTCAAGCTGAGTTCCTCGCCTCCTTTACTGATTTCGGTCCTCCATCCCTCGAGACTCCCTTGGATTGCCTTCTGTTTAGTCACCTGGAAGTTGACTTCTAGGAGGGGGGTAGTGTTATGACCGCTGGTATTTTCCTCTATTTATTCCATATTTATTCCTATTTTTCTGGGCTTTCTACAAAGCATTTCGCTAAATAGCCCCTATCACACTTGAACTCCTTACCACTCGTTCAACCATGAACACGTGACTATTTGATCACATGACATCACATGACATCATGTGTCCACGCTCACGTCACTTCTTGGCTGGCATGTGTATAGTCATACACAGCCACGCCACATGTCTCTTATCTCTTATCTCTTATCGCTTATCTATGAGTCATCCTCTTATCTATGACTCATGCCGACTCATGTGCACAGCCCTATGCCTCATGCCCTATGGCTATGCTTATCTCTGACTCACCATGATTCCTTATGACTCATGCCACAGCCAAGCACTGCCTTATGACTCGTCATGACTCCCGTATGACTCGTATGCACTGCTATCTACTTTATATAGATACTGTATAGTACCAAACATGTACAAACCCTAGATAGTATATAAACCCCCAAGAAGACTGCCACTGGTCTCCCCCCAGTCTTGTCCTCTTGGAGTTCTCCCATCGACCCATCTGCGCCTGATCACTAGGCTTACTAGTTAAACACCCATCTCAGCCTCAGGTAGGCCCTGGTGTTTCAGCTAGTTCTCTGGCGGAGGCAGAGGAGAATTGGGGGCCTTGATCAGAGATGATAGAATCGTGGAGGCTGAATCGTTTGAATACGAAATCAAAAAATAGTTGGGTGATTCCCTTTGCATCAACGGTTTTGGAGCAAGGAGTGAGAATTACCTCCTTTGTAAGGCCATGGTCGACCATGACCATTAAGGAATCATATTTGTGAGAGAGCGGAAGGTCAGTGATGAGGTCAACAGAAAGTTGATGAAACAGCAGGGAGGACGAGGAAGGGATAGGCATAAGAGGGAGGGGTTGTGGGATGAGTGAGGATTTTGTTTTATTGACAAACAGAACATCCAGCAACAAAATGGGAGATGAAAGAAGCAAGACCAGCCACCAAAAATCACGTTCAAGGATGGCTTTGGTATGAAAATGGCCCAGATGACTGGTAAGGGGAGACAAATGGATAGAGTGAAGAAGAGCGGAGCGAGAGGAAGGTGGAATGTATATATGACCCTTGAAATAGAGATGGCCATTGTCAAACACCCAATCATTAAGTGAGGAATGAGGAAATAAAGGATTGCCATTGGCCAGATTGGTGAAAGCGTGAAGAACAAGAGGATCAAAAGCAGAAGAATTATAAATGTGAGATGTGAGAGAAAGGTCTAAAGCATTAATAATGGCAGGGTCAGGGAGAATAGGAGTATCTACATTGTTTAAAGTGGTGTCAAGGTGGTCATGGTGGGAAAGGGCATTGATAGAGGCCATCTGTGTTCCAGGAAGAACTTTCCAGACAATGTCAAAATCCTGGAGGAAGAGAGACCAGCGAGCCTGGCAGCGAGAGAGTTTTTGAGGATCTTTGAAAAAAGAGAGGTTTTTATGGTCAGTGATAATAGTAATGGGGTGCGAGGTGCCTTGAACATATTGCCACCATTTGGTAAGGGCAAGAATAATAGTGAGGAGCTCACGGTCATAGATGTTGTAATTGCGTTCTACAAGGGCAAAGGTGCAAGAGAAGTAGGTGGCAGGATGAAAGTCACTGTTGGAGTCGGCTTGGAGGAAAACGGCACCAGTGGCGAGGAGGAAGGCATCAGTCATGATGGAGAAGGGACGAGAGATGTCAGGGATATTGAGGACAGGACCAGTGGAGAAGGCAGTTTTCAGGGAGTCGAAAGCTCATTGTTGAAGGGATGTCCAGGCCCAAGGGTAATCTTTCCAGGTGAGGAGGGTTAAGGGAGCAATGGTGTGGGAAAAGTTTGGGATGAACTTGTGGTAGAAATTTGCGAAGCCAAGGAAAGATCGGATACCCTTGACAGAGGTGGGAGGTTGCCAATCACGGATGACAGAAGTCTTTATGAGATCCATAGCGATCTTGCCATGGCCAATAATTATACCGAGGAAATCCATTCTTGGTTGGTCGAAGAGGCACTTGGCTAACTTGAGGGAGAGTCCATGTTCTCGAAGGCAAAGGAGAACATGATGAGTCCTTTCATGGTGTAGGGTGAGGTCTCCATTGGTGTGGATACCGAGATCATCCATGTAGATTTTCAGCCAATGTTCAGCAATCATGTCAGTGAAGATATGATTCATGAAAGCCTGAAAAGTGGAAGGGGCATTACAAAGCTGAAGAACATGATGGTGGGTTCAAAGAGGCTGAATGGAGTGATGAAAGCTGCTTTCCATTGATTGTCTTCCTTGATGCGGATGTTGTTATACCCCCAATGTTATACCCCCAATGGATATCAAATTTAGTAAATGAGGTGGAGTCCTTTATGTCATCGATAAGTTCAGGAATGAGAGGAAGGAATATGGATTATGGATGGTATGGGCATTCAGATAACGGTAATTCTGACAGGGGCAAAGGGAGCTGTCTTTTTTAGGGACAAAGGGAGCTATCTTTTTTAGGGACAAAAAAGCAGGGTGTGGCTTGTGGGGATTTTGAAGGAAGAATGCAGCCAGTTTCGATGTGTTCGGAGATAAAAGCCTTGCAGGCATCTTGCTCTTTGGGATTTAAAGGATATACCTTGGCAATCTTTGGGACAAAAGATGTCTTAAGGTCTATAGTATGATCGAAGTGATGGTGTGGGGGTAGTTGTTCGTATGTTTTTTCAGAAAAGACATCAGCAAAGTTAGTGCACCAATCAGGGAGGGGTATGTCAATTGGTTTGTTCTCCTGAGCAAGTTGCGTGGACAAGGTGATCTTGTTGATACTTTCGCTAGTGAGATCCAAATAGGGGAGGTGCTCACAGAGAGACACATTAACCTCATAGGAATATCATTGTAAGAACAAGGAGGATATTTCTTGATCAACATCAAGGTTAAGCCAGTGAAGAAGATGAGGTTGAGAGGTTTCTTCTTGAGGTATCGGTTGTGTCGGGAAGGACAAGATGTGAGATTTCCAGTCAATTCGAGGGTTTCGTGATTTTAGCCATTTCATGCTGAGGATGATTTGTTTCCTGCCAAGGGATATGACCATCAGTTCCATTTCTTCAGGTTGACCAGTGATATGGATGATTGGTTTGGCCTTCCAAAGGATAGTCCCTTTCTTATTAGTGATGCCATCGACATTATAAGCTATGATGGGTTCAGGTAGACATTGCATGGGAAAGTTGGCATGGGTTAGAATTCCAAGGTCCATGAAATTTCTGGTGGTGCTGGAGTCAACAAGAGCAGAGGTGACGACAATTTTGTTTCTGACTTGTAGTTTTATGGGAAAACGAAGAGTATGTTCATTTCGAGGAGCTACAAGTACATGATGTAGTTCATGGGAAGCGGACGTCAAAGCGACTTCCCAGTTTAAAAATCCTGTTCAACATGAAGCATGGAAACTTCCTCCATTTTCAGTTCTTCATAGCATATTTAGAGTACCTGGAGAATTTCATTTTCGTCTTTTCCCTGTGTCTTGAGGGAGTTAACAAAGGTGGCAAGGGCAGTGGGTGGTTCTGTGGTGGTAGTGGTAGCAGGAGAAGGTGCAGTTTCGGTGGAACAAATAGTGAGAGGATAAGGAGGACGAGCAGCGGTATTTCTGAATTTGGTGCATTAGGTGACATTGTATCCGATAGTTTGGCAATGGAAGCATCGTCCTTCTCGAATGCATTTTGTGTGTTCTTGGGGGGTGGGTTTAGAGATCATGAGGGTGTCGATGTCCATGGCATTGGGGTCCCTGGAAGAAGGGAAGTGAGGGGAAGAATACATTTTTCCTCCTCGTAGAGCAAGGATATGCATCTTTTGTGCATGGAACATCTTGACTTGATCAATCCAACTGCTAATAGAGTTGGGAATTACCACCATAGAGAGGATCATCGTGGTGAGTTGTTGGTCAAGTCTGAGAGAAAATTGGTCAATGAGGGTGATATCGTCAGTAATCCCCGCACAAGCAGAGAGGTTCTGGAAGTTGGTGATGTATTTCTAGAAGCCATCTTTGGTGATTCCATCAGGGTGGTGGAAGGATTTCTGGATTAGTTTGGAAAGTTCGTGGCGGGCTGTGGCTTTGATGTTGAAGGGGTAAAATATAGATTCAAAGTTTTCAGAGAATTTAGTGAAGGTCTTCTTGCTAGTAGGGACAGCAACATTGGCCATCCGGTCATATCACATCTCCAAGAATGAGATGCCATGTCCTAGGCTCATCTTGTTCAGGGTGGTCATGATTCGTTTGTTGTCGGTGGTGTACAAGGTAGGCTTGATGGAGAAGTAGGCACACATGGCCTTAATCCATTGAACAGAGTTGGCAGGTTCTCCAGAGAAATCAGCTGAAAGGGCAGCTTTTAGTTCGTTGGGGCAAGACATGGAAGGATTAGGTGGGTGAGTGGGGATACCAGGAGGTGCTGGGGTTCGTGGTTGTCTGGGGGTGTCTGGGGATCAAGGGGGTACTGGGATGGCAGTCTGATATGGGTTCACAGTGGCACAAGGGGGTTCAGTGATCTCAGGGTTGTGGAAGTCGACTTCGATGTCGGAGTATTGCTCAGGTTGCTCAGGTGGGAGTCCATAGGCTCATTGAAGACTGCAGCCAGAAATTTTACTGACAGTGGGGATGTCCTACTCCTGGATAGGAGGGATGAAAGAAAACACTTATTCTTTTGTTACGTGTAGCATATACAAAGGAATTCCAAGGAAACGGAATACTCTTCAGGAGGTACTCACGAAGAGACGCTACATTTGAAGAGATACTCAGGACAAGGTTACTATGGTTGCAAAGGACAAAGGTCAAGGATTGAAGTCAATCAGACTTCCTAAGGTTACTGTGGACAAGGGACGATGGACAAAGGCAATCAGCCTAAGGACACTAGAAAGATGTTAGATTGCGCAGAACGAGTGTAAGAAATAATAGTACAGGCAGTAGTATTAAGTACTATGCAACACGTCATCATAGAAGGAGAAAGAATGGTATGGAATGATTAGGTAAGGGGATGCGTCAGTGAAGCACGAGAGGGAGATAAGGACTATGAGGCTGATGCAAGAGAATCAGCCAAGGAGTTACTGTTTGAAGAACATACGAGAAAAGAAAGAAAAAGAACAATCAAAGAATAACAAATGTAGGGTTTAGCGGGCTAATGAGAAATAAGCTGAAAACCCAAATAGTATGATACATGCCAAGGAAGGCATGAATGCATTTGTGATAGGAAAAAAGATAGACACCATTAATTAGTAAGAAAACCGTAACAATACTGCAATGGTCAGTTTCTCAAAGCCAATGATATTGCTCAACACCTCTCTAGCAACCAACAATGTGGATCTCTGGTCAACAATGGCTAGATCTGCAGCCAGGACATGACTACCCTGAAGACAAAAAGACAGCATGGGATGATATGGCTGCTTTTTTCTTTCTCTCAAAACAAAAATCTAAATAAGTTTTTGAGTTTTTTTTAATCAACATCCATCAATTCCTTTAAAGATAAAGAAGGAATTATGGTGCCAGATGTTTTCATTAAAACCAACTATAATCATATCTCCAATGGCTATCCTATTACCTTGGAACCTCTGTCATCCATGGTCAATCAACACAAGTGAGTCTATCACCCCAACCTGTCTACAGCTCGCCCAGGTGGTATGAACCTCCTTGAGCATATGGAGCATAATCAATATACTCCCATTCATAACACTGAAAATCTTTACTATCCATTTGCATCTAAGAATGAATGAGAGCTTGTGAATTGGTTATCAGGTGGCACACACTTTCTCAATGACATTAATGCTTGCTTTCAACTTGAGTGTATAAGTATATTGATTATTCATAAATGTTGCCATATTTATAATGTTAATAGAATCTCATCCACCCTGTTTCTTTTAACAATGCTCAAGATCTCTGCACTCATATTGAATCACTGCCTGATGTGCCTTGTTTGCATTATCAAGAGATCACAGTCAAAAATTACCCAACAACATTTCCAATTGTACTGTACTGGCAGGATGGCCTCAAGGTTGTGGAATACCTATTCAGCAATCACATATTTGGAAATTACATAGACCTTGAAGCATACAAGGACTTTGAAGTCAGATCTAATGGAGCACAGCAAGTATATGGTGAATTTATGAGTGCAGATGATGCATGACACCTACAGGCAAGTTGGTAGCTATGATCTCAATTACTTGTATAGCTGATTGATGCATTGCTAGGATAATCTTCCTCCCAGTTATTTATTTCTAGGCATGATCAGAGCCTTAGACAAAACTCCCCTGATGATGGACACAGGAAATAAAGAGATGCATTTGTTAATGCTCTCAATTGCCAACATTCATGCTGGCATATGCATAAAGGCCACCTCCCACTTATTTGTGCTAGTAGCCTATCTCCCTATCCTCAAATTTCACAATGTCCCACCACTGGCCCAGTCCATATTAACTGCACAAATTTACCATCACTGTGTCTCAATTGTTGTGAAGAATCTAATTACTGCCAATCGTTATAACAAAGAAATATCTGACCTTGCAGAAAATTTTCAAGTGATGTGCAAGTCCCACATTTCCTGGATAGCTGACTATCCTGAATAGCTTATAATTGCTTGCATCTTGTCAAAGAATTTATCTATTTCAGTAGCAACTGCAGTAGAGTTTTGGAATGCAACACTACTACTCCTCCACATCCATGCACACACACTTCAGAAGATATAAAAGCTATTGCTACTTGTGATCCCTCTAACATTGCACTTTTCCACAAGAGTTGCCTTGCCATAAGGCTAAATGGTGTCATAGAAGTGTTCTGGAAATCCTGGAGGATCACATGCTCCTCTTGTTTCCTCACACTTAATGTCTTACACCAGTAGCATAAGTTCTACTTTGACCATTGTCTATATTGGATAATCAACATCACAGGTGGTAAGGAACTTGATTATCATTTGGCTGCCATCCAACCAAGAACCAGAATGAGGTATTGGTCAAATGGTGTGTTCACCCTCAAGCAGTGTATGTACTGAATGAGAACATTGAGATCTGGAAAAGCTACTTCCTGCTGTGGCAGTAAATATGGTACCCAATAATGTCCTTTGCGCCTTGCATGCTATTATATGTAGAGTTTATTTTCCTCACTTAAAGCCTTTTCTATTATGACAAGATCATTTACAGCATGAAGAAAGCCCTTCAGGAGTTTTACCACTACAAAGCCAGTATTTTTCAGGCAAGTGGCTGTCTCAGAACAAATAGTCCCCTCAACCATTTCCAAAATTCAAAGCTCAAGCTTGCTCAACATGTTGCATGAAGCATATGTCAGATGGGTGCTCCATATCAATAAAGTAGCAATATCACAGAGTGCTGTCACATAACCCATGTGAAGAAGCCCTACCACTTATCAAATCATTGTAACTATCACACTCAATGTTATACTTTCCTTAATCAATAAGAAAAACAATGTCTCTTTCATCTTTATATCATCATCAAATCCTTGGAATCCAAGTTGATGCTTTTTCAGGAAATATTTCATGAAGCTCAGCTCATAGCTCTTCACTGTTCCAATTTTAATCAAATCTCTGAAATTGTTCCTGATGAACATTTAGTGTCATCTGCTCATGCACAATGGTCTATTTTCGATAATTCTCATTTCCAAGTCTGTGAGAAAAATACTATGGTAATCCTCTTTACCCTTTGCCCTTTTTATTCTGGTTTGTCACTCCATGATGCATCAGCCCTTCTGAGTCTTCATGACCTCATTCCAGCCCTTGGTGATTTTTTCTCTGGCTGAACCCACACTACTCACAATGGTCATCATGTTTCATCTGCTAACTGTTACCTCCCATTTCAAGCCATCAATGTTTGGAAGAAGTTTAAAATCTAGCAGCACTCAGTACAAGACATACAATTTCTAGCTTCCACTCAGACAGTATAGTAAATGCCACCAAGGAATGTGCTGCTCTTTGGTCATGCAAACACCATGTTGGTCAATCATAAAAGTGGTGACCTTCTTTTAATCCAATCTGAACATGCATATTACTGTTCACATTGTAGCATTTTTAATATTGACTTTACTTTCAGGTTATGTTGTTGCCCAGGTCAGCAATCCTGCAACCCGTTTCCTCTGAGTCACTAGCCCTCATCTATGCTGAATTTTTCAACTTCTTTGATGTTTATCACCAGATGATAAACAATATTCACATCATTACACCTGCTCCCAAGATAGAAATGTTCATTGTTCAACATCAATTTTGATCCAATGGTGCCCCACTATATTATTTCCTTTGATAGGGTGCATCAAGTCATTTAGCTTATTCCAAGATTTGATGTCAAGGCACCCAAGAAGATGATGGATGATAATTCTCTGCAAGTCAGTCATGAGTTCTACATTAATAGACTTGCTAATAAGGAAACTTTTTATGCTATATTGAGCTACCAGTAGTAGATAGATCTGTCTGTTAAGTTATATACTAGTATGATACCACCAATCTCAGGCTGATTATGGTGTGCTACTCATAATACCTGATGTGTGATCCTATATGAAATAGATTAAACCATTTTCAGAAAGCATTAGTCAAGGTGATGTTATGCTATATAGAGATGTCTTCCTAAAGAAGCTACAAATAGCTCTGGCCAATAAAAAGCGGGTAAACTGTATTTCCTTAGCTCCCAGTTCCCTGATGCTGAGTACATGCCACTCCCTTATGAAAGTCAATGCCTTGCTTGACAATGGTACAAACATGATTTTTATTAACAGATCTTGAACAGAGAAGCTAAAACCCCCACTTTTCAAGTTATAACATGCCCTCCCTATCTTCAGTGTAGATGGAACAAATCACTTCACAGAAAACATTATATACTCAGTGGACTTGTGATTGAGTACCAGGATCACTGCAAAAAGTTTATGACCAAAGTAACAGGCCTTGGAAAGAATACTCCATCCAATCCTTGAATTCTCTTGGCTGAAACACCACAACCTAGAAATAGATTGGGTGTCCAAGGCACTGTCATGTCCTCCAAAATAAGCCAGTCTTCATATGAATGATTGAGAAAGAGAAGGAAGAGATCCAATATCAAGTCCACATTACAATCTGTATCCTAGAGGCTAAGTCAAAGATGGATATAGTGGCAGAACAGCTCATCCCCTTTCAATATTATGATTATCTAAAAGTATTCAACAAAGTTGAATCTGAAAGAATACCTATAAGAAAACTGTGGGATCATGTCATTAACCTAAAAGACTCCTTTGAATCTAAGAAAGGTCACATCATTCCCTTATTACCACAAGAACAGGAGGAAGTTGCTGTTTTTCTAAATGATCTGCTGGCTAAATGATATATCCATGTCTCCAAATCTCCCAAAACCTCACTAGTATTTTTTACCCCTAAGAAAGACAGCAAGAAGTATATGGTACAGGATTACCATTACTTAAATGAGCACACAGTCAAGAATAATTATTTAGTGCCCTGAATTTCCTAACTCATGAATAAACTAAAAGGAGCTAAGCTATTTATGAAGATGGATCTTAGATGAAACTACAATAATGTCCATATTAAAAAAGGCAATAAATGGAAGGCTGCTTTCATCTACTACAAAGCAACATTAGAACCCCTAGTCATGTACTTTGGGCTATGCAACTCTCCCAGCACATTCCAAGCTATAATGAATAAAAGCTTTACTGATACAAAAAACATGGTCATGGTCTACATTGATGACCTCATGATAACTTGCTCATTCCTTAAGTGATTTGTTAAAGAAGGAACAGATCTTCAAGTGGAAAAAAGCACAAAGTCATATTTGACATGCTTAAAGAACATTTTACCACAACACTCATGTTGGCCTTCCCAGACATTGCATGTCAATTCTGCTTAGAAATCAACACCTCCAATTACACTTTAGAGACTAGTGCACATCTATGGTTGTATCCCTTATTTTGCATATATTTTATCATTCTCCCTTCTCCTGATATTATTCCCTAAGTGCCTCACACTTAGACTAGTTACTTCTAGGAAAGACCAGTGCATAGACTAATCATCTGAATGCACTGGTCTAATGTGGTCAATCCAGACTTCAATTTATAGATTTTGATTATATTGGTTCACCTCTTTCACTCTTATCTTATCTATTTCTTTTACCTTCTAATCTCTTACCTACTCCTTTCATACCACCAAAGACTGGTTGGATCTTTCAGGCCTGACAGCTTCTTTCATTAGATTTGACTTCTATCACTTAGAATTTTGATCCATCCTGTGCCTTTTCATTTCATCCCCCTTTTCTTGACACATATTACTCTTATCAGTTGTAATGTGAGTCCCAAACATACCTGGACTATAAAGCCATGTACCTTGGAGTTAAAAGACACTTTTGGTTGGATTCACAAACTGCTCAAATCACTCATCACCACCACACCATCACCATTACTGTTTGTGATGACCTCTATGCTTCTCCTTTATCTTTCACTCTTTATTGGTCTTCTGGACTTCTCAGTTCTTTACCAGGCACCCTCCAAACTAATATTGGACCAGTTGAGTAAGCCTCTGGACTTCTCTTTTTCACTTACTCATTTACAAAGTCCCTTTTGGAGTAAATATATTTGCTTTCCTACTTCCTTTTCTGGCCCAGGACTAGTGGTTCCTACCTCCTAGTCACCTTCAAATCTCTTATTATCTTTACAATACCACAGGGGCTATACTATCTATATTAAAAAAAGACAAGTGACACCTCATTGCCTCTTCCAATCACAATACAATGCCTACTTAATGTAACTACTCCATTGTCAATAAGAAGATGTTGACCATCATCCAAGCTCTGAAGATATGGTAGTATTATCTGAAAGGCTCTTTTTACCAGTTTGAGATCTGGAATAACCATGCCAATTGAGTATTTCATACAGTTACAGCACTTGAATCATTGCCAAGGCTGATGGTGGCAATGGCTTTCACAGTTTAATTATATCTTCATTTACAAGCTTGGCACCACTAATATTAAGGCCAATATGCTCTCTAGGAGAGAGGACCATGCAGTTGGCATTGAACATGATAATGCAGGGATCACAAGGATTCCATCAGAGCAGATATGGACCTTACTAGTCACAATCCAGGATGAAGGTGAACAAATCCTACATTTCATATAGAAAAAGATGCATGGGCTTAAAGAGAGTGAAATTAAAAAACTATGCAAAAAACATGGAATATGTCATATTGATGAAGATTTACATACCCAAGAAGAAAATGTTTTTGTTCCTGATGACCAAATATTTTGCTTATCTATTATGAAATCATGTTATAACTCTCCAGTTACTTGTCACTCCAGCTGTGAAAAAACCATAGAGCTTCTCAGGAGAAGCTACTGGTGGTCCAACATGATTGTCTATATAAATGATTATGTCACTCAATGTGATTACTATACATGCATGAAGAAAGGAAACAAAGCTCCAGCAGATACATTAATCCCACTTCTTATTCCAAAAGTTCCCTAGCAGGACATATCTGCCAACCTTACCACTGATCTCCCTCTTTCTGACAGCTTCAACTCCATCTTCATTGTCATAAATTGGTTTACAAAAGAAACCATATTTATTCTATGCAACAAGACAGTCACAGTACTGACAATAGCTAGATTATATTTGCACCACATGTGAAAGAACCACAAGTTGCCCTGTTTGATTGTATTAGATCAAGGTCCACAGTTCACTTTCCAGGTTATGCAGGATGTTTGCAAATGTCTTGAGATTAAATCCAAATTATCCACTACTCACTATATACAAATAGACAGGAAAATAAAATGAATAAACCAAGATCTGCATCAGTATCTCCATATGTTCTGTACTGAGAAGCAGGAAGAATAATCAAACTAACTTTCAATCACATAATTTTCATATAATGTGAAAATTTCAGCATCTTGAAAACCCCTTTCGAAGTTACACATTTATATATTCCCCATATGGGTGTGGAACAATGTGTCTCCAAAGTGTCTGCCACTATGGAGTTTGCTGACTTAATAAGCAAGATTTCAGAGGAAACAAGAAATAATTTGAAGGCATTCCAAGAAAGAGTGAAAATCCAAGCAGACAAATACTGGTCTGAAACTTTGCAATATTAGGTTGGAAATAAGGTCTGGCTAGCCACAGATAACCTATGCTTGACATGCCAATCCAAAAAGTTAACAGAATGGTGGTCAGGTTCCTTCTCTATTTTAGAACTCATGAACTCCAATGTGATTAAGCTCAGGCTTTCCAGGGAAATAAAAATCCATAACATTGTGTACATTTCTCAGGTCAAACCCTATAAGAAATGGTTGCCCAGTCCAGTTAATATCATCCAAGACAGAGAAGAAGTTCATAAAGTAGATTATCTCATTGACTCCTGCTTGAAAAGACAATGACTCAAATACCTGATGCATTGGAAAGGCTTTGAAGAGACTGATCATACATGGAAACCACTCAGGAATCTCTAGCACACAGGGTGTCATCCATGAATTCCATATCCTTCATCCAAATATCCTATGAAAGCTTTTCATGACCTTCACCCAATTCAAGAAGTTATTTAATGCTTACATGAATTACATATACTGAATGGAAATCACCACTCTGGAATTGCCTGGAAGTCAATTCCTAGAAGGGGGGTAGTTGTCATATCCTGTATTTTCTCCAAGTTCAACTCCAGCCCTCCAGGCTTATTACTACCAACTCTGCTGCATTCTCACATAGGATGCAACACTGGACTCCAGACTTCATACTTAGTATTTCCTCTCATCTCTGTTCCTTGTTCTTATGTTACATTCTTCCCCACTTGTACTAGCCCTGTAACTTACTTACCTCCAAATCTGTATCTCACTTAGAGCACAGTTCCAGGATACTTACTCCCAACTCCCATTCTGTTATGACTGCATTACTAATCTGTCCCCGACTCCATATATAAACCTTCGACTTCACTCATGTATTCTTTAGTTCGAATATTAACTAGAATAACTCTCCTGATCTCTGCTTGAGTCTTGATGACTCTCTTCTGACACTTCCACTCAACTTAACATCTCAATGTCTTAAGTCTCATCTTCATTCTCTACAAATCCAGGATTGGACTCTTGTAAGGGCACACCACATACAGTGAAGCCAAGTTCCATCATAGTATTCATCTCCAGAGTTCTGGAGTTGATACCGGAGTTCACAGTTCTAACAGTATATTTGAACTCCTACTTGCAAAGAGTTCCCCATCATGGCTATGCATACCATACATTCACGAACCTGTGCCCTCATCAGTGCCAACAATTCCTCCAGATTCAATCCCCTTAGTACCTTTGGGAGCAGTTATCAAGGTCCAGAACTCGTTGACCAATTCCAAAGCTTCTCCACTCATCACATCCCTGCCTCCACTTCAACATTGCACCCACTCCCACAATCTCCAACCCTGGGCGCATGCATTAAAGTCTTGGAAGATGATGACAAGCAGTCACTCCATACTTCTCCCAATGAACCAGGATTCCCAGAAGGCCCTGGAAATGATCTGGATGACAATGATCCAAATGATCCTGATGATGACTTCTTCCCCAAATCCTATGATGCTTACAACCCAGACTCCGATGATGATGAACGTATCCCACGAGACACCCTTACCCAACTAGCAAGTGTCATTCAAGGCCTCGCTTGTTCCACTTGTCATCCCACCTCTGAATCTACCTCCTACACCAAGGTCCGAGAACCAGGTTAGTTTGATGGAACAGAACTCCACAAACTCTGGGTCTTTATGGTGCAATGTGAATTAAACTTCCAAGACTGCCCTAAGGCCTTCAGTGCAAATTGCACTAAAGTAACATTTGTGCAGTCCTATCTGAAAGGTATGGCACTGGAGTGGTTTGAACCAGACCTCCTCCAGATAAAAGATTCCAATCAACATCCCCTTTGAATGGATAACTACAAAGAGTTCATTCATGAACTCCAGGCAAATTTCAGTCCGCATGACCCCATCAGAGATGTGGAGCATCAACTCAACCACCTATCCATGAAGAATAGTTAGCATATTAATAAGTATGTGGTCGAGTTCAATAGGATAGCTTCACAAGTCTGAGGTTATGGAGAAGGTGCCCTCCAGCACTACTTCTACAACAGTCTGCCAGACTGTATCAAGGACAAAATCTCTCACATTGGAAAACCCCCAACACTCTTCGACCTCCACCAGCTTGCTCAAGCGATTGACATGCACTACTGAGAGTGCAAGTTTGAAATCAATCACCAAGCAAAGACTTCCAACCAGCCCTCCATGTCCAAGCCCTCTGAGAAATCATCTACTCCCACGTCCTCCTCTGCCCATTCTTTAGGAAACTCCAAAGACACTAAGGAGTTCAAAAGCAAAGGAGCTACTATGTCTGCTCCTTTGAAACCAGACTTGTTGTCAAAATTAGGGAAATATGGCAAGCTCACCACTAAGGAACATAAAAGGTACTTCAATCTTAAATTGTGCATGTTCTGTGGCTCTGCCAGACACATAGCAAAGGATTGCCCCAAGTCTACCTCTTGGGCATCCAAAAGCCATGCAGCCACCACTACTCCAAAAGTCAGACTAGAGGTTTCCTCAGAGATAAAAAAATAGAGTGTGACCTCTGTGACTCCATAGGGTCTGGAGGTTGTATTGAACCCACTGGTGCACTCAAGGAGATCTGTCTCAACATGTCCACTCTTTCTGACCCCAAATCACTTGTGCCCTCTATCTTTCTTGCATCTTATCTCATCCCTTCCTTTTCCATGCTTGTAGACTCAGGATCCTTCAATTGTTTTATTGATATATCATTTGTTAATAAACATGGACTTTCTACCTATCCCATGCCCCCTGCTCCAACTCTGCCTTTTCAATGAAACATCAAACAGCACCATCACTTGAGCTATGTTGACAACCTCTCTGTCTGCTTCCAAACTGGTGACATCACTCTAATAATGTTCTACATCACTCCACTGGACTCTTCTTGCTCCCTTATTCTAGAACACAACTGGCTCACCCACCACAATCCATTGATTGATTGGATTTCGAGTAGTATATCTTTTCGTACACCTGAGCAGAGTTTGTCAGCACCCCCGAGCTCCCCTCTGCAGTCCCTGGATCCTCTTCCTCTGGCTGATATCCCTCCATCTGATCCACCACATTTCTCCAATTGCAAGGCTTCACCCATCACGATCATCAGTGCACCAGCTTTTACACTAGCTTGTCGCCCCCAAGGCTCTGTTCAGTTCAGCATGCAGCTCTGTCCCAAGGAGAGCGATCTCTGCTTTGCCTCTATTACCTCCCCTGAAGAAATCAATCTTTCTGGAGTTCCTCTGGAGTAGTATGACTTCGCTGACATCTTCAACAAGAGCAGAGCATTCAAGCTTACTCTGCATCATAAGTACAATCTGAAAATTGATCTAAAGGAAGGAGTCTCTCCTCCATTGGGTACCACCTACTCCCTTTCCCCTTCCGAACTTGAGTCCCTCTGCATGTTCCTCAATGAGCATCTAGCAATGGAGTTCATTCGTCCCTCCTCCTCTGCTCATGCTGCTCCAGTCCTCTTTGTCTGCAAGAAAGATGACTCGCTCCGCCTCTGTGTCAACTTTCAAGGACTGAACAAGATCACAAAAAAAACCACTACCTCCTCCCACACATCTCTGACCTCCTGGATGCCCTGAGCCATGCCAAGATATATTCCAAAATTGACCTCCAGCATGCTTATCACCTAGTCCGTATTGCCAAGGAAGATGAATGAAAGATGTCTTTCCAGATGTGCTATGGCTCGTATGAATAGCTCGTCATGCCATTCGGCCTTACCAATACTCTTGCAGCATTCCAGTGGTTTGTCAACACCATTTTCACTGATCTTTTAGATGTTTGCATTATAGTATACCTGGATGACATTCTGATTTACTCTGCAGACAAGGCCTCCCACAAAGAGCATGTCCATAAAATCCAAGATTCTTAACTCCAAGATAGATTGATGAAGGAAGAACTGCAAACTATTGTACCTTATATGATGGTCTGGATATGAAGGCACAAATGATGAGACCTCCTGGCTTTTAGCCACAGAGCTTGATCATGCCTTCAAACTCATCCACAACTACCACCTCCATTACCCTGACAAGCCCAGATCCCACTCCGATGTTTAATCCACAAGAAGTACATTGCCGTTTTAATTACAAAGGGACCAACTACAGCTTAGACCATCGACTTGTCTGAGTCACTCTCATCCTCCTCCATTTCTACACCCCATCTCCATGTTCTTTACTCCTTCCACTGCCAACTCCATCATATTCCTCAAAACCTCTGCCATCACCTCTGACTCTGACTCATTCTCCACATACACAGACACCTTGGAGTCTAATTCCAATGCCCACCCATACACCTTCATCTCCTTGACTGCCACAAGCTCCTCCAGAAGCTTGTTCTGCCTGTCAAGCCTCTTCAAGAAGTGTTGCATCCAGGCACCTCCTCAGTCTTGGGTGCCTCCTCAGCCTTGGGTGCTTCCTCCACCTTGGGCACCTCCTCTGCTTTCTTTGCCTCCTCTGCCTTGCATCTCGCCTCCACCTCCACTTGCCTTCATTCCATCTCTGCCTTCTTCTCCTTGATGTGTCACCACTGCTCAGCAAACTTGGCCATGCAGATGTCATCTTTGTTGTCAACGCACTTCCATAAGCATTCTTTGGACTAGTTCATGATGTTGGGATGGCTGTAGATAATAAGGTTAGGCCAGGGCACCACAGACTTTATATGGTGCCAAAAAGCAATCAACAAACCTTCAAAATCCAATTTTCTAACTCCACATTGTCCCTCACTAATGGCCTTCAGGAGTTCAGGCCTAGAAGGGGGATACTGTCATATTCCATATTTTCTCCAAGTTCAACTCTGGCCCTCTGGGCTTATCACTACCAACTCTGCTACGTTCTCACACAGGATGCAACACTGGACTCTGGACTTCATACTTAGTATTTCCTCTCATCTCTGTTCCTTGTTCTTATATTACATTTTTCCCCACTTGTACTAGCCCTGTAACTTACTTACCTCTGAACCTGTGTCTCGCTTAGAGCACAGCTCCAGCTTTCTCCTATCTGGAGCGCATCTCTGGGATACTTACTCCCAACTTCCATTCTGTTATGACTTCATTACTAATCTATCCCTGACTCTGTATATAAACCTTCGACTTCACTCATGTATTCTTTAGTTCAAATATTAACTAGAATAACTCTCCTGACCTCCACTTGAGCCTTGATGACTCTTTTCTGACACCTCCACTCAACTTGACATCTCAACGTCTTAAGTCTCATCTCCATTCTCCACAAATCCAGGACTGGACTCTTGTAAGGGCACACCACATATAGTGAAGCCAAGTCCCATTGTAGTATTCATTTCCAGAGTTCTGGAGTTGATACTGGAGTTCATAGTTCTAACAGTAGTGTTACAATCAGTATGTTCCCATACCTCTATGTTCATTGAACTTAATATTTTTTGTCTATGTTCATCAACAAAAAATCTTATGTTATTTTGTCTGTACTCCTATCTCATGCATATTAGTTACTCATAACTTCCTTACTTTGTTTCATGCATGAGATTTCTCATCTTTTCTATTTTACATCTACACACTTCAGATTTATGTTTCACCTCTTCATGAAAGTGTTTGATCATTCTTCCATTTCATTCCCTTGATATATATGTTTTACTTATATTTCATTTTATTTCCATTCTACCACATGGCATGTGATCCTCATATATTTCACTTCCATTTCACCCTATGCCCTTTCCCCTTTTATTTCTAAATCATTAGATACTATATAATATCAACATATACATACTATTGAGTTAATGGCTCAATGTTCCACCAGAGAACTCCAGTCTGATTCTCTTGGTGTTTACTCCTCAAGCACTAATAGGAGGACTCTTGCAATTCCAATCCTTCTTCTACATCATTTGCCTTCAAGTTCAGGACTTTTGGCAACCTAAGGAAGCTATGCTCTTAGGGTTGTTTCACTTTGGGCTGAGACCTCCTATTATATTCCTTCAGATGGAACACCTTCTTTCTCTCACCATGACTCCTACACTATGGACATGAATCTCATTCACCTTACTCTTGTTCAATACACACCTTTGCAACAACAAGTGCTTCATATGTCACAAGGTCAGATGCCATACTTCTAAGCATCCTTACTCTATATTCATTAATTGCTTCATGACACTCTCCTCTTTCTCAAATTTACATTGCTGATATTGCTACTTCTAATACTTTCCTGGAGTATGTTAACAAAATGGGCATTTTAGAGAAGAAAGTCATACATTCCCTCAATAATATACTCTATGTGAACACAGATGAAGAAGGAAACATTGTTGAGTTCACCTTAAATGATAAAAAAATAACTAACATCTCAGTTAACTAGGGTTTTTAAAAAGAAGAGCAGCCTTGATGTCTATGTCTTCTATTTTTATTGTATTTGTATTTGTATCTGATAAAGACTCATGATCTATCAAAGTTTCCATTTCTCTTATTAAAGCAAACTGCAAAATCACTGAAACTGTTGCTCTCATTAATAGTGGAGCTGAATGCTTTGTTGATGCTCACCTTGTCCATAGGGAAGGATGGTGATACAATAGGTTGGCCACACCTCTTAGAGTCAATAACATGAATGGGATCAACAACAAGAAATATATCTTATATAATGAACTGTTTCTTTAACTCTGGAGATTAGAGATAACTAAGAATGATAAATATTCTATGTCATCCCCTCTGAGAATGACAATGTAATTCTTGGATTTTCCTGGCTAAAAGATATTGATCCCTCTATTGGCTGGACTTCAGGCACCATTGATATTCCTGATCAACTGATTCCAGTGGCTAAGGGAAACAATGTAGTACATTGATATTTTAGATGCTATAGCCACAAACATTTGAATTACCTTACTATCTGGGCTCTTGAAGTTGCTGGATATACTTCTATACCTGATGCCATTGCCATAGGATGAACAATAAATCCATTGTATCTTGTCATGCAAAGAACTACTTCCTCAATCCCAAAGAGATGGAGGCATTAAAAGGTTTTATTGATGAAAATCTGAAGGAAGGAAAGATCATCCCTTTCAAGTCCTTGCAAGCATCACTGTTCTTTTTTATTCCTAAGAAGGATGGCACCTATTGTCCTTGCTAGGGCTATTTGTACCTCAACTCCCATACTATCAAGAATGCCCATCCCCTTTCTCACATCTCTGACCATGTTAACATTCTTAAGAACTCTTGATTTTTCACAAAACTTAATATCTGGTGAGGCTGCAATAATATTAAGATAAAGGAAGAGTATCAATGAAAGGTAGCTTTCACCATGTCCATGGGGCTTTTTGAGCCAACCATCATGTTCTTCAGCCAATACAATTTTCTACCAACTTTCCAAGTGTTCATGAACAATATCTTCACTGATTACTTAGCTGAAAAATGGCTTATTATCTACATGAACAATTTAATTGTTCATTCTGTCAAAGAAAAAAAAAACATTGGACTCATGCCTGTCTTGTGCTCAAATGACTTTGGAAACATAAGCCAGGGGTGGAACTGAAGAAATGTACATTCAACACTTTTCTAAGCCAAATATCTTAGTTTGATTGTAGGAGAAGGAAAGGTCTTGATGGACCCTGTTATGCTCACTGCTATCCACAAGTGGGATTCTCCAAAGTCTTTTGGTGCAGTATGGTCATTTATGAGCTCCTACAACTTTTATTGAAAGTTTCTTCCTGACTTCTTCAATACTGTTCAACCCCTTTTTTTGTTAATGAAGAAAAACATCTAGTGGCAATGCCTCAAGGATGTTTTTCTTACTCCTTATTTCATACAACTTGTCAGAGTAGGAAAAAGTTATCAGTTTGTGCTCTACCTCAGTCACCTTTTGTCTTCTCAACCAGTAATGGTCAGTGAGCTGGAATTGTGCCATGTAAGTTGTATTGACCACCCGCATGTATCCCACATTGACCAAGTAATAAAAATAAATTTTGAAATTACCAAAATAGTAAATAATTATCGGTGGATTTGAAGTACATGTAGGGGGCCAATACAACTCACATGGCACAATTCTGGCTCACTAACCATTATTGGTTGAGGAGACAAAGGGTGACCAAGGCAGAGCACAAACTGACAACTTTTTCCCACTCTGACAAGTCATGTGAAATAAAGAGTAAATGACTGGTCCGTCAATACCCCAATATGGATCACCTCTTCTTCATTATGATGAACATCTCCCTTCTTGCCTCTGATGTAGTACTCATGTAAAAAGATGGAAATGGAGATCTTTATCCATATTGTGGCTGTGTAGAAAGAGAGATTGAGGAGGAGAGGCAAGAGAGTAAAAGGAGTTGAGGGAGGTCAAGAGAAGTTAAGAGAGGTCAGAAGAAGGTGCCAAGGCTGAGTCAACAGTAGTAGTAGAGTGCAAAGCAGCCATGTAGAGCAATACCATGCATCTTGAGCAGTAACACAGCAGTTCCCATCCTGGCCTATTCATCTGATGACAAGAGTGGAAGTTGCTCCATTACATGTAGATCAGAATGCAATGAATTACCACCTCTTATATCTTCCTTCACCAAGAATCAACATCTCAAAGTCCTCTAAGCAGAGCAAACCTTGTCGTTCAAGCAGCAATGTAATAGTTATACCAACCAATCCTTTTGCTCTCACTACTCCTGCAATATTTTTCAACTCAGCAATATTACCATCTTATGCCATTCCCCCCTCCCACCCTCCCCACCCTCCACACCCCATCACACCACCCTCTTCCAAGTTCCAACATGCCAAGTGATCACCCACAATATCTTTCAATTTTTCAAGGTAATGGCAAGCATACAGACCCACCAATCAAATGGTTCAAATAGTTTTTACTCAGCCTTTCAGAGACATGAACAGAGGCACAAAAAATTGCATGCTGCAAACTACAACTAGACCCTGGCAATCTGGCAGAGGAGTGGTTCAAAAAATCTTCCACATATAGAAAAGACATCCATCAAAGATATTTAAGCAGCCTTTATCAAATGATGGTCAATGAAAAGGAAAACAAAGTTATCTAGGGTGTAAATAAAGTAGAGACTCAAGAACTTTGCCTTAGAAGACAACAATATTGTGGCATGGGATCATCAACACTATAAGTTCAAACATGTGTGATGAGTAGAATAGATACATAGCCACCCTGTCTATGGAGCTAGGAAACATGGAAGGCATATGTATTGACCATGTAATAGAAAATGCACCCCAAGCTCTTTATATATATGTATATATGTTATCCAACTATAATTCATGGTATACATAATTTCCAGCAGGCAGTATGTGAATTATCAACAGAACTGCTATTGGATATGAAAAAGCATAGTAAAGAAAATAAGAGCTGTGACCAGACCATTGTGACCCTGCAACAGCAACTCTTACAACTGTCTCTACAGGCCCAGATGGGCAATATGTACCCTACAAGGTCCAGCACAACCACTATCCACATGGCACCACCAACCACTACTATGGTTATCACTGTGACCTCCAGAAATCCTTCAATGCAAGGATGACAGGTATACCAATCCTACATCCCACTATTATGGGCACAAATTCTTGAGTGGATAGCATCTGTACCCCAGCACTTCAATATGGATACTGGCAAGTGTTAGTATGAGCAAGATATTGAGGCATGATACACCACTCATGAACAAGCCTCTTCTATTCTAGAATGGCCATACCTCCTCAAGCCAGGAATGGCTCCCTTAAGCTCTAGAGAGTGTTTCAACTGTAGCATGGTCACAGAGCCTAGCCACACCCCAAGGACATGCATGGCACTTGAAAGTCTTCAACTTCACAAAAGTTGCTGGCACATGCTAGTTAGTGGAATGATTAGATAAGCTGCCATGCTATACAATATGCCCATTCCAGTCTGCCTAATGACTGGGCAAAGTTGTACTTGGATGGTATGAGAGGTGGGCAATATAGGAACTTGATCTATGATTTGCCTAATGTTAATAAAACTTGTTATAGGAACTCCTGGGAATATGGCATCTGGAAGTGATGATGAGGTAAGCAATGGGCCATGTCAAGTTGCTTAGTCACTCAGCCAGTTATAGTGAACTTGATCTTCTCATATACAATAGAGCTGTAACTAAAGGTCAAAGAATATAGACTTAGGCTAATTCCTTAGTGTAGTAAGTCTAGGCAAGATGTAGTAGGACTCCTATAGGTAGGTTGTCCTAATAGGCCCTAGCAAAGTTTGTCTAGAGAAATGCTAATCAGGTAGGTAATAGTTTGCCCTAGGAATGTAATATCTAGATGGGAAGATGATAAGATGTCAAGATGTCAAGATGCTTAATTACTGCTTGGTAATTAACTTGGTGGTGCACTTACAGTAGTAGACTTAGAAGGGTTAATTACAACTTGATCTTATTATCTTAGCTAAGGAGTCACTGAGCAAGTTTGACTGAAAGAGGTCAAGTGTAGCCCTTATTTAGTACTACAGGATGCTTAGGTTGCTTACTAATAGAGGATCAGATGCCTTTTATTGTCTGAAAAGAGTTTTCTCCCAAAAGGATAATTTTAGAAATTTGTCCTTATTTAGATACAATTCCTATTGACCTAGTGGTAGTTCTATAGTCCTATTTACTTCACTCAGGGGTACCCTGCCTTATTAGATCTTATTAGGTTTTCCAGGAGATCTCTTATCAGATAAGATAATCTATGATAGAAGATGAGATGCTCTCTGCAGGCCAAAATGCTCCCCTTTATATATATAAATACAAGAGGCTGTGCCAGCCAATCAGAGGGGTGGTGACTTACAAATTCAGGCACAATCACTTACTAATTCCAGGCACATGTTGACAAACCTAGATATATTAAAGGGAAGCACTTTGAGCAGATGAGTTCAAATTTGGGTTACTTTGCTCAAGAGGCTGGGTATGCTGTGCAGGGCTGTACAGACTAATGGAGACAAGGTCACATGATAGCTAGAGGTCACATTATCACTTTGTCTGACTAGCACTTAGCTAAGTAATCAAGTAAATAAAGAGAAATCAAAAGAATAGTGAGCTATGTACAAATATGTAGGTATAAAAATACAGTATGACTAGAGAGATTAATGAATATCTCAATAACCAGTGGGTGGAAAAATCTAGAAAAATAGGGGTGGGTAGGTCATGATAGGGCTATCTTTTCTTATGATGTCAAAGGATATGATTCATAGGGAGCTGTGGAAATTCCAGTTCTCAAGTGACTCATTTCCTATATGCATGCATGAAACTGGTTTCATGCAAGTCAATAGTACTGGCACAAAAAGCCCATGGCTTCTCCAGCCTATCATTGAACAAAATAAAGTAACTCATCAAAGATGAGTACATTAGACTGGGCCAAAAACGCAACAACAACATGCCGCCTAGACCCACAATCCATTCTCCACAGGAAGACAGCATGGCACCACAAAAACCTAAATGGCAAATCACAAAAAAATTCAACTCCATTAATAAGGCATGCAGTGTCACTCCAATGGTGCAAGGAGACATCCTAGCAAAACAATAGTCCTTTTTTTAAAAAAAATCCTTTTATTGTCCATTATGGGGTAGTATAACCCTATGTAGGACACTACAGAAACAAAAGTGGAGCCAGGAATAGACTACAGACACCTATGGGAGTAACTGCCAAACTAAATGAGAGACTAACTATTCATATCTAAACATACACCTGGCCACTGAAGTGGACAAAGAGGTGAAGGGAAGCTAGAGAGCAGTTGTAGAAAAAAGGAAGGTAAATGACAGTAATGCTGTCTCATTGGACCCAGCTTTGGTGGTCCAGGACCAGCTATATGGTTTGATTGCAAAGGAGAAAAGGACAGCACAAGGAATGGCAGGGGACGAGTAGCAGACACAGAAGGTGCCTTTGGAGAATAGGTGGTACCACCTTCCAACATCAAATAGATGGAGGAGGTAGGAGACACTGGAGTCACAGCAGTGACAAGGCCTGTGGGTGGGAGTTCCCATGGATGATGGTTGTGGTTGTGGTTCAAGGAGCATACAATAGTCCATGACAGGCCACAAGTATGTTTGTATCATTGATTTCACATCCAGCTTCTATGCAATCAGAGTGGAGAAGAAAGATCAGCCAGATTTCTATATCTACATATACAGAAGGGCATGAATACTACTGCTACTACAGAATGCCAATGGACAACATGGGAGCTCCAGCATGCTTCACAGAACTGATAGTTCAAGCATTTCAAAACATTATGCTCAAACTCAGACTTGATACTTTTGTAAATGACAATGAAATGGTAGGTAACTTTGATGATCTTTGAGGACACTTATGATACTTCTTTGAATGATGTCAAGAATTGGACCTATCCATTTCCCTGTCTAAAATCTGACTATTCATGCCAGAAGCAATTTATGAAAAGGCTCAAGTAGGTGCAGATGGCATCAAGATGGACATTGCAAAACTCAAAGTGATTACTAAGTGGCCAATTCCTACCAACCTTCATATCCTCATGAAGTTCTTGGATCTAATACATAGGTTATTTTAGATCACTATCAAAGACTACACTCATATTGCAGCACTCCTCATGGATCTACAGCAGAACCTTGACCTACCCCAACCAGTGACAACTCTAGGAAAGTGGAAATACAAGCAATTTCTGCAAGATAGGAACCTAGACACTTACTGAACTTCAAGATACACCAAGGCCTCCACACAACTCAAACATGTGCTTATGTCTGGGCTAGTACTCCACACACCTAAGTTTAATAGTATGCCCTTTATTTCAACTACAAATGGATGTAAAGACACATTTGGAGCTATTTGTCCGAATGTCACACCTTGATACTTACTAACAGGGAGACAATCACACATACTCACCCTATCAGATCTACATCAAAAAGAACCTCCCCTACAGAGAAGTGATACAACTGTACATGCTAGAATTCACTACTCTCAAATTTGGCATGGACCATTTCAGTGACATTACATGGAGTTTTTCCATAGAGGTTGTTGAAACAAACTGCATTGCACTATGTGACATTATGTGTAGTAACAACTCATCACTGTCACATGCACAATGAAGAAATGGTATCTCCACTCACTATCTTTCTGACATCTACCACAGATTGGAAAAATCAAACAAAGTAGCCAATACCCTTAGCTGTAAATTTACCAAACTTACCATATGAAAATAATGATGGCAGCATGTGAACTGTAAGTGAAGACTTAGTAGGAGACCTCATTACTGTAGTTTTCGGCTAGCTTGGTGGCATGGGAATTTTAGTAAAAATTCGACACCCGTCTTCCTTCCATCATAGCGCCCCGACGCTTCACTGGAATTCGACAGAAAAGATACCAATCAACTCGGAACACCCCAGAGAATGCATCCCTCTTGGACTGGTGAAGAGATAATGACGCTTTGGCATTTCGATTTTTGAGATCGCCGGGATCTTGCTGTATGTCTACATCGAGCTCGTATGTAGGATCCAATCGCTGAAAAACATGTAGGAGACATGCCTCAAGGTCGACAAACGGGCTCTGAAATTCAATGGGCTATTGTACGGCTCTCCTGAATGTTGGATCAAGAACATGTTTCTGCAGGACTCAATGTATCAACTCGAACTGTCCAATGAGTCCTAGCTCATTTTTGTGCTTACGGGACAGTCCCGAATGAAGACAACCAACCTGCCAAACGAGACTGATCCAATAATCAACATCTTCGAGACATCAATGTTGAGGTATGTCATCCACAACACTGATGGATTGATTACTAAGGACGTCCAAACTACTACAGTTTCTTCTAGGTACCATCGAGAAAGCTCCAGATCTATACTTGGATGAACTCCAAGAGATGTTGGCGGTATCAGCCGGTATTCAGGTCTCACGCTCCACTGTTTGGAGAACCCTTCGCAGGAAGGGATTTACCATGAAAAAAGTGAGTGACTAACCAAATCCTTTGTACTTAATTTTTACTCTTCTAGATCACGCGAGTTGCAGCAGAAAGGTCTGTGGAAAAACAACTTGAATATCATGTGCGAATTGATTTGTACCGGCCTGAACAGTTGGTGTTCATTGACGAAAGTTCTGTGGATCGTTGTATGACTTATTGTGGCCATGCTTGGTCAATTCGGGGCACAAAAGCACAGTGGAAGGCTTTCTTTGTGCGCGGTTGGCGGTAAGTCCATATTTCAAGTCTGTAACCATCACTGATAATTTGTAGCTTCTCCATTTTACCCACTATTTCGCTCTATGACGGTATCTTGCACTGTGACATAGTTGAGGGCTCATTCCACAGTAACACGTTCAAACAATTCATTGAGCGATTACTTGACAACATGCAGCCATTTCCTGCCGCAAGCTCCGTTATCGTAATGGATAATTGTCAGATTCACAAGCACCCAGATGCTCAGAATCTGATTCAAGATAGGTACGATGAGATATTATTATGCAAACATGTGAACATGAACTAATATTATGCTGATTTACAGAGGCATGCGTTGTGAGTTTCTACCGCCTTATTCCCCTGACTTCAATTCGATTGAACTTACATTCTCTGCGATGAAGTATCATCTGCGTAGGAATGGTAAGTATGCTCGAATGGTGATGATGGAAATGTCAGATGAGGACATCTATATTACTCTTATGAAAGCACTCTACACCATCACGCCTGCAGATATTCAAGGATGGTATGGACATTGTGGTTACATATGATCTGTTGTCTACATACTAGTTTTTGTTTTCCATATGAAATATCATCCTTGTTGTATGAACCTCTTGAATCAGAACATCGCTGGCATTTTGTACCATGACTCGCCTATCAATCTCAACTCACGATAAGTTCAAAGTTTTCTGCTGCCACTGTGCACACCCGGGCTGTACATGGCTCATGATACCTCATCAATTAGCATCCTCATGCTGTTCTATGTAAGAATGAGGTCTGGACTTCATAGTGATGACTGATTACTCCACAGCACAAAACAAGTGGCCGCATGTAAATACGATGGTCCGTGCCCTTCCATTTCTTGCACCCAGACCATAACCTGTTTGATACCATGCCCCCAAGGCAGAGAGCTGCCAGTTTCACTGTTGGGGGCGACTCTGCAGAGTCACGTGCTGGCCAAGAGCTTGAAGCCTCTCAGGCCCGGGCTGACACAGGTAAGATCTACTCTATCCATTGCTGACAATGTACGTTACTCAGTCTGTCACTTTTTAGGCAAGAAAAAGTGGGCTGCCAGGGGCCTGTTCACGGTGTCGAGCACACAAAGTAAAGTGTGAGATACCCCCTGGGGCCAAAGTCTGTAACAGATGCCAACAAAGCGGACTCTCCGACATATGCAAGCTCAAAGGGACCACTACAAATATCAGCATACTGCCAAGTGAGCCTCGGGTCACATGGGGCAAGCACCGTTCCTGTGATACACCTACTTCTTGGTCCAGCATTCCCCCTATGTCCCAGCCTAAGGTTTCAACCAAGAACAAGCGTATACCGGAGAATATGGGCCGCTCTCAGAAATCCATAGCCCCACCTTCACAGAAACGTTACACGATCCAACCGGCCTCAGACGATGCCACACAAACTGCGTACTTGGATTGTATTACTGAATTTGATGAAGTTTATGGTCTCACGACTTTCGACGAAGACGATGAAGACGACGTGGACATCCCTGCGTTCCCCACAGAGGCACTCAGGAGTGCAGACCAGCTTTTGAGCATCATGACCACAGGGATGAGTGAAGTCGATTATATGGATGTTGACGATGGCCAGAGTGAGATGTCGAGTGAGAATTTCAACCTTGAAGATATACAGGACACATCTAACAACGAGGACTCTGATGTTGCACTCAACAACCTTCTTCAACAGCACCATCCTTCTAAACCTGTGGCAGCCGCAGCATCTCAGGCATGCCGAAAACAAAAGAAGCAGACCTCCAAGAAAGTCACCACCTCTGACGATGATAGTGGTAAGTGGCTCTTGTTCTGTCGAAAATCCCCATTCATTTTATTACTTTTCAGCCTTCGAAGTTTTTACCATTCAGTGCTCAGCCCCTCGTCCGGACGGTACACATGCTCCATTCAAATTGCTGTCTACTGTCACGCTTACCGCGCTCTGCGACATTGTTGCTGAGAAGATGGAATGATACCCTAAGGCAGTCCGCCTCCAGTACCGTCTGGACTCTGACAAGGCGAAGCAAGCATCGACTTCAATCCAAACGGACGACGAACTTGATATATTCATAGGACGTTTGCAGGATCTCATCGTGCCTGGATGCCTACCCAGCGGGCGTAAGTCGACTTGCACACCCAAGAATCCAGTGGTCCAATTTGAAGATGCTGCCTCTCTTGGCAATGGCAGTTCCTCTCACCCCAGCAAAGGTGTAAGTATGTTTTGTTCTCCATTCTCCTGACTCTGACTTTTTTTCCGAAAGGCTCAGGCACAGCATCTGGCACAACCAAGCAAAAGACAACACCTGCCAGCTCTGCTGACCCAGAGCTAGATGGAACCAGTCGCTGCCTCAAGCTGGTAGGAAAGCTTCAAGAACGATGGAAGTGCAAGATCCACTCAAAAGGCACCGACAAGTGGTGCTACAGTCCCAGCAGCGGCAATATCTGCCAAACGCTGACAATCAGCAACTTATCGTTCTGGACTATACAGGTTGTATGTATTCTCTTGCTACTATTCAAACTCACTTTACTGATGCGGTATATTGATCAGATGGAAGGTTTAGCAACAATCGACGAAAAACCAGCAAGTCTCATACTCGATAGTGTATCACGCGCCCGGTCATCACTCAACCAGCAGGGTGACATGCCAATGGGACAGCCTGGCTTCCCAGTCAGGTACGGATACCCCAGCTACCCCCCCTCCCCCCCATTTTCGTTTTACCACAGTGGGGAGTAGGTCCACAAGGCACCAGATTGCCAGGTCAGCCATCCGCCCCAGGCCAATCAGGGCTCAGTGCACCAACACCTCAGAACATGCGCTCAGTCTCACCCGCTCTACTCAAGCCTGTCCCCAGACTCATTGAATGGTTCTCGTATCTCGACACACATGGTGGGAGGAATAAAAATGGTGTTGTTTACTCACAATTTGGACCTGTTCTGAGGGCGAAAGGCTTTTCTCACCTGAATCACCTCAGCCACAAGTATATCCAGTTATCAGATCTCGAGGACTGGCTTGGGATTGAGGTTGGCACGGTGATTGATATTTTCGAGTATGCTGAGGAAGATCTTGAGGCAGCAAGGGCAGGGACTTTGGTGCTCCCTAGTTTCAAAGCTCTTGATGAGTAGATAGTTTGTTTCTGATCGTTACATCTCATTCTATACATCATATGATTTGTCGTGACACAGCCTCAGTGTGATTCAGCCTCATGGACGGGCAAAAACATTCGTGTTCACACAAGTTCCTACGACAATGGATTGACAATTCTGAATATATTCTGAGTGAAGTCATCCCCAAAGTACAGACCACCGCACCCTCAAAAGGGTATGCTATATCATTGCTACACAGTTCTACTACTTCCTCAGACATCACCTATTGATGTCCCAATCCTCGAAACAGACAAACACTTTGACTCTTCAGTAAGAGGGTTTATGGCTAAATATGATCTGGATCCTTTCACTGGTGGTGGCATGCACATGTGGAGGGGCAAATGGAACCCAACCATTTCAAGAATATATCGGAATCTCCTCAGTAAGTATCTGCCCCTCACATCGCAGCTCTGCAAAACAGGGCCACCAGATATGACCAAGGGATGAGGGTGGGCGGAATCAAGTGTTCTGATTCTGCAGGAGGAGTTATTGAGGGCTGGATCCTACAAATGAGCTCAATAGACACATACCACAAGATCAGCGACCCCCGAAAATCGAAACACCAAGATGTTGTTATCTCCTCAGCGATCCAAACAGGGTGCACTCTCTAGGGTATCCTGAGTCGATTGGTACCTTTTCCGTCGAATTTCAGTGAAGCATCAGGACGCTATGATGGGAGGAAGATGGGTGTCGAATTTTGACTAAAATTCCCATGCCACCAAGCTAGCCGAAAACTACAGTAAGACTCATAAATGACCTGTTTATGATATAGCCAAAATCAGATATTTTATCATTATGTACATCCTTTACTAATAAATTCCTCGCCCTAGAAGTCATTGACACCATTCATAATTTTGATGGTAACAAATCAGACCACATGAGGTGATATGCCAAATATATGCATGTAACTATCACATAGAGGATGGCCATCTATGGTGCATCACAAAAGGACATTCAGTTTGGGTCAGGACCATGGTAGAATGCATCTCGTAGGAGGAAGCTATATACACAACACATGGACACTGGAGTTATTTCAAATCAAAATGTTAGACTCAGTCTGAAGTTTGAAATCAGATCAGTTGATACAAATCATGATACTCTAGTATCTGCAATATAAGCTTTTTGGCCCCTTGCATCTGTAACAGCTGTTAACTTGCAATTATGCTTGATACATTCAATCTTTTTATTTTCTTCACTTTCTCGAGGGTAGATTCTCTTATCAGACACTCTGGACATGTGCCATTCCTTTATCAAGCACACAGATCAGGTGCTATCCCTTATCAGACACCTTGAACAGTTGTTATCTTCTTATCAAGTGCACTGGACATGCACAATTAAGTTATCTATGCACACAGACTGCAATCAACTCACATTAAATATGTGACCAATCTTATCTCTTGATTGCTGGCAATCTCTTCTAATCTCTAGGTTGGTCTGGACCATCCTTCTATGTTTCACATCTTCATACCTTCACCTCCTCACCTCCTCACCCTGTAGTATGGCTATGCCTCCTTTTCTAATCATTTATGAATCTTCTGATCACTTATGACTCTTCCATTCCTGATCTATCCATCCTAATCCTGCCATTCATCTTCTGCCACATCATGCTTCTTCATTGATGATCTTTCATTAATTTATGATCTCTGCCACACCCTCATGGTCAGGGTCATATTTCCATTCTATTTCTTTCCATGCTTTCCTCTCATGTTATGCTTTCATTTCATTACTGTATTGATACACCCAGTCTTGCCCTGCTTGAAGTTTTCCCTTCTGCTCATTAGGCTGACTCACTTCCCTCTCCCTATCTTTATGTGGTTTGATTCCCCAGAACTATGTATGTCACTAAGAGGTTAGCTATCAAGTGTAAGCAAGCAGCCTTAGCTAGAGCTTTAGGTTGTTTCAACACCTGCATGCACTGATGGATCCCATCATGCACTGACATCCATGCAAACTTGTCATTGCAGATTATTTGTTATTATCCAAGAGCAAAGGAGGGTCCCACTCTAGACTCCTTCTTGTTGATGTTTTCTCCCAATATGTCTGTGGCTTCAAATTCAAACATCACTGCATAGCAAAAACTATGTTTACAGGACTCAACTGTTTAGCATAATCCTATCTTCCATATGCTTTATCATATCATATATATATATCACAACCATCAGTCCCCCTCTAGTTCAATGACTGATACTCATCTTTCTCAGATCAAACCCCCACTTTCAGTGCTTTAATCAGAGTTGCACACTTGTGAACCCTGAGCCTCTCTAAATGGTTCATTTCCCTACCATTCAGGAAGCATGCAGACATGCCCTTGCCAAAACATCTGTGTTCCTTTTGTATTGACCCCCAACCATTTGTACATGAAGCTTCAACTTTCCTGAACAACACCCCACCTGTCTGTGCCATTTACCTTGGCAGGCACAAGCACTTCATCCCAGTTGTTTTCTGTGCACCCAAATGAACAGAATGACTAGTTTGACACCTTCATTGAGCACTTCAACAAAGTGCTGCAAGTCAAAGACACAGGCACCATCTTATGCAGCATGTGGCAATATGAAAGTGGTTGCCATGGAAAATATGATAATAGCTGCCTGCTTGGGCTGTGAAGGACTCACACATGGGGCTAGCTCCATGTCCTTGAGTGCAGAAGGTGCCAGCACCTAAGCCCTTATAAAGCAGATGCCTGGAAGGTTGCACTCTGACAGATAAAACTAAGAGATCACTTCCCCTCTATTTCAATTGGTTTTTACCACAGTTTCATCATAGGATATCTCATGCCTTGCCATGTATAGATCTCCTAAATAGTACCTCTCTTGCCATTTATGAATCTGAATTCAAGAATATTATAGATAAATAATTGACTAAAGGTTGGTAAAACATAGGGCCTTCCCTTTCTCAAAGATAGAAGCCTTCCTAGGCTTTTTTCAATCTTTCCTCCTCTTACTAATACTAAAATCCAGAAATCCCAGCAAATTCCACCTATTACAGAATTTCTTGTTCCCCATCAAGACATCACCTCATTTGCCTAACCAGGCCATCAATACATAAAGCCATAACCATAGAATTCTTCCCATGCACCTGGGGTAAGTTCTCAACAATCTATCTTCTATCTTCACACCTCCCTGAAGGATCACAGGTTGCAATGCATAATGTAGCATACCACACAGTTCCACAGCACAAATGACAAATGGCCAGCAACAGCAATCTGAATCTCCAGTATAACTGCATGCGTTCTGTCATCCATTCAATTTTTGCCCCACCAGTTCTCTTTCATCAAAGAGCTTCTTCCAATGCCAATTCTGGTGTTGTAATTGATATCACCATCAGGAACTCCTTATCCACACTCTCAATATTCTCCTTCCTGAAAACAACAATGTCATACTCCATGGAGAGAACACCAGAATCATGGAGGGGTGGCATGTTAGCAAGCAATGCAACTGAGTAGTCAACACCATTGTCAAACATATTCACTCTTTCCTCAGCCCAGTGCCACTTGTATCCATGGTGTTGTAACATACTACATTCCCAGCAGTGACAACCCAGCTGACAAATCCCTCAGATGGCTCTATGACTCTCAACACCTTTTACTCCCAGCCATCCCACATCCAGAGCACCTTAGAAATTTCCTCTCAGATGCCACCGATCTACTCTCTGCTCAAGAGCTCAGAGACATACAGAAAGGAAAGTACTCCACCAGTATCACCAGAGTATTCAGCCAGGAATATGCTCAATAGGAGGCAACTGAGGGATCTAGAGCTGAACTCAGTGCAAAGACAAGCTGGTTTGCAGTGTCCTCCAAAATAACAGTTTCTAATCCAACATGCTTTGACACTACATTAACCTCCCTAGCTGACATCAGAGGATTGCCTGTCATAGTGCCCAAACTATGACCATATCCATCTAATCTGCAACCTCTACTCTCCCCAAACAGTCCCCACTACCTCACCAAAGACAGACTGCATCTTTGGATGCCCTCAACTTTGATGACTATTTCCAACAATGTCCTCAACCATATTTTAGAGGTCATTAGAGCTTTGTGGGTGGACAGCATCAAAGTCCTCTATGGAAATGCCCTGCTCACATACCACATCTACTACAACCCCAATGGACCCATCCCAGATCATGAACACTGCCCAATCTCAGGTATCCTCCATCACCATAGACAACCTAAAAATCATACATGCCAGCCTTAACATGAATAATCCATATAATGCAGCCATGTATGTGTGCATAGCAATAACCCTTCTCCCTGAAACAGCACTTCAAAACCATCTCTATGTCAACCCAGCCCCACCAAATATCCATCTCTTCACATGAAAGCACCTCAGAGGTGGGCTCTGCATAATGAATGAACTTGCAGTTATCACCAAGTGGAACAACCTTTCAGATCTCAAAGGTCACAGTCTCCACATGGGAGCCACCACCTTCTATTTGCTAAAAGGGGTACCTTTCAATGTGGTCAAAGTAATCAGGTGATGAGCTGAAGATTCATTCATGCTGTACTTGAAAGATCACGCACTCATCCTTGCACCCATTCTTCAAGCTGACCAACAACTATTCAACAACTTCATGTGAATTGCCATGCCACTGGTATGCTAATGATATGTAGCCTTGCTCCTTGTGATCAGGTCCCAAGCCTTGCTGGGCACATTGCCAAGCTCCTAGTAAGAGGATACACAGCTCACCTTTTCCCTAGCAGGCTAGAGGCAGCCTTGAGCCAGAAACCCTGCAGGTTTTCACCCAACTGCACACAACATCGCAGCAAGGACAAGGACTTTTCATTCTGCCTTTTTCTTTCCCCCTCCACCACTTTGTACTGAGTTAGTACCCTAACTCGAGTAAGTGAGTCACCATCATGTAGAATGCTTCCTACATCAATGGTCTAGTACAAAGCATGAATGGCCACTTCTTCAGCCATCTGTGCCACCTCTGTAATCCAGCACCAAACAAATACAATGACAACATGACTCATCCCACAATGACAATCTCCACCTCATGTATGTTGCACAACAACAACTTGCCACCACAGACCTCACAGTAGCTCATGTAATCAAGCAGAGTGACCTTTAACAACAAGGTCTTGCTCTTACAGAAGGGACTGGTCGCTTTCTGAAAAGGCACATTTATGACAACATACTGGACTACATGATATCAACACTATGAAAAATATTACCCAAGTAGTCCACACACCATGTAAAGTTGTTGACCACATCCAAAACTCCTATCACCTTGAAACCCTCAAAGGCATGCCCATATCTGGACTATTCCATGCATGATGCTTGTGAATGACCATTGCAATGTTCATGGAAAGTACACACACAGCCAAGGTTGCCTTGGTTATGGCCCACTGGGATATGTGGGCTCATGCATGTGAATATCTCTACATGCCTGACATATGGTCTTTCCCAGTGACAGGTGAAAACAAGATTATACCAGTGGACCATGCATGTGAATATCCAAGACCCGGTACATATGGTCTTTCCAACTGTGACAAATGCAAATAACAATGCATTAGGGGATGCATATAAAACCTCCCCAGCTGGAGTGGCATTTCATATCTAGCTCACCTTTCTAACCTTCCTTCATAGTGGTTTTTTGACCAAAACAATCATAGGTAGCAAAAGAAGAGAGTAAGTTTTCCATTCATATCAATAAACATGGACTTTATTGATTTACCTCAGATTTCTGTGACATGGATGGCTATGAAATACTTCTTGCTAGTGCACAACCTCAGTATGCATGAATTCAAGTACAAAGGTGCTAACAAGTATATAAATCTCGCTAAAATAATCATGCCAAACTTGATGTTTATCAATAGTAGAGTCCCTATATACTTTCCATCCAATGAAAGCAACTGGAGGAAAGCCCATGCATACATGACACATCCTCATGCACCCTGCAAGGGTGGTGGGGCCATTGGATTCATGGCCCTCAGCAGTGGTACTTTATGTTATAGTAAATGCAGCCCATGTTGGAGTAATGACAAGACATAGTAGTTCACAGGGGGCACACTTATTGCACCTAAGACTTAATACCAATTCATAAGCATCAGCTTTAAATCTGGTTCAACATGGCTGGCCAATTTAGAGATGCACTAGTAAGTGGCCATTCCCCCATGGGGGCAAGAGCATACATGCATGACAGAAACCATGTGTTGCTTGTAACTAGGCACCGAGGTGGACATGCAACATCCACTGATCAAGCGGTATATTCACAGTTTTCATTGTGTTATTCAGTGCAAATGCTGCACGGATATAATCCAGATGTGAGACTCATTTAACATGAGTTTATAAAACATTGAGTGATCTTTGCAGGCACACTGTCATCCACCACCCACATCATGCCAATCACAAAATGGAACCCAGCAAACTGCATTGTAGACATGAGATGGACCATCTCATCTAGACTCTCTTTGCCCCCAACAATTGTATGGTAGGCTACACAAATTTGTGATTCATCCAGTTTCAGATTTGGAAGGTCATGACACGGTCCTTGAGGCATTGAGCAATGGTATCTAGTTCCACACCTACAGAAGAGAGTTCAATCTGACCCATTGCATTGGCTTGGCCAATGGCAATGAAATACTTCATGGCATTGCAGGCTGGCTCACCATAATGTGGCTGAGATCGACAGGGATCGCCCACAATACTCCTTCTGCTGTCCCAATGTCAGTACTGTGCCCAGATGCTGTCTTGTGATTATTAGGAGGTAACAGGTGTGGAAGCGAGCTAGTCACTTGGTGGGTCGACTCAGGAAGCTAGGACTGGTGTCCACTGTGAGTAACCAAGGAGCAGGAACAATGGGCTCCAGGATGCAGTGTGCTTGCAGGTAAACAAAGGTAAACAAGTGAGCCACAGTGCGAATAGAAATACTCCAAGTCCAAGCAGTATGAAGCGAAACTTATCAGGAGTGCGGAATCACCAAATCTAACATAATGAGCATGGGGAATCACTTGGACGACGTTATAAAATCAAGTAAGCACTAGGTAAGTGCAGTATGAAGTGAAACTTATCAAAAGTGCGGAATCACCAAATCTAACACTCCCCCCCTGAGTACGCACTCCCTCCCAATCTAGCCAGTCCCAACATCTGACAGAACAGCTGCACCTTCACTCGAGGCAATACCTTGGTGAGCACATCAGCAGGCATCTCTGCAGTGGATACAAAAGTGGGAGAGATGTCACCCTTGTCAACCACATCTAGCAGCCAGAACCAGCGTAAATACATCCAGTTGCTTCATGCGTCCACGATTCTCCGGATGCTTGGCTACCTGGATGGCAGACTGGTTGTCCATGTAAAGTGTCTTAAGAGGTGGATGGAATAGCAAACCCAAGTTCCTGGAGCAACTGGCGCATCCAGACGATCTCTTTGCCAGCTTCACAAGCAGCCACATATTCCGCCTCAATTGTGGACAATTCCACCATGGGCTGGCGCTTTGACATCCCAGACACAACACCAGTTCCAATCTTGACTACATTATGTAGGCACATATAATAGACTGCAGGCGCTTGCTGCCCTTGTCCATGTCTGGAATCGTTGTCCTACAGCTGCCCTTGACAGCGCCACGCCCTACGAGCTCTGGAATGGCCGCAAGCTGGATGTTTCGCACCTGCGAGTCTGAGGATCCACTGCCTATGTGCATGTACAGAAAGACAAGCGCGCTGCATTGGTTATCCAGATGGGGTGGAAGTTCTACAATCCGACTACAAAGCGAACACTCATCTCAGAACGTGCTGATTTCGACGAACGCCCAACTAATAGTGGTATGACTCCACCACCCAGCTGTTCCGAAAGACCAGATGACTGGAAACCCGCCAAATCCGCCGTTTGCACCACCTGATCTCCCTGGTGATGTCGACGAAGATGAGCCAGTGGCAGCTCCAGAGGTGCAGCCTCCTCAGGGGGAGCTCCAGCATGAGGATGACGACGAGCCACCACCTCTCCCAGCTGCCCCAGTTGCACCACCTGCACCTCCTGTGACCCCCCACCACCCAGACCACCCAGCCCTATTGGCATTGGAGCTCGTCTACCTGTCAGGAATCGCCAGAGACCTCGTGACTGGTGGAAACTCAGTCCGGCGCAACTTGTAGACGATCCGGACGACTCTGACAATGAAGAAGTGGATACAGCCCAAGCAGAATGCTTGGCTGTGAGTTCTGTTCATCCTAGGTTTTTTGTAGATGCCATGCACAGGAACGACACTTCGGAGTGGAAACCAGCTGCTTTGGCCGAATTGGATGCCCACAAGACCAATGGCACATGGATCCTGGTGCCCTGCCCTAAGAATCGGCCTGTCATCGGTTGTAGATGGATATTCACGCAGAAATATCGCGCTGATGCCTCATTTGAGCGTTATATTATAGGGTCGTTTGGTCGCACAGGGTTTCTCCCAGCGTCCTGGCTTCGAAGTATTGCGCCAACTGTGCCCCTGCCCACTTTGCGCATCGTTCTTGCACTTGCTGCACTCCATGACCTCCATATCTGGTCTGTGGACGTTTCCAATGCCTATTTGAACGGCGAAATGGACTGTGACATCTATATGGAGCAGCCAGAGGGCTTTGCCCAGGGCAACCCAAAGGATGCTGTCTGTCTGCTTAAGAAGTCACTGTATGGCATCAAACAAGGCGGAAAGCGCTGGAATCGCAAGATGCGCACCACTCTGCAGTCCATGGGCTTCAAACAGACGTCCTCGGATGCTGCAGTGTATATCTTTGTCCGAGGTGATCTCCGCATCATTCTGCCTTTCTTTGTTGACGACATGACCTTCGCTTCGCCGTCTTTGCCAGCAATCAAGCAGGTGATTGCTGATTTGGGTGCCAACTTCAAACTGCGCGATCTGGGGCCGACAGTTGAGATGCTCGCCCTCTATGGAATGGCTGATTCTAAGCCTGTTTCGACGCCCATGACCCCTGGTTTGTGCCTCTCCCGTGAACAGAGGTCAATAGCCAATAAACACGCACTTCTCATAGTGAGGAGCTAGCGCATCGTGCTTATCCTTCTGCACATGCACATAGGCTGTGCAGCTCCATACCCTGAAGTGGGAGACATCGGGTAGGCGTAGCATTGTCCACTGTAACAGTCCGGCACCTATTCCAGACATGGACGAGAGCAGCAAGGGCCTCGCCCCAGAAGGCCATGGCAAGGCCAGACTCGTCCAACATAGCAATATGCGTTCGGCCAGGACCCGATTGGCACGCTCTGCAACACCATTCTGCTGTGGGCGGTTCCTGACAGTGTGTTAACGCTCGATGCCACTCTGGGTAGTGAAACCGAGCATGGGATTGCTCATATTCGCTTCCCTTGTCATTCCTCAATGTCTTCAACTTGCGCTCAGTCTGGTTCTCTGCTTCTCAGCAAACGCCTTAACTGCTTGATTGCGTCGAACACGTCGGATTTTTGCGCAACCAGTGGCTGCGAGGTGTCATATGAGAAGTGGCACTTGAGTCTGCATTCCAATCGATGTCAGCATCGAGCTGCAGGGGAGCGAGGGGATCAGAGGAATCACTGGAACGAAGACTTGCTGCAAATTTCCTGCGCGTTCTGCGATGTCCTGACCATTCTGATGGGCAATGGAGACCGAGTTGGCAGTAGCAGAGGCAGCAATGGAAGGAGAGGAGGTCGAAGCACTGTTGGACTGGTTGCCCTTCTTGCCCTTCCGCTTGGAGGACTTGTAATTCTCCCTCGCATGCTGAAAGGTGAAACACTTGCACTGACAATAGTCAGTCTTCACAGGGTGCACAAGCTGGTGCCTGCAGACAGGACAGAGTCGGAGGAAAGGGAGCCAGAGCCATCAGGGTGAGGTCGACAATTGATCTCTTCAGTCTGGAATGCTGCTTTGACCTTGACCTTGTCTGGATTAGTGAGCAGGGTGAGAGAGCAGGTGAAATGATAGTATTACCGCCCCAGAGCATGTGGGATCGTCCTAGTGCTGCCTGTCAGAGGTGCACTCAGAGTTCTGCTCAGGGGTGATGTTGAGCATGAGTTCACCAACAGCCTTAACCTGCTTGACATCCCAAGCCATCAGCACCAGCAGCAGGTTGCACCTCCTGGCCTTCTACCAGGTGCCACAGGACTTTGTGGTGAAGTAGAGCCTTCATTTCCTCGCTCCATGTGGTGTAGTTGTTGCCATCGAGGGCTTGGATGCGGTGGGATTGCTATTCAGAGGACATAGGAAGTATAGGGAGGTATGATGGATACAGGGGTCGATGTTTATGATAGGGGACTTCCACATGATCTCCTTGTAGTGAGCAAAGATGGCGATGGATGTGGACAAATGAGGGGTCGTTCCCATGCAGAATGAGCTGTGGAGTATGATTGGAGGAAGAATGCAGTCGATTAACTGAGTGGTTGTTGAGTAATGAGCACCATAGCACCCAGATGCTTTCCAATCGTGTAACAACCTCTGCTTGGGCAGAGATACAACAACAAGCTAAAGCAATGAAGAGAAGTGGAGGGTAGGTGTAATGAGCATGGGGGACCACTTGGGCGAAGTTAGAAAATGAAGTAAGCACTAGTCAGTGCAGTATGAAGCGAAACTCATCAAGAGTGCGGAATCACAATCTAACACTTGCATGAAAGTGTCACAAGCCGTGCCAAGGCAAGTTCTTATTAGGAGGTAACAGGTGTGGAAGCGAGCTAGTCACTTGGTGGGTCGACTCAGGGAGCTAGGACTGGAGTCCACCATGAGTAACCAAGTATATTGAGAGAGGTATAAAGGTATACAGACCTCCAGTGGAGTCCACTGTGAGTAACCAAGGAGGAGGAACAGTGGGCTCCAGGATGTAAGTGCGGTTGTAGGTAAACAAGGGTAAACAAGTGAGCCACAGTTCGAATAGAAACACTGCAAGTCCAAGCTCTGCTTGGGCAGAGACACAACAATCAGCTAAAGCAATGGGGAGAACTGGAGGGTAGGTATAATGAGCATGAGGAATCACTTGGATGAAGTTAGAAAATGAACTAAGCACTAGTTAGTGCACTATGAAGCGAAACTTATCAAGAATGCGGAATCACCAAATCTAACAGTTCTGTGCGATGCAACCAGTGCAGCAAGCAGAAATATTCCATTGAAGTTGAACATGAGTGCCACCATGGACTTCCCCTGATCCCCAGTGGCTGTGGCAGCGATGGAAATGCAGAGCAGTGAGGCATTCTCCCAAATGAGGAGCCATCACCTCAGGGATGCTTTGTGTGATTCTATGCTTTCGAGGGTTTCCAGAGTAAATGGCAGAGAGTGAAGGTATGTGCCCACCCTGTGCAGCAGCCCATTTATCGATGCCACCTTCACAGACAGATTCCTCTCAGCCAACCTCTGTACCTTGCCAGGACAGACACTGTATGCTTTCAAGAAAGCTTTCATATTTCCACAATACACAAGCCGCTACACCTGTGGCATGCCACAGGACAGGGAATTTTCAGAAGCAATGAGGGCCCAAGGTGCCATGCTTCCCACCCTTTTTTGAAATCATGTCCCTTTGGGAGTTTTACCTTTAGGACAGCCTTCTGCATCTGGCAGGAGGAATCACTGAGAGGACAGATGATTGCCAGGCTGGGTGTGGGGCATTTGATGGCTACTCAGGAAGAGTTCACACAGTGGGCAGAGGTGGAGGATGAACAGGGGAGGGGATTTTGTGGTTCTGCAGGTGAAAAGAGTGGGAAGGGTGGCTCACACACACCTTGAGGAGTGAGCACAGTGCATGTTGTAAGCTTCACTGTGTAAAGTGTAGGACCTGCCTCCAGTCGACAATGAAATGAAATGATGGTGGTTGCATGGACATTTCCCAACAGGCATGGCATTGTCATCATTGTCTTTATTATTTACACAGGGAGCATTGTGTGGGGGGAAAAGAAATTGTGTCTGCAGTCACCACATACTGCAAATGACATCATTAAACCAATGGGTGGCCATGCATAAATGTTCCAGTTCCTTGATGTTTACCAAATCAGCAACAATGGCCACCAACTGGCAAGGCAGCATGCAGGCAAGGGCTACATAGACATGATAAGCTGAGGGAAGAGCATCAATTAATTGGTGTATGTGCAGGGCATGTAGGACATATAGCATGACAGGTGGGCAGATTGAATGGAGAAAGGGGCAGGTTCAACAAAGATGTAAACATCATTGGCTTTGTGCAGCCCCCTTCTATCGACAGAATGACCATTGTTTCCAGTGGCAGGCTAGCCTAATTTGTTCTGTGGACTATTAGGAGGTAACAGGTGTGGAAGCGAGCTAGTCACTCGGTGGGTCGACTCAGGGAGCTAGGACTGGAGTCCACTGTGAGTAACCAAGTATATTGAGAGAGGTATAAAGGTATACAGACCTGGAGTCCACTGTGAGTAACCAAGGAGGAGGAACAGTGGGCTCCAGGATGTAAGTGCGCTTTTAGGTAAACAAAGATAAACAAGTGAGCCACAGTGTGAATAGAAACACTGCAAGTCCAAGCTCTGCTTGGGCACAGACACAACAACAAGCTAAGGCTATGGGGAGAAGTGGAGGGTAGGTATAATGAGCATGGGGAATCACTTGAGCGAAGTTAGAAAATGAACTAAGCACTAGTTAGTGCAGTATGAAGCGAAACTTATCAAGAGTGCGGAATCACCAAATCTAACATGGACACCCAACTGACTGTATACCAATAAGGCTTATCCATCTGAGTCAGGAGTTGCAAGAGTCTAGCTGATCTCATCTCCACTTGCTTTTTTTGGAAATTTTTATGGGGATACTTCCCTGGAGACACTTGCCTTTTTGGCAAGTTTTTGTGGGAACACTTGTTCTTTTCAAAATTAGGGTGGGGACACTTTTTTATGCTTGAGGACTCTTACTTTGTTTAGAAACTAGATTAGGGATTTTTTGTTTTGGGATGTCCCCCTATATATTCTGAAGCAAATTTTAAGCTAAGTACAGCCATGATGGTTGTCATTAACTTAAAAGGAAATATTCATCTGAGTTAGGAGCTGCAAAGATCTAGCTCTATCCATTCCCACTTGCCTTTTTTTCACCCATAGGATGGGAACACTTTTTATGCATAGAGACACTTGTCCTTTTTAACATTATGTATGGGACACTTGCCTCTTTTGGAAATTAGGATGTGAACACTTTTGTGATGCTTGAAAACACTTGCTTTATTGTATTGTTAACTACCTGCATCATTGTGCACCATTGGAACAAAACTGTTAGTTCACCACACAACCACTACTGTGGTGGATATAACATTGGGCTTAATAGCCAGCCCACTATCCCAGCTCTGCCTGCCCTAGTGTGTCAAAGTTGGCCCTTTTGGTACAACAAACCTGTGAGCTTCTCACTGCAGCCAGCATCCTCCTGCTTCATTTACCCTGCAGTGAAAGGACATGCCTTCCTGCACCAGCATGCCAGGGTTGGCCTTTCTGGTCTGGCACATCCACCAACTTCAGGTCACATAGACCTATCTTATCAGTGGGTTTGCAGAGTGACAGCTGCCATTGCAGATGTAGCATTATATTTAGTGGCATGTCTCACTTACCTGAACCTGTCCTAGCTGATATCATAGTAGGTCATATTTGTTCAAATCTCCTTTGCATATCTGCATATGCAAGTGTGTCCTCCAGTGCCCCCTTCAGTGAGTGTGCACCTCACACCTTTCACCCATCATTTGTGAAAGAACATGCACTGCTGCACCAGCATGTCAGGATTAGCCCTTCCAGTATAACAAATCTGTGGACCTTTTGCAGCCCCAACACCCTTCTGTGTTACTTACCCTATGGTAAAAGGATGTGTGTTCCTGCATCCACACCTGCCTTATATGTCCTACCTTCTCTTGTGGGAAGTGTATTCCAAGGTTGGCCCTTCTGGTGCAACAAACCCACAAGTTTTCCTTGTGGACAGGAACCTTGTACATGCATGCATTAATGACTCACATCTGATGGCTCCTCTTGGCGAGGGGACATGTGCATTTGATGCCCCTTCCAAACAAAAAGAGCAAGCCCAGTGACTCCCTTTTCTATGGGAATGAATGGCCTGAGCTGGAATTCACTGCTTACCACATGACAACAGCAGTGGCAGATGCAGCATTAAGCCTGAACCTGGACACTAGTCAGTCACACAGTATCCAGTAACCTGGACACAACAGCCAACTTAACAGTTTGGTACAACATGCCACACATAGTAAAGCTCATTCACCAGCAGGGTGGGCCATACACCTAGTGTCAGATGGAGGTTTTTTTTGATAATAAGGATAGATTCTGCAGAATATCTTCCTCTACCATGTTGCTACAGTATTGGTGACCTGGATCCAACTTTGCTACACAATTGTCAATTGGCTGTTGACTTGGAAAGCTTGGCATGCTGAGCTGTGAATGAAAGATGCTCCTGTACCACAGAAGCTTGCCAGGACATACTACAGCTACAGTGGAATATATTTAATCAAATACCTCAACATCTAATGCCTCATTGTCAAGAAGCCTCTTTCATGAGATGTTGAAATATGACTCTGACAAGCTTAATGTTTTCAATGAATATTTTTATTCATGACAACTATGATTGACTCTGAATGGACATTGGTGACATTCTGAAAGAAATGCAGTTTGTTCTGGGGTTTGATCCAATTCATCCATTAAACAATGCTATTTTCTGTGATTTTCTCTGCTTGCACTTTGTTTTGAAGATGGAAGAGCATTATTCAATCTGGAAAAATGCAAAGCTCTTCATTTCCATGAATATAGTTGTATCCATGCCCTCTCTTTTGATGCAGGGGTGATTTTTTGGAAGAATTGACCACTTTGACTTTCAGGCAAACTTTGAGGTAGGCTTTCCAGAATTGCTGTGGTATAGCTAGTACAAGGCTTACAGATTCATGGATGATTTACCATATTATTACAGTTCTTAGAAACTTCCTGCAAATTGGCATGAAGAATACAAACTCACATTGGTTTTCCAGATCAAGGCATGGATTCAGCAACAAATAGTGAGGCATGCTTTGTGTCACTGCTGCTGAAATCCTTCCCTATTCCATATTTTACAGGCAATATGATCCAGAATCAAGGTATGTTTTAGCAATGCTCCACATACTCCAACAATAGCCAACTCCTCATCCTACATTACAAATTGAGTGAAGAGATGTTAACTGGGCAGTTGTAAGTCATAGTCTCATTTCACAGTATTTACAACCAGCTGAACTTTGTTTCAGGAAGGCTACAAGTGGACATTTTGTTAGACTTGGTGATTTCACACTTTTGATAAGTTTTGCTTCATACTGCACTGACTAGTGCTTACTTTATTTTCTAATTTTGTCCAAGTGATTCCCCATGTTCATTATACCTACCCTCCACTTCTTCCCATCACTTTAACTTGTTGTTGTATCTCTGCCCAAGCAAAGCTTAAACTTGTAGTTTTCCATTTGCATTGTGGCTCACTTGTTTACCTTTGTTTACATACAAGCCACACTTACATCCTAGAGCCTACTGTTTCTCCTTCTTGATTACTCACAGTGGACTCCAGTTCTAGCTTCCTAAGTTGATCCACCAAGTGACTAGTTTGCTTCCACATCTCTTACCTCTTAATAGGTTGGGAGGGACATAAACTTGCTGCATGCAAACAATATAATTGCCATCTGCAGGGAATGCCACAGTGAAGTACAGTGCAGACAGATCAGACTGCATTGTCCACCAATCAGGACATGGGGATTTGAGTTCACTATGTGTAGTAGAGAGAGCAGAATACAAACTGACCCTGCATGATTTTATGATCTGGGACAATAGCACTAGAGTAAAAATCACCTGCAGGTGCTATAATTAGATCTTTGTAGTGTGTAAGCCCAAAGACCTTGATGGACTGCTTTTCAGGTTGAGCAGCATAGTGCCTGATGTCTTTTGGCACAAATATCTGCTGTTTGTAAAGCTGCAAGACCTCTTTGTGTAAGTTACAAAGCAAATATGAGTATTGATTTCATGTTGCTGTTTCTTTCACAATAATGTAGAACATATGAACTGGTCATGTGTGTAGCCTGACTGCAAAAATGTACTGACTTACTGTTATGACCACTGGTATTTACCCTTATTTTTTCTATATTTATTCCTATTTTTCTTGGCTTTCTACAAAGCTTTTCACTAAATAGCCCCTATTACACTTGAACTCCTTACCACTTGTTCAACTATGAACACGTGACTATTTAGTCATATAACATCACATGACAGCACATGACATCACATGCCCACATTCACATCACTTCTTCATGAGCCTTGCTGACATATGCACAGCCATGCACAGCCATGCCTCATATTATGCCTCATGTTCCTTATCTGTTATCTGTTATCTATGAGTCATCCCCTTATCTATGAGTCATGCCGACTCATGCACACACCCCTATGCCTCATGTCCTATGGCTATGCTTATCTTTGACTCACCATGATTCCTTATGACTCATGTCACAGCCTCACACTGCCCTATGGCTATGCTCGGTCCCACTTCTGACTCATCATGACTTATCTATGACTCACATGCACTGCTACCTACCATGTATAGAGTACCAAATATGTACAAACCCTAGGTAGTATATAAACCTCCAGGTAGACTGCCACTAGCTCCCCCAGTCTTGTCCTTCTGGAGTTCTCCCATCGACCCATCTGCACTTGACCAATAGGTTTACTAGTTAAACACCCAGTCCAGCCTCAGGTAGACCCTGGTGTTTCACTTACATTAATTGTTCATGTGTTTAGATGATGCCACTCAGAGATCCTGAATATTAGGATATTAACTGCTTTTATCTAGCTCATCTTCGGGTTGTTTTGCATGCCACTTATGAACAGACACATGAGCTGGGGCTCTGCACCATCCATATCAAATGAACAGGCTCTATGATAGCACCCAAGGATGTCCATATCCAAACTTCTAATTAGCAATACTTTTTGTTTCACTTCACCACCCTCAACAGCTGACCATAGATCCCCAGCTTGTGGATTTCCCATCTGATATGACTACTTTTATTTCATTTTATATTTTCACCATGACACCAACTAGTATTGTTATGCAACTCAGTCCATCATCCATATTTTTTGGAGTTGGCCTTGCCATTGTTCCTCAGAGTGGACTCCATTACCAATGTCTTGCTGTGAGAGAAGAAACAGAGGTTGGAATGTAAGAATATTTTATTACTGTTGGAGTATACCATGACTGCAACTGTGGCTCTTCACTCCTACTTTGACTTCCATGCCATCAAAACACAGAGTCAACAAAAGCTTCAAGCTGGCCCAACTAGCCACCATGATCTCATGAGAGTGCATATCTTCAAGGAGATGACCTACATGTCATTAGCAATCTTCATCTATCCTATCTTCCACTTCATTGTGCTCTTTTTTTCGACATGGAGAAGAAGGCAAGCATTTAAATATTTCCTTGTAAGATGCATATGGAAGTCCATAGCACTTGAAAAAATCATTCAGCTTCTCTGATATGCCTACAGACTTCATGCATGCCCATCTCAAACATCTGATCTTCCTAACCATGCTGATGCTCAAATTGATCAAGTGGTCCAAAATGCCAAGGATATTAGATTGCTTGGGTGGTTCAAGGCATATCAAAATTCTGATCTCATTGTTGCTTGAGTATACAATATGATTCTCTATATCAGGACCAAAATTTCAAGGGATTTTGTCTGGAATTCTCACCATGCTATATAAAAGATATGTCAATGATACAAGGTCATTGGATACCATGTATACTGCTTATTCAAATCAAGGGGAAATCTTTTACTTGCATCTTTTGCTCACTGTGATCAAAGGTAGGATTAATCATTATTGAAATGCATGTGAATAATTACCAATGTCTTGCTCTTATAGATGCTATCTCTTATGAAGATTTGAGAACTGTTAATGGTCATCTTTATGATTCCTTTAAAGAGGCCTGATTGTTCTTTGTGTTGCTTCAATTGGTTTGACCTCTCTTCTTCTTTCGGATGGCTGTATAGCCCACTCTCACTTCAAGATTCCTATTCCTATTAATAAAAAGAGTGCTCACAACATCCAGAAGGATGATTTTCTTTATCAACTCCTTTAGCAGACCTCTCTTATCATCTAGGATGAAGCAGATTTTCAACACCATATATCTTGAAATGTGTGGATTATACTTCGAGGGACTTCCTCAATAGAGAGCATCCATTTGAAGGCATTACTCTTTTGTTTAGTGGAGATTTCAGATAAACACTGCCTATTATTCAGCATGGATCAAGAGAGTATATTGTTCCAGCCACTCTACTTTAATTTTTGGTCTTTCATGAATGCTCACTATCTTTATGAAAACATATAACTTGACCAAGATCCAAAATGTGATGAATGGGCATAGCAGCTTCTTCACATAGGTGTCACTGATGGAGATTTTGAGCTTCCTGGATATATGCATTGTGGTGATGACATGCCAGTTCTCATCAATGCCATGTACCCTTAGCTTTTTACAGGAAATCAACATTCTCCTGAGCAATACTTTCTGAATTATACCATTCACAATTTCAAAAATCTTCAGGTCTATAAAATCAATGCCACCATCCTAGACTCTATTGCACCTCAGGAGAAGCTTACCTATCTTAGTGCAGACTCAGTCACTGATCAAGAATATCTCTATCCTTTGCCAGAGGTATTTCATACTTTCAACCCTTCTGGATTTCCTCTATATTAACTGGAATTAAAGATTGAAGCATGACTTATGGTGTTGTACAACCTGGATCCTATTTATGGTCTTTACAATGGAATCCACTTGAGGTTTGTTAGATCTACTCAGCAAATCTTGAAATATCATATATTGAGTAGAGATGGTGGTGACAACATGGTCATGATTCCTAGAGTGGCCCTTAACTTTAGGATGCTCTGGTTTCATTGTATTGCTTTCAATCTCCTATTCATCTAGCCTGTGTCATGACCATCAACAAAGGTCAAGAACAAATGATCAGGCATGTTGGTTTGAATTTAAATACTCTTATTTTCTCTCATGAACAGCTCTATATGGCACTTTTATACTATACTCATCCTAGAAACATCAAGGTTTTTGTTTTTGATAGGCTCAGAGAATATAGTTTGGAATGAAATATTTAGAAATCTGAAACTATAGTTTATTATGTTGTACTGGTGTAGAAAATCTCTGATTACATTTTTGTGAGTAATTACATATGTGTAACTGACAACACTTACCACAAGTGACTTACTATAAAATACATAATTGACAACTTTACTGACAATTCACTATAGGCATACTCTTCACTTTTTAAACCAATATAAGAAATCTTTAATTATGAAATAATAAGAAACACCACTTACATACTTCTTTCTATCCTGGGTCAATAGCCCAAACATAAGCCCACCTACTAGTATCTTTGGAAGCAGTGAAGGAATTGACAAGTTGTGGTGAGCTAGAGTCTTGGCATGATGAAAATGGTGGTAGTTACAGAGACTTGTTGAACATGAATAGAGGTGAATTTGAACATGTCATTGTCATCATATCTTAGGAAATATATAAGCTATTAGCTAAGGACAAACTTGTTAGGAATCCATCTGTGAATGGGCAGAAAATAGAATAGAACTCATATACAGCAGTGTTAGCTAAGCCAACTGCCAATCAAAAACTACATCAGAAAGGTCCTATGATAGGCATTTTCAACATGGACTGTGGTTTCTTTCCATAGTAGGAATTTCCATTACTTCTATCACAAGAGGAGTTATGAATGGCTATGGTGCTGGCTGCCCATGAATACCTATGAAATACATATGATCATGCTGCACATGTTTTGTATAGTAACAGAGCAGACCCAACTTGCATTGCTTTCCATGTGGACCAAAACTTCTTGAATGTACTTTCAGTACTCTTGAAACTTGCTTCCAAGAGCAAGCATCAAGGTAATATACTACCTATTGACTAGCTTGAAGGGATTGAGATATCATTTGCAGAGGTTATGGCCAGTCTTCATTTTCTTGGTACAAGTTTAAAGAGATGGTATTTTAATGCTCCATTCAAGTTAATCTGATGCAAAAGCACTGATGTTTAGTTGTTGTTAGTGGTGAGGAGCATATCTAAATTCCCCACCTTATAACACTCAAATGGACAAGAAGACATGAATGACCAAGACAACTTATTAATCTCAATTTCCTTCAGGAAGCTACATCTGTCCAGTGCTAGATTAGCTTCTTTGAGATTGCCAACATCTTGAACATTCATTGGGAAATACTGCAATTACATATACAGCAGCATGGCATTACAAATATTATTCAAATATCAGCAATGACAAGCTCAACAGTTTCATAAAAACATTCCAAACTGCAAAACCAAAATTTGAATTTCATTATCTAATGAGATTCTTGTGGCAGCATGATCTTTATGTTCAGTAGTGACATGTCTGGCATTTTCTGCATCATGTTGATGGACTGAATTGATGTTTGTAGAGAAGTCATATACTCAAGCAATGAAAGTACAAGATACCATGCTCAGATACATTGTGACATCTCAATGGTCATCATAAATTAATACATATGTTGGAGGTTAGTTATTCATGCACTTATTGACAGATACTGTCAAACTATAAGCTCTTTTCCTATCCAATTGTATACTCACTCCATCCAACTTTTGCTGAAATCAAAGTGAGTATGAACAATTGTGCATCAACAGTAATGAATCTATTCATGGATAAAGAAATATAACCTGCCATCTTGTGTTAGAGATGCAACATATATGGTAATGATAAGAGAAATATATCATGGGTCTTTTTTATGAGGCATGTAAATTTGTGGCATGAAGAAATATATGAGGTATACTGATAATCACTTCTATAGATCTACTTGCACCTCTCAAATTGAGTGACTATGAGTCAAAGTTGAAAGCCAATTTGTATAATATTGGAAGGATTTTTTGTGTAACTTAAGAGACTTCATGGCCTTGATGTTGATAAGATTGGCCACCTTTGGCTTCTTCAAGTGCTCTTTCTCAAGGCAATCAACAAAGATTGTAAAACATTCCAAAATGAATGGAGTCTTCCATACTTCACCTGATTAGTGCTAACTCTGAGTTGAAGGACCTTCTAGGATTTGTGTTTTCTAAGTATAGCAACACATAGTGTTTACAATGATTGGGCTGATGGTAAGAATTCAAATGAAGATGATTCTTACATTGTCACTAAAGGTACAAGTAGCATCAGAATTAGTGACAATTTGTCACAAGTTTGTGCAGACCAATTATGGAATGTCCATCATGAAGCCATTGAGATTCCTCAACAAGCATATTTGTTCACAGCTTGAGGTGAAGAAGAATTCTTCAGTATGCTCAATGTGGTTTTCAATGATAACATTATGCCTGAAGGTTATTTGATTACTCAAGGAAGAAATCAATGGAAATACTATAGAGATGATTGAGATATATACTTCCATTTGGGAATTATGGTGCAAAGTCTTTCACTGTATTACTGATGTACCCAGTCTGGACTACATAGATCAAGCTGTGGGTACAGGCAGTATAATTACTCTCTGTTATTCTGTTATTCAGACAGATGGTTGAATTTTTTAGAATGATCAAATAAAATACACTAGTCTTGAGTTGATGTAAAGTCATCAAGCAATTTTACAAAGTTACATGCATACTTTTTCATCTCATGCAGTCAATGCCAATTCAATTATTGCATGATTTCAAAGATAATCTGTTCACCAGTCATCCTTTGAAGTTATTAAGATATGAAGATGAACAATTATAGAGACTAGTACAAAAAACAAACACCTGAATGGCACCAAAGTCCATTAGTTGGTTCTAAAGCAAATGAAGCTCATGTCATATTTGCAAGCTGAGATGGTTCAGGCTGGATCAGCTGTTTACACATCACCATCAGTTGTGTAGCAAGTTTTGGAATTGTGTGGAAAAGGAGAAAGTGAGTCAAGGTTGTTGATGATGCTGTATGTAACACCATGGATAACTTTGAATAGCTTTTCCCACTTGGGCCACTTGTATGATTCCTTTACCTCTTTTAATGACTTTGGATCACCTCTTTCAAGATTAGTCTCAATAAATGCTTGATAAGCAGCCTTGGCTGATGATGTATGATTTTTTTTGTCATCATCATTGTCATTAGGGATCTCTTCCAAATCCAGAAATGGCTTGTTTAGCTGACTATAATCATAAGCTACCTTATGTTGAGTACTTTGTCTCAAGGGTTCAGATTCAGGTTTTTATTTTAGAGTACTAGTAGTAGGCTTATCTATACTAGATTTATTGTTTTTGTCTAGGTGTAGCATATCTATACTGTACTAGTCAACTTCCCCTTGTACTGCCTCTCATGTGTGTGAGAGTTTGATGAGTCATCATACTTATTTTGGAACTGATAGTTTTGAGAGATTTTTACTTGATGTGATCATGTATTACAGTATTTTACTGTCTTTAGGCTGTCTAGATATCCAATAAAAATATATGTGATACTTTTGAGTTCTAGTTTAGATAGTTTGGGCTTTCCCCTCAGGATCTATACAGGAGATTTGAGTTCTTTTAAGTGGAGTATGTCTGGTTTTTTATTGGATTACTTTTGCTTGCATGTCAAGTCAGTATTAGCACACATACATATATGACCTATTAAAAATATAGGCTGCATAGATAAAAACCTCAGGCTATAAGTATTTTGGTATACTGTGCACGATTATTATTTTGTGCAATAATTTTAAGAGCATGCAATCAAATCACTCAGCAACACCATTTTGAAAAGATGAGTAAGGTGCCATAAATTTGGTCTCAATGCCATAATCTTGGCACTATGTCAACAATATATGGTTGACATATTCTTTCCCATTATTGGCATGAAGGTACTTATCTCTCATATTCCAATGCATCTTTATATATGTCAGATATTATTGTACCTTTGTGGTAGTTTCATCCTTCATCCTCATAAACTGTACTGTAATATCATCTAGTATAATCATTTATAAAGAAAATATAATAGTTAACTTCCTTGATGCCCTTAATATGAGCTGGGCCCCACACATCAGTGTATGTGAGTCCTCCTGGTCCAGTAGCTTGGGTCTCAGTCTCTTTTGAAAATGGAACACATGAGTGTTTGGCCTAGATACATGCATTGCACTCAAATTCATGCAATTGTTCATCAATGTTGAAACTATTGACCAAATTTTTGTATAATGAAATTTCAAGACCTTTTAAACTAACATGGCTAAGCTTCTTGTGCCAGGTGAACCAATTTTCCATTGTGTGGACTATATTTGATGTTTCAGGCATGATAATCTCCACACTTAGGTACAATAATACAGTACATGGAGTTTGTGGCCTACAGCAAAGATCTGGCCATTCTGATTTAACAGTTTAATTTTTCCACCACTGATGATGGCTCAGCCACCAGCCAGCCTCATTGAGTCATTCTATTGACAATAAATTGATTTTCATCATGGAAGCATATAGGACATTAGTTAGTGTTACTACAAATGACTTTTCGTTCACCTGAGTGTATATTTTTAGTGTTCCTAGTCCAAGCACAGATATGGACAAGGTACAAATTCCCATAATATCTTTATTTAGGCTTATAAAATCAGTTAATGCATCTTGGTTATTAGTGATGTACATAGTGGTGCCAATATTGGCAATCCAGGAATAAAGGAGAACATTGGTAGCATTGTCTTCCATATGCACATCTCTGTCTATAGCTATAAAGACCATATTAAATGATTCATTGTGAGCAACATGTGCTTTATTAGCATTGTCATTCTTCTTCTGCTTTTTTGTTAATCTCTCTTTTTTCTTTTCTGCCTTTTGTGTTCTTTGTACTTAGGGCCACCAGGTACATAACAATCATGTGTGACATGACCAAATCTCTCACAATTATCACATTTGGATTTGTCATGAAAGCAGCAATTTTTTGTGAGATGTCCCATGTTTTCGCATATTGTGCATGTGGACATGCCACTATTTAGCTGGTGTCACTTACTGCCACTGCTTTCAGTATAGTAGATTTGTTCCTCACCTTCGTCAGATTTGTATTTGCTACTAACTTCATCAATTTGACATTCATATTCATCTTTTATTATTGCTAACATGTCCTGTAAGTTCATATGTGATTGTCTCAAATCCTCAGCTCCAGTCTCGGCTCCCAAATGTGTAGAGACAAACCCATCCCAGGACTTCAGTAATGATGAGATAAGCAAATCATAAAATTCTGTTTCAGGAAGTAAGCACTCCATTTGGTGAAGTTTTACATGCATGCACTTCATGTTGACTAGATGTGCTGGAATATCACTATCCTGGGTAGTAGCTTTCTGAAACATAGGACATTTTAATGCAATGATTATTTGCTGCCCCTTCACTTCATGTATAGTCTTTAAACCATTCCATATTTCAGCAACTGTATTAGTTTCTGCCAGATGTATCTGCCAGATGTATCATCTGGTCATCTCCCATGCTTAGAAATAAGAATATTTGTTCCTTATTCTCTTTTAATTTCCACTCAGCTAGTACCTTGGGACTATCCACTGTGCTTGGTTCTGGTATTGGCATGATCACATGATTGAGTACCTTATGTAGTTTAGGAATATTAGTCATGTGAATTTTCCATGTTATTCAATTTTCCTCACTAAGAGGATCAATTTTGTAGAATGACAAAGCTCCTAGATTAGTAGTGAAAGTAGCAGTGGAATTAGTGAGTTGGCTATTCCTAAGCTAGCACTCGGATTGTCCAACAACTTGATTGACATGGCAGAAGGAGGATGGCATGAAAATGAAGAATATAGTAAATTTATATTACCAAAATATTTGCTTTCCTGGAATTAAAAATGCCAAGCAGGGCTCATAACCTCTAGGAAGCTACAAGTATTAACTAGGGTAGATGGACTGTGCAGGAAGATTACATAATGGTTTATGTAATAAATCTTTTACAGTATGGACCTTGCTAGCAGTACATCAGTACAAGCACAGGCAAATCAGTCTAATGAGAGATCAGGTAGATAAGTGCTGGTATTATGGAATCTCTGCTATCTAGCTTATATACTCATAGTATCAATTTCATATGATAAGTAAGTTGATACTATCAGAAGCTTGGTTTGTTGTCATATACACCAGCTGAGTTCAAACACAATAGATTACTACATACTTGCAGCAAGTAATAGGTGGTAGACAGGATCAAATTATTACCAACCTACCCTATGTATATCATGCTACTCTGGAGAAAGGTTCACTTAGGTGCCAGCAGTACTGTGGTCAGGTGCATTCAATCACAAAGAAAATAGGGCATTATTGACTGCATGTCAAGCCTTACTTATGTTATATTTGCACTAAAGGATATAGTATGACAGGTGATCTAGCTGATTATTCTGAAGGTTCAGGCAACAAGTTTGGGTCAGATTAGAGGTAGTAAAGGAAATAAACTTTGGTTTTCAGAGTTGAACAATTCAAATGGCCCTCAGGCTACAAGTTCTTTGAGCCCAATGTCACTTTTGGATTATATATTTTGTTTTGGATCAAATCCCATGTGGTTGAATCTATGTCCAACAGATTTTCTGATACAAGAGAAGGTGTAAAAGTGATCCTCAAGTTGGAGGGACTATCAGGTCAATCACTCTAGAGAACCTTTGAATATGGGATATCAATACATTCATTGCATTAATGGTTGACAAGAAGGCTCTGATCACTGGCCATGTACTTCAGACCACTGTGCACATGAATCATGCCAATCAACAGAATAAAATCAAGTCTTATGGCTTTGTATGTGTCTTATGTATACACTATACAATATCATAGATTATTTTTTCAAGGCTATAAGTGCAGGCAAACCAAGTTCACCATCAGTGATTGCATTTGCAAGCTAGACATTGTGTGATCAAATGGCATCAACAGGTGATATTTGGAGAGAGTTATCAAAAAAAGGTTTTGAAGAGAGTCACTAAAAAAGGTTTGGAGTGCTGGCTCCAGAAAAAGGTTGGTGAGCCATCATCCTCAATCATCAAACTGAGAGAAGTCAGAATCTTATTTTTTCAAATGGTTTACTGTTGTTATTACCCACCACAATCCTATCATGGGAACATTTGCTCATAAAGTGCCCAGGCTGAGCATGGCTGGTTTGTCACAGCATGGTTATCTTTCTCTTGGATAGCTTTAACTCTTCAGTAAGTTGTTTTCCTACTTTGATCCTTCTCCTCTCCTGATGTTTCTCTTTTTTAGAAGTTCAAAAGTATTGATTACTGCTGGTAAAATACCTCCATGATAGCTTGTCCACCCCTTTGTTAGGACTGACATTAGCAGAGCCACACATATGAAGCCACCTCCACTAGAGCATGCAGCATGCTATTGGTGCATGTTGCTCCCAGAATGCTAATTAGAGCCACCATCAATAAAGGATGTAGCCTCTATTACCTCAGCAGCTGCAACTACAAGCTTATCTTTCCAAAGCTTGAATTGGATTGAATATTGGAACCCACTCCAGAGCTTCATAACCTTGTTGTGGTCACTAACATCACTGATCAGGTTGCAAAGCTCATATAACTCAGAAATTTTATTTCCAATGGTACATCTATTTTACAAGCTTATGACTCTATTTAGTGTAGAAATCCACTGGGAAACAACTATAAAAAGTTCCAAGAATAGTATAGAGGCAAAGCTATTTCTGGTTTGTTTTGCCAATAGGACCAGCCAAAATCATCAAAATCACCAGTTTTGCCACTTGACAAAGAAGAAATCCTCCAACTTCCATATATAAGGATTGCTGGCTACCTGCTGAATATAAAATTCATGCACCTTTCTGGTCAGGTAATGAGATAGGATGAACATTTGCTTGTTCTCATTGATCTATTTAGTTCCAGGTATGCAGAACCTTCTATTAAGAAATGATGATATATTCAAGAATCCACTGATCTATCCTACATACTTTGTTAGTATAATAGGCTTTAGTGAGACAGGACAAACATCTACATCTTTTTATTGGTCTGTCTGACCTTATGTATTATATGCATCACCTTCTGTCAAGCAAGATATATTTGAAAATGTGCTGAGCCATCATACTTTGTTAGTACAATTTAGTTTGCTGTAGGTGGGTGTCTTCTTCCTCTTTGATCTCTTTTTTTGATCATTGGTGCTTCTTAGACTAGTGATGGTAATACCTTGTTAATGATGACAAAGTTGAAAAATCTGACATGTCATTTGATGGGCTAGGCAAGCTACTATCTGAGCTGGAATCACCTGGACTATTTGAATCTAGCATGCATTGTTTTTTCTCAACATGCACCAATGCTTTACTCAAATAGCTGGCTGGTGTGATCTGCTAGGCAAGCTCTATGGCACAAGTTACTGATTATCACTGTTTCTGGCCATTCATTTTCAAGGTTTTCCTAATCATCCAATGCCTGATTTGCAGGAACTCTTGTGGCCACTACTTGCATGGCAATTGGCCAGTCATTGTACCTGAACTGGTAAACATCTCATTGGGTCTTTTACAGTGTAGCAACATTCTTAGTCTCCCTTCTAAGCCAAATATTTGAGTAGCTTTTGTGCTATAGGAGTCATAGTCAGCAAGACTTGGGGTCTTATTCTTCTTACTATTGAAATTTGACAGAACATTTTTCTTGTTCACTCACTAAATTAAAAGCCTTTGTAATGCAGTGCACTGCATATCAATATCACACTCATTTTCATCTAGGTCAAGGGTCCTCCAATTTGAAGGGTCAGTTCCTTTGCCTTTAGACTTTTGGACTGACTTTGCTTCAGTTGTCTTGGATGGATTACCACATGCTGCACTCTCAGCAGTTATGTGCTGTCCAATCTGTGCTCTGTCTTCTATGGTAAGGTTTTGCTTGGCCTCACTTGGAACTTTATTCCAATGTGATGTATTTGCTCTATCAGATATATTTGAAGAATTCACACTGGAGTGTTGGCTCTTCTTTTATATAGTTTGTATAGTGCCTCTCAGCTAAACTGGTGCCAGCCACTATCACCTGGACTTTCAGGCTTCAAATGTGATGCTTCCTCTAAATCCAAGCTAGAACCTAGGAGAAATAGCAGTTCACTGGCTGCTCTCTTCATTTCATGTTTTTTTTTTTTTTTTTTTTTTTTTAAGTTATAGCAGAGGTATACTGTCCTGAGAATGCTAAAGACTCATTGGTATCAACAGGTAGTGCTTTTTGTGTTTTAGTCTTGAAGTCATTTCTAGACTGGTCTTGCTAGCATAGTATGCTGGTATGACTGTGAAGTAGAAACTGGCAGTACTCCTGCTTTGCTACCTTGTAGTATGATTGTTGAGAAAAAGTGGGGCAAAGAGGACTTGCTAAAGGCCTGATGACAAGAAGTCATGGGATTATTTTTACTTTGTAGAGCATATCAGTATATATCTTATTTTTAACTAACACCTGATGGACCAAATCTTCAAGCTCCAAGAACATAGTCAGAGTAGATAAAGAGGTAAAAGGGACTTAGTAGTAAAAAAGAATGAAACAAAAAAGTCTTCACTCAAACATTGGCTGGCTAAATTCCTAGTCATTATTGGAAAAAAAACCAGAGAGGGAATACAAGTAAAAGTTCTTTGTTACTGATGTTTTATCATTGTATATCAATGTGACAGCTGAGCTTGATCATTACCAAACTGTAACTTGTGAATTATTACAGCTGTGATCCACCAAAGCCAGCAAATGAGACCATTGAGTACATGGTGTTGGTATTGTTCTATGCATGAATCAGCTGTAAGAAAATAAATGACCCAATACCTTGAAGCATCCATTACAGCCAGCTCTAGTACATTCTCATCTATGAATTGATTTGAAAGAGGGTATAAGACATGGTGAGGAATTAGCATGCACTTGTAGTAGTATGTAGAAAACATGGAGTATGGTACACACAACATGTAGGATGAACAGCATCAGGAATTTGACAACCGCCTGATCCACACTTGATGGCACTTATCTGGCTTGGTAACTGGTCTAAGGGAGAATAAGTCCAAGCCCATGCAAGTCGTCCAAGGCCACTCAGTTCCTTGAATCCAACTTGCATGGCTATTATTATTGCACTTTTCACACTTCAGGTGGGTTGTCTCAATGGATACAGTAAAAGTTGAAAAAGTCACTCAGGCTGTCCATTGGATAAATGAAATAGATACAAAAATTGATTAAAGTGGTTGAAAGTCAGAAAAGTCAAAAAAGGGAAATAGAAATGTGCTTGGCAGGGGGGGATTGATCTAACAGAAATGAGTAGTTGTGACTGGGGCATGCTCAGCCATTGTATGAACAATCAGATTAAATCTAGAAAATTGTCAGTTACCTGCATATGAACCAAGTTTTGGAGGTGATTACCAAAGTAAAGCGTGTGGATCAAGGACATCAGCCTGGGTGTTGTCACAGCTGCTAGTAGTATAATGGATAGGGATGCAGTTGAGCAATATATATGCAGACTCAATGATATTGGCAGTGTTTTCTGGACCCTTCTTGATGAGTGTGGTGGTATATGAGTGTGTTTCACTGCCCTAATTGTTGATAGAGAACATGGAGTTATTCTTGCTCATGTTTCCAGTCACTTTGTTGAGCATCTTTGGCAGCGTGATTTTCTCCTTCTTCTCTGCCATTTCCTTCACAACACCCCAGATATCAATGACACCATCACAAATGAGAGTGAATGCATGCTTGAGCTTTGATAAGAACATCAGTATATCAGATCAAACAGCGAAAGAAAATTTTACCACAGCTGATGCAAGTGCAATGATACTCTCCATATCATAACCTTTCTACAGCATTGCAGTTTCTAAAGATGAGATGTTGACAGCATGGAGGATTTTGTTCAAGTGAGTATCTGCGATGAGTTTGATGATGAAGTCAGAGTGGAAATTGCAAGTAGGATTGGGATTGTCACAGTCTTCATGTGTGAATGGAAAATGTGGTGGAGAAATCAGATGGGTGGCAATTTGTTGGATCAACATGTTAGATGACTCTGAACCTGTAGTATTCTTAATCATTTCCCAAAAATAGTAAATGACCATGATGAGGGCTGTGGATCCAAATCTGCTCCGCCACTTGAGCAGACACTGCAATACCTATCCATGTTTCAGTAAATAGAGGGATGAGGGGGACGAGAAAAGATGAAGCAATGTGATGACATACCACTCCAAATACAGCACTCTGAATGGTAACCTCATACTGAACATTGGGGTAGACAGTGGAAAAGATTTCTTGGAGTGCCATCACCAGGGTCTCATTAGGGATGGACCAAATACTTGACTAACTTCCAGCCCAGAGAATAACGGTATCTATGAATATGTTCATCCACTTCTGATCTGTGGGGACAGGTAGGTCACTATTCTTGTAATCACTGCAAGACTTGTTCGTGATACCCATATTTCTGGTCTTTGTTCTGAGCAATGTATCTTCTGGCTCTATCTTGGCCTTCTTTAGCATCAGTTGGGCATCATGATCTGCATGCATGATGGTGACTGATGTCTATTGTGATGTCAACTAGGCATGAGTGCATAAACACATAAAAAAAACTTACTGATGCCATTGTTCTTACCTCAGGCTCATGTGGCATATTAGTATCAATTTCCATGCCAAGCCCAGCCATTTCCTCGTCTTTGACATCACTATGTGAAATCTTCTTGATCTTTCTCTTCATTACACCTGAGGGCACCTGGGGCTGAGACAGAGGAGGAGTACCCTCATAGTTATCATACCAAGGGGGGATTTAACTGGCTTGAGTCTCCTCCAACTTGATCTTTCTCTTCATTATACCAGAGGGAACCCAGGACTGCAATGGAGGAGGGGTACCCTTATAGTCATCATACCAGAAGGGGATTTGACTAGCAAGTTGAGTCTCCTCAATCCTTCTCTTCGTTACACCAGAGGGTACCCAGGGCTGTGATGGAGAAGGGGTACCCTCGTAGTTATCATCCAGGGGGGGTTTGACTGGCTTCGATCTTGGAGTCACTGTCTGGAGTGGAGAAAACAACCTAGTAGTATAGTTCATTCGGTAAATAGCTTCATATTAGACAGCATGTCAAGTATACACCAAAGCAATGTTCTTGTCTGGCTTAGACCTTTCCTTTTCTTTATTGGAAAGGATTGCCTCTCACTCTTCATCATTGCTATTGTTGCTGGAATCAAGATTGAAGTCATCAAATTTGATCATAATACTGGCATCCATCTCTGAATATTTAGTGGCTTGAGTACTCTTTGTTGTTGCCTAACTGGGGCCACTGGGCTGACTATTGAGCTTGGACACCAAGGTTGATGCATCCGAAGCTTTCACAGACATCAATTGTGGTGTCATTTTCTCATGGACACATACAGCCCATCCCTTGATTGAGCCACCAAGGAATTTCCTGTCAATGGACTCATAGTCAGCGACCAACAAGTTTACAAATAATAATGTGGACTTGTTAAGTTGAAGTAGCATAGTTGATGTGAAAGTATGGCGTGAGTACTCTACCCACTTTGGCAGATATGTATTGTGGCAAGTTTGCTTCTAATCCACATGAGGCAAAGTTGCTGCTGGAGTCTGAGTCACTAATCATCTTGCTTGCTTCACTGATCTTCACCTTCAGTTGAGGTCTTGCCTGCCCTCCTTGATTTTGGCATACCAGTAATGCCAGTGGCTGTTGTAACTGAGTCTGGCTGTGCTTCAGACTATGTCTGATATTTGTTGCCTATGAAATTGGTGAGTTCTTGTTTTATTGTAGAAACACTGTTGCTGACCCTGCTCTACTGCCCTACTATTGCTTGTGTCTTTTGCACTAGATGCCACTTGACCCCCTTGTAACTACATGAGTTAGATCATGTTGAAGGATGAAATAAACGAGTCAGTGCCATGATTTACAGATGCAGTGGCATTCTGCTCCTGTTCACATAGTTGCATAACTAACTTTGCAATAGTGACAACATGCTCTTTTTCGGCTTGCTCAACAGCAGCCTTCTCTACCGTGGTGTGATTGTCGTCAGCTAGTTTCTCTGCTTTGGTTCATCGCTTGCCCTTTTCTGCAAGGACCATAGCTTCAGAATGAGTGGTCGCATTCTTCGCATGGGTATGTTGAGTGTTTATTGGGAAATGATGTGGTCTGACAGCTGAGCAAGGTCAGTAGAATACCAATGGAAAGTGGGTGTAATACAGTGGGATGGCAGGCTGTGAAGTTGAACTTTTGTAAGTGGCACACCCTAAGTGCAAACAAATAATAAGTCAATGAGTTACTCCACTTATGTTCTAGCCTCAGAAATGCCAAGTTTGCCATTTGTAGAGCATTATAATGCTGTCTCAGAGGAATGGTTTATATGGGGCAAATCTTACCCAGCAACTTCCATGCAAACACTCACAGTGCAACCGCTGGTTCAAAACCCTTGCTGGTTGAACTAAACATCACCTGGCAGCTCATCCAGTAATTCACCACAACCATGGTAGCCAATCCAAGGCATCTTTCCCATCTCTGAATTCTTCAACATGTTCCCACTCCCCTCTTGGATCACCCAAGGCTGCTGGTGGAAATGATCACCGTAATCCAAATCAGCAATATTATAAAGACTCAGAGCTGAGGAAGGGCAGCACCTTGTGCTGAGTATTTCATTCTCATTTGAATGGTAATGTTGTTTCATTCACCATTTGAATACTAGTCATGAACAAGTTTTAACATCTTAGGACGACCTTGTAATATGTACAGGAATTTCCTTCTGCCCAATGTACAACCACCACCACTTCGTACTGCCTCGGATAATGACTGGACTCCATATACTGGTCATACCCAGTTAACACAGCTGACTTGCTATATTGGCATACTCAAATGAGCGCCAAGCAGGTCAATGTGCTTATGGATATATAGACAGCGACTTTAATCAAGGCAAATCCTAATAATTCCAAATGACAGATACTGCCATTCAGAAGCACAAGGCATCTATATGATGTTATGTATTGACAACACTCCATTGGGTGGGATGAAATGGTCAAAATTTTATGTCAAATACATGGGCAATCAGCTATCATGGATGGACCAAACATTTGATGTTTGGTTTCATGACCCCTTCATGTGCCTTTGCAACATGTTTCCAAACCTGGACTTCCAAGATTCATTTGACTATGGGCCATACCAGGAATACTCTGTTAAAAGCAACAAATGGCAATATCAGGACTTCATGTCCAGGAATTTGGCATTGTTACATGTGATAAGCTAATCATTATAGGGTGAACTCTGCCTTACAAGTTATGATCCAGGATAAAATAGCTGAAGATCTGAGGATGCATGGATCGACATTCATTCCAATAATTTTGGAAAGCAATAAAACTACAGTATCTGTTGCAACTGGGAATAACAAATATTATTCACTCTCTATATCAATTGGTAACATCCACAATACTGTGCATCATGCGCATCATGATGCTGTTGTCATAATTGGATTTCTTGCCATTCTAAAAAATGAGCTTACATACCACGCATCCAAATATGCCTGTACACAAATGTTATACTGATTTTATTTCACAACTCGCTATCTATAATTCCTCAAGGTTTAAAGCAGGTGATGAAAATACCTGAGATTGTATGCTACGGTGATGGACATTTTCGAAAAACTATATATGGGCTTGGTCTATATATTGCTGATTACGAGGAGCAGGCACTGCTCGCCTGCATTGTTTGTGGCTGGTGTGCGTGGTAAGTGTTCAATGAGCAGAATAGATATCAGCATTAGCACTAATGACCCTTATCACAACTGTACTGCAATGCATGGCATACTCAACTCGGATCTGGATAGTATAAATTGTTGCAAGCAGTTGACCAAAATGTTGTTTCAAAAAGCAACTGCAGATGAAATGTGGTATGATTTTGATGTTGTTGCTAGCTTTATCATATATATCCTCTATCTAAATTGTGGCAACACTGATTGGCCTTGTCTCTTTCTAGCCATTTATGAATGACTTTCCTTACACTGACATCCATCAACTCATCACCCCTGATATACTTCATCAGTTCATCAAGGGGGCATTTAAAGATCATTTAGTTGATTGGATAGAGAAGTATATTCTACAATCATCAGGATCAACATGACAAGCAGAGCATATTATGGATGACATCGACAGGTGGTCTGTTATTGTTACAACTACTGGTATTTACCCTTATTTTTCCTATATTTTTTCCTATTTTTCTGGGCTTTCTATAAAGCTTTTCACTAAATAGCCTCTATCATCCTTCAACTCCTTAATTACTCATTCAACTATGAACACGTGACTATTTGGTCACATGACATCACATGACATCATGTGCCCATGCCTCATGATATGCCTCATATCTGTTATCTGTTATCTGTTATCTGTTATCTATGAGTCACTTCCTTATCTATGACTCATGCCAACTCATGTGCACAGCCCTATGCCTCATGCCCTATGGCTATGCTTATCTCTGACTCACCATGATTCCTTATGACTCATACCACAGCCTCGCATTGCCTCATGGCTATGCTCGGATCCACTTATGACTCATTATGACTTATCTATGACTCACATGCACTGCTATGTATCTACCATGTATAGATACTGTATAGTACCAAACATGTACAAATCCTAAATAGTATATAAACCCCCAGGTAGACCGCAACTGACCTCCCAGTCTTGTCTTTCTGGAGTTCTTCCATTGACCCATCTGTGCTTGACCAACAGGTTTACTAGTTAAACACCCAGTCAGCCTCAGATAGGCCCTGGTGTTTTATCAGGACAAGACTACTAACAATCCACAGTGTAGCTAGCTGCTCATCTGTGTAGCCAATGGTCAAAAAGAAGGATCAGATTGTAACGAGTAAGCTAGACTGCTCATGATCAAAGCCTTCGCTGTCGACTTGGGTACAGTTTAATACCCCACCATAGGATAATGGAGGCAGCACCCTTCAGATATTGAGGAGTAGGTGGATGAGGTAGTGGCCTTAAAACAATACTGATCAGGCAGGTACCATAGTGTCTATCATCATAAAAAATGAAAAAGACCTATCAGTGGTCAAGCTTCCCTCTCCAGCCCCAGCTCTAAAGGTAGAGAACCAGGAGGCAAAGCTCGAGGAGTCTCCCTTGGAAGGTGTCGAGAAAAGCATCAAAGAGGCAAGAGATGCCCGCCTTCATAGTGAGAGTAGAGTAGCTAACGAACAAGTAATGTTCACCTTCTCCGTCTTGCAGGAGCAGGTAGAGTACCAACTGGTAGACCCTAATGACTACCAACCCTCTCTGGTAGAGGACAACTCCATCCAGTATCACATGAATAAAGCACAGTACCACGCCATCACTGAAGCTATTAGAGGTGTTCTTGGAGAAGTTTGAAATAATTCTCTTTCCTCCTACATGACTTGATCACAGCCCAGAGGGGCATTCACATCTTTAATCAGCAGTCAAGCCTCTTTAGCTTGATACTCCCCATACCCCGCATCACGCCAAGATGACTCAATCTACATACCTGTGACACCTGTTCACTCACCAACTCCACTCCCTGTTCTAGTAGATTGGAATCACATCCTCTTGGCAGACCTGCCTATCCATCTAGTTACCAAAACTGGTGACTCAGAGGATACCCTTGTACCTGAGATCGGTGCAGTTCCTGTTGAGGTTGATCTTCAGTCAGAGGTCGATGCAATACTTGACACAGTAGTCGAACTGGCTCATAACCAGGCTGTCACTCAACTTCAACAAGATCAGAATTGGGCCTGCATACTTAGAGCATGAGACAGAGTTGAGAACAGGTTACAAGGTCTCGATAGGATTCAGCAGGGGGCTATTGCTATTCCTCCTAACGCTAATCACTTGCCTCATTGGTGGTATAGAGGTTGCACTCCTATTCCAGGGATACATGTTAGGATTGGAACTCTTTGCCCCTGAGGATCGCTTAGAGTATCTGTGTGTTATCATCAAGATTAGAGGAGTTAATAGACAATTGAGGTTCTTTGTGGTACAACAACCGTTAGTCCCTTTTGGACAAGAAGCAGGTATCTTCATAAAAAGAGAAGGATTTGAACAACCACTTTGGGTAGTTTCAAACCTTCCAGAAGAACCCACACCATTACCACACCCTCTTCGAAAAGGACTTGTAAGAAGGCCCATCAGAAGAGAAGGAGCTTTCATACTATGCCCAACAAATTCATTTCCTTTAACGGATTCTTCCTCTTCATCGTTCAGTAGCCTCTCCAAACAATTCACTTCACCTTCATGCTGGTTGCACCCATGGGATCAACCAGCTACCCTGGAAGCAATCACAGCTAACAATTCATTTATCGAATCTCTGGAAAAGATTAAAACTCTGGAACAAAGAATTGAGATAACCTTGCATAGAGCACCCTCATATAATGGAGCTTGTCTTTTTGGTTATCAAATGGTTCCGTCCATGCCAGCTAACATGCCAGCTGATCACTCAGTTAGCGGCTCATCTATTACCGAAAAACACAAGTTAACGTCAAGTACACAGTCTCATTGAGGTTCTTCTCAAACAGGAACAAGTACACTCCTTAACTTGCCAGGAGGTACTCTTGAACAAAGACAAGGACAAAGTACTCAAATAAGGGCACGGTACCACAAGTACACCCCATTTCAAAACCAAGTCATTTTGCTAGCAGAAGTACACTTTAGAGAAGAACTCTCTCGCCTGCAAATGTTAGATGAAATCATTACACCAGAATCCAAAGAAGGATCAGAAGGATCTTACTTTGAAGCACCATGAGAACTGGTCTCTTGTCATGAATGTGTAAGAAGATTCAGGCAAAGAACTGCCAGAATCATTCGCAGACTTTTCTGCCCCGCCACAGATAGTGAAAGCAAAAATTAGAAAATTCAAAAACAAATGTGGATCTTCATGGCTATCATTTTATTTGCCACCTATCTCACTACTATTATTCTCGCATGCTTTCTCTATTTTATAGTTCAGGCCATACCTAAAGGACAGCCTATTGTGGTTGACATTAGGAAAAAAGTCATTGCACAATTGACTTGCTGGTCATTAATCATTTGCAATGCAGAAGGTTACAAGAAACTCTTGAAGCCTGAACAAAACCCGAACATGGCTGAAGTACTATAGTTGCCAGTTGGGATAACATTGCCGACTGGGATGCTGAAGAAGATTGGGAACCAAACCCAAACTGGAACATGAAAGAGAATCAACCCTTCCAAGAAGATCCTTGGGATCCTCTTCCAGGAAACTTTGATTCGCAAGAACTAATAGACTGGTTCTTTTGCCACATACCATTCTAGCAAATTGGTGATTTGGCAGCCTGTTACTTTTCTCAGCACTTTCAGAATCAGTTTGTGGAAATCCACGGATACATGTACAACATGTTTATAACTGAAGAAACTGACGCTTCTTTAAGTACTGGTTTACCACCAGGACTAATTACTCCTCTGGATGAAGAAGGAAATAGAGCAGTAGTTTGGGAAATTGGATTGGATGATGAATTCCCACAATAGGAACTTTGATCTAGTCCAACGTCACAAGAAGTTGTCTGAAGCAGAAAAGAAGCACTTCCAGATACACGTTACTGCACTAAACAAACAGAAGGCAGGTTATCTTCCCACAGGTTACGCTTCTATCAGAAAACAGGCAAGACACCATAGAAAAGAAAAGAAGTAGTCATCATGGCTTTTAATCTAGTTCACTTCAACTCAACGCAGTTTCTTGCGGATCTGTATGCCATTCATGGAAAAGATAAACACTTTGCATTCGTAGTTGTGCAGCTTGGCTTAATGACAGGTCATTCTGCTGGATTACAACAAACAGCTGCAACGCTCCAACACGAGTTAGATCAGGCAAATGCTCAGCTAGCAGCCATCCCACCAGCTGGAGCACCTAGACCTTCGAAGAAGGTTGAGGTATTCACTGACTCCAGTGAATTCAAAGGGGAACTTGGAAAGTTCAAGAATTGGTGATTAAAAATAAAAACATGGCTTATGCTAAACACAGAAGTAATTTACCCACAGTCATATGATGCTGTAGTCACTGTTCTCTCATGCATGACAGGACCATGTGCACTTATATTTGCTTACTCACAATTGAAAAAAGGACTCATGTACACATGGGCAGAATTGGAATTAGAGATCCAACTTCAATTCCATCTGACTGCAAAGCCAGACTGGGCATTGGAAAAACTTTGAAATCTCAGACAATCTGAAAAGATGAGAGCTTGTGATTTTGTGGATCTGTTTCACAGATACTATCAAGAATCAAAGATCGGTACTACTCATGCAATCAACATTCTGACACAAAATATGCTCCCATCTATTCAAGAAGAAATTATCTGAAATGGAGAATGGACAGATGATCTTGAAGATTATCTTAAAGCAGTGTCAGAAGTCGGACAACAGGCTGAGTTGATTGGATTCCTTCAACAAAGAAAGTCTGAACATTCAACCTCCAACTGGTCCAACATACCGTGAAAATCATCATTTTGAGATCCAATGGCAATGGATATCAACACCCTCCAATATGGATACAACTCGGAAAACAAGCTTTCCAAAGATGATAAACTTGTTGCTGCCATCATATCCAAAAAAGTCAGAAAATTCAAAAACACAAAGTCTTGAATTACTCAAGGATGTTTTAAATGTGGAGGAATGGATCATCAAACCAAGGACTGTCAGAAAGCTTTGACTAAATGTGATCGGTGTAAGTGGCACCAAGGAAAGCATCACAAGGATTGCTCCTGAGCAAGATGTCTGCAAGCTCTTTTAGAAGAAGAAAAAGAAGAGTTTCCAGATTACGTCCCATCTGAAGATGAATCAAATGATATGGGAAAAGAAGATGCAGAGTGAACAATCTGGGTGTTCATTCTGATACCATTTCTTTTGTTACTGACTCTTATTCTACTAACTTGCCTAGTAATAACACATACTTGTCTCATAGTCAAGTGGGGTCTCTAGCAGGACTAGAGCTCAGTCGGGACTTTAAACCAATGCTTAATTCCACTTTCCTTTTGCAAACCCCAGAATTATTTGAAGAACAACGGGTATGTTCTTTGAACCCTAGAGAGATTAATTTGGATATTTCTATTACCTCCATTAATCGAAAAGAATTCATCAACCCAACAACAGCTGTCCTAGACTCTGGAGCTAATGCTATTTATATAGATTCGAAGTTCGCACATGAGTTACACCTTTCCATGACAAAATTGGAATGACCAATTCCCGTTTATAATGTGGACGGTACATGGAACTCTGCCAGTTCCATCACTCATAGTACAGATATCAAGGTCATGCTGAACAATTAAAAGCAGAAGTTACAGACCTCGGAAGGAATCAGATGATTCTTGGGTATACATGACTGAAGCAACACAACCCTGATATAGACTGGACTACAGGAAAAGTTCAAATGACATGTTGCTCTGAGCAATATGCTTCCCTATGTTCCACCTCATGGATGAATGACATAGATAGTGAAGAACGAGAATCTCTTTATTACATCCACACCTTGAAAATAGAGGCAGAAGTTGATGAACATCCAAAAAAGGATTCAGCCAAAGACTTAGTGTCAAAAGTCTATCACTCCTTTCTAAAAATATTCACAAAGAAGGATTCTGAACAGATACTGTTAAGAAAACCTTGAGACCACACTATTGATTTGAAAGAATCATTTGGGGCAAAAAAAGGATTGACTGATCCCCCTTTCTGTCATAGAACAACAAGAAGTCATGGACTTTATTGAGGATCAATTAAAGAAAGGATACATTCGCCCTTTTAAATCACCACAAACATCTCCCATATTCTTTGTTCCAAAGAAAGATGGTCACAAGTGCATGGTACAGGACTACCGTTATCTTAATGAGTATGCCATTAAAAACAATTATCCTCTTCCACTCATCTCGCAGCTTGTTGACAAGTTGCAAGGAGCTAAATGGTTTACCAAAATAGATCTATGTTGGGGATACAACAATGTACGAATCAAATAAGGTGATGAATGGAAAGCAGCATTCATTTGTCACAAAGGAAGTTTCAAACCCATTGTCATGTACTTTGAGCTCTGTAACTCCCCTGCCACCTTTCAAATCATAATGAGTGAAATCTTTGCTGATATGCCAGAAGTCAAAGTCTACATTGATGACATCATGATCTTTACGAAATCTCTTGACATCAAAATTCATGAACAACTCATACTAAAAGTACTACAAATGCTTAGAAGACAATGACCTCTTTGCCAAACCAGAGAAGTGCACCTTCAGTATCGAAGAAGTAGAATTCCTTGGCATGTATATTTCTCGTGATGATATCAAGATGGACAACTTGAAAGTCTAAGCTATTCAGGAATGGCCGGTATTCATCAATGTGAAAGGTGTTAGAAGCTTCCTAGGATTAGCAAACTTCTATCACAGGTTTATCAAGGACTACACACAGATTGCTAGATCCCTGACTGACTTGATGAAGAAAGACGAACCTTTCATCTGGAATGAAACTTGTCAGAAGGTATTTGATGCATTAAAACAAGCATTTATCACTACACCTATACTCACATATGTAGATAATGATGTGCAGTTCCGTTTGGAAATGGATGCATCTGATTATGCCACAGGAGCAGTGCTCTCTATAGAAAAAGATGGCAAATGGCATCCCATTGCATCCTCTTCACATTCCATGACTAAAGAAAAACAGAATTACCCCATAGCAGATAAAGAAATGCTCTCCGTTATTCACAGTCTAGAACAATGGTATCACTACCTTGAAGGAGCTCACCACAAATTCAAAATTTGGAATGATTATGCAAATCTACAATGATTTATGAAATGACAAGATCTTAATCATAGACAAGCTCAGTGGTCTCTCTATTTGAGCAGGTTTGACCACTTATGGCTTCACAAGCCAGGAGCAACAATAGGAAAGGCTGACATCTTATCTCGCCGAGAAGATCATGCTATTGGTATCGATGATGATAACATGGGTGTAATTGTAATTCCACCTGAAAGTGTCATCTCGACGATTGTCACAGTGACTACCAATTCAGAAGCAATACTTAATTATATCAAACAAGCCACACATCTACTTAAAGAGTTGAAGATTGTGAAGCTCCAAAAGGCACATCACATCACTCTTGAAGTCGAAGAAGGCACATTGTGGATAGATTTACATAGACATATTTATGTTTCCGAAGATCAGGATCTTTGCATGGAAATACTTAGACTTCACCATGATACACCAGTTGCAGGACATCCTGGTATAGACAAGACATTAGACCTTATCCAATGAAGTTACACTTGGCCTGGATTGCCAACACTAGTCAAGGACTATATATCTCACTATGCAAGGTATGCATGCTTCAAAGGATCTAATATTGCTCCAGTAGGCAAACTCTTACCTCTAGATATCCCTAATATGCCTTGGGTTGATATCACCATGGACTTTACTACAGATCTTCCCCTCCAAATAGTTTTGATTCTATTCTTGTAATTGTTGATTGATTCTCTAAAGAAATTGAATTCATTCCATGCAACAAAACAGTCACGGCTATGGATATAGCTTGTCTATATTTACATAATATCTGGAAAAACCATGGCATTCCATAATCCATCATCTCTAATCATGGCCTGCAGTTCACTTCACAGGTCATGAAGGATTTATGCAAACAACTCAGTATCCAGCCAAAGTTGTCCACTGCATTTCATCCACAAACCAACAGACAAACAGAACGTATGAATCGTGATCTACAACAATACTTACGGCTCTTCACTGCCGAAAAACAGTATTCATGGGCTGATTGGCTTCCCATGGTACAATTCTCATACAACTCAAAGAAGCAGGCTTCTACCAAGAAGTCTTCCTTTGAAATAACCAGGTCCTATGTTCCTAAAATGGAATTTGAACAGCATGAAGTAAAAGCACCAGTTGCTGATATCTTCACATCTGAGATGCAATACACACTTACTCAAACCAAAGACAACCTTCTCAAAGTACAAACTTGTATGAAAGATCAGGCGGATCGTTACCAGTCTGACACCCCTGAATACTTCATTGGAAATGAAGTCTGGCTTTCAACAACAAATCTTAAATTAACTTATGCTTCTAAAAAATTAATGGAAGGCTGGATTGAACTTTATACCATCATTGACCTAATTGGTACCAATGCAGTTAAGCTGTGCTTACCCAAAACAATGAGAATCTATCCTGTTGTCAATATCTTTTGTGTCCACCCCTACAAGAAACACCTTGAAGGTCAGCCTTCATTTAAACCTGGACCTGTGCTGGTCACAGAGGAATGAGATGAAAAATATGAAGTAGATCACATTGTTAATTCACATTCCAAGGACAAACACCTTGAATATCTGGTCCATTGGAAAGGATATACTGAGGAAGATCATACTTAGGAACCATTGGGACACTTATCCAAAGCTCAGGCAGCTATCACACTCTTTCATTGTGCTCATCCCAGTGCCCCTCATAAAATCTGCCTTGGCTCAGGCTGAGTTCCTTGCCTCCTTTACTGATTTTGACCTCCTGTCCGTGGAGATCCACATGGATTACCTCCCCTTTAGTCACCTGAAAGTTGGTTGACTTATAAAAGGGGGATAGTGTTATGACTGCTGGTATTTACTCTTATTTTTCCTATATTTATTTCTATTTTTCTGGGTTTTCTACAAAGCTTTTTGCTAAATAGCCCCTATCACACTTGAATTCTTTAATCACTCATTCAACTATGAACATGTGACTATTTGGTCACATGACATCACATGACATCATGCACCCATACTCATGTCACTTCTTCACAAGCCTCGCTGACATGCACACAGCCACACCTCATGATATGCCTCATGTCTGTTATCTGTTATCTGTTATCTGTTATCTATGAGTCACTTCCTTATCTATGACTCATGCCAACTCATGCGCACAGCCCTATGCCTTATGCCCTATGGCTATGCTTATCTCTGACTCACCATGATTCCTTATGACTCATGCCACAGCCTCGCATTGCCTCATGGCTATGCTTGGATCTGCTTATGACTCATTATGACTTACCTATGACTCACATGCACTGCTATCTACCATGTATAGATACTGTATAGTACCAAACATGTACAAATCCTAAATAGTATATAAACTCCCAGGTAGACTGTAACTGGCCCCCCAGTCTTGTTCTCTTGGAGTTTTTCCATCAATCCATCTGTGCTTGACCAACAAGTTTACTAGTTAAACACCCAGTCAGCCTTAGGTAGGCCCTGATATTTCAGTTATTATTTGGCCTTTTTGTCACTTATTGCTGAATGAAATTATATAATAGTATTGCTGCTGTAGTACCTTTTACTAGCCTTCATTGCTTCTCACAGGAACAAAGATTCAAATAATGGACCAGTAATAATTTCAAGGCACTGATGAAGGTCTGTTAGTCTTTCTCATGTATTTTTTTTTTCATTTTTCGTGATGAAATCCATAAGGTTTACATTGCAGGAATAGAAGGTTATGTTCCAGATGATGTTGTGTGCACTTATCTAAAAAATTAAGGGAGAATGGGTGGGAAACTATGACTGAGGAACCTTTGGCGGCGCTTATTTCGCCTGTGCGAATAGCCGTCGTCAACTCCATTTTCCTTCCTTTTTGGGCCGAAAAAACCATGTGGCCTGCCTACATTTCAAGCTCAGTCGTTGTCCGTTCAGTAGCAGGACGAAGCACAGCCACAGTTCATTCACCCACGAGCGCAATTTCAAGCTCAGCCGTGACTGCACAGCCACTCGAGTCCCAAACGCAATATGCCTCATGCGCACCGTGGCAAATGCAACCAAACAAATGGCTGGGCCCTATGGATATCCACACTCGAGTTACATAACAATCGGGTGCATTGAGTGTGTTGGGCACACCACAAGTGTCACTTTAGTCTATCACACCACAATTGTTTACAGAATACTGAATTAAAGAAAATGAAAGAAAGTAGGAGGCTGAGAATTGAGAGAAGTGGCGGGTGTGTTTGCAAGCTGACCTGGCATTGGCTGAGGAATGAGGCCGATGCCAATGGTCAGCTTGCAAACACACCCGCCACTTCTCTCAATTCGAAGTCTCCTGTGAACCCTATGTTTTATTTATTTCCCTTCCTCCCCCCCCTGTTGGGCCAACGGCCCAACAGCTAGCTCTTGAGCTAGTCATGCATTCTTAGAGATGTGCTATCTTGTCTGTCAAAATATTATAATGAACTCCATGCTAAGTAGTGTTGATGATGTCATCCAATGTTTTTATTGCTACCATGAAGTTTTCAAGACAATGGATGTCACTGCAATGTTTTCACTTCCCTGTCAGCACTCTATTAAGCACTACCCTGAGCTAATCCAGCTCTTTGGCACACCAAATGGACTCTGCTCATCAATAACAGAAAATAAACATATTATCAAGATAAAGAAATCATACTGTTGTTCAAACAAGTACAAGGTGCTTGGCCAGATACTTATTACTAATCAGTGACTTGACAAACTTTCAGCTGTGCAGACTGATTTCAGCTGTCGTTGCATGCTCAATGGAACGTGCTTATCAAATGCTCTCAGATTAGTAGGTATATAATCAGATTCTCCATCGTCAGCTACTTAATAGCTGATCTCCCACCACTAAAGCTCAAATGGCTTCACCTACTACTGTGCCCACAGACTGTTCACAGACCTCTCCTGTCAACGGCAATGCTTCAAATCCCTCTGCAAGTGCCACAACCAACGATGGGGATGGAGAGGCAGACCATGGCACAACTATACTTGCAGTGCATGTTGAACTCACATAACAGCCACATATGTCCCTATATATTTGTCCACTGTGGTGTCACTTTTACTCACATAACTTTATAGAATACCATCATGTTAGAAGTGTGCACACATTAGTTGTGAAGCTCACCATTCCCAACTTAGTGACTCTTCTCCAATGCTTCTAATTTGAGTCCCTGAACCCCAATAATCCACATGATATTATGGATGTTCCACATCTGGAACTTCCTTGCTATAATGGAACTATATCCATCTTTAATTCCACATCATCCCGATTTTATGCACCCAGTGATTTGAGCAGAACTGGTGGGATGCATAAGGAATACATCCGATCCTGTCCAATGTGGAGGGGTGAGGGCCCATATTATGACTATGTGTTCATTGGAACAGATCCAGATGTAGAGGGGATGCACGGGTATGAAATTGCCTATATCTTTTGTTTTTTCTCTTTTGTCTATAAAGACATTACTTACCCTTGTGCAGTCATACACTGGTATGATAAGGTTAGTAAGGAACCAGACAAGTCCACTGGAATGTGGATCATACATCCGGCCACTCTTTTCAGTTGTCAACCCAACTATGCGATCATCCATATTGACTCAATTTACCATGTGGCACATCTAATACCTGTGTATGGCACTCACCCAATCTCACTTGAAATCAAATCACATCATTCATATGACGCATTCAACACCTTCTATGTCAATAAGTATGCCAACCACCACTCATTCATGATTGCATCTTGATTTTCATATGTGCATATCTTTTTTCCTGGTGAGTCAAATTTCCCTGTTGATTACTGTATTGTGAAGCTCACCCTAACCATTGCACTATTACCCTCCATATGATATAGGCACACAACCCCAGAGTCCAGTCCTCCAATGCATGCTCCTTCATATCCCCCCTGGGTCACTCTCCTTGCTGCTGTAGTATTGAACTGGATACAATGGCAACATCATGCACACAGTATTGTCCAATGATGGCTAGCAGGCTTGATTTTGTATGGGATGTAATGACTTCTCAGATACAGAAATTATTGTACTTAGACCACTTAATTCACTTCTCTAATTGTGACTTGAGAGAGTCCTGGATCTACTTAAGCAATAACTCCTTGATCATATCTTAGCAGTCCCTTATGCTAATTTGATCACTTCTGGTACTTTTTCTTGGTGGCTAAGAACATCAAGTTCAAATAAGGCTGTCGTCAAATTGCTGATGAGTGTCAGCTCTGTCATTTCTAAGCTACATATCTTTATTGCCACTTCCTACTCTCATTTAACTCTCTTGAGCCAGGCAGCATACTATTGGCTAAATGGCAGTATCTTCCACATCAGATTTCCCTTTGGAATATTATCCCCTGTCCTTATCTGATGTCATGTAAAAAACTTTAAATATGCTTACTTCACATTCCTGCAAGTCTTATTACTGAAAATCCTTAGATTACAGTGCAGTGTGAGGGGCTAAGTGTTGAAGCCAAAGTCTAAATTCCTTGTATTCCTCATAGAAGACAGAACAAAATTGAAATCAGCTGCTAGAGTTGAGCTTCATGCCTTGCAATAGAACCATAGTATGCTCATCTGCAGTCTTGGTTGGAAGGGCAGTGAAAATAGCTTTGTTGGTAGTTTTTTCCTCCAATCACAGCATTCAATCTGTGGTGAATTTACATATGTGTTGGAGCTTGAGTATCAGATGGATATCACTAGGCAATAACTTCATCACAAAATCTGAACCACAGTTCAACTGCATATTTTTCCACAGCTGTAGTGTGGTTGTGAAGGTTATGGGGAAACCATTGATCAAGAAATGTAGAGAAAAGCCAGTATATGACACAGTTCAATAATCTAAGCACACAATTGTAATTGTGATCACAATGAATCAATAAATAATGGCCATCCCCTTGCATGACTTGAAAAGCTTCCAGTGTGGTATCATAAGATTCATAGTAAAACAGAGTAGGATGTAATTGATCAGAGCTCCTGCTGGCCATTTCCCAAATTTCAAGAGTCCTGATTAAATTCATCATTTCATAAAGCCTATCTCTGAAAAGATTGGAATGGCCCCAATTCTGAGAGTCTGAAAAAAAAAAGCTAAATTATGGTGAAGCAGTTGAACAGCAAACTGTCATACTTCACAATAAGTCATACTTTATATGCACATGTTTTTAGCATATCACACCACATGTGAGTAATTTATGCCACATTCTTGGATATGCTACACCACTCTGGGGCAGTTCACACCACATCTTGCATGCACCATGATCACTTATTTAAAGGGACTTGGAAATTGGAGGCATAGTATAACTAGTAGCTACATGTCATCAGTTATTGAAGGAAATCAAGGCTGTGATTGATGAAATTCTAGGAGAAATAAGTAACAAGCTCCACAATGAAGGAGATCTGGCTGCCATAGTGTGCTGGGTAAATCTTTTGGAAGGTGAAGCATTGAATTGTGCAGTCTTGTTGGCAAACTCTTCCCCTCTTGGAACTTGGACTGAGGAACACACTCATTTTCTGCTTGCTCCTGTGAATCTGCAATGAGCACCAGCAGCTGTGAAGCTATGTTTAGAATTCCACCTGAAGGTTCATCTTATCTAAATAGCATGGTCCCAATCTGTCCAGTGCACTTTGAGTGTGTATGGCTTGCACAAAGTAGCATGAGTATATTGTCACCCTATCACCACCTATATATGTTTTTGCATTCTTCTCAGTGTGGTCATTTTATCTGATCTGGACAGCTCCCCACAAAGTGTTGGTATACAGTGTACTGTCAGGTCCCACAGAATTTTCATGCATTTTGTTCCAGGTGTTTCATATTAAGACCAGCTGATGGCCTGATCACATTTTCTCCAATACCCTGATGCCTCCAGAGAGGATTTCAGCACCACATTGCCTATCAACAGGCTGCTTCTCTGCCTGCAATATATGAGAAAAGCAACAGGGTCATATCAACTGATTGCAAGGAAGAAGCAAAGTGATATACCAAGGCAACATAAGGCCTATTTCTGAGGCTATTTCCATGGCTGGAAGCTACTGTATCCTGCTGTTGGTTACAGCAGAAATATTATGCCAAATAATGGGCTAATAGGCTATGTACTTGCACCTTCCTGGTGATTTCTCCTATATTAAGTTTCAGAAAGGACAGGATCAATTGATATTGACAGTGTTGACAATGGCATGGGATCATCCTTTTCAAAGATATCCAATAACCCAATTATGTGAGCTTTATAGTCACATATTCACACAAATCCAATTTCAAGCTAGGCTACTTGTCCACAAGCTCCCAAAGCAGATGAATCCTTCCCATGAGTGGAGATTTTGTCATATTCAAGGTGGTCAAGGCAAAGGCCAACAATGATTTGTATGTGATCAAGTGAGTCATATTGTGACAAGACATTGCTGGTGTAGATCAGCAGCTGATGAGATTTTGCACAAAACTGTGGCTATCAAACTGGTTATCCAGGTGTTCAAAAAGGTCTGACTTGCAAAGCATGTACTTAAGGAGATTACTCTTCTAAAGTATTTTGTGTACCATGAGAATATTACCAGATTGATTGACATGAATGTCATATCTTTTTAACAAATACTGAGAGCATGTGGTAGGAAAACATGACCAGTTGTACATAGAGGCTGTGCTATGATGGGCAGTACACCCAGGACAATGCAGATGTGTATATGGCACTGTTGAAGAATAAATGCAGATAGAGAGTGGCTAACAATGGAATTCAATGTGAAGAAAGAGTAAAAGGCATACAGTATATACTAACCATACTGTACATACTAGCCACATGCTAGTGACATGACAAAAATATCAATGGACTATGATGGTGTGGACAGAGGGATGGTATGATGATGTTCTGACAGGGGACACAATGGCATGATAGTGTATAGTAAGCAGTACAAGACATGGGATGTCTCTATATCAGAGTAATATAGGCAAGAATAATGATTGCAGGGCTGTCCAGGAAATGGTGAATGAGGAGTGAAGTAGAAAGAGGAGGAAATGTGGATGCATGACCATATATGTGCCAACAGGTGGCTAACAATGAACAGTCCTAGAAGGTGGCCAGCATAGAGAGGAATGTGAGGTGGACAGTGTGTGCATCACAGAGCATGACAGCATGATGGCACAAGAATACAGATTAGGAAGAAGAGAGGAGGTGGCAGGTAGTGTGTGCATCATGATGTACATGAGGTAGGCTAGGTGGTCAAAAGAAAAGTAAGGTGGGCAGCATGTACACTATGGGACATGACAGCACAATAGTGTGCAATGAGCCACACAGGGAAAAAAGGGACACTGTTCAGGAGGCAGTGGGTGAGAAGTGGCAGTAGAGAGAGAAGGAAAAGGGAATGTATGATTATATGTGTGCCAGCAGGCAGCTGATGGTGAACAGTTTCAAAAAATGGCTGACACAGAAAGAAAAGTGAAAATGGTGGATAGTGGGTGGCAGGTGCATCACAGTGGAATGAGGTCTGATGGTGAGGAAGGGTGAGTGGTAGTGGAAGGGGTGGGTAGAACAATAGAGTTGGTAGGATTGATAGTAACAAGGATGAATAGAACAGTAGTGGAGTGAGGCTTGGTGGTGAGGAAGAGTGAATGGTAGCAGGAGGGTGGGTGGGGTAGCAGAGTCGGCAGGATGATAGTAACAAGGGCAGATAGTGATAGGAGGAGCAGAAAGAGCAGGGTGGTAGGGTAAAAGGAATATAAGTTCAAGCTCTGATGCACAGGAAGATTGAATCTTTGACATGTCAACTGTGAGTGGCAGGACCTATTCAAACTTTAAATTTGCTTTCCATAGGTATTTCTGAGATTCAAGCTCTGATAAAACTCAGCTGTGTGATACAACCCAGAAAATCTAAACTCAAACAAACTGGGATCCAAACTGGCCAAATCCCTGATTTTTTTATTTTTTGCTGCATATACTATCTAAGTCAACATTGCAGAGATCGGTGGGTCATCCACCATGCATGTTGGATTGATTGACTAACACACACCAGAAATATGTATCTTTCCACCTGACAATATGACTTCCCTATGGACTTGCTGCTTGACCTCACATTCCATTTGACCATGTTGGGGTAGTACAATCTGCAATGTACATATGTGCATCTGTCTGACAGGTGCTTTTAGATCACATTGTTGATGCTATTGCCCCAGGTTCTCAGTTGATATGGCCAAGTGTAAAAAAAAATGCTTTTTTGACTGACATGCTGTAGAAATATTGCTTGATTTCCTATTCATTGTTACAGAGGAAGTCAAGATACTCAACTTTATTGGCTCAAGCAAGTAAGCATCTCACAAGCTGTTTGTTCTACACACCTTAGACCAACAGCTGAGTTAGAATGCAAATGTAACAGACTCTTCTTGAAGCTGCCCCACCTGTCATATGGGCATTCCTGAGCTGAATTCTATACTTAAATATCTACAAGTGTGAATATTTGTTCTTGGTGACAAATATATATAGTAATTTGACATGAAAAGCTCGATTACTGATCAATGACATTCATAACAGCAATATCATATCAATGACTCCTAACATTAATTTTGCTGCTGACTTTCTCAAACCTAGGGATGGTCCTTGGTCCTGAAGTTTTCTCTGGCCTTGAATAAGCCACAGAAAGTTATAATGCATTTTTTGTTGCATGGCAGTGCTTCTACTACTCATTTAGATTGATATGTGGGGTCCTCAGATTCTTCAATCTAATAAATTATATGCACTGCCTGTCCTCTCAGGTTATATGAGATTATATTATTTTGAGCTGAAGAAGTCCCTGAGCCCTGACTCTTTATACAAGCCCATCATAATCCTTCTCAAATACATGTTAGATTTGGTGATTCCACACTCTTGATAAGTTTCACTTCATACTGCACTAACTAGTGCTTACTTCATTTTCTAACTTTATTCAACTAATTCCCCATGCTTATTATACCTATTCTCCACTTCTCTCCATCACTTTAGCTTGTTGTTATATCTCTGCCCAAGCAGAGCAAGGACTTTTAGTGTTTCTATTTGTACTATGGCTCACTTGTTTACCATTATTTACCTACAAGTGTATTTACATCCTGGAGCCCACTATTACTCCTCCTTGATTACTCACAGTGGACTCCAGTCCTAGCTCCTTGAGTCAACTCAGCAAGTGACTAGCTCACTTCCACATCTGTTACCTTCTAATAATACACACCTTGCCACTGATGTCATTTCACAACAACTGTTTGCAAGTTCTCCATACACACAATCACAGCTTATATAAAGCTTCCTTTGACTTTTACCTTATCTATTGTAGCCACATTGCCTATAGTGTATAGGTGGAGCTTTCAAAATAAGGGATTGGAAGGAAGCTATCTGACTTTAATTAAGCTCAAAGGAAGAGTTGACAAAGAAAAGAAAGTTGTGTGAAGGAGAGATGTGACCACTTTAGGAAGGGGAATACCCATCTACATTGATGATAAAAATACTACTGCTGCTGCTGCTAAACCATCTAGTGGAACATAAACATAGGTAGAGCAAGTTAAAGACAAAAAATACTCCCAAACCATGGACTAGTATCAAGAGGGGTATTTTGCTGGTGCTAAAGGGGAGATAAATGAAGATCAGCCAATGGACAGGCATCTTATACAGTGAGGTGCAAAACCGTTGCAATGTCTAACCCCAAACCGGGGCGCGAAGCGCCCCGCAATCACTTGTGGGAATTTCACTTTGCTTTGGTGGGAACAAATAAAGTACAAACCCTTAGCTACAACTTTGTCCCCAGGGTCATGTGATTTCGCTTACATACTGCAAAGATACATCCATTTCAAAACATCAATACTATTGCAACAGTTTTGCACCCTTTGCTCATTACATTGAAATCAAGTGTTATTTGGTTATGTTTGGTCATACAAACAAACATACACATATTAGAAGCATGTCTGAGTTTAAAATAGTTCACACGCATCTTTGTTTCCAACCACAACCATCATGAGAACCATCTCTTCTACTCAAAAACAAACCATCCTCTCTATGCTTGATGCTGGCCAATCTGCTCACTCTATTGCATCCACTACTGGTCTTAATGTGTCTACCATATCCAGATTACGCTCCAAAGAGCGTTCTGAGCTTCAAAAAGTTACTGGAGGTCGTCCATCCAAGCTTTCCTCTGCCAATATCCGGCATGCCGTTCGTCTTATCTCCTCTGGAAAGGCAGAGAATGCTGTTCAGGTGACCAAGGCACTCACCAATATAGTCAACCAGCCTCTCTCTACCTCCACAGTGCGCAGACAGTTGAGGAAGACAGGTATGAAAGCTGTGGTCAAGTCCAAACGGCCTCTCCTTTCAGCCAAGCATCGTAGGGCTCGTCGAGACTTTGCTTATGCTCATAAAGATTGGACTCTGGAGGACTGGAAGAAGGTAGTATGGTCTGATGAGACCAAAATCAATCGCCTAGGGTCAGATGGGCGCAAGTGGGTGTGGAAAAAGGCAGGGGAAGGGCTAAGTGATAGGCTGGTGGAAGGTACAGTGAAGTTTGGAGGAGGTTCTTTGATGATGTGGGGCTGTATGACTTGGCAGGGAGTTGGCTATGCTACCAAGATTGATGGTAGGATGGATGGGGACCTTTACCTTCAGATTTTGAAGGATGAACTGCTCAATTCTTTGCAGTTTTATGGTCTTGATCCTCCTGACATCATCTTTCAGCAGGACAATGACCCCAAACATACTTGCAAAAAGGTGAAGGATTGGCTTCAGGAGCAGGATTTTCATACTATGGTATGGCCTGCACAGTCTCCTGACCTCAATCCCATTGAGCACCTCTGGGGTTATCTCAAAAGAAGACTAGCAGATCATGATTCCTCTCCTAAGGGAATTCATGAATTGTGGGAGAGAGTTCAGGTTGATTGGGAGGGGATAGCAGTTGAAGAGTGTCAGAAGTTGATAGAGAGCATGCCTAGAAGGATTGAAGCAGTTATCAAGGCAAAGGGAGGCTATACCAAGTACTAATATACCCTGGAAAGCAAAAGGTGCAAAACTGTTGCAATGGTATTGGTGTTTTGAAATGGATGTATCTTTGCAGTATGTAAGCGAAATCACATGACCCTGGGGACAAAGTTGTAGCTAAGGGTTTGTACTTTATTTGTTTCCACCAAAGCAAAGTGAAATTCCCACAAGTGATTGCGGGGCGCTTCGCGCCCCAGTTTGAGGTTAGACATTGCAACGGTTTTGCACCTCACTGTATACTGAGGAGAAAGCAGAGAAAAGTGAACAACAGCACTTGCTACTGTTGAGTGACAATTGAGCTCAAATATCACACTGTATACTATGATAAAACATCAGTTATGAAGGGCTCTTAGGTATAAAAGGTTGTAGCTAGTACTTGTACTTGCTTCCCAGTTCTTCTTCAATAATAGCTAGAAATACCTAATCATTTTGTATTGAATGAAGACTCATTTATTTCAGCAGCATATTTGTCTAATTTCCATACATTCAAGTACCTCCAGATATAGTACTTTTTGAGCAGCAATATTAGAAATTTGCATATCTTGCAACTACATTCCTAGTCAAACTGCTGCAGTGATTTCAGCAATGCACCACATCCCAGTTATATCTAACTCTGCCCAGGCAAAGGATAGGGAGGGAGCAAGTCACTCAATTGATTGGTTGACATACTATATGATGTTGCAACAGCAGCTGCTACTGAATTACATTAATATGATATGCTTAAATGTCTGATACATGTATATCCTAAAAATAAACAGTTTATCCAGCAAAAGCACAAGAGATTCAAAACTCTTTTGCTAGATGAAAAGGTGAGGTATCTAGTTGATGAGCAGGCAGGATATCTTTACAGCAGTTGGTTTACCTTGTAAATACTTTAGGTATTAATGTGGTTATGGCTGAAGTGAAACAAATGCTCCATAGAATTTATGTCATTTAATATCTTTTTATGGTACTTGGATTCAAGCAAGAATTACTAGTATCAATTCAGCAGATACTTTTGCATAGGAGTGGGATTTACCTGATGATAGATCCCAAGGTCTAGTCTTCAGCTTTATCCTGGAAAAACTATTTAGCCCTTTCTAAAAATACCACCAGTTGGGAAACATGGTGCCAGATTTAAAAATATGTGAAGCACCTCCTTTGCCTGCACAAAGTGGTGTCTGTATGGTCACCTCCAGCAGAATGCTAGTAAACATTACACAAGTTGCTCATCATTGCCCAATTGAATGAAGTTGCAAGAACTGCCACTAGTTCTCCAAGACTTGTCATCAGGAAGCTGGTTTCACAAGAATACCAGCCTCTGGAAAATGTTGGAGTAAAATAAAAGGGCAGTGATTGTATGAATGGTGGGTAGTTATGGCTGACAAGCAGATTCTCCAGGTGGCAAACACCAATTCCCTTAAAAATAATATTACAATAGTTGAGTTCTCTCAGCAAATATATGGTCTGTTTTTAGGGAAAATGGCATGAGTAATGCCTCTCAATACATGGGAGATAAGGGGTAGCAAGCATTGGAAGTTGGATGGAGGACAATCCAATGAGAAATTGCTGCTGTTGCTTTGGGGACCATGTCAAACCAAGTCAGCTTGGTGAGATTTGCTCAGATGGAACTTGCAGAAAAGTTGAGCTTGCCTCAGTTTCTTTGGAAGAGTATCCTGTCTCTGGTACTGACATTATTATTGAGGCAGCAAAGGTTCATCATGGAATCACTCTATCTAATGAATCTCCCAATATCATAACTACAGAATTTTCCTTCCTGTCTGACAGTCAAAAAGGCAACCAGGGTTGTTCACATGGACTTCAGTAGAAATGCAAGCACCACAAGCTTACTATTAATAGATATCTTGACCTCAATGCTGCCAAGGGGAATGGGGATGAAGAAATAGATTTCATATTGAATAATGAGATTTGGTAGGATTTTTTGCATTTGAGGCAGATAGGGTATTCAGGACTACAAGAATTCTTTGAGAAGTTGAGCAGCATCACCAATTGTTATATGCTGATGTTGGGCATGACAAGATCTGTGAGCACAAGAAGAGCTGTGGTAGTGACATGCACACTCTTTGAACAAACATCCAATGAGAAGTTCAAATTCAAAGGAAAACATTGTGGAAGTGATAATGATATATAAGAAGTTGAAGAAAGATTATCAGAGAGAGTGAATGCTATACAGAAAATTAATGAAGATGGAAAAAACAAAACAAAACAAAAAAACAAAAAAAAAGACAAAAACAAAAAACAAAAACCAAAAACAAAAAAAAACAAAACAAAAAAACAAAAAAAGACAAAAAAAAAAAAAGACAAGGAAAAAAAAAAGACAAAGAGAAAAAAAAGAATTCAATGAGAAGAAATGGTTTGTATAATAGAAGTTTACAATATAGAATACTTTAGTTATGATGAGACAAACTCAGACTACCAATGTTTCAATGTAACATGTTTGATTTTCAAAACATAGGACAAGAGAGAAATTCATAGCACCGCTTGCAGGACACATACACCTATTATCAATGCTTGCTGATCCCAGGCCATACCATTAGTACAAAACATTAACAATTCACACAATCTAACAAGAGGAAAGTATACAAAAGGCATACAAAAGATAAGCAGTGTTATGACAACCAATCAAAAAATTATGTCATATATTTGGTCACATAATAAGTATGACTGTGTTGAACTTGTCCTGACATTCAACCACCACCTTCCTATTCATGCATTATACAAATATCTACAAACAAATAATAAATATAGATATTATGAGATAGAAGAATGAAAGGCCATTGATATTGAAATACTACTAGAAATGAAACAACTTTAAAAATATAGCTCTCTGAGGTTGCCAAAAGTCCTGAATTAAAAATAAAAAGTATAGAAAAGGACCTTTTTTATTGATTAATTAATAGGTGAGGAAAAATGAATAGTACATACTTAAGTAACAGTAGCATTAGTTATTCGTATAGCTGGTGGTCAAGCTATATGAGATACTATATTTAAACAATCAATTCCATGTAGTTCACATCAAGTACTTCTGCTATCTATTTAGGCCTAACTAGTCATACCTTTTTTAATCTGCTTTTAAGCCCAGCATTACAGCCACTTCTATTTTTGGCCATCAAGTACTATAGTATGTTCTGGACTGCAAAATCCTTTGCCCAACATCCTTCTTTCTCTTTCCCCTTTTTCCTCTCTCTCCTCTGTCTTCTGCTCATTATTTTCTTCTCGTATATAATTCATAGCACTAAATGGTGCATTGTATCATTATCTATTTAAATTAACCCCTAGGAAGATATAATTGTATTTCAAGTAAAATTATCCTCTTTCTTGAGAGTAATTAGTCCATATTGAAATTGTACCTGGTTTGTAAAGGACAACTGAGAACCACTACTTATGCAGCTCAGGCTGAGTCTAGTCTGTATATCCAGTGTGAAATCATTGAGGTAAATCATAAAATAATTAAATAGTTATTTGTTTACATTGTGTAGATTTATTTATAAAATAGTTTAGGTTGATTATTAACTGAATATTTATTAGAAAGTGGTAGATGGGTCACTGAGAGACCTGGACTCTTGGTTTTTCTATGGTCATTTTTGTTACAAATATATACATACATAAAATCATGTCAATTTTTTCAACCCTCCTTCAATATGCTTAAAATGCTCACCAAACTAAGTGAGATCAATGTATATATCTTGAGATCTCCATCATTTCATTATCAGCCATATTGTCAATCCTCTTCACTTTCACACAATACTCCTGCTTATTTTTAATTACTACTTATGTATATTGCTTATCAAGATTATATATAGCACCACCTGTTATAGTTGGTCTGGATAGAGCCAAACATAGTCTTAGTCTTTCAGGGGTTCAAAGATTTAGTCCTTGTTTGAACTTTTATCAAGAGTTCAAGGTAAGCATCCACTCTAAAGTAGAATGGAGACTTAGGAGCATTCAAGGAGGAGAAGTAAAATGTATTCCTAAGGAGGTCTAACTTAGGAATACATTATAAAAACACTGGGTTTATATACTGTCTGAGAAGAGGAATGACTAAGGAGATAGAAAATGATAGATGGCCAAAGAACATTCAAAAAGAGTAATTGTAAGACAAAATATAAGAAAGAAACATACAATAAGGTGAGGAGAATGGGATAAGCATGGAAGGTGATGGAAGAAAGAAGAACATAATGGAATATTGGATAACATGAGAGAATATTCAAGAAAAGGAGTGAGCAAAAAAAAAAAAAAAATCATAGTATTGCTCTTATTTTAGAATCAAATCCATGATAAAAATATTCCTAGAGATGAATGTAACCACCACAGGGAGATCCAGTCATATTGGCAATTGTGCCATCAGAGTAGTCATCAATGTTGTCATAATAGGGAGAGGGGGAATGACAATGGAGAGGAGGGACCAGAAGAACCAGAAGGACATGACAAGATCTACAAGAGGAAAAAGAGGAGTGGGAACCATGAGATAAGGAGCCAGAGTAGCCTTGAGAGGACTGATGGAATGATGAAGGGGAAGGATGGTGAAATGGGCAGGCACAGGTGGAATGGCCAGGATGCCATTGGAGATAGGAGGGGCAGTGGTAAACTAGGCAATTGAAATGGATATGTTCCAGATGTCTGCAGGAGAAGCAGTCTTTATTGTATATGAGTGACAGCAGGAGGGTAATTTGAATGATTTCCTCTGGTTCAAGCATATTCTACCACTTGGAGGATTTTCTCTTCAAGAGGAGAGAGGGGAAGAGGAGGTAGAATGGGGATTCTTGGACAAGATGTTATGGTTGATCTGGGTAGGGCCAATTACAGCCTTAGTCTTTCAAAGGATCAAAGGTTTAGTCCTTGTTTGAACCTAATTAAAGGTTCAAGGTGAGCATCCACTCAAAAGTAGGACAAGGACTTATAGAGTGTTCAAGGAGATGAAGTAGAGTGTATTCCTGAGGAGATCTAACTTAGGAATATATTGAAAAGATATTGGATTTATATATGGCTAGAGAGGAAGAATAACTAAGTGGATGAAAAATAATGGAAAGTTATAGAATGTTCAAGAAGAGTAGTTGTGAGGCAAAAGATAAGGAAGAAACATACAACAAGGCAAAGAAGGAAAGATAACCATAGAAAGTCATAGAACACAGAAGAACACAATAGAATATTAGTAATGTGAAAGAGTATTCAAGAAAAAAGACTTAGCAAAAGGAAAAAGAAAGAATCATAACATTACTTCTATTTTAGAATCAAGTCCACAATGAAGATATACTTCAGAGGTTAATATAACCACCACAGGGGGAATCTGCCATATTAGCATTGGCATCATTGGAATAATTATCAATATTATTATAGTAAGGAGAGAGGAAGCAACAATACAGAGGAGGGACTGGGAGAACATGACAAGATTGACAAGAGAAAGAAAAGGAGTGGAAACTGTGAGACGAGGAATGAGAGGAAGAAGAGGAGTGGAAATTGTGAGACAAGGGGTGAGAGGAAGAAGAGGAGTGGAAACTGTAAGACAAGAGGTGAGAGGAACTCCGAGAGGACAAAGGGGTGGAGCAAGGAAGTGAGCAGTCTTGAACAGAATAGCTGGAGTGCTAGTGAAGGCAAGTAGTACATTGGTAGACTGGGCAGTTGAGATGAATGTGTTCCAAATATCTGCAAGAGAAGCAGGCCTTGTTATAGTGGGAGTGGGTGGAGATAAGAGGGGAGGATCCATTGCCTCCAGTCTAATAGGCATTGAATTTGACACAAGTGGTGGCAGGTGGATAGTCTTGATGGGCCCCTCCAGTCCAGGCATACTCAACAGCTCAAAAGACTTCTTCTTCAAGAGGGAAGAGGGGAGAGGAAGAGGTAGAATGGGGATCTCTGGATGAGGCAGAGTGGAAAGACATGGGGGAGCTGGTAGTAGAGGTGAGTTTGTAAAGATAATGATCTAAGTCCTCTAAGAATTCTAACATATCAAGTTGGTAGAGAGTTACTAGAAGATATCCTTATATATCTTTTTGGACCTGGTGGATATGTCCAGTATACTAAGCAAGGGAGAAGTTTTGGAGGAAGGTATAATAGAGGATGTATAGAGGGGAGTCCATGTTCAGGAAAGAGTTGATGATGACAGAAAGACAGGGGTCATGCATGGCATTAATGAGTTGAGTAAGGTCATTAATGTCAGGAAGGTCATCTTTGATGTGGTGAGTGTGAAGGAGTACATCCACAGAAGTAATCCTGAGTAGGAAGTTATATAAAAAGAAGAGAAAACAGAGGGATGAAGTTTCTTATAGTTTGAGAGAGTGAATTGGTGTTGTTTAGATTCTGTTCAGGAATCTAGGAGTCTTCTTCAGCCAAGTATCTTTTCCATTAGATCAAGAAGGAGTGGTTGATCTGTGATTTGCAGTGTCATAAGATCTTTTCTATTTCATATTCTTCTGAGCTAGCGATAAGGTCAGGAGGTGGCATAGGGAAATTCTTTCCATGAACAGAGTTTTTTTTGTAAGGGGATAAAAGAGAAGCATGGAATATGTTGTGAATACACCATGTTTTGGAAACATGGAGTTGATACATGATAAGAGAGAGAACTTTCATAACAGTGAAGGAAATTTCATGTTTTGGAGCAAATTTCAGATTAGTGATGAACATTTGAGGTTTCTGGCTTCAAGCCAGACTTTGTCTCCTTTAGTGAAGGGAGTAATATTGTGACAAGTATGAGAAGCCATGACTTGGCAAGCTAGCTCATGGGCAGTGAGAGCTTCATTTTGTGCAGTGGAGAGAGATTTTAGGTGGGATTCAATTGTGGGGATAGAAGAGTCAGTGATTAGTGAGGAAAGGGCATGGGGTTCATATTCCATCATGAGATAGAAGGGAGATTAACCAGTGTTGGAGTGAGGGTGGTAGTTGTATGTGAACTCTGCATGGGATATTTTTTCAAACCAAAAGAAAGGGTTAGTGTCATAGAAGATGTGGAGATAGGTTTCAACTTCCTGATTTACACCTTCAGTCTCTCCATCAGATTGAGGATGGTAGGTGGTGGAAAGGGAGAGGTTATAACTCAAGTCTTCCAAGTTATCTGGTGAATGCAAAGAAAAACTGAGGTTTGTGGTCAGAAATGATTTTGTTGTAAAATCTGAAGTGAAGAAAAACTTTGTGGAAAAAAAGGGAGGTGACCCCTTTGGCCAAGACAGTTTTCTTAGTGGGGCAGAGAATCACCCCCTTAGTAAGCCCATGATCTACCAAGACCAAAAGAGAATCAAAGCCAGAGGAAAAAGGGAGGTCAGTGATAAGATCATAGGAGATCTGTGGAAGGGGCGGAAAGCTAAGGATTTAATCAGAGTCAGGAGAGGTATGGTAGGATGGGTGTTTGTTTTGTTTTACTGGCAAATAGCATAGCCTTTGATATATTTTCTAACATAAGAAGCCAAGCCAGCCTATCAGAATTCTGTAGCAACAAGTTGGTAGGTCTTGAAATAGCTGGAATGTCTGGCAGTTTCATGGTTGTAACACCACTCAAGAATGGAGCAGCAAAGGAAGTCATCACTGGGGACATAGACACATTCTTTATAGGTAAGAATTCCAGCTTTGTGTTGCCAGTTGGATAGACAGGAACAGAAGGCTGGGGAAATGGAACCATTTATTGATTGAAGGGTTTGGAGAACTAGGGGATCATTTGCAAAGGCAGATTGTATACAGTCAGAGAGGGAGGTATTGATGATTTGAATAAAGAGGAAGGGAGAAATGAAGATAACTCCTTCATTGTTGAGGTCAGAGGAGGAAAGAAGATTGAGATGGTAGGAGAGGGCATTAGGGCTGGCAAGGAGTTTCTCTGGGATGTGAATCATTTTCAGATCAAAATCTAAAAGATCAAAAAGCCAATGAGCTTGTCACTGGTTATGGGCTTGAGGTTGGCAGAAGTAAGTGAGGTTCTTATGATCAGTGAAAACCTGAACTGGGAAAGGGGAGCTGTGAAGATAATGTCACCAGGATTTTAAAGTGTGAATGATGGTGAGGAGCTCTTCATTGTAAATGTCATAGTTCCTTTCTGCCTGGGAGAAGAACTGAGAGAGATAGGAGCAAGGATGCCAGTTTCCATTGGAGTTGGTTTGAAGAAGGATAGCACTGGATGTGTATTTAGAGGCATCAGTAGCAATGGCAAAGGGTAAAGAAAGGTTGGGGAGGTGGAGAGTTGATTTTGATAGAAAAAGTGATTTCAGAGAGTCAAATGACTTCTGGCAGGTAGGGGTCCAGTCCCATTGGAGGTTTTTTTTGATGAGGTCAATGAGGGGACAAGCAATGTTGGAATAGTCTGGGATGAAGTGATGGTAGAAGTTGGCAAAGCCCAGAAAAGAATGTACATTCTTGACTTTGGTAGAGATTGGCCACTTGGTGATTCCATCGAGTTTGACAGGATCCATGGCTAGTTGTCCAGATTTAATGATCATGCCAAGGTATTCAATTTCTTAGTAGCAAACTTGCATTTTTTCAATTTAAGATGCAAGTCAAGTTCAGTCATTCATTGAAGAACACATTTGATATATTCTTCATGGATGGTGGGTGTTGGGGGAGAAGATTAAGAGGTCATCCATGTAAATGACTAGCCATCCTTCTGCAATCATATCATTAAAGGAGTCATTTATAAACCATTGGAATGTGATGGGGGAATTGGTGAGACTGAAAAACATGACAGTGGGTTTGAAGAGGCCTTTGTGGATGATAAAGGTAACTTTCCACTGATGGCTATTTTTAATTCAAACATTGTTGTATTCCCATCGCACATCAAACTTGATGAAGATCTTAACATTTTTTAGTTTGTTAATGAGGTTGGAGATTAAAAAAAGGGGGTAGGCATCATGAATAATATGTTCGTTCAGGTATCAGTAATCTTGACAAGGGCAGAGTCCTCCATCTTTCTTTTTGACAAAGAAAAAAGGAGCAGCCTGTGGGGAGTTCAAAGGATGGACCTTTCCAGCATGGAGGTTTTCATCAAGAAAGTCCTCAGTGGCTTTTCATTCTTCAGGAGAGAGGGGATATAACTTTTCAACTTTCAGAAAGAAGGATTCAATGAGATTGATCTCGTGATCATAGGGTCAGAAAGGAGAGACATGGTTAGTAGCTTTTTTAGAGAAGATAGAAGAAAATTAAGAGTATTCGGGGTAAAGGGTGGTTTTAGGTTTAGCAGCTTTGGATGCCACTACTAGTTTTGTGGCAGTGGTGAGGTGGGTGATGACAGGAGATCCTAGTAGAATAAAATGATATCCATCTTGGATAATTCATTAAATAGTTTGATGCTCTCTGGCTCAATTAATGAAGAGTGACTCTTTCTCCCATTCAATGGTTGTATTCATAGAAGCAAGAGTCAGTAATAGCATCAACATTGATGTAACAGGGATGTTGAGTAGAAGTTCAATAGGTGAAGTTGTGTCATTTGACATTGACTTCATGGGAGGCAAAGAGGAATCTTAATTCATCCACAAATTCATTGATGGAAAGGGTTCAATTTGTCCAGTCAATAATAGAAAACAGATCCTTTGGTCATATAGGAGAGAGCAAAGATGATTCTTTTTGAATCTGACTCATAGATAGCCTCATTGGTATGGAGATAGAATTGGATGGAATGGAGCCATTGGATGGCAGTGTCATAGGATCCCTTGTGGTATTCAGGAGTTCTGATGTGGAGTTCAGTGGGTTTGGCAGCTATTGCTAGGGAAGAAAATCCAGGAGGGAAGGGATTAGATGATGGGAGTGGAAAGATGGGTTGTCTCAGATTAGTGGAGAGAGAAGGAGGAGTAGGGGGACAAGGTAGTATTAAGACAGCAGAGGTCTGGTGGGTGAGGTCAGTGATATTAGAGTTTTGGGTAGAAGTCCTTCCTTCAGGAGTAGAACTATCTGAGGTTTTTTTTTGATTGGACCAGTATCCAAACCAAGTGAAGATTGGAGGGTTTCATCAGGAAATGATGATGAACTACAACAATGGTAGTTGTAGAATAGACAAAGTTAGACCTTTTGTTATAGTTGGTCCAGGTAGGGCCAATCACAGCCTTAGTCTTTCAAAGGATCAAAATTTTAGTTTTTGTTTGAACTTAATCAAAGGTTCAATGTGAGTGTCTACTCAAAAGTAGGACGAGGACTTACATATAGAATGTTCAAGAAGATAAAGTAGAGTGTATTTCTAAGGAGGTCTAACTTAGGGATACATTGAAAAGACATTGGATTTATATATGATTAGAGAGGAAGAATGACTAAGTGGATGGAAAACAATGGAAAGTCACAAAATGTTCAAGAAGAGTAGTTGTGAGGCAAAAGATAAGGAAGAAACATACAACAAGGCAAAAAAGGAGAGATAACCATAGAAAGTCATAGAACATGGAAGAACACAATGGAATATTAGGTAATGTGAAAGAGTGTTCAAGAAAAAGAACTTAGCAAAAGGAAAAAGAAAGAATTATAACACAAGACAGAATAAAAGGAATGAGGGGGAGTTGAAGGTAGAGGTGAGTTCCCAGAGGTAGTGGTCTAAGTTCTTGAGGAATTCAAACATACTAAGTTAGTATAAGATTATGAGGAGATAACTCTCTATGTCTTTTTGGATGTGGCAGATGCAACTGATAAATTGGGCAAGGAGGGAGTTTTTGAGGAAGGTGTCATAAAGGGCATAAAGGGAGGATCACATATCCAAGAAAGCATTGATGGTGGTGAAGAGATGAGGGTTGTGCATGGAGTTAACAAGTCTAGTGAGGTCGTCAGTATCAGGAAGGTCATTCCTGGTTTAGTGAGCATGGAGGGGTATGTCAATTAAGGTGATTCCATAGTGAAGGGAGGAGGTAGTAATATTGAGGGATGTGGGAGCCAAAGAGAAAGGTTTGATAAGGGGAGAGGTAATGTGAAGACCAGAGGAGAATGAGGTCATAGTAGACACATAAAGAGATTTTGAAAGCGATGACAGTATAGTAAGTGGCAGAATTTATTGGAATGGTAGAGTTTTTTATAGTCCATGAGAGCAGACTTTGCATTCTTCAAATTCCACTCAGGGATCCAAGAGTCTTCTTTGACCAAGTATCTTTTCCATTGAATCAAGAAGAAACAGTTGGTCCATGGTCCACAATGTTACAAAATCCTTTTTATTTCATATTCTTCTTTGCCAGCGATAAGGTCAGGGCATGGCACAGGGAAGTTTCTTCCATGAATGGAGTTCTCTTTGTGAAACAACCTAAGGCTCTTTGCTAAGGCTGATGCTCTCGAGTAACTCGACAGCCAACTTCTCAGTAGCATAGGTTTTGAGAATCAACTCACATAAAGAGAGAGAGAGAGAGGTGAGTTAGCCTAAGGAGCAGAAGGGAAAACTCCAAGGAGGGCAAGACTGGAGGGTCTTGGCCATTGCTTGGGGGGGGGCTTTATATACTGTATTATATAAATGCATGTATATGTTGTGCATAGATCTATAGATTAATGAGTCCCTGAACATGTGTGCAACACATGTATTAGTACAGCCATGAAATGGAAGCATGACATAAGGGGAAAGCATGGAAAGAAGCAGGAACATAAGGAGGAGGGATGTAAATAATGAAATGGAAGCATAACCCTAATCATGAGGGTGTGGCAGAGATTATAGATTAATGAATGATCATAAATGAAGGAGTATGAATGTGGCAGAACATGAAAGGCATGAGAAGAAGGCATGGATCAGGAATGGAAGAATAATATATGATCAGAAGCAAAGGCATAGTCATACCACAGGGTGAAGAGGTGAGGAGGTGAAGATGTGAAGATGTGAAGGGCTGGAGGGGTATTCTGTGATATGGTGAGGGTGTGAAGAGGTAACATGGTGAAGATGTGAAACATAGGAGGGTGGTCTAGGCCATCCTAGAGATTAGATAGAGATTGCAAGCAATCTTAATTGCACTCTGGTGTATAGATAGCTTGATTACATGTATGCATGCCCAGTGCAGTTGATAAGAAGATTGCACCTATCCAGGGTGTCTGATAAAGAGTAGCACCTGACCTGTGTGCTTAATGAAGGGATGGCACATGTCCAGAGTGCCTGATAATGGAATCTACCCTTGAGGAAGTGAAAAATAAAAAGAGTGGATGCATCAAGCATAGGGACAAGTTGGCAGCTGTTACACTTTATATAAAAATAGAAGGGAAGTGTGAAATGTGTTGTGGATACACCACATTTTAGGAAGACAGAGTTGATATATGATGGGGGATAGAACTTTTGTGATAATAAAGGGATCTTTGCATTTAGGGGCAAATTTTGAGTTGGCAATAAAACATTTGAGATTTCTGGCTTTAAGCCAGACCTTGCCCCCTTTGACAAAGGGAACAAAGTTTCAACAGGTGCAAGAAGCCATAACTTGGTAAGCAAGTTCATGAGTGGCAAGGGCTTCATCTTGTGTAGTAGACAGAATTTTTAGGCAGGATTTGATTGTGGAAATAGAAGAGTTGGAGATAATGGAAAAAAGGACATGGGATTCATATCCCATCATGAGATAGAAGGAAGATTGTCTGGTGACAGAGTCAGGATGGTAGTTGTATGTGAATTCTGTGTAGGAGATCTTTTTAGACCATGAGAAGGGATTGGCCCCACAGAAGATGCAGAGGTAGGTTTTCACTTCTTGGTTCATGCATTCAGTTTCTTCATCAAATTGAGAGTAGTGGGTAATAAAGAGGGAGAGGTTGTAATTCAAGAGTCTTTCAAGTTCTTTGATGAATGCAAAAGTGAATTGAAGTCCTCAGTCACAGATGATTTTGTTGTAGAGTCCAAATTGAAGGAAAAGTTTATGGAAGAAAAGGAAGGTAATCCCTTTAGTAGTGATGGTTTTCTTAGTGGGGCAGAAAATCACCCCCTTAGTAAGCCCATAGTTTACCATGACCAGAAGGAAATCAAAGCCAGAGGAAAAAGGTAGATTGGTAATAAGATCACAGGAGATCTGTTGGAAAGAATAGGAAGCTGAGGACTTAATTGGGGTTAGGAAAGGCATGGTGGGATGGATGTTTGACTTGTTTTGCTGACAATAGCACAGCCTTTGACATATTTTCTGATATAAGAGGCTAGACCAGGCCACCAGAATTTCATAGCAATGAGTTGATGGGTGTTAAAATAGCTGAGATGTTTAGCAGTTTCATGGTTATGACATTGTTCAAGGATGGAGTGGTGGAGAGAATTATTATTGGAAACATAGACATGTCTCTTGTAGGTAAGAATGTCAGCTTCATATTGCCAGTCAGAGAGCTGAGAGCAGAAGGCTGGGAGAATGGGACCATCTATCAATTGGAGGAATTGGAGGACTAGGAGATCATCTGCAGAAGTAGACTGTATATAGTGAGAAAGGGAGGTATTGATAGTTCAAATGAAGAGAAAGGAGGGAAGTAAGGTGACATCCTCATTGTCAAGATTAGAGGACAGGAGAAGGTCAGGGTGGCAGAAGAGGGAATCAGGACCAGCAAGGAGTAGATTATTTTCAGATTGAAGTCCAAGAGATCGAGGAGCCAATGAGCCTGTTATTGGTTTAGAATCTGGGGTTGGTGGAAGTAAATAAGGTTTTTACATATAATCAATAAAGACCTGGATAGGGAAGGGGAACTTGTGGAGATGATATCTCGAGGATTTCAGTGCATGGATGACAGCAAGGAATTCATGGTCATAAATATTGTAGTTTCTTTCTGCTTGAGAGAATGATTGGAACAGATAGGAGCAGGGATGCCAGTTTTCATTGGAGTCAGTTTGAAGAAAATTAGTGTCATATACGTATTTTAAGGCATCAGTGATGATGGCAAAAAAGGAGGAGAGATCAGGAAGGTGGAGGACTAGTTTCAACAGAAAGAGGAATTTTAGAGTGTCAAATGACATTTGACAGGCAGGGATTCAGTTCTACTGAAGATTCTTTTTGGTAAGGTCAATGAGGGAATGAGGAATGTTGGAGTAGTTGGGAATGAAATAATAGTAAAAGTTGGCAAAGCCAAGAAAGGAGTGTACGTCTTTGACTTTAGCAGGAGTCAGCCACTTAGCAATTCCATTGAGTTTGATGGAGTCCATGGCTATCTGTCTGAGTTTAACAATCATACCAAGGCATTCAATTTTCTTAATGGCAAACTTGCATTTTTCCAGTTTAAAATGCAAGTCGAGTTCAGTCATTTATTGGAGAATATATTTGGTATGTTTTTCATGGGTGACAGCATTAGGAGAGAAGATGAGGAGGTTACCCATGTAAATGACAAACCATCCTTCTACTGTACAATCATATCACAGAAAGAGTCATTCACAAATCATTGGAACGTGGGAGGTCAGTTGATGACACTGAAGAACATGACAGTGGATTTGAAAAGACTTTTGTGGATGATGAAGGTGGCTTTCCACTGGTGGCCATTTTTAATTTAAACATTGTTGTATCTCCATCATACATATGTCAAACTTGATGAAGATCTTGACATCTTTTAGCTTGTCAATGAGGTTGGACTTTCAGGAAAGGGGGTAGATATCATGAATGGTAAGTTTATTCAAATATTGGTAATCCTGACATGGACAGAGTCCTCTATCTTTCTTTTTGATGAAAAAACAAGGGGCAGCTTGGGGGAAGTTTGAAGGGTGGATCTTTCCAGTATGAAGATTTTTATCAAGAAAGTCCTCAGTGGCTGTTCATTCTTCAGGAGAGAGGAGATAGAGTTTTTTGACCTTTGGAGGGAAAGAGTTGAAGAGGTTAATTTTGTGATCATAGATTTGGGAAGGAGAGACATGATTGGTGGCTTCCTTGAAGAAAATGGAGGAAAACTGATAATATTTGGAGAGAAGAGTGACTTTAAGTTTAGTGACTTTGGCTGCCACAGCTAGTTCAGTGGCAGTGGTGAGGCGAGTGATGATAGAGGATCCTAAAGGAGTGAAACAGGATTCATATTGGACAATTTGTTGAATAGTTTGATGTTCCCTTGCTTAGTTAATAAAGGCAGACCCTTCCTTTCATTGGTTGTATTCATAAAGGTGAGAGTCAGTGATGGTGTCGACATTCACATGATGGGAGGGATGGATAGGAGATCAATAGGCAGAGTTGTGTCATTTAACATCAACTTCATAAGGAGTGAAAAGGAATTTCGATTTGTTAACTGACTTGTCGATGGAAAAGGTTCAGGCAGCTCAGTTAATGATAGGGTTGGTAGATTGGAGCCAGGGAAGTTTAAGGATGACATTGTCTTTGAGAGTCATGACATGAAAGTTAACATTTTGGATGATTCCTTCTATGTTGGTAAAAAAAGTGAAGGTATATCAGATATTACCCTTTATGTCGAGGGAGCCATTGGTATTTCAAGAGCAGATGGAAATTTTAAGTTTGGAGACAGGAAGTTGGTATCTTTTAACAAAGTTGTAGTTGATGCAGGAAAGGTCTGCTCTACTATCAATGAGGATGTAGGAGTCAACAGTTTTCAGAGTGTGCAAGAGTATGATCAATTGCAAGGGGATTCACATAGATTTGCTCATAACTGATACAAATACAAATGCACAAGTAAATTCTGGAGAGTCTTGTATCGATCAAGTTTGTCCATTTAAAAATCTCAAGAGAAGGTGACCCTTCTTACAACTTGTTCATTATCATTATCATTATCTTCCAACTCAATAAGAGCTGATGTTTCTTCTTTGACAATTTGCTAGTGAGAAAAGAAGAACAGGCAGAGCTAAGTAAGGTGAACCACTATTCAGCAGCAAAAGCAAAGTCCTTTCTCCTACCAGTGGTGATGTTTCTTGGGAGTAAGCTTAGGTACTTTGATGGCATCCATGTCCATGGTGTCAGGATCACAGGTGGATTTCGAGAGGGTGGAGTAGGGTTGAACGTGTGAGGAAAATTTGGAGTATCTTTGGGTGATCTCTTCAGTGTGTTTCCATTGGATTTGGAAATGAATGACCTTCTTGTACCATTTGGCAATAATATTAAAGGGAGTTTTTATCTGATAGATCTGTCACATGAGGGGAGGGAGAATGATGACAGAATAGTAGCTAATAAGAACAGCTTCATCAGTGATTCCAGATAGGGTGATGTTGTTCTGGAAGTTGGAGTTGAATTCAGTGAGGGAGAGGGGGTAGACAACTCATTTGTTTTTCTTTTTGAAGGTCATTTGCTTAGTGGATAGCCAAGCAATGACATTGTTCTTCTGGTCATGGTGTTCAAAAGATATTTTGAATAAATTGCAGAAGTCTGTTCATGTTCCAAAGTTAATGACAGCTCCATTGATAGCTTGCTACCTAAAGGTAGAGGTCCAGGTGAGGGCAGATCCCTTCATCATGTAGGAGAGGGCAAAGGTGATTTGTTTTGAATCAAAGTCATAAATGGCTTCATTGGTATGAAGGTAAAATTGGACAGAGTGGAGCCATTGGATGGCAGTATTATAGGATCTATTGTAATATTCAAAAGTACCAATACAAAGTTTGGTGAGTTAAGCTGCTCTTGCTAAATGAGGAAGTCTAGAAGGAAAAGAGTTTGGTGGAGGGAGTGGGAAAATGAATCATCTAGGGTTGGTAGGAGATGAAGATATCTTCATTGAAATACCTTCAACTAACTCAGATAAGATGATATCAGTACCAAATATACTGATAGTCCTGGATAAGTATGTTCAAGTACTTAAAAGTAAGTGGTATGGGATCAAAATGATTGTAATCAATGAGGACATACTACACAATGAAGACTTTTGGAAGATACATCAAGTATAATATGATCCTTGCTCCATTATTATTTTGATGCATTTGAAAACATGTTCAAGAGGGTGCTTTCAAGCATTTAATCATTTCTCCTGAGTAACTCAGGCCTTACAATGGACACCTCCCCCACCCAACCTGATTTTTTTATGAAAATCAGGCATTTGTATAGAAAATTGCTCACATTCATGTTGACAAAGCTCATAATATCCATACAATAGGACACTCTCACTATGGTAAAGATATTTTCTGATCTGCATATGCCAAGCCTGGATTTCTTTGTTTTCTTCTCTCCAAAGGTACCCCATTTCAGATTTTATCCACTACACTTCTAAATCATATTCTTGCTATAGTTAAACAACATTCATTTTTTCCATTGCACCTAATTCATTAGAACTATGTCTCACTACAAGCTGTCTTAATATTACATATGTCACCATCCCAATCATTGAAAACCTTCATTTTTTGATCCCATTGGTGTTTTATTCACCAATGGTCATTTCAAAGACTCTTGTCTTTCATAATTCAAAGCAAGATGCAAAAGCCTTCTTTGACCACAACCATGTGGCACCCCTACAAGGTCCCCAAAAAATTGTAGCCAATAAAGCAATTTTCCAGCAAGACAACATCCAAAATACTCTTCCTTTGCCCTCAAACCCCACCCAACCACCTATCTGCCAACTCCTGGGAGTTCAATGGCCCTGAAAATCAAAAGAGATCAAATTGGCATGACTATGGGCCCTAGAGCCCTCATTTTCATGGTCTTTGCAATCTGAACTCACAATTTGGCACTGCATTCTCTTCTTAAAGAAGGAAATCGCTAGCTAGGATAAGCAAGTAATGGATGCAAAAAAAAGCACAGTATACCTTGGAAAAAATATTGCTATGTGTGGTGGGCCAACCCTTCTCTATTGAACATCTCACTACTGTTCTACTTCATATCACACAGCTTAAAGATATTCCCCTACCTGTCATAGAAGCAATCTGTACATTGACTTTTCTCTTAGCACATGAGGTGACCTCCAAGGTGGCTGAAACTATAGCCTTTCAGCTAAAACCCTTTCAATACATACTACCTCACATGTTGTTGCAGAGATCTCCCCACACATAGTGAAATTACACCACACCAGCAAGATGCTCAGCAATAGCATTAATTACCTAGATATCATCCACACTGCTGCCTCATACACACTCAATGGAGCAACCATGACCTTCACTATAAAAAAGATCACCACTATAGCAGAAATAGTCTCTTCAGAGATTACCACCATCAGAAACATAGCAGACTGGCTCACTCCCTCACTAACAGCCATCGAGGACTCCATTATATCCCTCCTATCAGCCAGAGCTGATCATGCTATCAACTCTCTTACAGACTAGACACCACAAAGAATGTATAATAATGTACTATGTACCACACCTGGTCCCACCCCCCTATTCTTCACACCAACTACTGTAGCCTTGGCCAGATCAGCCATCTGAGAACAGGAAATCCTCATTGACCCTCACAAAGGCCATACCCTCCACTCTCCAGAGCAAACCTTAGCCAACATCGCCAAAAGACTCTCAGTGGTAATCAATAAGATCAATAATAATGCTACCTTCACCCCTGTCATCAAAGCCATTGTCCACCTCAAAAACAGCAGACTTATCATTGAACTTGCTTAGCAGACTCAGCCCTCTGAATTCATCAAAACACCAATAAAGCTCAATTCCTTGAGAAGCTTTGGGTCCTAGTTGACTTGTAAGATAGGACTTACATCATACTTGTCCCCTTTCTCCCAATTAGCTCTCCTATAGATGACTCCCAATGGCTACACCTGACCAAAATGGAAAATAACCTAGATAAGAACTCCCTAGTCTTAGCATGTTGGATCAAATAGAAAACACATCACACACCTAACCAATAGATGATCCATGCTATCTTCACCTTCTCCAAACTCAAAAACACAAACACTCTCATCCATAATAGGCTCTATGTCTGTAAAGAGAAGCTCCACCCACATGAGGAGAAGAAAAACCCTCTATGCTGCATCCACTGTCAAGGATGGGGGTACCTAGCAAGGAAATGCAAAGTGATTCACAACACCTGTGCCAACTGCAGCCATGCCCACAGAATGATGCATATACAAAGCCAAAAAAACACCACTGTATAAGCTGCAAAGTAAATAGCCATGACAGTAATGACATAAAGTGCCCCACATACCTGATCAAATGTGCTGAACTTGATGCTAAGCACCTGAAAAATTCAATGCTCTACTTTCCTACCAACAAATCCTGAACACAGGTAGTGCTCCCCCCAAAACAATCCCCCCTCATGAGAGCCCCACCTGTCCAGCAGAAACTCACTCAGTGTCACAAACCTCCTCTGCATCAAACAACACTCAATGCCACCATTGAAGCATGAGACAAAGGATCACCTAAAACTAGACCCAATATACTGTATATGCAATGCAATTCAGCATGCTTTCCCCCACCTCCACCAATACAATTCCACTTAGCTTCCCACATCCCTCTCCTTCCCTCCTCCCTTCCTTGGACACAGCTATGTAACAGGATGGACTTCTTTTCCCCTTCTTAAAGGGATGGAACTAATCAACATAAATATACATGATAATGATACTCATCTAATGCATTTGAGGATCTGGCAACAAAACCTTGACAACTTTTTTGTGGCCCAGCACTCCCTTATCAACAGTATCAAACCTGACAAATTTGAAATTATCATATTACAAGAGCTGCACATCAACTCATTTAACAATACTATAGGATCTGGCAACAAAACCTTAACAACTCCTTTGTGGTCCAGCACTTCCTAATCAACAACATTAAACCTGACAAATTTGAGATCATTGTATTACAAGAGCTGCACATCAACTCATTTAACAATACTATATCAAGCCACCACTACCATGTCCTCTACCTTTCAACATACCTAATTGAATATAGCTCCAAAACCCAAGCAATCACCCTAATATCCACCTTACTCAACAAAAATAAAATAACCCTAGAGTATAGCTCCCTTAGGTTGCCAATAAAATCCTAGACTTGGAGAGTGAAGTGAGAAAAGGCTTGTCAGGCCAATAGAGTCCTTCTTATAGTGCTTAGGAGAAAAGAATGACCTTTCCAGAGCCAGGTGAATGTGTTGATAAGGTAGGCACATCCCTGTCCAAGACTTCTTTGAATTCCGGGTAGGACCTTCATAGATCCATCATAACTCTTTTGAGTTGTTTAAGTGCCTTTATACACATGGGGGGTGAGGGTAACCTCATAGACTTCTTGGAGTAGGTATCTGTAAACTTGAAATGGCTCCTTTGAGCCTGTGCACACAGAAGTATTACCTAGCTGATGGAAAACTATTCCCTGTCTCTAATCTTTCTCATGACTCCCTTTGGAGTGGACAGGCCAAGGACACAGGGGTAGTGCTAGCCCTGTCTTATGGTCTTCATCAACATTACTTCATGAGTTCCTTTGAACCATAGCAAGTGATGTCATTGTCCTTGCCCTGCTTCTTATGGACCTTTGTCCTCATAGCATAGTGTCTTGGACAGCTCCTAGAGTACCAGATGACTGCTGAGGATGTGGGAGTGCTGTCAGAAGATCTCCTTTGTCATTAATGACATGAGTTCCTTTAGATAGAAAGAGTGACTTTGTTGCTTTATGGTACATAGATTATGCCCAGGTCAGATGACTTCCTTGAGCTCTGGGGTTTATCTGAAGAAAAAAGGGGGAGGTGCTTAACATCATGGAAAGTACACCTTTGTCTAGACCAGCATACATATGACATCTTCATCCATGTCCAGTCCTAAGCTACAAAGAGTAAAACAGAGCAAACCATCCTGCCAATATAAGTACTACATAGCATAGGCAAAGCCATCAGTTAAGAGTCTTGCCCTAATGAAATAACTTAAAGCTCTGGCTAAGGCTGCTTGCTCTTGAGTACACTTGATAGCTAACTTCTTAGTTGCATAGTTTTGGGAAATCAACCCACATAAAGATAAAAAAAGGAGAGTAAGTCAACCAAAGGAGCAAAAGGGAAAACTCCAAGAAGGGCAAGACTGGGGAGCCTTGGCCACTACTTGGGGAGCTTTATATACTATGTAAATATATGTACATGTTATATATAGATCTATAGATTAATGAGTTCCTGAACATGTATTAGTACAGCCATGGAATGGAAGGGAAGCAGAGAAGCATGGAAAGAAGCAAGAACACGAGGAGGAGGGATGTAAATAATAGAATGGAAGCATAACCCTGACCATGAGGATATGGCAGAGATCATAAATTAATAAATAATTATAAATGAAAAGCATGGATATGGCAGGCCATAAAAGACATGATGAGGAAGCATGGATTAGAAATGGAAGAGTTATAAGTGATCAGAAGGTTCATAAATAATCAGAAGAAAAGGCATAGCCATACCACAGGGTGAAGAGGTGACATGGTGACATGGTGAGGAGGTGAAATATAGGAGGGTGGTCCAGACCATCCTAGAGATTAGATAGAGATTGCCAGCAATCAAGGGATCATATCTAATGTGAGTTGATTGCACTCTGGATGTATAAATAATTTGATTGTGCATGCCCAGTGCAGTTGATAAGGAGATTGCATCTGTCCAAGATGTCTGATAATGGATAGCACCTAACCTGTGTGCTTGGTGAAGGAATGGCACATATCCAGAGTGCCTGATAAGGGAATCTATCCTTGAGGAAGTGAAGAAAATAAAAAGAATGAATGCATCAAGCATAGTTGTAAGTTGGCAGCTGTTACAAAAAACACCTGAAAACAAATACCATACCCCTCAGCAGACATTGTAATAGTACAACTCTCTGGGGACTATGGTCACTGCATCCTAATCAACATCTACAATGACTGCACACAAAATGACACCTTAATAGAACTAGGAAAGTACTTGGATATCAACATCTGCCAGATCAGACCACTCACTCACAACCACATGATCTGGTTAAGAGATTTCAATTGCCACCACTTTCTTTGAAAAGAAGAATGCAACAACCATCTACTTAGGAACTGGCACCTGGACTATGCCTAACCACTACTTGAACTTATAGCTGACTATGACATGCTCATGATGTTACCAAAAGACACCCCCACTCTCAAAGCACTTACTACAAAGAACTGGGCTAGACCAGACAACATCTTCTGCACAGAAGTCACCATGGAAGCTCTGACCTATTGCTATACAGACTCAACTCAACTCGGCTCCCACACTAACCACATTCTGATTCTCACCTTTTTCAAACTATATATACCCAATACTAATATTCATTCCTCTAGGAACTTCAATGACATCAATTGGAAAAGATTCAACAGAATCCTCAAAGCAATTCTCAGTTCTTTTTCCACTAATGAATCCATAGTATCTGCTGAACCCAAGTTCCAATGAATCATCAAAGCAATTCTAGATGCAATCCTCACCACAATAGAGGAACATATATCCACATCTTGTCCATATCCTCATATAAAATAATGGTGGATTAGGGAGCTCTCACCTAACCACTCATTTCACAAGGAATATCACATATAATGTAACAAGTACATAGAATTGCTCAAACAAATGAAACATGACCACTCATTGGACTGGCTCAAGAACATCAACAGTGAAAAGATATAGATAGTCAACAAATACCTCAATGTAGAACTTTCAAATGGCAGCTCATCAAGAATCCTTTCACTCAACCACAAAGACTCAGACAGTTCAATTTGCATCACCAACTCCAATGAAAAAAAAAAAGCAAAGCACTTGTTGCCACCTTCTTCCTCCCACCAACCTCAACTTCAGTACCCCTCAACTTCAAATATCTAGATCCAGTCACCAACTCAGGAGAGATTACTGAGGAACAGATAGAATGCTATATCAAGAAATTAAGTCTGATGAAAATACCAGGCCTAGATAGCATCAGAAACATCATATTCAAGAAATGCTCTGAGACCCTAGTCCCTTACCTACTCTGCTTATTCCATGCAACCTTTTTCCTTTACACCTATTTCGACCTATTCTGGAAACTCACAACAGTAGTACTTCATAAACCAGGCCAACCTGACTACATAGTATCCAAGGCATATTGCCTGATTGCCCTACTCAACACCACTGGTAAACTTCTCATAGCCATTGTCACAGACCAACTATCCCACCTATTGGAAACCAACAACTCACTTCCAGCCACTCATTTTAATGGGCACCTAGACTGTTTCACAATAGACTCACTTCACTTACTTGAAGCCAACATCAAAAACATCTGGAGAGCAGGCAAAGTGGCCTCTGCTCTATTTCTCAATATTGAAAGCACATTTCCCAACATAGTGACCAAACAGCTGCTCCACAACATGCACAAGTATAAAATTCCCCCTTTACTAATTGACTTTATAGAACTAATCCTTACCAAATGACACACAAAACTCTCCTTTGATGAATTCCTATTAGACTGGATCCCTATTACAAATGATATTGGATAGAGTGACCCCATTTCTATGGTTCTATATATCATCTATAACTTCGATCTGATTGAAATTGCTACTAACAAAAAAATGAAGTCACACTAGCCTTTGTTGACAATATGGCCTTCCTTGCTATTGGCGGGAACTTTACTACAACTTATACCATACTCTCAGATATAGTCAAGTGACCAGGGGGGATACACATGGTTCAAGGACCACAATTTCCATTTTGAAACATCAAAATTCACTCTGATGGACTTTTTCATGAACAAAAGTAAAGCTTGTCCACCCATGACCATTTAGAACACAACCATCAAATCCACAGACTCACATTGTTTCCTTGGAGTTCTCCTTGATAAAGATTTATGCTGACACAAACAAATATCATACACAGTGGGAAAAGGCACCACATATGTACTCCAGCTATATCACATCTCATGCTCAGTGAATGGCATACCCTATATGCTTGCCAGACAACTATATACTTTAATCATGTTGACCTGCATGAAATCAGTTTCATGCATACATATGTATAGCAAATTAGTTACCCAAGAAGTGGAATTTCCACAGCTCCTTGTGGACCATACCCTTTGATACCATAGGAAAAGATAGCCCCTACCATGACCTACATACCCCTATTTTGCCAGATTTTTCCATTCACTGGTTATTGAGATATTCATTAATCTTTCTAGTCATACCCTTATACTTACACATTTATACATAGCTCACTATTCTATTGATTTCTCTTTATTTATCTAACTACTTAGCTAAGTGCCAGTGAGACAAAGTAATCATGTGACCTTGTCCCCATTAGTCTGTATGGCCCTGCACAGTATACCCAACCTCTTTGGCAGAGCAACTTAAATTTGAACTCCTCTACTCAAAGTGCTTCCTCTTAATATGCCTGGATTTGTTAGCTTGTGCCTGACATTAGTATGTGATTGTGCCTAAATCTGTAAGCCACCAGTTCTCTGATTGGCTGGCACAGCCTCCTGTATTTACATACATATATAAAGAGAAGTATTTTGACCTACAGGAAGCATCTCATCTTCTATCTCAGATTATCTCATCTGATAAGAGATCCCTTGGGAGACCTAATAAGACCTAATAAGACAGGGTACCCCAGAGCAAAGTAAATAGGACTTTAGAACTACTTCTAGGATATTAGGACTTGTACCTAAGATAAAGAATAAGTACCTAAGACTATTGTTTTGGGAGAAACCCCTTTTTGGACAACAAAAGATACCTGATCCCTATTAGTAAGCAACCTGAGCATCCTGTAGTCCCAATTAAGGGCTACATGTCCCCTCTTTAAGGCAAACTTGCCAACTCCTTAGCTAAAACAATAAGATTGAGTTATAATAACCCTTCTGAGTCTACTAAGTGTACTACCAAGTTAACTATGAAGCAGTAACTGAGCATCTTGATAATTCAACATCTCAGCATATTGTTGAATTACCTCACCATCTTAACATCTTGACATCTAGATGTTACATTCCTAGGGCAACCCATTACTCTTTTGATTAGCAATCCCTGAGCAAACCTTTGTTAGGGCCCATTAGGACAACCTACCTACCTACCTATAGGAGTCCTACTACACCTTGCCTAGACTTACTACCCTAAGGGATTAGCCTAAGTCTACACTCCCTAACCTTTAGTTATAGCTCCTTGGTACACAAGAAAATCCAGTTTGCTATAACTGGCTGAGTGACTGAGTGACTTGACATGACCCTTTGCTTACCTAATTACCACTTCTGGATGCAACATTCTCAGGAGTTTTCTACACACATATCAATAGCATTAGGCAAAATTTAATTCAAGTTTCTAAATCACCCACCTTTTTGTATCACCCAAGTACAACTTTCCACAGTTACTAGCCTACCTATTGCCATTGACCTGAGCCCATTAGGTGTGTAATTCACCTAGCATCACCTTTACTAATCAGACTTTAGACTGAAACTATCCTGAACAACCAACCCATAAACTTCTATGAAGGATTAGCAAATAAACCACAGCTCCTGGTACACTAAATTCCTCTTTCTTACTTGGGACTATATCCTTAGCATTAGTTTCTCCAAGAGTAGACCTCTTGTACTTGCCTTGAGCAATGTGTTCTAGTCCATGGAAACAAGACATATTATCTGGGAACTACTGATTTCTTTGGTTGGTATTTCATCACCTTATCTAGAAGGAAGACAGCACTATCCAAGATGCTCTATGTCATCAACCTTTGGTTCCACCCAGTCTATAATGAACAATCCAACAACACCAACAGAAGATCACTGGGTGCCACAAAAAGACTTAGCAGAGTACAGCGACTAGCAGCCATTACCATCACCAGGGCATTCAACACCACAGTGGAAGATACAGTGGAGGCCCATGTCAAACTAATCCCCATGATATAACAGATACAAACCCCCTGTCAATATATAGCCCTTTACTTAGCTGCCCACCCCTTATCTCATCCTATCCACATCCTAATCTGCCAGGCTACAACACAAAATATCAAACACCATTGCTCATCTCTTTACAACCTCTGCAGTAGCTTTCAACACAATCTGACCCAAATTGATCTGGGAACATACTGTAACATGATATGTACAAGGACCCACATCTACACTAACAGCTCTAGCATAACTGAAAAAATCAGTGCATCAGCAATCCTCTATGCATCAGGGCAGGATTCCAGAATCCTTTGCTATCATCTGGAAAGCAGCTGTGAATATATGATTTACAAGACCAAAGTAGTTGGAATGACAATGGCAGCTTATCTCATCCTAATGGAAAGAAACCTGGACCTCCCTATCAACAAATTTGTTGACAATCAACCCACCATCAAATCCAGTGAAGTATTTACTGCCAAATTAGGTCACTACCTGATAGACAGATTTCTCAGTATGATATGCACTACATGAAGAAAACGCCAATGTAGAAGGGAAGATATAACTATTCACTGGGTCACAAGTCACAAAGACATCCATGATAACAAAAAAGCAAACCAAGAAGCTAAATGTGCAGTATTCAACACACCACACATCAGCTCATACAAACAGCTCCTCCACTTTCTTTGCAAGGATAAATTACCTCTCAGCATATCAGTGCTACTACAAAACCAAAAATGTATTGAGACAGAGAAATGGAAACAAATCTAGGTCACATTGGCTAGACACCTTCACTTATCTCATATCAATGACAAACTACTGACTGGTTCCTTCATACAACTAGGTGCATTGCTTACTCACAGACAATCATCCCTCCTAATGTGGCTTCACATAAAACATAGCCCCCTCCACAATTATTTATTTTGTATCAAGTGTCACACATCCCTATTCTGTGCCAGTTGCCCCAATGAAGTAGAAACAGTCAAATACTATCTAATAGAATGCCCTCAATATGCTTATGAATGAGCACTACTTGAATGGAATATCTGTCATGTGACTTACAACATTCCACTTTTGCTCTCCAATTACACAGTCATCCTTGCCCTTTTCAAATTTGTCCACATGACAAAGTACTTTCAAGCATTACTCAGTGATGTTTCAATCCACACTTATAAACTGAACTAATGTTATATGGAACAGATTTGATCAGTGGAAACATACTTGATGTCCTGCACTCAAGCTATCCCATATTACCAATACCACTTATTGATAGTGGAAAGGCCATCATGATATAACACCATAAGGAATAAGTCAGCAGGGATTAAGGGCAAAAAATCAGTTCATTGAAGGAAAACAGCTCCAAAATGTACAAAGATCAACATCACACCACCCAGCAGAAGTACTTAACAAAAGCTGCCACTACCTCCTACTCTATAAATATTTCTTTTCCTTTTTCTACTATGTACTTCATACTGCACCCCTATTCCCCCATACTTGACCACCCTCCTGGGGCAGCCTGAGTACATGATACCTATCACACTTGACATCAGGCTCACCCCTCTACATGCACATTATCACAACAGTAACCACTAATTTGGAACCTTGGCTCATCTAAAACTGTTAGCAGTGTCTTCTTTCTAGATAAGATCAGTGAAAACACCTAATAAATGCTCACCAGACAACCAATCTTATGTATCTCCATGGATAGTAAACCTGAAACAGGGTGAAGAAAGTACTCTTCTCTGGACAAATTGCTATTAAAAACAAGTACCAACTTGTAGAAAGGGATTGACTATCAGGCATGTGGTTTGTTTGTCAATCTTCAATGAGATTGAGGGGGATTGTACCAGTAATACTAATAATGATCAGACTTTCAGTAGTGGTGGTGTATTGAATGTACTATGAATTGTTGGGAAATAGTCTAAATAACTCTTGGGTTGCTAGAAGGGTAGTTTATTGTGACTAGGGTTACTTTCCTAAAATGCACTCTCAATGACTTCCAATTGGATTCTAATTGACTAGATAGGTTCAATTGGGCAGATGAGCTCTTAATGTACTCAATCTCTTGCTAGTAATTTACACATGTCATTTAGATACACAGAATACATAGCTAGTTAAAATCTGATTTTATTATGCACCAAGGAGTTGGCAATCAGCTTAAATGCTTGACTAAAACCATTTCCCAAGGTGCTATTGAACTATTAGGTTGCCCTACTAGCTGGAGATCTACTATATTCCCTTTAGTTGTCCACTCTGGAGTTTTCTTCCTAAAGATGTCCTAAATGTCCCTTATCCTAAGGAATTCAATATACTTCTAACTATGGGTCTAAGTAGCTCAATTTATAGCATGGGAACTACTCTACACAGCCTCACTGTCTGTTTGTAGAGGGGTGCACATGTGAGCACTTGTTCATTGAGTTCACTTGAGAGGACAAAACTTTGTAAAGGTGGAAACTATCCAAATGGGACTGAATCACACTCCTTATATAGTAATTTACATGTGGCTGTGCTACCTTCAGTTCCGAGGTGGCTGTGCCAAAATATAACTTACTATATACTGGCTTACTTTGACTCATCCTGTTAGAAAATGACTTGCAGTGAGCTAAAAATAGCTTTTGGCTTGGCAATAACTCATATTGACTCATGTTGTGCAAGGTCACATGATCTGAATCAGGTGATTCTCAACTGAGGTCACATGCTCATTTGCTTCTCTGACATTTGGCTAAGTATTTAAGGGTAAAAGAGATATTAAAGAAATGGTTTGTTATGTACTTGTAGGTAGTAATAAAACTAGGTTGAGAGAAATTATTTTGTTTCTCCACAACCTGTGAGTGAACAAGTAAGGAAAAATAGAGGTAAATACTAGATACTGATCTATATGTCCCTCAACTAGTTAAGCATTTGGACCGTTGTAAGAAACTGAAGTCCCTTGTGGTCATATCTCATCATTCCACTGACTTTCACATCATTCTTAACTGTATTCCAATGAATCCCATTCCAACCTGATCCAATCCTAGTCCAACCTGATCCAATCTGATGTAACCTAACATTATTTGTTCATTTCTGGATCTGCACATGTGCAAAACCTATCTGGATCCTTGATTTTCATTCAGGTTGATTTCTTTTGGTATTATTGAGCTTTCGTATCACTTTGACATAGGTCTAGATCATCTCATAGTATTCCACATGGTTTCTGTTTACCCATGAAGAAACAATGTTCTTTTTTTCTTTTGCTTTGCCATACTTGGTTACTGATTGACACTGTATTTCCCTTATTAGGAAGAGTCTTGGATGTTCCCTTGACTATAAAAACCCCTGTAGTATAATGGATAATACATCTTTCACCTGTGTGCACTGATCACCCATTTCCTTGCCATAAAGCTGTGTCTTTGCAAAACTTATCACTTTTCTGCTCATACCTGGCCCTTGTCCTTGGCTGGTTCTCTCTCATCTCATTATCATCTCATCAAGTCTGCTCCGGATTTTTGGATTCCATCATTGAACATATATTCCTACTTCCTTTTACGTATCTCTACTTCACTTTCCAAACCATTTTCTCATTATTTTTCCAGATCAAATTCATCTGGGTTTACCCCTATCTTTTCAAATTCCTTTCTGGATTGTATAGTCAGGTCCTTTACCCCCACCAACTTCTTTAGGGTCCCTGGAATGAACCTATTCATACCCTTCTTTATCTTTTTCTAGTATCCCTCTTGCTATTGCAGTATAGATGGGACTAGTATTTTACACTGTGGGAATATAGTGAAAATTCAAATTTTAGGTCAAATGTCTAACATCTCATATATAATATCTATGATTCCACATCCAAACATTTTGATGCAGGTCAGTGGGAACAATATATAGGACTGGGAGGAGGTTTTAAATCTACAACCCAGGAAATTTGAGTAAGCAGGGATGTAGCAGGAGCACTGGTGCTCCTTACTACCTAGACTAGTTCTGTCCTACATGGGATATTGCACCCCAAAGGGACATAAATAGTTTTTTTTTTTTTTAAATGCAAAATGCAACCAGTGTAACCAATTTTATGAAATCCACTCTTTTTGCAATGTCTTCAAAATTGTGATCCCATCAAATACTATCATTCTAATATGTCTGCTGAATACCTCAGTAGATCTTCCAAGACTTTTTAGAACTTGGTGGAGCATGTTGTATTCTCCACATAACAGCAGGCATTGAAACTGTAAGGAATAGTGTGAGCTTAATCAATACTAAGACAAAAGTAATCTCGATAGTCTAACATAAATCTCCATTTGTCCAAAGGAACAGCATGAATGGCACAGCAAAGTAGAGACCTTGCTATGACCATTCCTTGGCTAGTTGCATCACAACCACATTACATGCCTTCAAAGGTCAATGTATTGGACATATGTATATGTGGAATAGACAAGCATACAGTAGTACATGATTTGATTTGATTTTCTTTGCACATTTTGTCTATGCAGCAACCTGGAGAAGCCCACCAAGCCTGAGGACTGGGGTACTTTTCTTAATGAGTGAACCAATGAACAAGTCAATGTCCCATGTTAGAAGGCTCTCTGAAGTAATGGTATTGATTTTCCACTTGAGCATATCCTTGCCACTTGACTTCATCTATCTTCTTTGTGATCTTGTTCAAAATGAGTTTAATAGCATATGATTTCATCCAAAAGAGCAGGACAGTATGGTCCCCTTTGTTTTCAAGCATGCAATCCAACAGTTTGGTTAACTTTCCCAATGGATTGGCAAAGAAGTGGTCCTAATATGTTGAGAATTTGGCCTTCCTAGTGCATGCATTGCAAGACTTGCAACCTCTCATCTTGAATCTTGCAAATATTTTCCCTGACTCTATTGTTGCAGTACTGTGCATCTCTTATTGCAATACTCTGAATCTCTGGTTGCAATACCTGTCTTCCCAGCCCTTGCAATACTGAGCATCTTTCCTTGCAATACTGCACACCTACAGTACATTGCAATGTATGGGTGACTGTCATGGTGTAATATCTCTGATCTTTTTAAGTTGTTGCAATACCTGACATGTCACCCATTGCAATACTCCACACCACTACTTGTAATAAAAGTTGGCATTGTCAATGCCCCACTTTCCCTCCTCCCTGGTCCCCTCACATTATCCTCCTCATCCCACCTTCATTATATTATCTCCCTTATGCTATCCCCCTCATTTGCCCCCTTCATACTGTCCCTCTTGTGCCATTTCCTCCATATCACCTCGCCTACCTTGGCACACCATCTTATTCAAGCCTGCCTTTGCCTCACTAAGTACAAGCACACATACTTGCTAGTTTACACACAACATACATCCATGCACTGTTTTCCTCCATCCATTCCCACTGTCTGCTGCAACTCCCTTCCACTCCTCCCATCTCCTCCATGCTGTCTTTTCTCTGAGCTTGCTTGCTTGTTCAGATATGTCACATCCACTGCCTTCACCAAGGACAAGACTTGTGTGATTATTACACAAGGAGACAAATGCACATATCATATAATACTATTAAGTATTACATCAGACAACTACAATAAGATAATGTAATATATATATATGATATGAAGTACTTGAGGAGTGCTATGCCTTACTTCCCTTCAAAATCTTATGTTTTTTATAGTAACATCAAAATCTAGCAATATAAGATGAAAAAATGGACTTATTTGATCTTGGATATGACATTGTCATGAATATTGGGATCTGTGGCTTGTTTACCCTTTGACTTCTTGCTATAGGCATTTTTCATTTCCATAGCCACAGGAGGAGGAATTACATTCTCTTTTCTGATGGCATTATTATACTGTGCATGTAGAGACAGAATAGGCTTTCATTTCAAACACCTGAAAGAAGCAGAAGCCTCCTTGCCTTCCTCTGATATAACTACCTGAGGAAGATTGATAATATCATGCTTGGTCGGAGGGAGTGTTATTGCTGGTTGAATCACAATTCAGTTAGGGCATGGTAAGAATTGGATGACAAGGAATCTGGTTGTTCTGGTGTTGGTGTTGGAGATTTAGTAGGGGGCAAATTCATGGATGCTGGACTTGAAATGAAAAGTTAAATTAAAGTATTGAAATTAAATTGAGTTTGAGCAAATAAATTCAAGCAAAAACCTTGGCTGATGCCACTGAATGACTGAATCTGTTCAATGGATTTACTTCAATGTTGGAAAACATAGGGCCCATAGGGAACATATAGTTTGATAATGTAGGTCTGAAAACAGGTGGCCCTTGAAGTGATGCCAGTACAAATGTACCATTTCAAGAATCACCAAGTTTAGAGAAAGATAAATCATTGCTGTGTAAGAGCTCTGTAAAGGAACTTGCAGTATTAAAGGGATCAGGTTCTGAGAAGCTTTGAGGTGATATTGCAAGATGTTGGGTGGACATTGCAATATCATAAGGTAGCATTGCAAGATGAGCTGGTGAGAAGGTGGTAGTGTTAGGAATTGATCTATTGGATTGCAATTCCATGTTCATGCTACCTGCCACTGCTTCAGAAATCACCTATATTTGCACTGTTGCCAAATGTTGTAAAAGGATTGAATATTATAGATATTGCAATGCTACGGGATGGTGTTGCAAGATGGGGTATGAAGCTTGCAAGATAAGCCAGTGAGAAGGTGATAGTGTTGGGGATTAATGAATTGGATTGCAATCCCATGTTCACACTACCTGCCATTGTTTCAAAAATCATCTGAATTGTGCTGTCACCAGATGTTGCAAGAGGGGTGAATATTATAAAACATTATGCCATTGCAATGTTGAGCTGCTTTGCAAGACAGTTTAGTGTTACTATGTTTGGATGTGACAATACACTATAAGAGCCCACCAGTGAGATTGGACCTTTACCCATCTTTGCTGCCCCCTCAGCTGCATTCCCTACTTCCATTCTCTGACTGGGCTGATCCTTCTTGCCTCGCTCAGGCTTGACACCAGCTGATGCATCACTATCATCATTGTTGATATGGTATTTGTGCTTTTTGCTACTATTGTCATCATTGCTCTTGCCATGCTTGGTATGTTCTTTTTGAGATCTGTCAACACTTTTGGACTCAGAGTTAACAGTGATGTCATTCTCAGAGTCATTATCTAATTTTTAAATAGTAAGTAGTGATCAACCAGCTCTCAGAACCACCAATGAACAGAAGACTTTGGCCAAAAATTCACCATATGTTTGTACTACCTTGGCATCAAAGTCAGAATATACATTAGTGAAGTCATGTCTGTTCTTGATTTTCCTAATATGCAAACTAAGTCAGTGGTTAGTAAGTCATAGAAATGTCCTGCAACTAAGCAAATGCTGACCTCATGATAGTGTTGCCTTCTTTTGGATCAAGGAGATCTGGGCCATCCATCAAGACACTGAACTTCCATCCAGTTTGCTTGGATAGGTGCTCCAGAATTTGCTGAAAAATACCTCTACACTGTTAGATGTTACTAATTGAGGACACAGCATCAGTGAAGACCAACATTAATACATCTTTTGATCCCCTACCTATGAAAAATGAACAGGTCCATCTTGAAGTCTTCCCCATTATTGTCTGACTCATCTGACTTTTCCTTTCATTGGCTCTTTTTTTTCTTGGAGACTTTCTTTTGCTGTTCACTTATCCTAACAACTTCCTCTCAGATTTCTGGTGACTTGTTTTTGAACATTTCATGGATCTTCTTGTTGATATTGGCAATTGGTGTGCCAACTTCAATGGCTGGCTGAATACAGGTCAAATAGTAAAGATTTGAGTAGATCTCCTACAGCTTCTTGGTGTGTGTCTTGGACTTCAGGAGATTATTCACAATAGTTGTGACCTTGTGATTAGTAGTGTGGTTTTGCCCAGCCCCAGCATGTCAGTGTATCCAAGCACAAAGCTGCTTTTGACACTTGAGAACAGTGGTCACAAGGGTCTCCTTCTGCTGTTCAGTAAGGATGGAATCATCAGGGATACCTGGCAGTATATTCAAGTGCTCTGGTCACCTTTGTAATCATTTCTGGCAAAGAGTCTGCCAGTACTTGATATAATGTTTGTCATCAATCCATTGAATGTGATGGGCTCTTCCAGAAGGAAGGCTTTTTGCTCAGGTGTGGTCCATTCAGTAGACATCTAGTGATCATAATTCACAGAACACATGTCAGATATCATCCAACTTACTACAGCTTGTAAGTGGGACTGGTAATGGATGGCACAGAAGAGGAATGCAGGCAAGAACAGATACAGGTCTGACACATGAGCAACAGTAGTAATGGGCATGGGGAGAGATACAGGTAAGGACAAATATAAGTCTGATGTGTGAGCAGCAGTGATAATGGACACAGGAAGTAATATGGACAAGAATGTGTGGATCCAGGTCTGAGATCTACATGCTCAAACTTTTAATAGTAATATGTGTTTTGTTTACTACATAGATACAATGTGTTTGTTTGCATTGGATACAACATGTTAGAATCTATAACATATTCATTTATGCTGGTGATTAGTGTTTGACAAACATGGATTTTCCTTAACTTATGAGAGTATATGAGGATTGTTATGAATCAAGATCAGCGTGATCTGATATTATGAATAAAAGTCTTACTCCTTTTTTGATTCTCCACAGATTTAACAGATTCAGGAATACACCTGATTATAACCAAGTAATATATTTCCTAATTAATTGCTACAATGTGATGTCAAGAGCAACCTGGTACAGCAAAAAGCCCCTATATGCAAGGTTGTTCACATCTATCTCCTCTATAGCATTCAATAAAAGATCTTCCAAGACCTTTATAATGAAGTGAATGGATTTTAAAGGTGGACTTTTAATATCTCTTGATAATCCCCTGAGGAGATGAAGGACTTGCAGAGACCATCCATCCACTGGCAAAAAAATACTTTAATCACATTTTTGAGCACCTTCTTGATCTCTGATTTTGACTCATTAAATATAGCCAACCTATACAACAATTGTTAATTAAACCATATGTACAATACCAAAACAAAGTAGTAATATCCAGTAGAGGCACCTCTCTTTTCCTTGACCAGCCAGCACTTGAGTCATATCATTAGATTAAGCGTCATACTTAGTTTGAATTAATGACATACCAATTTGACAATATACATAGCTGAAGTGAATGGTTGGCCCATCAGCTGAATAGTTATCTCATAGATCTATTACTCCCTGTTAGTATTTAGTAAATCAAAAGGACCTGAAGCAACAGACTGCACATGAGCATGAAGTGACTTGATGAGTTTGCATTCAGCAATCTGCTTTTGGTTGACAGTGGCTCGATTCCTAAGGCAGTGGTTTGAATAACACTATAATATAACAATATACAGTAAAGAGAATCTGAAACTCACTTATCATAATATATTGCCTGATAGCAACAAGCTGTCAGGACTCTCTCCTCTGGAGTTGTGTATAACTTAGGGTGACCCATGGTAGTAGCTGAGGTTTGTGGAAAAGGTAAAGAATGGGAGAAATAAGTTTTGAATCACAATACTAATTGAAAGTGTAACACATTTTTAATTCACCTTGTGGACAACAATAGGAGATTTACTTCTCATATAAACTTATACATATATTGTAAAGCCACATTGCACATATATTTCCACTGAACTACTGTTTGAGAGTGAACTGAACTCTTACTTAAATTCCATTCTCTATATTGTGTTCCACCATTCACTCAGATTAGACTATGCATAGGGCGATTTCAGATTAGAGTTTTGGTCACATGACCCAATTTTAGTCAGTCCTGTCATAGGACTGTACCTAGTTTCAGTCATCCAAAAAGCTCATATTATACAATATTATAGGGGCTCAACTTGCCATGGTTTCATGGATAATCATGTCCATTTGTACCTGCAGCATTTGATTTAAGTTCCTCACTTGTTCATTTTAGTGTTGTCTTCCTTCTAGATAAGATCAGTAGAAACACCAATAAATACTTACCAGACAACCAATTTTATCTCCATAGATAGTAAACCTTAAGTAAGGTGAAGAGAGTACTCTTCCCTAGACAAATTGCTACTAAAAACAAGCATCAACTCATAAAAAGGGATTGACTATTAAATATGTGGTTTATTCATAAATTTTCAATGAGATTGAGGGGAATTGCATCAGTAATACTAAGAATGGTCTGGGTTTCAGTAGTGGTGGTGTACTAAATATAATGTAGATTGTTAAGAAATGATCTAGACAACTCTTGGATTGCTAGAAGGGGAATTTGTTGTAACTAGAGTTACTTCCCTAAAATGTGCTTTTCAATAACTTCCAATTGGCTCCTAATCAGTTAGATAGGCTCAATTGGGCAGATAGACTCTTGATGTACTCAATTTCTTGCTAGCAACTCACACACATCACTTAGATATATAGAATAGTTTGTCAGAAACTGATTCTATTATACACTAAGGAGTTGGTAATCAGCTTAATCCTCTGCTAAACCCTTTTCTCAAGGTGCTATTGAACTATTAGGTCACCCTACTAGCTGGGGATCTACAGTGGTTCAAAAAACTGTCCACATGTTTGCATATTTTCACCTAAAGCTGATATCCTGCAACACCCCTAACCTGGACTGTCATCATGTTAGTATATGAAATAAAGCACTTGCCATTGGCCTTTTATAGCATTAAGGGTCAAGGGAATTGGTTGCAATCTGATGAAATGGCAATCATTTCAAAATGATGACTTATTCAGACAGTTTTTTGACTTTAGGTTTTGATTGCATATATTAGACCTTAGCATGCTGTAAAGTCATTACATACATTTGATAATGCTTCTATTATGTCACCTTTATGTAACTACATCAGCTCTCACTATATAAGCCCTATCATTTCATGTTTATTTTCCCACTCTTATCATGAAATCCATCTCTGTCTCTCAAAAAAACAATATTTTCTCTTTTGCCTCTCTTGGTCTTTCCTCCAGGAAAATTGCAGCCCAAACTGGCCTATGGAAGTCTACTGTATACTAGATGCTTCAGGAACTCCAGCTAGAGAAAACTAGACTTCATGGTGGCCATCCTTCAAAACTTACCCCTATCAATAAAGGGGCTATTGTCCAGCAAATCATTACTGGCAAGGCCAAAACTGCTGTTCATGCCACCAAATTCATCAATTCCATTATTGATGCTCCTGTTTGTCCTCAGACAGTGAGAAACACTCTCAAGGAAGCCTCATTAAAGGCTGTGGTAAAGAAGAAGAAGCCTCTACTTTCTAGGAATTATAAGAAAAGGAGGTTAGCCTTTGCTCTTAAGTATCAGCATTGGACTATGGAGGATTGGAAGAGGATTATATGGTCAGATGAGATCAAAATCAATAGGATTGGATCAAATGGGCAGAAGTATGTGTGGAAAAAGAAAGGTGAAGGGCTGATTTCTAGAGAGATCAAAGGTACAGTTAAGTTTGAAGGAGGCTCACTGATGGTATGGGGCTGCATAGGGTGGAATGGAGTGGGAGTTTTGAGTGAAGTGAAGGGAAGAATGGATGCTAAACAGTATGTGACCATCTTGGAACAGGGGTTGTTGGAAAGCATGGAAGAATCTGGAATTCCAGAAGCTGATATTATCTTTCAAAAGATAATGATCCCAAGCATACCTCTAGGAGAGCTCAGGGATGGTTTGAAGAACAAGGGATCAAGCTTCTGGACTGGCCTGCACAATCTCCAGACCTTAATCCTATTGAACATTCTTGGAATCATCTCAAAAGGTGCCTTTCCTCCTATGAAAATGCCCCTAAAGGAGTCCATGAACTGTGGGAAAGAGTAGTGGAGGAGTGGGGAAGAATTTCTGTGGAACAGTGTCAAAAGTGGATATAAAGCATGCCTAGAAGACTTGAAGCAGTTATCAAGGCAAAAGGGGCTCATACCAAGTACTAAATACCTAAATTATGTAAAGTCAAAAAACTATCTGAATGAGTTATTATTTTGAAATGGTTGTCATTTCATCAGGCCTTAACCACTTTCCTTGACCCTTGATGCTATAGAAAGCCAATAACAAGTACTTTATTTCATATACTAACATAATGACAGTCTGGATTAGGGTTGTTGCAGGATATTAGCTTTAGGTGAAAATGTGCAAACATGTGGACAGTTTTTTGAGCCACTGTATCCCTTTAATTGCTCAGTTTGAATTTTTCTTTTTAAAAGTGTCCTAACTTCTTCCTATTTTGAGGGATTCAGTATACTTCTAATTATGCATCTAAGGAGCACTATTTATAGTGTGGGAACTACTCTACACAGCCTCACTATCTGTTTGTATAGAAGTGCACTTGTGAGTACTTATTGGTTGAGTTTACTTGAGAGGATCTATTTCCTAAAAGAGAAAACTCTCCAAATGGGGCTGAGATGCGCTCCTTATATAGTAATTTACATGTGGCTGTGCTACCTTCGGTTCCAAGGTGGCTCTGCCAAGATATGACTTATACTGACTCACTTTGACTCATCCTATCAGAAAATGACTTGCAATGAGCTGAAAATAACTTTTGGCTTGGCAATGACTCATGCTGTGCAAGGTCACATGATCTGAGTCAGCTGATCTGCAATTGAGGTCACATGCTTCATTTACTTCTCTGACACTTGGCTAAGTACTTAAGGGTAAAAGAGATATTAAAGAAGTGGTTTGCTATGTACAGTACTTGTAGATAGTAATAAAACTATGTTAAAAGAAATCATTTTATTTCTCCACAACCTGTGAGTGAACAAATAAGAAAAAAATAGAGGTATGTAAATACTAGATACTAGAGTCTATATGTCCCTCAATTGACTAAGCATTTGGACCATGGGAATATAGTGAAAATTCAAACCTTGGATCAAATGTCTAGCATTACATACTGTATACTGTACAATACCTATGATTCCACATTCAATTATTTGGGTGCAAATCAGCATCTGAGTACATGAAGGTGAAGAGAAACAGTTTTATTCAAGTTGATTCAACTTAAATGACATTGGCAGTATCAAAAAAGTATGAGTACATGTCAGTTATAGTATTTCAGACCTCACAGGCACTTCACAATATTATTATTGATGGCAGATCTCATAGACTGCCACCCTTGATTGACAGACTAAGTCTTGTAGAATACAACACCTTTGACATCCATAACAAGGGATGAGGCATGGTGCCTGAATAAAACCATATTAGTTTAAGTGAGATTCAAGGATGTATTAGGAACAAACCACTCAGCAACAATCCCAACAGACTTTTCCTTTGTAATAAGGTAATAAGGACCTGGAACATTTGGCAAGGAAAGTAGGAAAGTGATATTGCCATGTGAGATGGTAGGATATTTACTAGGAACACTGGGAGGGGAGATTATGGGAAACATTTGAGGGGAAATCACAGGCAGTATTAGAGCAGGATCTGGAACAGTGGTCAGATTCTTGGCAGCACCTAGCTGCTGAACCAGGGTGGTGGCAGAATGGGCAGTAGGATTATAAACAACAACTGTGGCAGGAGGTGTTGGGATAGAAGCTAAAGTAGGGGGTGTAGCATGTGAAAAAGTGGATGTTGCAATGGAGACAGTAGTGAGACTTGGTGTAGGAGCCTGCAAAGAAGCATTTCCAGGACCTGAAGGTTTGACATCTTGTATGTCGCCAGTGGAGTTAATGTGACCATGAATGGCAGCTGTTAAACAGTTAGCCTCTTTGGGAGAGAGGTTGATAGCCTCAATTAAGGTGAGTAGCTCTGAACATATCTGTCAGTAACTGCCTTTCAAACTTCATATAACCTAACCTTCAACATCACCAATGTCATCTGATTGGAGCAAGCTCAAGACAATGGTGGTGGTAGTTATGGTGAAGAGCTGGTAGAGTATGACAAACCTTGATAGCAAAGGTGCTTGAAGAGGCTTTGATGTCCAGAGTGTATTTATATTCATCTCAAAAGTGCAATGCAGGACAAGGTCACTGACCATGAGGACTTGTGATGACAGAAAAAAGTATCTCACATACCTGAAGAATTTAGTGAGTGAATTGTGGAAGGATTGTAAAGTCACTACTTAATATGATCCACCAGCTGCCTTGAGGACTTTGTCAAGAATGAATTCTACCAAGAGCAATGGTGACACCTGTGGTGCAACAAATAGAAAGTGGTGGGATGATATAATATGGCAGTAGAGCAGCAGTGAATAAATCAGTCTTTATAATTTGCCTACATTCCAACAATAAACACATCTGAACACTTGTGGATAATTATACTGTGATGTTACAAGATTGACCCATTTCCAAGAGCAGCCTCAACCACCACTTCAGGACTATGGATTTGTTCAGTTTCAGCTTTAGTTTGGATTATGTTTGATTTACTAGTTGCCTATCAGAACTTGTAGTCACATTCCACAATCTCCATTAAGCACAAAGACTTCCTATCTTCCCTACAATGGTCTTTGTGTTTCCACAGTCTTCTTGGAGCTTTGTGATATCCTCTGGGTTGGGGAGTTATGTCATGTTTAGATCAGTGCTCCATAGATCTGCTGGTCTTGTTACATATTCTGCTCACAACAATGAACAAACATGATTCAGCTCAATATTATGGTCAGATTCATGATTATAGTGCAAAAAGTTCTACTATGTACCATTCTGATAATGTTACATATCACTAACATTGTTTGGTTGACTGATAATTGTCTTTGGGTTCCAGCATGAGAAGTTGATAAGCTACAGTTCAAACCTCTTAAGAAGTTCAAGATCTATAGAAATCATGGGCATAGTATTGGGAGTGCAGCTGGCCATTATCTAAAAATATGCTCAGATGCTTCTGGTTGCTTGAGCATAGTCAAGCAAACCTATACTCAGGCTGCACCTAAGCATTGCAAAATAACCCTGCACTCTATATTAGAAAAATTATTTGCTTATTGCAATCAGCCATGATTATCATTGTATTGCATTACTAATTGTGATAAGAGGGGAAGTTACAATCAGATCACAATGCTGTTGTGATCACTGGTATTTTACAATTGCATTGGAATTAGTATTTACACTACCTTTGAATCTGAAAGGTGTCATCAATTCATTCTGCATCTACCCCCTCACTCTTTTCTCTTATAGACTTTCTGTATATTCTAACTAACTAATTATGCCTGTAGATCAGTTGAAAATGGTAATGTGCAATATATGCAATAAGGAATTCAAGGCAGCAGGGATTGGACATCATCAAAAAGCATATGCAAGGCAGGCTCACAGGAATCAAGAAGACATCATGCTACTTGAGGGTCTCAAGCAAGATATTTAATCTGTTAGTTGCTCCCTTCCTTAAGTTACTGTTACGCATAGCATACACAAAGGAATTCCTAGGGAACAGAATACTCTTCAGGAGGTACTCACAAAGAGACACTGCGTCTGAAGAGGTATTCGATGGTTTCAAAGGACGAAGATCAAGGGTTGAAGTCAATTGGACTTCCTAGGGTTTACTGTGGACGAGGGACAATGAATGAAGGCAATCGGCCTAAGGATACTAGAAAAACGCTAGATTGTACAGAACAAGTGTAAAGAATAATAGTACAGGCAGTTGTGTTAAGTACTATGTGACGTGTCACCAGAGAAGGTGAAAGAATGGTAAAGAACATTTAGATAAAGGGATGCATCAGCGAAGTGTGAGATGGAGATAAGGACTACGAGGTTGATGCGAGAGAATCGGCTGAGGAGTTACTGTCCAAAGAACATATGAGAAAAGAAAGGAAAAGAACAATCAAAGAATAACAAAAGTAGAGTTTAGCGGACTAACAAGAAATAAGCTGAAAACCCAAACAGTCCGATACATGCCGAGGAAGGCATGAACATGTTTGTGATAGGAAAAAAGATAGACTCCATTAATGAGCAAGAAAACTATAACAGTTACAGGTGATATATGAACAGAAGACTCAAGACGCCATGGACTTGTTCCAGAATCTGTGCCAGCTGCCACTGGTTCAAGTGCAGTTTAGGCCACACCTTTGCAACAGTCAGATATGTTCTGTGTAATATAGAGATATTATTTTTTATACTTATTTTTACAGCTTGGTGTAACTTGTGGGCTAGCTCAAATCTTGATGATGTTGATGGTATGATGACAGTTGAAGAATTTACTGTTGGGGCAGATGATGGATATTATAATCAAGATATATTTTCTTCAATTGCATTGATTCTTACTCATCCTTCCATAGATGATGAGCCTGACAACAGGTATCAAGTAGATAACACACATGTTGAATATCATCCTCACAGTGGACATGCACTAAAGATCTCATCCTTTGGCAAATTCACCCATGAGCATCTTCACATGCCACTGGCTCCTAAAGCTGATCAGAAGCTATGGTATCCTTTCCATGCCCTGATGGATTTTGAGGTGTTGGAACTTGTTTTGGAAGTTGCACTTAATAAAGATCAGACTATCCATCCCATCAAATTACTTTAGCAGGTCTATGACAAGCACAAAAGATGTACACTTCAGAACTACAATGAACTCCACAACATGTTGACCTGCACAAAAGCAGTTTCATACATGCAGATTACAAATTAGTCACTTGAGAAGGGGGATTTCAACAGCTTCCTGTGGACCATACCCCTTGATACAATAGGGAAAGATAGCCCCTATCATGACCTACATACCCCTATTTTTCCAGATTTTTCCACCCACTGGTTATTGAGATATTCATTAATCTCTTTAGTCATATCCTTATACTTACACATTTTGTACATAGCTTACTATTCTTTTGATTTCTCTTTATTTATCTGATTAATTAGCTAAGTGCTAGTGAGACAAAGTGATCATGTGACCCCTAGCTACCATGCAACCTTGTCCCCATTAGTCTGTACAGCCCTGCACAGCATATCCAGCCTCTTTGGCAGAACAATCCAAATTTGGACTCCTTTGCTCAAAGTGCTTTCCCTTAGTGTGCCTGGGTTTGTCAGCTTGTGCCTGGCATTAGTAAGCGAATTTGTAAGCCACCAGTCCTCTGATTGGCTGGCATAGCCTCCTGTATTTATATATATAAAGGGGGGCATTTTAGCCTGCAGAGAGTATCTTATCTTCTATCTCAGATAATCTCATCTGATAAGAGATTCCCTGGGAAACCTAATAAGATCTAATAAGGCAAGGTACCCCAGAGTGAAGTAAATAGGACTTTAGAACTACTACTAGGCTATTAGGACTTGTACCTAAGATAAAGGACTTGTACCTAAAGATTATCCTTTTGGAAGAAACTTCTTTTTGGGCCACAAAAGGCACCTGATTCCTATTAGTAAGTAACCTAAGCATCCTGTAGTACCAAATAAGGGCTACACATTGCCTCTCTAAGTCAAACTTGCCAACTCCTTAGATGTCATGTGATTTGGTTCACAGGGTGTGGAGATATGACCATTACAAGATAGCAATATCATGGAAAGGGTTTTTTCACTTTTGAACTCAAGGCCAGGATCTTAGTCAAATCATATAATATTTGCCATTGTTTTTTAGTACAAACAAATATATACATATAAATAGTATGTCTGACTTTTAGAAAGTTCACACACCCTATGATATCATGATCTAATCCCTGTCTCTTCTTCAACAAAGCACTATCCCCTCTATGTTTAATGTTGGCCAATCTGATCAAGCCATTGCCAAGAAAACTTGTCTGAGTGCTTCTGCTATATTAAAGCTCCACTACAAATAGTTTTCTACCCTCTTCAATGCTGTTGAAGAGCATCTTTTCATGTTTTTTTCTGCTAACATTTCTTCTACCTAGTATTTTATCATCTTTGGAACAGCTGAAAATGCTGTCCAAGTGACCAAAACTTCTACAAACATTGTCAATTAGCTCCTCTACCAATCACACCTGTTTGTACTTGAAAAATGCTGGTATACATGTAAAAAATGTGGTACAGTCTAAATATCTCCTTCTCTCTGCTATTCTGACACAAAGCTTGGCATGTGATCACAAGGATTAGAATCTGGATAACTGGAAGAAGATTATATGATCTGACATGACCCCACTACATTGCCTATAGTCAGATAGCCTTAGATAGACATAGAAAAGGGCAGGTAAGTGACTTAGTAATAAGTTCATAGATATTATTAGGGGCATGGAGGCTGTACCAGAGTGTTTATACCAGCTGTCTTCAATTAAAAATAGATGTTCTTAGAAGAGAAGTTAATTGACAATGTTTGTAGAAGTTTTGGTCACTTGGACAGCATTTTCAGCTGTTCCAAAGATGATAAAATACTAGGTAGAAGAAATGTTAGCAGAAAAAAACATGAAAAGATGCTCTTCAACAGCATTGAAGAGGGTAGAAAACTATTTGTAGTGGAGCTTTAATATAGCAGAAGCACTCAGACAAGTTTTCTTGGCAATGGCTTGATCAGATTGGCCAACATTAAACATAGAGGGGATAGTGCTTTGTTGAAGAAGAGACAGGGATTAGATCATGATATCATAGGGTGTGTGAACTTTCTAAAAGTCAGACATACTATTTATATGTATATATTTGTTTGTACTAAAAAACAATGGCAAATATTATATGATTTGACTAAGATCCTGGCCTTGAGTTCAAAAGTGAAAAAACCCTTTCCATGATATTGCTGTCTTGTAATGGTCATATCTCCACACCCTGTGAACCAAATCACGTGACATAGGGGGCGATCCTGTAGCCAAGAGTATGTACTATTTATAACTCAACCAAAGCTAAGCACAATTCCCACGCTGTTTGGTGGTGCATGAAGTATGGAAAGGGTTTTTGAAGTCACTGTAAGATTAAGTTATAATAACCCTTCTGGGTCTACTAAGTGTACCACCAAGTTAACTACCAAGCAGTAACTGAGCATCTCGACATCTTGACATTGCAGCATATTGCTGGATTACTCCCACCATCTTAACATCTTGACATCTCTATATCTTGCCATCTAGATGTTATATTTCTAAGGCAAACCTTTTACCTACCTGATTAGCATTCCCTAAGCAAACCCTTGCAAGGGCCAAGTCTTACCAAGGGTAGACCTCTCATACTTCCCTTGAGCAAAATGTTCTAGTCTGTGGAGACAAGACATGTTGTCTAAGAACCACTGATTTTTGGTTGGTTCTTCATTGTCTTGTCTAGAAGGAAAACCACTGGAGCCCACCATAAGGGGGTATTGAAGACAGTCTCAGCTCCCCTACTGTAACTCAAAATAGTCAGAATTACAACATATTTACCAACACATCTAACACCTACCATATTACAATCATGGTTATAGAAGGACCTTTGTATCCTGGACCACATATATTATCTAGTAGATATTGAAATATTTAGATTTTATTATTTAAACCTTATCTTGTCTGGATCACTCTTCATGATCACTAATTCACTTTAAATCCATGATATCATTGTTCTAGACTGGTGATGTCATCTTTATTCTTACCTTTATGATAATATCATATTATATCATCATGGTGAAATATCACACCATTCTCTTGGCATATTGTGCCATATCTTGCACACCTTCTGCCATTGGCTACTTATTGCTGCACACTGCTACACATTATATAGTCCTTCATCCTTTATAGATATTTTCATAATATATACAAATATTGTTGTACTATATTTAAATCCAGCTTCTGCAGAGTCCACAATCTAAGTTCTTTATTTCGTAATCACATTGTGAATAACTTCTAGCAACTAGCTTGCAAGTACACTACAGCAAGTGAGTACTCTCCCTCACTGGGTTTACCCTTTCACTGTTGCCTCTGCACCAAAGAGATCTAGCAATGTCTTTAGGTTATGAGCTCCACCTAGGCTCAAACAATCATTATATCCAATGTCATTACTCCGCCTCATGATGTATGATGCACTTGCTCTTGGTCTGTTCTACATTGTTCTTATGATAATAAGTACGCTGTTTGGATTTATAGATCAGGTCCAATGGATCTGGGGCAACCCTGGCCTGCTTTTAATGGCAAAGCTATACCAACTTTTTACCCATGTCATGTTAGCACAAACAAATGCTAACCTGGCCTCATGTAGGAACTTTATCATTCCTACCCAGGTTAGTCAAGCCTCCACTCCAATTCCTACCCACCATTATATGTGGAAGTGTCACATCAACTTTGATAAGGACTCCTGTTCTATCTTGTACAGTGACTGTTGCATTCATTCAAATTGCACAAATTATCGTAGACCGGCAGAGTTTTCTCCTCCATCTGATGCCATCTATCATCCATCTTATACTTCTTCTCCTTGTGCTCCTTCTCCAACTTCTCTTCCTTTTACCAATTCCCTACCTTCTCATATCTATCCTCATTTTTTGGATTCTCCATGGACATCTCCTCCACCAGCACTTCTTCCTTCTCGCTTAATCTCTATTGCCTCTTCCTCCAGAGGAACTCTTCATCACACTTGTGCTTACAATAACCTCTGAATCTTTTTCTCTTCACCCCCACCTCCAACAACCGTGTCCTATCTTCCCAGTCCAGTTCCCTCTGAGGAATAAGTCCTCTCCTTCAACCTCACCTGGTCTAATCTATCCATCGATATTGAACCTTGGTTTGACCAAAGTATTAACTCTGCCCTTTCATAGAGTTACTTCAGTATCTTCATTTGACCTTGTAGATTCACTCCCAATCGACACCAACATCAAATTCTCAACCCTGTCTATCATAAATGAAGAGAGATCTGTTCCTATTTTCAACAACTCATTGGTTGACAAGAATATAGATCCCAATAACATAATGTTCATAATCAACAAGATTCTCGAACCAGGTAAGATAGTCGACCTCGACCAAGCAATGAACCCCCTGTAGATTGACCCGATGATAAACAACCACCTTGTTATATTTTCATGGAATATTCTTCTGCCTACAAGGGCTCATAAATATCAGACTGTCTCTTATAGGAATTCCAATATGAACAATCTGGTAATGTACCAAAATGTTCCTGATCTGTTGATCAGACCAGAGGTACCTTTCATTTGTGTTGATGCTAGATTACACCACAACCCCCTAGATATCTCATGCCATCTCGCTCAGGTTGTTCAAATTCCCATGTTATATTGTGGAGATCTCTTGTCACAGGTTGTTGTTGAAGAAGGCTCTGTTCAGTACATCCCAGAACAGGATATTATTTTTAAGGAAGGACTCATATATGTACTGGAACGAGCCCATTGCCTCCTTTTATGAAGGACTTGGTTATATGGTTCCTGTGAAAAAGTACCATTTCACTTCCATTTACTCCATCCACAACCAGGGCTTTGAGATTATTCAGTGCGATTGTCACGTGTTCAACAAATATTTTATAGAATTTTATGAGGCTCTTAAGCCCAATGAAGTCCTGGATCATGATTTTCTTTAGGGTATCTATGAATATCCTGAGGAATTTATCAACTCAGAAGGAGACATTATTTGAAAGGATAGTTGGCACCAGTATGTGCACCATGAGTTCAACTGTCTTCACTTCTTTGTTGGATATCCCAATAATTCCAACATTCCTATGCAGCGCATTTGGAATGAGTTGATGGATGCTAGGTGGCAATGAGTTTGGAAGAGGAAAAATTCTTGGTTCATGATCATGAAGAAACTGGACACTGACCACGCTTGTCTTCTCTTAGAACTCAGTCATGATATTTCTGATCCCTACCACAGAGGACATTTCACTTCTCGACATAGCTATCATAAAAAAGATGAGTGACCAGCATCAAGAGTACTACCTGGTCCACATCAATGCCCTGTTGTTATTCCCAGTAGATGTATGACCATTGCTGGTCTAGTTAGGAGGTTGATATGTCAACTATGCCAAGTTCAGATTCATTTAAAGTACTCCTGCACATCTTAAATATTGGACAGGTTCTCATCTTCATCTTACTATAAATAGTATCAAGAATTGTATTCCTCCTTATCATTCTCACAATCATCTTTGAATCAGTTTTAGGGCTAGAAATGGACAATTTTCTTCTATACCTAACCCACACTTCTTCCCTCATACTGATTTTGATTTATTTGAGAAGCTTGTATGTTCTGATGATAACATTCCAGAACAAATACAAGTTTGGAGAGAACAAATTCCTTTACTACAGCATACTGCTCAGCATTTGGAAACTATTTCTGCTGATAATGATAAAGAAGAAGAAACCAAAGAGGATGACAATGATGATGACAATGATGATGATGACAATGACACTAAAGAAGATGTCGACTTTGTCACAGACCTTCTTAATCCACTCTCTCTAATTCCCATTTATACTTTTCCTGTCACACATACTAATCAGAATTTCTTGTAGATTTTCATCACCAACATCTTTATCTTCTGAAGCAGATATATCATGTCTTTTTCTATCAACTCTACTATTCAAGCCAGCACTGCAATTCTTCCAGGTGCCTCCAACTATTCTATCTGGTCATGCCAAGTCCACAGCCTCCTTATCATGGCAACATGGTGAAGTGTCATTAATGGAACTTCTCCTTTTGCTTAGCAACTAGCTGATGCTGATGCTCAAGCCACTTGGATTTCAAGTGATCATCTGGCACAAGCACTCATTAGCATCTTTATTCATGTGGATATGCAACATCTCATGAAAGAGACCTATGTGGCCATTGGGAACATCACTTGTCCTTTTCTTGTGAAGGACCTATGGGATGCTCTTGCCACCCTCTATTCTCCCACTAGTGTCACTAGTTAATATGAAGCTTTCATAAAAGCACTTAACACACACATTGTGGATCCTGCAGAACATCACCATCAGGATGCCGAGGATATTCCAACTCAAATAAATAAGTTAATGAACATCTTTTACAAAATGTCCATGTCTGGACTACAGCTTCCTGGCAATCTCCACACCATGATTATACTTAACTCTTTCTCTCATTCATACCAACCTCTTATTTCTACCATCATGTAGACCATTATGGCTATCAACTTCACTACCAATACTATCATTTCCAAGATTCTTCAGGAATTCCAACTTTGTTCTATTACTCATCCGCAATGGAGATCCTTGGCTCACCACCTTAAAGCTGCTTCAAGTGAAGTGAATCATACCAACATGATTCAATGTGCTCCCTCTTGTCCCATTTGTGATTACTGCAGGAAACCCCACCTGACTACAAACTGTTGGGAATTATATGGTCATCTTGGACAAGATTCTAACTGTCCTCATCCAACTCAAAGGAGTTAATGTGGTAAGAAGCCATATAAGCCATCCGGAAGGACTCCTGCTTCACAGGGTGCATGGACTTCTACCTCAAACAAAGAGATGGACTGAAAAGGGAAAGGGAAAGCATGTGCAAATGAAGTAGATGGTTTTGCAAATTATGTCAATGGTAATACAATAGGTATGATGATAGACATTAACAAGTTTCAACAGGAAGTTTATAATGACCAATGGAATGCCAAATCATTTACTGCTAATACAAGTGATTCTGAAGAACTCATGGGACCTGTCAGTATTAGTCATGGACCTTCCTCATCCTTTTAATCTGGCTCCTCTCCCCCAGTGCTTTAAGAGAGGAGTGAAATCCAAGAAAAGCAAAGTTGTTGCTAGTTTTCTTGGAGATTTCCAGCGAAATACTGATGGTACTTGAAAGGGTGGCATAGATCATTCTGTCTTACTCTGTGAAGAGCGAAACAACTACACTAGATCAGATGATGAGTATGACAATGTACCTGATGGCGAATATTACTATAATTCTGCTTGTTCATGGGCTTTTGCCCTAGGCACAAAAGATTGCAATACCAAGAATCATTGGCTTATTGATTCAGGATATTCCGATTATATTATACCTTACCTCAATGACTTCTCTGATTTACAGAAAGGGACATATCTTGCTGGAACTGCTAATGATGGTATCATGCAAATGTATGGTCCTGGTACTATAATATTCAAACAGAAAAAAACAGGGACCATTCCTGTTGTTCTCTGTAACGTCTAGTATATTCCTGATGCTTATAATTAACTTTTGTTGGTTAATACTCTCACCAAAGCTGGCTTCACATGTGAAATAACAGATCAAACTAAGATCCAGGACAATTGAGGAAGGGTGATAATACAGGCTACTGTTTTATTTCCACCTTCTCCATTCCACTGATTTCAGTCGTTTCTAATCACTCCAATTGGTTTGGTTAACTCCTTGCAGGATCTCAAGTCTTTCGACTTGTGGCATTATTGTCTTGGACATCCTTCCAAGAATGCCCTCCATCATATACATTAGCATTTGACATATGTTCCTGCCATTACGTCATCCACTTCTATGCCTACTTGCAAAGGCTGTGTGCTTGGCAAGGCACATTAGCAGGACTTCCCTGCTTCATTTTCATGCTCTACTCACATGCTTGACCTTATCTATACTGATTTGTGCAAAATGCTGACTTTGTTGCATTCTTGTTACAAATGGATTATTACTTTTCTTGATGACGCTTTCAGTTTTGGTAGCTTGCATTTCTTGTGCTCCAAATCCAATGCTATTCAGGCACTTCAGGATTTGATTGCTTGGACAGAGAACAAACTGGTTTTCATCTCCACTCTGTATGTTTGGACTGTGGGGAGGAATATATTAATCATTCTCTTTGGATATTCCTCTCATTCAAGGGCATAGAGTATCAAACCTCTGTGCCTTATATCCCTCAACAAAATGATCATGTGGAACACTTTAATCGTACCATCCTTAAAAAGTTGAGGCTATATGCCAACATGACTGTTTGCCACCCTCTTTCTGGCAAGATGCTGTCAAGACTGCTCTCCACATCTATAACAGATAGCTCATGTATTATCTTGATTGGTCTACTCCCATATTCAAATGAAATGGTAGTAAGCCTGATGTTTTCTATTTTAAGGTATTTGGATGTCATGCCTATGTTTTCATTCCAAAGGAAGATTGAGTTAACAAGCTATCTGCCAAAGCAAAAGAAGCCATCTTCATTGAATATGAAAAAGGTACAAAAAATACTGCTTCTGGTCTCCTAAAAGAAGAACAGTAATTGTTTCTTCTACTACCACATTCGATGAATTTGTGTTCCCTTATTGTTCTGGAAAGTCAGATGACAAACCTGCTAAGATTTCTATTTCAAATAACCTTTTGGACCAGTATCAAGATGAGAATAAAGACCCTGATTTAGCTGACTATATTCCAGTCACTTGTCACTATCTATTTCCACCAATGGACAGTCATAATTCCAATTAACAATTCCCTCCACGAGGAGAACAACAGCCTCCTCACTCTCCTTCTCCTACCCCTCCTGAACCTATCCAAGAAGACAAACCTTGTTGCAGTACTCATATCTGCAATTCATGCATTCTTCCCAATAATGCATATGGAGCTAGACCTCCTATGGAGATTGAACAAGAAGTTTGATTATCTGTTCTGACTAATGAGGATGATAATCATGGAGCCTTGTATAGTGTACAATTCTTTGGCTCTTTAATGGCCTCCACAGTATTCATGACTGGTCCACCATTGCACTACAAGGATGTTCTGAAACTTCCGAAAGAAGATCAGATAAAATGGAGGACTGCTATGGAAGAAGAAATTAAGTCGCTTAACAAGCGCAAAGTATGAGAATTGGTTGACCTTCCACCTGGATGAAAACCTGTCAAAGGGAGATGGGTATATGTTATCAAAAGCAACAACCATACAAAGGCTCGCTTCATAGCAAAAGGCTTTACACAAGTCTATGGAATAGATTTCGAAGAAACCTTTTCACCAGTTGCAAGATTTGAGATTGTTCAATTTCTTTTTTCAATTGCGGTGCTTGAAGATTGGGAAATTGAAGTGCTAGATATTAAGATTGCCTTTCTATTTGGAGAACTTGATGAAGAAATTTATATGGAACAGCTCAAAGGTTTCATACAGCCAGGCATGAAGAAGAAAGTTTGTTGCTTGCTAAGGGCAATCTATGGCTTGAAACAAGCTGCCCTACAATGGAACAAGGTACTTCACAAGTCTTTTTTAGCTATGGAATTTGTTAGAACAGATGGAGATCCTGGTGTCTATGTTCATTTTAATGGTCAGGACATCATTATATTAGTTATTTATATAGACAATGCTCTTTTCATTGGCTTCAATCGTCCATATCTCTTAAGGAAGAAAAAAGAATTCATGGACAAATGGAAAAGTTGTGATTTAGGAGCTACTACTGAATATCTTGACATGCGTATCACTCACAATTGTTCTAAACAAACTTTGAAGCTTGACCAGGTTGCTTATACTGAAAAGGTGATAGGTCGCTTCAAGCTTGACAATGTCAAAGTAGTTCATACCCCTCTTCCTTCTGGGTACAACCTTACTCCTCTCACCATCAAAACCTCCTCTTAACTTCATAGTTGATATCAATCTGTGATTGAATCACTGTTGTATATCATGCTAAAAACTCGCCCAGATATTGCCTTTTCTATTATCAAGATGTCACAGTTCTTTGCTAATTCTTTGAATGAACATTTGCAGAAAGCACTTTACATAGTGTGGTATCTCATCAGTATCAAGGATCTCTGCATTACCTATAATGAATCTTCTCAATCTGGCATTATGGCATATTCTGATATAGATTGGACTGGATATTGTGAAACTTGTTAATCTACCTCTGGCTATGCTATGTATGTTCATAGGCAATAGAATAGTCTGTTGGCTTTCCAGATGACAATGGAAGATAACCTTGTCTTTTACAGAGGCAGAATATGTTGGAATAACAAAGACTACCAAACAGCTTTTCTGGATTTGGATACTCCTTTCTGAATTGGGATTTAATCTCAAAACCATTTCTCTGCTCTGTGACAATCAAGGTGTCATGTTCCTTGTTGCTAATCCAGCGCAAGAAGGTTGTTTGAAATACATACAAATTCCAGAACACTATGTATATCCAAGAATGTGTTACAAATGGGAAGATCAAACTCTTTCATATTCCCACTGACAAATAAGTTGCAGATATCTTCACAAAGAATCTGACATGGCAATATTTTGAGGAAAACTGCAAGAAACTTTCCCTTACACCATATTCATCTCTTTTATCATGAACAGTGAGGTGGAGTATTGAAATATTTAAGTTTTATTATTATAACCTTATCTTGTCTGGGTCACTCTTCATAATTACTAATTCATTCCAGACCCATGACATCATTGTTCTAGACTAGTGATGTCATCTTTATTCTTATCTTTATGATGATATCATATTATATCATCATGGTGAAATATCACATCATTCTCTTGGCATATTGCACCATATCTTGCACACCTTCTGCTATTGGCTGCTTATTGCTGCATATTACACAGTCCTTCATCCTTTATGAATATTTTCACAATATGTACAAACATTGCTATACTGTATTTAAACCCAGCTCCTGCAGAGCCCACAATCTAAGTTCTTTACTTTGTAATCACATTGTGAATAACTTCTAGCAACTAGCTTGCAAGTGCACTATAGCAAGTGAGTACTCTTTCTCACTGGGTTTACCTTTTTGCTGTTGTCTCTGAACCAAAGAGACCTGACAATCTCTTTAGTAGATGTAGTAGAGATATACCTGAGACCTTTAAGGGTTACTATACTCATGTCAAAGATTTCCTCTGCCAATATGACTGTGTACTCATCCAATGTCAAATTACCTCTGACCAAGATAAATGTGAAGGCATCACTAACTATTGTTCTACTTCTGTCACTTGTCTAATCAAGTCCTTTGACAAATACAAGGTCAATGATTGGAGTGCACTCAGAAAGCAGATACTTACCCTATATGATGCAGAGTTAGATGAAGCCTGCTATTGCCTTGAAAGTCTAAGAAAATTTATCAGAAAATCAGCCCACAAGGAACTAAAGACCCTAGAGTATTGGAAGTCTTATATTCATCCTATACAGTCATGGCACAATGATTGAAGGTCAAGAGGGTCATTACTGACAATGACTACAACACATACTTTTGGCTAGAGATTCCAGCACTCTTCTAGACCAAGCTAGAAACATACCTCTTAGCCAGGACCCTGAATAAGGACCTATCCAAACCCTATACAGTAAAAGCAGTCAACACTGTAGTAGACTAACTATTGCACCATAATCACTTTGACAAACCACTATGTGGAGTGAAATGCAAATCCAGGATTGTTAGCTCAAGCTCAGAAAGTGAGAGTGAAAGCAAGGATGATAGCAGCAGCCAAGTGAAGACTCTGAGTATAACTACAGGCCCAAAAGAGAAAAGATCTCCTTTTGAAGTAAACCTAGCAGAGAGAAGGAGAAGTCAGGCAGTAATCCATTTGCAATCCACACTGGCAAAGCTAATGATCAGAAGAAGGTACTCACCCCTAAGAAGCCCCAGCAAGACTTAGATGCACTTGTTAATGACCTGAGTAGGCTAAGTATTAGTGATCCAACATATGCTATGATCTATTTCAAGACCTTAGCATTGGATCCTCTGGTTGTAGAAGTATTTGACAGGCCATCAAGGATCTATGGATTGTCTAGAACTATTTCTATGTACTTCTAGGGATACAAGAGAATCTACTACTACAAGTGATACCCCTAGGCCTATACTACAGAAAATCAATGAAAACCCTACCTTAAGGCAGGGAAGGCCCCCTACCATACCATCCTACACCTGCTATGGATGTGGAAGTCACAACCATAGCCTGAGGGATTATTCTCTTATACTGGAATTGTTGGAGCAAAGGAAATTAATATATGATAACAGTGGGAGACTTTTCCTATCTGATGGACCCTTGAAAAGGGAGAGAGGTGACTCTCTACTAGATAGCTACTACAGAATGGCTAGTCAGCAGATATCTAATATCCATGTTAGGAGCTCTCACCTGGTAATGGTTGAGCTGGCAGAGTACCAGCATGAGTTGGTCAACTATGTGATGTCAATGATGAGCAATTGAGAAGAAGAATATGAAGAAGAAGTGTAGTATATACCTGAAGAGGTCCTCGATAATCAAGATGATCACAAGATTTATGCCACCAAGTGAACACTGAAAGGAATGACTGCCATCTGCAAGCAAATCATGGATGGAGTAGTTATATCCTAAGTGTGTCCAATAGGAGTGCAGCTTGTGGAAAAAGGACAAAATAAGGTTGTTATAAACAAGGCACTTACTAGGGATAATCCCTCATGCAAAAGCATGTCAACAATCCCGCATGAAATCCAATAGGCTTGGAGAAATGATCCTAAGACAGGAAGTAACAATGTTAGTAATAATTGGATGTGATCAGGACCACCTCCCAAGCAAAGCAAATAAAGGAGTGACTTATCCAATGATGTGCCCAATCCACTGAATGCATGACTTGAGTGCACATCCAAGAATACCAATACCTGGTGGCAGATTAATCAGAATGTGCAAAGGAATAATGAAACACTTACCTCAAGACAAAGTCCCCTAGTGATGGGAGGAACTGGCCAGCAGTTACATGCAATATCCAACAATTGTCCTGTGAACAATCAGGATGGAAATATACTTATGGAAGATGATACAAGAAGAAGGAATACCAGCAGAAGTAAAGGAAATAATATGATATACCAGAAACTTAAAGGGGACAGCTGAGATGATATTCAAAGTCTGCATGAAGGTATCAAGCCACCACAAGACACATGGCAAACTGAGCTGTCAACGCTGACCAATATAAAAGATGTGCTTACTAAGATCCTAGGAATAACTGTCAGCCTAACAGTGGGTGAGATTTTTGATATATTTCAAAAGCTATGTTTGGTGCTATCAGACCAAATAAGGATAAGAAATGTGCCACAAGTAATACATGTGGCATCATACCATGTGACAGTGACCTGAAATCATGGCCTGCTTGTCAAGGTTCCTGTCAGTATTGGACAAGAAAGTATACTAGCAATAGTGGACTCAGGAAGTAAAATGAATATAGTATGTAGAGACATATGGATGGATACAAATGCAAGCATGATTCTTTGAGATGCAAGTAGTGGAACAAGCACCCTAAGGGGGCTAATTTTCAAAATGGAAATAATGATTGGAGCTTTGATAACAATGAGTAACTTCTGGATATCTGACAATTGCCCACCAGCTATTCTACTTGGCCATCCCTGACAACAAGAAAACCTAGTATCTATTGAAGAGAAACCTAAGGGAACTTATCTACAATTTGTCTATGAAAAGGATGGTGAAACAGGCAAAATGGTAATATTAGCACTCCCAGGAGATGCCAATGTTACTAAGCCAATGGGTGGCTTAGTCACACAGCATGCCACTAATGTGACATACTTAGAAACCATAGTAATGGAAGTGCCATGACAGTTACCCAAAGGGGTAACTGAGTGTCACCTGTCACAGATATTAGACTATGCCACATCTGAGAATGTGAGCCACAAACAGTATGATATGGCAGATGACAAAGAGTATGAGCAGTATAAATTAGAAGGAAACATGGTCATTTGAGTGTAAAAAACAATGATTCAGATAAAGAGTCCTCTCAAGGATGCCTACTTTCAATTATTCCAACCTGATCCTGCTATTACTGAGTACAGCACTGCCACTCCTTCATATAATAACACTCATCTCACCCCTATCTCTTCACTCATTTGTACTATGATAGGCAATTGTTATGCTGATCTCATTGTACTTAGTTCAGCACAATATGCTACAATATTACCAGTAATTGACTATGTTGAGGCCAGAATTGATGTGGCCTATATAATTCCCATTTCATTGCCACCTGTCAACCATCAAGTTGATGTTCCTCACCTAATTTTACTGATGTCACAATTGCCAGATAACGGGAGTAAGATTTGATCACCCTTACCCTTTATGGTATTTGTGAGATGTGAAGTCAAGAAATCATTCCTTCTGTATTACTACCAGAACCTCAAGGAACTACTTCACTTCTTGCAGGACACTATCCCCTTCCCTACTACTCCTCCCACTATCAATGACATAGCCATATCTCCTGCCCAGAACCTGGGCAAACATCAGCAACATACCATCCTCCTTTGGGAAGTGAATCAGGTAAAGCAAGAGGAGAGTGATGGTAAGATATCTGCCCCCTTCACTACCCTGCCAACCTATGAGTACCCCCTCACAGCACCACCCTTGCCAACTTTTGTGATCAATGAAGAACAGTGCAAGGTACAGTCCAGCATATAACCTTGCCCCAATTTGGGCAAAAAATGTATGTACTAAAGAGATTGCTAGGTCTCTTTGGTGTAAAGGCAATAGCAGAAGGGTAAACCCAGTAAGGGAGAGTACTCACTTGCTGTAGTGCACTTGCAAGCTAGTTGCTAGAAGTTATTTACAACATGGTTACAAAGTAAAGAATTTAGATTGTGGGCTCTGCAGGAGCCAGGTTTATATACAGTACATCAATATTTGTATGTATTGTGAAAATATCCATAAAGGATGAAGGGCTGTGTAATGTACAGCAATAAGTAGCCAATGGCAGAAGGTGTGCAAGGTATGGCACAATATGCCAAGAAAATGGTGTGCTATCACACCATTATGATATAATATGATGTCATCAGAAGATAAGAATAAGTATGATGTCACTGGTCTAGAACAATAATATCATGGGTCTAGAATGAATTAGTAATTATGAAGAGTGACCCAGACAAGATAAGATTTGGATAATTGAATCTAAATATTTCAACACTCCACCTCATTATTCATAATGGAAGAGATGGATATGATGTAAGGGAAAGTTCTTGCAATTCTCCTTGAAACATTGCCATGTCAGATTTTTTGTGAAGATATCTACAATTTGTTCATCAGTGGGAATATAGAAAAGTTTAATCTTTCTATCTGCAACACATTCTCAGATATAATGTTTCAGAATCTTGATGTGTTTCGAATAACCTTATTGTACTGGATTTACAGCAAGGAACATGACACCTTGATTGTTACAAAGCAGTGAAATAATTTTAAGATTAAATCTCAATTTGAAAAGAAATATCCAAATCAAAGAAAACTGTTTTGTAGCTTCTGTCATTCCAACATATTTTGCTTCTGTAGAAGACAAGGTTATCTTACGTTGTCATCTGGAAAGCCAACAGACTATTCCATTGCCTATAAACATTGCATAACCAGAGGTAGATCCACAAGTTTCATGATCTCCAGCCCAATCTGTATCAGAATATGCCATAATGCCAGATTTTGAAGATCCATCATAAGTAATGCAGAGATCCTTGATACCAATCAGATACCACACTATATAGAGTACTTTCTACAGATGTTCATCTGAAGGATTAGTAGAGAACTGTGACATCTTGATAATAGCAAAGGCAATATTCAGGCAGGTTTCAAGCATGATATACAACAGTAAACCAATCACTGATTGATATTGACTATGAAGTTAAGAGGAGGTTTTGGTGGTGAAAGGAGCAGGATTGTACCCAGAAGGTAGAGGGGTATGGGCTACTTTGGCATTGTTGAGTTTGAAGCAACCCATAACTTTTTTGACATAGACAACTTGGTCAAGCTTCAATATTTGTTTAAAACAATTGCAAGTGATATGCATGCCAAGATATTCAGTAGCAGCTTTTAGATCATGATCTTTCCATTTGTTCATGAATTGTTTCTTCTTTATCAAGAGATAGGGGTGATTGGGCTGATAAAAAGAGCATTGTCAACGTAAATGACTAAAATGATAATATCCTGATCATGAAAGTAAACATAGACACCAGGATCTCCATATGTCCTAACAAATCCCATAGCTAAAAGAGACTTGTGAAGTGCCTTGTTCCATTGTAGGGTGGCTTGTTTCAAGCCATAGATTGCCCTTAGTAAGCAATAAACTTTCTTCTTTATGCCAGGTTGGATGAAACCTTTGGACTATTTTATATAAATTTCATCATCAAGTTCTCCAAATAGAAAGGCAATCTCAACATCTAGCACTTCAATTTCCCAATCTTCAAGCACCACAATTGAAAGAAGAAATTGAACAATCTTGAATCTTGCAACTGGTGAAAAGGTTTCTTTGAAATCTATCCCATAGACTTGTGTAAAGCCTTTTGCTATGAAATGAGCCTTGATATGGCCATCACTTTTGACAACATATACCCAGCTCCCCTTTGACAGATTTTCATCCAGGTGGAAGGTCAACCAATTTCCATACTTTGTACTCTATAAGCAATTTGATCTCCTCTTTCATAGCAGTCCTTCATTTGTTCTGATCTCCTTTTGAAAGTTTCAGAACATCCTTGTAGTGTGACAGTGTAGTAGTCATGGATACTATGGAGGCTATCAGAGAGCCAAAGACACATGTACTATACAAGGTTTCAAGATCATCATCTTCATTCATAGGAATAGATAATTGTTGAATTTCTTGTTCTATATCCATAGGAGGTCTAGCTCCATATGCATTATTAGGAAAAATGCATGAATTGCAGATGCAATTGCTGTGATGAGGTTCATCAACTTGGAGTAGTTCAGGAGGAGTAAGACAAGGAGGACAAGAAGGTTGTTGATCTCCTTATAGAGGGAATTGTTGATTGAGATCATGACCGTCCATAGGTGGAAATTGATAGTAATGAGTAATCAGAATATAGTCAGCTGAATTAGAATCTTTATTCTGGTCCAGAAAGTTATCTGGAATAGAAATCTCAGCAGGTTTGTCATCTGACTTTCCAAAACAATAGAAGAATACAAGTTCATTGAATGTGGCAGTAGAAGAAACAATTACTGTTCTTTTTTTGAAAGATCAGAAGTGGTATCCTTTTGTTTCTTTTTCATATCCAATAAAGATGGCCTCTTCTGCTTTAATAGATAGTTTGTTGGCATGATCTTCCTTTGGAATGAAGACATACATAGGCATGACATCCAAATACCTTATAATAGGAAACATCAGGTTTATTACCATTCTATTTGGATATGGAAGTAGACCAATCAAAACAATGTATGAGCTATCTGTTATAGATGTGGAGAGCAATCTCAAGAGCATCTTGCCAGAAAAAGGGTGGCAAACAGGCATGTTGGCATATAGCCTCAGACTTTTCAAGGATTATGCAATTAAAACATTTAGCATAGCCATTCTGTTGAGGGGTCCATGGTACAGAGGTTTGATGCTCTATACCCTTGGATGAGAGGAACATCTGAAGAGAATGATTAATGTATTTCCCCCCATGGTCTGAACATATAGAGCAGAGACAAAAACCAGTTTGGTTCTCCACCCAAGCAATCAAATCCTGAAGGGCCTGAATAGTATTGGACTTGGAGTGCAAGAAGTGCAAACTTGCAAAACCAGAAGCATCATTAAGAAAAATGATGATTCATTTGCAATTGAGAACATGACAAAGTCAGCATTTCACACAAATCAATGTAGATGAGGTCAAGCACATGAGAAGAGCATGAAGACAAAGCAGGAAAACCCCACTGATGTGCCTTGCCAAGTGCACAGCCTTTGCAAGTAGGCATAGAAGTAGATGGTGTAATGGCTGGAACACCTAACAAATGCATATGAGCATGTTGGAGAGCATTCTTGGAAGGATATCCAAGATGGTGATGTCACAAGTCAAATGACTTGAGATCCTGCAAGGAGTTAACCAAACCAACTGGAGTGATCAGAGATGACCAAAACTAGTGAAGCAGAGAAGGTGGAAATAAAGCAATAGCCTGTATCACCACCCTTCCTTGATTATTCAGATCTTGGTCTGATTCATTATCTCACATGTAAAGTCAGCAGCAGTGAGAGTACTAACAAATAGAAGTCTGTTATTAGCATCAGGGGCATATCAAATATCGCAGAGAATGATGGGAATGGCCTTTGTCTTTTCCTGTTTAAATATTACAGTACCAGGATCATACATCTGCATGACACCATTGTTAGTGATTTCAGCAAGACATGTCCCTTTCTGGAAATCAGAGAAGTCATAGAGATAAGGCATAATGTGATTGGAATATCTCGAATGAACAAGCTAATGGTTCTTAGTATTGCGATCTTTCATGCCTAGGGCATAAGCCCACAAATAAGCAGAATTATAGTAGTATTCACCATCAGGTACATTGTCATACTCATCATCTGATCTAGCATAGTTGTTTCACTCTTCATGGAGTAAGAAGGAATGATCTATGCCTTCTTTCCAAGTATGATTGGCATTTTGCTGGATGGAAACTAGCAACAACTTTATACTTCTTGGATTTCACTCCTCTCTCAAAGCATAGGGGGAGAGGAGCCAGATTGAAAGGAGGAGAAAGGTTTACTACTGGTACCAGCAGGTCCCATGAGTTCTTTGAAGTTGTCTGCATTTGCAGTAAACAACTTGGCATTCCATTGATCATTTTGGACTTCCTGTTGGAATTCATCAAGGTCCATTATCATACCTGTTATGTCTCCATCAATAATATTTGCAAAATCATCTACTTTATTTGCATGTGCCTTTCCTTTTCCCTTATGGTCTGTCTGCTTGTTCAAGGTAGAAACTTGTGCACTCTGCAAAGCAGGAGTCCTTCCAGACAGCTTATATGGCTTCTTATCATGTTGACTTCTTTGAGTTGGACAAGGATAGTTTGAACCTTGTTCAGGACAGCTATAAACCTCTCAACAATTCTCTGTGAGGTGAGGTTTCCTACAGTGACCACAGATGGGATGAGAAGGAGCATGTTGAATTGTATTGGTATGATTCACTTTGCTGGAAGCAGCTTCAATGTGATTAGCTAAGGATCTCCATTGCAGATGAGTGGTAGAATGAAGTTGAGATTCCTGAAGAATCTTTGGGATGATGGTGTTAGTTGTAAAGTTTGTAGTGGTAATTGTCTGCACAATGGTAGAAACGAGAGGTTGATATGAATGAGGAAGGGAAATTAACATGATCATGGCATGGAGATTGCCAGAAAGCTGAAGTTCAGACATAAACATTTCATAGAAAGTGTTGGTCAATTTATTAAGTTGAGCCAGAATGTCCTTGGCATTTCAATAATGATATTTTATAGGATCAACAATGTGCATATTAAGCATCTTTACAAAAGCTTTATACTGACCTGTGACACCAGTGGAAGAATAAAGGGTAGCAAGTGCATCCCATAGGGCCTTTGCAAGAGAAGGACAAACAACATTCCCAATGGCCACATAGTTCTTCTTTATGAGATGCTGCATATCTGCATGAATAAAGATGCCAATGAGGGCTTGTGCTTGACAATTATTAGAAATCCAAGTAGCTTGAGCATCACCAGCAGATTTCTGGGCAAAGGTAGAGGTTCCATCAATGGCACTCCATCATGTTACCATAGTAAGGAGGTTGTGGACTTGGTGAGATCAGATGGAATAATTGGAGCTACCTGCCAGAACTGCAATGTGAGCTTGAATGGCAGAGTTGATGATAAAAGACATAATACATATATCTGCTTCAAAAGATAAAGATATTGATGATGAAAGTCTGCAAGAAATTCTGATTAGCATTCGTAATAGGAAAGATATAAATGGAAACCGAAGGAAGTGGATTAAGAAGGTCTGCAACAAAGTTGATATCTTCTTGAGTATCATCATCATCATTTGAATTGTTATTATCATCATCTGAATTGTAATTATTGTTATCATCTGAATTATCATTATCATTATCTAAATTGGTTTCTTCTTCTTTTTCATTGTCAGCTAGAGAAGGTTCCAGTTGCTGAGCAAGTTGCTGGAGTAAAGGAATCTGTTCCCTCTGAACTTGTATTTGTTCTAGAATGTTATCATCATAATATATCAGTTTTTTGAACAACTTGAAATCAGTATAAGGAAAGAAATGTGGGTTAGGTATAGAAGGAAATTGTCCATTTCTAGCCCTAAAACCAACACAAAGACAGTTGTGAGAATAATAAGAAGGAATACAGTTTTTGATATCATATGTATATAGCAAGATGAAGATAAGAACCTGTCCAATATTTAAGATATGTGGGGGTACTTCAAATAAATCCAGGCTTGACATAGTTGGCATATCGACCTTCTAACTGGATCAGCAATGGCCATATATCTATCAGGAATGACAACAGGTCGTTGACGTGGATCAGGCAGTATTCTTGGTGCTGATCACTCTTCTTCTTTATGAGCACCTCATTGACTTGTAAAATGTTCTCTTCAGTAGAGATCAGGAATATCGTGGTCAAGCTCTAAAAGAAGACAGGCGTAATCAGTGCCCATAGATTTCATGATCATGAACCAAGGGTTCTTCCTCTTCCAAATCTGTCACCACCTAGCATCAATCAACTCATTTCAGATGTGCTGCATGGGAATATCAGTGTTAATGTGTGGACTGATGAAGAAGTGGAGGTAGTTGAATTCATGGTGCATATACTAATGCCAATTATCCTTCCAAATAATGTCTCCTTCCCAGTTAATAAAACTCTCAGGACGATCAAAGATCTCCTAGAAAACAACATGGTTCAGGGCTTTGTTTGGCTTAAGAGCCTGAGAAAACTGAATAAAATGTTCAGTAAATGCATGGTAATTGCACTGAATGATTTTGAAGCCTTGGTTATAAACTGGATAAGACAGAGTAGAGTAATATTTTTCAACTGAAAAAGCATAGCCAAGTCCTTCATAGAAGGAAGTAATCGGCCCATTCCAGTACATGAGTTCTTCCTTAAATATAACATCCTATTCCAGGATATACCAGACAGGGCCATCTTCGACAACAACCTGCAGTAAGAGATTTCCACAATATAGAGTGGGAATTTGAATGACCTAAGCAAAGTGAGAGGAGACATCTAGAGGATTATGATGGAGTTTTTCATTAATATGAACAAGTGGTACTTCTGGTCTAATCAATAGACTGGGAACATTTTGAACCTCATTGAGGTTATTTATGTTGGAATTTCTAAAGAACATTGTTGAATGTCTCTGAACTCATGTAGGTGGAAGAATCTCCTTTAGGAACATGACAAGTTTGTTGTTTATTGTTGGGTCAATCTGAAGCAGGTTAAACTGTTGGTCAAAGTCAAATATCTTGCCTGGTTCCATGGATTCATCCATCATAAATATCATGTCGTTGGGATCTTTATTCTTATCAACAAATTATTCATCGGAAGCTTGAATGGATCTCTCTCTGTTCATAATAGGCAGGGTCAAGAATTTGACATTGATGTCAATTGGGAAGGAATCCACAAGGTCAAGAGGTGATACTGAAGTAACTCCATGGAAAGTTGGAGTTAACACTTCAGTTGAATCAAGGTTTGATGTTGGCAGATAAATTAGACCAGGCAAGGTCGAAGAGGAGGACTCGTTTCTCAAAGGGAACTCTACTGGACATGTTGGGCATAGTTGCATAAGGTGTGGGTGGATGGAAGAAGAGCCAGAGGTCATGATAAGCACAAGTGTGATAAAGAGATGCTGAAGAAGATTCAGGAGGAAGTACAGGTGGAAGAGATGTCCATGGAGAATCCGCAAATTGAGAATGGAAGTAAGAAGTCAGAGAGTCAATATAAGGAAGAAATGTCAGAGGAGCATGAGCATGAGGAGAAGGATGACTAGGACAATAGATGATATCAGATGAAGGAGGAAACTCTGCTAGTCTATGATGATTGTTGCAATTCAAATAAAGGCAATGGTCACCACACAAGATAGGACAGTTGTCCTTATCAAAGTTGATGTGACACTTCCACATACAATGGTGGATAGGTATGGGATTGGGGTCTTGACTAATCTAGATAGGAACAATAAAATTCCTATGTGAGGTCAGGTTAGTATTCGTTCATGCCATCATAACATGAATAAATAGAAAATAAAGCTCTGCTAGTAATAGCAGGCCAAGGTTGCCCCAGATCCATTGGACCTGACCCATAAATCCAAATAGCATGCTCATCATCATAAGAACAATGTAAAACAGATCAAGAGCAAGTATATTATATATCGCAATGCAGGGTAATGATATCAGATATGACGATTGTTAAGTCTAGGCAGGACTCATAACCTAAAGAGATTGCTAGGTCTCTTTGATACAAAGGCAATAGCAAAAGGGTAAACTCAGTGAGGGAAAGTACTCACTTGCTGTAGTACACTTGCAAGCTAGTTGCTAGAAGTTATTTAAATGTGATTCAAAGTAAAGAACTTAAATTATGGGCTCTGAATGAGCCAGATTTATATACAGTATAGTAATATTTGTATGTATTATGAAAATATCCATAAAGGATGAAGGATTGTGTAGTGTGCAGCAATAAGTAGCCAATGGTAGAAGGTACACATGATATGGTGCAATATGCCAAGAGAATGGTGTGCTATTGCACCATTATGATATAATATGATGTTATTGGTCTAGAACAATAATGCCATGGGTCTAGAAAGAATTAGTAATTATGAAGAGCAATCCAGACAAGATAAAATTTAGATAACAGAATCTAAATATTTCAATAGTTAAAACTAATAACCTTAGTCTACATGCAACAGACCAATAGAAGACAAAGCTTCAACTGTATATAAATATACTCATGAGACACATCAATACTTGAATTATTGTGCAGACCTTGTATATTCCTGATATGGCATCTTTTCACACTCAGGTGACCCTCCAGGATGATACCATCTAAAAACTGCAAGATATATGTCTTTGGATGTCATCCACTTTGTCCTACTGTGTCCTGTGTGATACAAAGCTTAAAGAAGCAGAGTGGAAATTATGCATCAGGCAAGCTCACAATGTCCTCAATGAACTATGTTAGGGATTGTATTCATATTCATACATGCTCTATTTTAAAGATAGATTCTTATAGGATCAAGGGGCCAATACCCATGCCCACAATTTTCTCAGAGCAGTGAATGCAAAAATCAGTGCCAATGTTGTGAAGTACCATGCAGCACATAGCACACTACTGAAACTATCTTTGTTGCTCAGGAAAGTTGGCTGGAAGAATACACTACAGCCTCTTAAAGCTCACAACATTCATCCTATGACGGATGGTACTGATGACCTACCCAGTAAAGGTTGGAGGAGATTTTCCTGGATCTGGTTGGTATGTGGTTATGGTGAAGGCCATATGGAGAATGATAGAGATAGTGTTGCCTCAGCTCAGCTTTTGTAATTTTTGACTTATTTAAAATATAATATATTTATAGTCATTTGATTAACAGACATCCAGTGCATGAAATATAGTCCAAGATTCTCTCTATCAGTGGTAGTAAGGCTTGAACATGCATTTATCTGCCCATTTTAAAGACATTTACATAGCTTCATTTTTAGCTTGGTTTTTTTCAAAATAGCTAAAATGAAATATCTTAACAATAATTTTTTTTTCTTGTTTTCCCCTAAGAGCCACATATAGAAATTATAGTTTCATGTCAAGAACTTGTCCATTGAATAAGCAATGAGTGAGAAAAAAAAGTCAGCTTAAAGCTGAGATAATACTAGACAGGCATGAGGAACTCCAGAATGGTAAGTTAGTGTGCTTAGCATCCACTTTGACTAGATCTCTTAGCCATCCACATTGAGTGATGTAAAGCTCATGCATGAGCAAATTGATGGACAGAAAAAGTCAAGCTGTTGATGGAGGAGCAATGGCAGATCCTGAAGTTCCTTCATTGGCAGATAAAGTGGTGGCTAAGTAAGCAGAGCCTTGTCATAATGGATAACTCCACTCTTGAAGAGGGATTGAAGGCATACACTCAACGGTAGGCAACATTGAGGATAAATTTGAACAAATACTTCATGCACATCTGGTAAAATATGCAAAGGTATGTCAAGCTTGCAGATAAAGTCAATGAAGGCAGCAACACAATGTCTAGTATCACATTTGGCTAAATTACTGATATGCTGGTAACAATGCAGCTTATTTTTGTGTGGCATCTTGCCTTAATCATATAGAAGTCAAGTGTTGGATCTCCAGATTGTGGATCAACATCTCACTTCTGTGGTCCTTTTGAAAATGGTAATGATCAACCTCAAATCTTGAAATCTTGTATGATAAAACTTTAAATACAGGTAACACCAGGCAAAAGTCCCCCACCAAAAATTTCTCCAAGTCCCTTCACATTTTCTATTATGCCTCCTTCCACTAGTGATAACACACACATTATTAATGTTTTGGTCCCATGGGGTGTTTGTCTTCATTTAATGTCAATGACATGCAACTATGATGAGCATCCCATGGTAGCCAGTCCTGATAACATATTCACTGCTTCATGACTAACTCCTTCAAAGACATTCCAAGTGAATGTGGGGCTGAAACTCCACAACAACTTGGCTGACTGCAAGAATGAGTCTCTGGATGACATAGAAGTGCCTGGTATTCCAGCCAATGACACCACATACAGGTCAACAGAAGACATCAAGGAAAGTACTCCTGCTCCTGTGGTGAGTAGTGGGTGCTAGCAATCTCATTTTAATAATGTATTCCTGGCAATGCATTACAACCAATACAAAGAGAGAAAGGTCAACTGACTCACCTCAAAATCCACCTGTGCTCCCCAGGACATCCCACCAGCAGCTGGGGAAACAAATGTGATTATTCCAGTCCCAAAATTAGTGGTGAGTGATAAGTTAAATGGAAAAACACACTTTAATACTCTACAAACAGCCCTTCAGCTTGAAGAGCAAAAGAATGATGGCCAGACTTGGCCTTCTTAGTGGAGAATACACCTCACTGGTGGTGCCAAGGGATATCCAACCTACCAATCATACCAAGGTGAAACACCACTGCATGTGCCACAGTCAAGGAGTCCTTGAGACTGAGGAGTTACAGTACTAGTATGCTCAAATTCAGTTGTCTCATGAATTATAATTAGGTTTCATTATGATAACCTTATCCTTGTCTGGGTCGCTCTTCATGGTTACTAAATTCATCTAGATCCATGACATCATTGTTCTAGACCAGTGATGTCATCCTTATCTCTTATCTTTATGATAATGTCATATTATATCATTATGATGAAACATTATACCATTCTCTTGGCATATTGCATCATACCATGCACACCTTCTGCCATTGGCTGCCTATTGCTGCATACTGCTATGTATTACACAGCCCTTTATCCTTTTAGGATATTTTCACAATATGTACAAATATTGCTATATTGTATATAAACCTGGCTCCTTCAGAGCCCACAATCTAAGTTCTTTACTTCATAACTATGTTGTGAATAACTTCTAGCAACTAGCTTGCAAGTATGCTTTACAGCAAGTGAGTACTCTCCCTCACTGGGTTTACCCTTCCACTGTTGCCTCTGCATCAAGAGAGACCTAGCAATCTCTTTAGGTTATGAGCCCCGCTTAGGCTCAACGATCATCATACTGATGTCGTTACCCCACCTCACGATGTATGACGTACTTGCGCTTAGTCTGTTCTACATCGTACTTACAATGATGAGCATGATGTTTGGATTTATGGGTCAGGTCCAATGGATCTGGGGAAACCCTGGCCTACTATTATTAGCAGAGCTATACCTCCTTTTTATCCATGTCATGATTATATGGATGAATGCTAATCTGGCTTCGTGTAGGAACTTCATCATTCCTACCCAGGTTAGTCAAGCTCCGATTCCTACTCCTACTCACTGTTGCACGTGGAAGTGTCACTCCGACTTTGATAAGGACTCGTGTCCTATCTTATGTGGAGATTATTGCATTCATCTGAATTGCATAAACTATCATCATTCAGCTGAATTCCCTATTCTGCCCAGAATCATCTATTATTCCTCTCATTCTCCTCCTCCTTGTGCTCCTCCTCTGACTTCTCTCCCATATATCAATTCTCCAGCTTCTCACCTCCATCCACAATTTTCGTATTCTCCGTGGACATCTCTTCCACCGGTACTACCTCCTGCTCCTGTACCTCTTCTTCGTACCTGAGCATATTATGACCTCTGACTCTTCTTCCATCCACCAATGCCTAGTTCAACCATTCCCAATACATCCAGTCCAGTTCGCTTTGAGGAACAAGTCCTCCCCTTCGACCTTGCCTGGTTTAACTTATCTGCCGACATTGAACCCTGGTTCAATCAAAGTATCAATCCCGGTCTCCCATAGTCTTACTTCAGTATCACCTCTCAACCTTGTGGAATCACCCCTAACTGACATCAGCAACGGATTCTCAATTCCACCTCTTATACTCAAGAACAATACTGTCATCTTATGCTCAAGAACAATACTGTCATCTTATCCGATGTCACATCCATCAATGAGAATATCGATCCCAATGACATGATCTTCATCATTGATGAGATCATGGAACCCAGCAAGATAATAGACCTCAACCAAGTCATGAATCCTTTTCAGATTGATCCAACTCTAAACAATCAGCTTGTGATGTTTTCAAAGAACATCCTTGCGCTGATAAGGATTCAGAGACACCAGAATGTCTCTTATAGGGACAACCTTATATATCAACTGGTAACATACCAGAACGTTTCCGATCTGTTGATCAGACCAGAAGTACCCCTTGTTCAGGTAGATGCTTGCAATCCCTTAGATGTTTTATTTCGTCTTGCTCAGATCATTCAGATCCCCACCCTATATCATGGTGATCTCTTGCCACAGGTCATTGTTGAAGCCTGCCCTGTCCAGTACATCCCGAAATAGGATATTATTTTTAAGGAAGGACTCATGCATTGGAATGAACCCATTGCATCCTTCTATGAAGGACTTGTCTACATGTTTCCCATGGAGAAATACCACTCTACTTCCACTCACCCTATCCACAACCAAGGCTTCGAGATTTTTCAGCATAATCATCCCACATTCAACAAGTATTTTATAGAGTTCTATGAATCTCTCAAGCCTAACAAAGTCCTGGATCATAATGTTCAACAAGAACTCTATGAGCATCTTGAACATTTTATCAACTCAGAAGAAGACATCATCTGGAAGGATGGTCAGCACCAATATGTGCACCACAAATTTAACCACCTCCACTCCTTTGTCAGACATCCCTATAATTCCAATATTCCCATGCAACACATCTGAAATGAGTTGATGGACACTAGGTGGTGATAAGTATGGAAGAGAAAGAACCCTTGGTTTAATATCATGATCAAACTGGGAACTGATCACATGTCTCTTCTCCTAGATCTTGGTCGAGATGTCCCTAACCCTTACCACAGAGAACATTACCTTTCTTGATAAGGCTATAGGGAAGAACAACAACAACAGGCTCCAAGAGTATTGCCTGTCTCAGGTCAATGACCTATTATCATTCCCTATGGACATTTGGCCATTGCCGGCCCAGTTAAGAGGTTGATACATGAATTACACAAAGCCTGGATTCATTTGGAGTACTCCCATGCATCTTAAATATTGGACTGGTTTTTATCTTCATCTTATTGTGAACAATATCAAAAATTGTATTCCTCCTTACGTTTCTCATAATCGTCTTCGAGTCAGTTTTAGGGCTAGAAATGGACAATTTTCTTTTATCCCTAACTCACATTTCTTTCCACATACCAATTTCGATTTGTTTGAAAAACTTGTACATTCTGATGAAAACATTCCAGAATGAATACAAGTTCGGAGAGAACAAATTCCTTTAATGCAGCATCTTGCTCAGCATTTGGATACCATGTCAGCTGATAATAAAGATGAAGAAATCGAGGATAATGATGATAATGATGATGACACTTAAGAAGATGTCAACCTTGTCACAGACCTTCTTCTTCCACCTGCTCTGGTTCCCATTCCTACCTTTCTTGTCACACATGCTAATCAGAATTTCTTGCAGACTTTCATCACCAACCTCTTTATCTTTTAAAGCAGATACATCATGTCTTTTTCAATCAACTCTGCCATTCAGGCTCACACTGCAGTCCTTGCAGGTACCTCAAACTATTCCATCTGATCTCACCAAATCCACAACCTTCTCATCATGGCAACATGGTGGAGTGTAGTTGATGGAACTTCTACCTTTACTCAGCAACCTCCTGCTGATGTTGATGCTCAAGCTGCTTGGATTTCTTCCAATCAACAGGCACGGGCATTAATCGACATCTTCATTCATGCAGATATGCAACATCTCATGAAGGAGGCTTATGTGGCCATTGGGAATGTTGCTTGTCCTTCTCTTGCGAAGGATCTATGGGATGCACTCACAACCCTCTATTCTCCCACCAGTGTCACAGGTCAATATGAAGCATTCATAAAGGCATTTGATATGTGCATTGTAAACCCTTTGAAACATCACCGATGGGATGCCAATGATATTCCAACTCAAATTAATAAGTTGACAAACACCGTCTACGAAATGTCCATTCTGAACTTCAGCTTCCTGACAATCTTTGCACCATGATTATGTTTAATTCACTTCCTCATTCATACCAACCTTTGGTATCCACCATTGTGCAAACTGTTACAGCTGCAAATTTCACCACCGACACCATCATTCCTAAAATACTTCAGGAATCTCAACTTCGTTCTACTGCTCGTCCACAATGGAGATTCTTAGCTCACCACCTTGAAGCTACTCCAAGCAAAGTAAATCGTATGAACACAATTCAATGTGCTCCCTCTCATCTCATTTGTGATCACTGTGGGAAACCTCACCTGACAACAAACTGTTGGAAATTGTACAGTCATCCTGAACAGGGTTCTAATCACCCTCATTAGACTCAATGCAGCCAACGAGGAAAGAAGTCATATAAGCCATTTACAAGGACTGCTGCTTTGCAGGGTGCCCACGCTTCTTCCTCAAACAAGCAGACAAACTGGAAAGGGAAAGGGAAAGGGAAAGCATGGGCAAATGAAGTAGATGGTTTTGCCAATGTCGTTGATGGTGATATGACAGGTATGATGATGGACATTGATGAATTTCAACAGGAAGTCCCAAATAACCAATGGGATGTCAAGTCTTTTACTGCAAATGCAGGAGACTTCAAAGAACCCATGGGACCTGTTGGTACTGGTCATGCTGGACCTTCCTCATCTTTTTGATCCAGCTTCTCTCCCCCAGCACTTTGAGAGAGGAGTTCAATCCAAAAAGCAGAAGAAGAAGACAATAATAATTGTTGCTAATTTCCATGGAGATTTCCAGCGAAATGCCAATGGCACTTAAAAAGGCAGCATAGATTGTTCTGCCTTACTCCATGAAGAGCACAATGATAATGCTTGATCAGATGATGAGTATGATAATGTACCTAATGGCGAATACTACTATGATTCTGCTTATTCATGGACATTTGCCCTAGGTGTGAAAGATTGCACTACCAAGAACTATTGGCTTGTTGATTCAGGATGTTTTGATCACATTACGCCTTATCTCGATGACTTTTCTGATTTACAGAAAGGAACACGTTTTGCTGGAACTGCTAATGATGGTATCATGCAAATATATAGTCCTGGAACTGTGATATTCAAACAGGAAAAGACAGGGACCATTTCCATTATTCTTTAAAATGTATGGCATGCCCCTGATGCTCATAATCAACTTCTGTCAATTAATACTCTCACTGAAGCTGGTCATTCATGTGAGATCACAGATTAGACTAAGATTTGGAACAATCAAGGAAAGGTGATGATACAGACGTCTGCTTTATTTCCACCTTCTCTGCTCCACTGATTTCAGTCCTCTCTAATCACTCCTGATAGTTCGGTTAACTCCTTGCAGGATCTCAAGTCTTTCGACTTGTGGCATCATCTCTTGGACATCCTTCCAAGAACGCTCTCCGTCATGCTCATAAGTATTTGACTAGTATTCCTGCCATACAGCCACCCACTTCAATGCCTACTTGCAAAGGCTGTGTGCTTGGCAAGGCACATCAGCAGGATTTTCCTGCTTCATCTTCACACTTGTCTCATGTGCTTGACCTCATCCATACTGATTTGTGTGAAATGCTGACTTTGTCACATTCTTGTAACAAATGGATCATCACCTTTCTTGATGACACTTCTGATTTTGGTAGCTTGCATTTTTTGTGCTCCAAGTCCAATGCTATACAAGCTCTTCAGGATCTAATTGCTTGGGCAGAGAACCAGACTGGTTTTCATCTCTGCTCTGTACGTTCAGACTGTGGAGGGGAATATATTAATCATTCTCTTCAGACGTTCCTCTTGTCCAAGGATATAGAGCACCAAACCTCTGTACCTTGTACCCCTCAACAAAACAGTCAAGCTGAATGGTTTAATCACATAATCTTGGAGAAGTCTGAGGCTATATGCCAACATGCCTGTTTGCCATCCTCTTTCTGAAAAAATGTTGTTGAGACTGCTCTCCACATCTATAACAGACAGCCCATGCATCGTCTTGATTGGACTACTTCCATATCCAAATGGAATGGTAGTAAACCAGATGTTTCCTATTTTAAAGTATTTGAATGTCATGCCTATATCTTCATTCCAAAGGAAGATCAAGCTAATAAGCTAGCTGCGAAAGCAGAGGAAGCTATCTTCATTGGATATGAAAAAGAAACTAAAGGATACTGCTTCTGGTCTTCTAGGAGAAGAACAGTAATTGTTTCTTCTACTGCCACATTCAATAAACTTGTGTTCCTCCATTGTTCTGAAAAGTCAGAAGACAAACCTGCCGAGATTTCTATTCCAGACAACCTTTTGAACCAGGATCAAGATGAGAATAAAGACCCTAATTCAGCTGATTATATTCTGGTCACTTGTCACTATTTATTTCCACCAATGGATGGTCATGATCCCAATCAACAATTTCCTCCTTGAGGAAATCAACAGCATCCTTGTACTTCTTCTTCTACCCCTCCTGAACTATTCCAAGAAGATAAACCTCATCGTGGCACTCATATTCACAATCCATGCATACTCCCTAATAATGCATATGAAGCAAGACCTCCTCTGGAGATCAAACGAGAGGTTACATCATCTATTCCTACAAATAAGGAAGATGATCTTGGATCTTTATACAGTGCACATTTCTTTGACTTCTTATTAGCCTCTGCAGTATCCATGGCTGCTACACCGACGTACTATAAAGATATTCTGAAACTTTCAAAAAAAGATCAGAACAAATGGAGGATAGTTATGGAAGAAGAAATTAAGTCACTTAAAGAGTGCAAAGTATGGGAATTGGTTGACCTTCTGCCTGGATAAAAACCTATCAAAGGAAGATGGGTATATGTTGTTAAAAGCAATGGCCGCACCGAGGCTTGCTTTGTAGCAAAAGGCTTTACACAAGTCTATGGGATAGATTTCGAAGAAACCTTTTCACCAGTTGCAAGATTCAAGACTGTTCAACTTCTTCTATCAATTGCAGCACTCGAAGATTGTGAAATTGAAGTGCTAGATATCAAGACTGCTTTCCTATTTGGAGAACTTGACAAAGAAATTTATATGAAATAGCCTGAAGGTTTCGTTCAACCCAGCATGGAGAAGAAAGTTTGTCGCTTGCGAAGGGCAATCTATGGTTTGAAACAAGCCACCCTACAATAGAACAAGGTACTTCACAAGTCTCCTTTAGCTATGGAATTTGTTAGGACACATGGAGATCCTGGTGTCTATGTTCATTTTAACGGTCAGGACATTATCATTTTAGTCATTTATATTGATGATGCTCTCTTTCTTGGCTCCAACCGACCCTACAGTATCTCTTGAGGAAGAAGAAAGAATTCATGAGCAAATGAGAAAGCCATGATCTCAGAGCTGCTACTGAATATCTTGGCATACGTATTACTTACAACCGTTCTAAACAAACGTTGAAGCTTGACCAGGTTGCTTACGCTGAAAAGGTTATTGGTTGCTTCAAACTAGACAATGCCAAAGTAGTTCATATCCCTCTACCTTCTGGGTACAACCCTGCTCCTCTTACCATGGAAACCTCCTCTCAACTCCATAGTCAATATCAGTCGGTGATTGGATCACTACTGTATATTATGCTGGGAACTCACCCAGATATTGCCTTTGCTATTATCAAAATATCACAGTTCTCTGCCAATCCATCGGATAAACATCTGCAGAAAGCACTCTACATATACAGTGAGGTACAAAACCATTGCAATGCCTAACCCCAAACCGGGGCGCAAAGTGCCCCGCAATCACTTGTGGGAATTTCACTTTGCTTTGGTGGGAACAAATAAAGTACAAACCCTTAGCTACAACTTTGTCCCCAGGGTCATGTGATTTCGCTTACATACTGCAAAGATACATCCATTTCAAAACATCAATACCATTGCAACAGTTTTGCATCCTTTGCTCATTATATTGAAATCAAGTGTTATTTGGTTATGTTTGGTCATACAAACAAACATACACATATTAGAACCATGTCTGAGTTTAAAATAGTTCACACACATCTTTGTTTCCAACCACAACCATCATGAGAACTATCTCTCCTACTCAAAAACAAACCATCCTTTCTATGCTTGATGCTGGCCAATCTGCTCACTCTATTGCATTCACTACTGGTCTTAATGTGTCTACCATATCCAGATTACGCTCCAAAGAGCATTCTGAGCTCCAAAAAGCTACTGGAGGTCATCCATCCAAGCTTTCCTCTGCCAATATCCGGCATGTCATTCATCTCATCTCCTCTGGAAAGGTAGAGAATGCTGTTCAGGTGACCAAGGCACTCACCAATATAGTCAACCAGCCTCTCTCTACCTCCACAGTGTGCAGACAGTTGAGAAAGACAGGTATAAAAGCTGTGGTCAAGTCCAAATGGCCTCTTCTTTCAGCCAAGCATCGTAAGGCTTGTCAAGACTTTGCTTATGCTCATAAAGATTGGACTCTGGAGGACTGGAAGAAGGTAGTATGGTCTGATGAGACCAAAATTAATTGCCTAGGGTCAGATGGGCGCAAGTGGGTGTGGAAAAAGGCAGGGGAAGGGCTAAGTGATAGGCTGGTGGAAGGTATAGTAAAGTTTGAAAGAGGTTCTTTGATGATGTGGGGCTGTATGACTTGGCAGGGAGTTGGCTATGCTACCAAGATTGATGGTAGGATGGACAGGGACCTTTACCTTCAGATTTTGAAGGATGAACTACTCAATTCTTTGCAGTTTTATGGTCTTGATCCTCCTGACATCATCTTTCAGCAGGACAATGACCCCAAACATACTTGCAAGAAGGTGAAGGATTGGCTTCAGGAGCAGGATTTTCATACTATGGTATGGCCTGCACAGTCTTCTGACCTCAACCCCATTGAACACCTCTGGGGTTATCTCAAAAGAAGACTAGCAGATCATGATTCCTCTCCTAAAGGGATTCATGAATTGTGGGAGAGAGTTCAGGTTGATTGGGAGGGGATAGCAGTTGAAGAGTGTCAGAAGTTGATAGAGAGCATGCCTAGAAGGATTGAAGCAGTTATCAAGGCAAAAGGAGGCTATACCAAGTACTAATATACCCTGGAAAGCAAAAGGTGCAAAACTGTTACAATGGTATTGGTGTTTTGAAATGGATGTATCTTTGCAGTATGTAAGCGAAATCACATGACCCTGGGGACAAAGTTGTAGCTAAGGGTTTGTACTTTATTTGTTCCCACCAAAGAAAAGTGAAATTCCCACAAGTGATTGCGGGGCGCTTTGCGCCCCAATTTGGGGTTAGGTATTGCAACAGTTTTGCACCTCACTATATTGTGCAGTATCTGATTGGTACCAAGGATCTCTGTATTACCTACATATGATGGATTCTCTTGATCCAGCATCATGGCATACTCTGATACAGATTGGGCTGGTGATCACAAAACTCATCAATCTACCTCTGGCTATGTGATGTTCATTGGCAATGGAATAGTCTCTTGGCTTTCCAGATGACAACAAAAGATAACCTTGTCTTCAACAGAAGCAGAATATATCAGAATAACAGAAGCTGTGAAACAGCTTTCTTGGATTTGGATACTTCTTTCTGAACTGAGGTTTAACCTCAGAACCATTCCCCTGCTCTGTGACAATCAAGGTGCCATATTCCTTGCTGCTAATCCAGTGCAAGAAGGTTGTTCAAAACACATAGAAATTCCAGAACATTATACAGTATCTGAGAATGTATTACAGATGGAAAGATTAAACTCTTTTATATTCCCACTGACAAATAGGTTGCAGATATCTTTACAAAAAATCTGACATGGCAATGTTTCAAGAAGAACTGCAAGAAGCTTTCTCTTGTGTTTTATTCATCTCTTTCATCATGAATAGCAAGGTGGAGTATTGAAATAGTTAGATTTCATTATGATATCCTTATCCTTATCTGGATCACTCTTCATGATTACTAAATTCATCTAGACCCATGACATCATTGTTCTAGACCAGTGATATCATCCTTATCTCTTATCTTTATGATGATGTCATATTATATCATTATGATGAAACATTACACCATTTTCTTGGCATATTGTACCATACCATGCACACCTTTTGCCATTAGCTGCCTATTGCTACACATTACACAGCCCTTTATTCTTTTAGGATATTTTCACAATACATATAAATATTGCTGTATTGTATATAAACCTGGCTCCTTCAGAGTCCACAATCTAAGTTCTTTACTTTGTAACCACGTTGTGAATACCTTCTAGCAACTAGCTTGCAAGTATACTCTACAGCAAGTGAGTACTCTCCCTCACTGGATTTACCCTTCCACTGTTGCCTCTGCACTGAGAGAGACCTAGCAATCTCTTTATGAATGTACTGCCATATGCTCAAGACAAATCAGTATATTGCTGTTAAATTAGACTATCACATTTGCTGAAGCATCACATTCAGAGATATCTTACTGACTCCAAGATAATTCTCTGTGGTGGTAGAGTACAGGTGAGCTGAGTCTTGCAAGTTTGAGGATGTTGGAAATGGTCTTGTAACACAGACAAGCTGGGTCTTGCAAGGCTGATGACATCAGGATGGTCTTGCAAGTTTTGAGGTCAGGGATGGTCTTGCAACACAGGTGAGCTGACTCAAGGTCTTGCAAGGCTAGTGAAGTCAGGACAGTCTTGCAAGTTTGAGGATATCAGGGATGGTCTTGCAATACATGTGAGCTTCTTGCAATGCAGGTGAGCTAAGTCTTGCAAGGCCAGTGAAGTCAGGATGGTCTTGCAAGTTTGAGGATATTGGAAATGTGATGTTGGGACAGTTCTACAAGTTTTGAGGAGGTCAGGGATGGTCTTGCAACATGGGTGAGCCAAGTCTTGCAAATCTCATGAAGTTAGCACAGTCTTGCAACACATGGTAGCTGAGGAAGTAAGTAGCAGGGTGGTATGGTGTTGCAAGATTCCAGGATTTGCAATATCTCACAGATGTCACAACACAATGGACATAGCAAACTGGAGCAGGACGTGATGACCATGTTTCATGCAAAATGGGGTGATGGTAATTATCACAAATATTGCAATAGACACCCAGGATCTGGTGGTCAAGCAACAATATGCAACCATCCCATAGAATCTTCAATGTTTTTTGAAGTTAGCCCTTACAAGTATATCACATATCCATTGTTTTGGCATCATCAGAGTTGGATTGTACAGCATTGGCAGCAGTTACTTGGGCTTAGGGCTTATCTAACATGATAACTGATTATCCAACAGGTAGGTATGGGCCAGGTTATCTTACTAAGATGAAAGGTCTGAAAAGAGACATGGCAGTCATGTTATCTGGCAAATCCACTCACCCCCCCAAAGCCCCAATGAAATTTACCAGTCCATCTATTGATGGCTTGTCCACTTATCACAGACAGATTGGTCACCAGTCTATGTATGCTACAGGCTGCTAGTACAGTAGAATCTTCCTAATGAGATGTTCACTTGGCACTGAATTCCCTGATCAGGCTGTAGAAATGGCTAATTATGTAAAATGTTGGAAATCTCGATACGTAAACCGCCGAGGCCTCACCCGAAGCGGCCCAACCTAACCTAAGCGTTGCCACTTTCGCCGACGATTCTAATGACCAATGCCGTCGTTAGCCAGCAACTGTTCTCTGGTAAGGTGCAGTTCGTACTCGCCAGGTGCATGATCCTCACGCTGGTATCGTTAGGTGCGCTCTCTGGATTTGCCTCGGCAGTATTGCTTCAGCCTCGTAAGGAGAATATCCCGCAACTGTTTTTCTTCACTACTCACCGTAAATAGTGGACCTGCTGAAAACACGGGTTCAGCAAGGTGATTCCGTGCCTGGTTCTCGGTGAGTGAGTTGAACATTCGTTGCCCTTCATTCTAATATTATTACTAACAAAAGGAATGCCATTCTTATCTGGCAAACTGCACATGACATTTTCAAGCGGGGCGGGATTGTGGGATTGTGGCGAGGCACGAGTGCTTCGCTCGTTCGGTGGGCCAACATAATTATGTTTCAGTTCTCTAATTGACCCGCGGAAGAAATGTCCCGGGAGTCGCTCTCTACTTCACCAGCTTGACGCACCTGCGCTCGGTAATGGCGCGATCTCCGCACTTTTCACTCCCAACAGTTACGAAGAAAGGGGATGCTAAGAGTGTCTTACCGAAGCTCACCAACCAGGGTAACCTGCTTGCCGGTGCGACTGCGAGGATTGGAGTGGGATTCCTGCTGAACCCGTTCTCGGTTCTGAAAGCACGATTTGAGGTATGTTGTACCATCTCTTTAGTGCTGCACGCGACTCACAATTTACAGAGCGAACATTTCGCGTACCGAAGTTTGACCGGATCCCTCGTTTCCATTGTTCGTACAGGACCATCAGAGTTGATGCGCGGATTCGTGGCGTCTTCTCTACGAGATGCACCATACGCAGGATTGTTTGTCCTACTTTATGAAGGGGTCAAACGAGAGTCGAGCAAGTCCATGTTTCTCGACTTTGGGCGATGTCTAAGGCACCTTCAACAGCTTATCTTGTACCAAGCGCATACCCCACAACTATACATAGCTTTTCTGCAGCGGCCGCAGGGGGCATTGCAACGATGGCTACTCACCCCTTCGATGTTATCAAGGTACTCGTACAACACTCAATGTATGCATGATCCTGAAAATATTAGACTAAGATGCAGGTCCGTTCAGAGCACCAATATAATGGTTTGATATCTACCGCGACCCGAATATGGCAGGTACGCTCTCTCTCTCCCTAGAAATTCCGCGACAGACCCGTTTACAGCAGCGGGGCATCGTGGGCTTCCTTGATGGGGCGTCTCTCCGCATGTCACGCAAGATTCTAAGTTCTATGATTGGGTGGGCAGTATTTGAGGGCGTTCTTCTCTTTCTCCAGAAACCTTGAATTTGTGATACACAATCAACCACAATTGCTACTAAGAATACTGCTTTTGAATGAACTTCGCGATCGTCTGCAGTTGAATATTCGATGTTCCTTCGTAGATAGCTCCCTATGATATCCACCAGTACTGGTTGAGTGTATCACTAGGAAAACAAGAAATACCACTCACTATCTTGGAATCGCGCCAGAATTTCTCAATTCCAGTCTCTCGAGTGAAACCAACCCCTCCCGCCCACTCAATAGCCTGACCGGAAACTCGCTGGGCAATAACACTTGCCCAGTATTTGGCCATTGCAGCCTCCTTGGTGAAAGCTTTGCCTTCCACTTTCCTCCGAGCAGCATTATAAGTCAATAGACGAGCCGACTCTATCTCTACTGCAGCTTGGGCGATTTGAAACGCCATACCTTGAAAGGTACCCACAGGCTGGCCAAATTGAGTACGTTGGTAGGTATAGGGAACGGCTTTGTCGAAGGCGCCTTGAGCAAGTCCGAGCATTTGAGCCGCGATTCCTATCCGACCTGTGGACATGAACGTTCGGACGATACCAAGTGAATGAAGCAAATGAAGATATACCCTCGTTCAGAATTTCGATGGCAATTTTGTAACCTTTGCCTTCTCCGCCTATAACGTTCTCCGCAGGTACGCGCAGATCATCAAAGTTGAGTGTACACGTTGAGGAAGCACGGATGCCAAGTTTCTCTTCCTTCTTCGCTATTTTGATACCCATGTCTTTGGTCGCGATGAAGCAAGTTATGCCTTTGTATCCCTTACTTGGATCAACCTGAAAACCCGTTAAGCCACCGCACGAGAAATCGCCACCGTAATCTTACATTGGCGAAAACAAGGAAAATCTCGGCTTCATACGAGTTTGTGATCCACATCTTGGAACCATTGATAAGCCATTGGTCTCCGTCTTTCTTTGCGCGAGTCTGCAGTGCAAATGCATCTGACCCAGAGGCTGGCTCGGACAGACAAAAAGAGCCAAGCTGCAGCACATTTTTAGCCACAAATATCACTGCAGACCTGAATATGCACCTTGGACTGGGAGAGTTGCGGAAGCCATTTATCTTGCTGTTCCTTCGTTCCATATTTCCGCAGGATGGTATTCACTAAGGTATTGTGGACATCACACATAACCGACACAGAGGGATCAACTTTGGCAAGTTCTTCAATCGCTATTATAGCGGACGTGAACGAGGACCCGGCACCGCCGTGAACAGCGCTCGTTTCGATTCCCATGAGCTATTTGGTCAACGACCGAATAAAGTTCAGCAAGCTGGTATTTAAGACGACATACCCCTTGATCGAAAAGCCCGTTGATAATTTCCGAGTCCATACTTTCCTTCTCATCCATTTCACGGACTTTAGGCCCAACGACTTCGTTAGCAAATCGCTTCACTAAGTGAATGTCTAAGTTCTCGGTTAGACAAAGATGGGATCGTAACTACCGGATTCTCTGAGCATCTCTTCCTCTTCCGTAAATGTATCCAGTGAATTTAGAGTGAAGCTCTCGGTGGAACGTACACATGAAACTGCGAAACTTCTGGGAGACGATGATAACCTTCAGCAGAAGACGGAACTTGGTTAGAGTGGCAAACCTAGTGGTGCGCAGGGCCGAGAGCTTAGCCCTGAGGGCCCTTGACGAACGAGCAGCAGCACGCAGAGTAGAAGACATCATGAGGAGATTTGAATTGAAGAGGGTACTAAACAAGCCCAAGAAATGGTTAATTTCAACGGTACAGGAGACAACAATCACATGATCGGATACCATATTCTATCGTCGGCTTGCCTCATAGACCGGTCTGGTCACTAGACTAATACCAAATACCGGATCATGATCACGATCATACCGTACTCTTCATCCCATTACAGTGACCCGAGTACCATTACTCGTTGCGGGCAACTGAGCCAACCAGATAAACTCGCCTTGAACCCGTGGCAAGCTGCGCAGATAATTCCAAGACTCATCACCGTCGCGAACCCTGGACCCAGCTGAAGCCCACGTTCTGAATCTGGACACTTTGATGGTTTGCTTAGGCATGGGACACTGACTGGAGCACGTACGACAGGGCCAGTGTGATATGTGACAAGTTATCTTGCTCAGAGAAACTTTTTGCAACTTGCAGTCCCGCTCATCCACACCCCCAACACTGATACTTATGGATCAAAACAACGTCCCAGATTGTGCGGTTTTTATCGATGCTGACGTGTCATAGAGATGTAATCTCCAGAAGAGCCAAACGGACGTGACCAGCCTCTGACATCCCAGCTGAGCTCCGGTTGATGTGGGCCCTCGATCCTGCTCAAGGTTCGATTGGGGGATGTTCGCAACACTATCGCCACGTGCCACCTAGGTCGTCCGAGCTAATTGTCCGCACATTCCAACAACTCCAAATGCACCCTTGATCGCTCTAGCACGCTCCGAAGCAAGCACAGTCATGACAATCTGTATAGGGCGATTTCGATGATCGGGGTCTCCGATTTGTTTTCATACACATATTTCAGGCTACTTTCAAACTCGGTGCTTGATTCTTGCGCGCCCAACCCTCTGGCGTTTTCGGTCTTCCCTCCTTGAGGAGGTAACAGAAATTAAATTCCGCCTTCGAACACTGGGTGAGTGGACTATTCGTCGTACCTCCCACGCTCCACGTCGCGTTGACGCTGACTATGATATAGTATTAGTGTCCATTTCTTTACAATCTGACCCGCGGAACACTTTCAAAACGCTGATTGTGATGAGCCTCGAATGTTCCGTCTACGCGCAGGAAACTAAAACAGTGACTGGGGTAAATCCATAGGAATGCACATGCATTATCTGGGCTGCACTGAACAGTATCCCGAGGCGATCGAAATAAATGAAAACAAACGTGGCTCAGCGATTAAAAGAGTTGAAACATAAGTGTCTGAACAAAGCAGCAAATTGGAGGTGATCAAAGTCATGAAAAAGCATGAAGCATCGAGTGTAGTTGCGCCTATAATTCCCCACTTTGACAAGTAATCCGTTTCATGCAGTTGCATCCCCAGTCTTGCCATTTTCTCCGGATCCACGAGCTTCACCGTTGGTTCCTCGACCTTTGCCAGTAAGACCAGCGGCTGCAAACCCTCGTGCGATGTAACCCCCGCGACTACCGCGACCTCTGGGGCCACCTCGTGGTCCACCTCGGTCTTCCTTGTCTGTTGCGATTTTGATTTCGACCGGGGATTCGTTGATTTTCTACAAGGTAAACGTCAACACTGTACGATCAGCGACGACAATCGGCGCATTACCTCATTATTTTTCTCGAGGCCACCTTTCATAGCTTCCTCGTCGCCAAACTCGACATATGCTATTTTCAGACTCCGTCCTTGTGGAGTGTGGGGGTATGACACACGAACGATCTACAATCTGTGGTCAGCGATAGACCATCGTTGTTCTGGGGTTTCACATACGCCCGATTGTTCTCCACCGAAAAAGTCGCGTACCTCCGCCTCGCTTGCAGGTGTTTGGAGGCGGACAAACAGTGTCCATGATTGCTTGTAGGTCCGTCTTGATGTCGGAGTGCGTGTACCAGCGCTGTCCGTTGTTGGTGACTTCAGACCGGCCTCGAGGACGTCAAGCGTGGGCGCCTTGGCAACTTCGTCAGAAACTGGAGTTTCTTTGCCAGACTTTGGTGGGGGATCGACGGGAGATGCACAAGTTTCTGCCCTCTCCTCTTCGGAATCTTTCTCCTTCGTCTCCCGTTCTGCACGTTCTTTCCTATCCTTCTTATCCCTCCTTTTCTGCTTGTCCTTCTCAGCCCTATCAGAGAGAGGTCCCGTTGGTGTGCCGTTGGTCTTGGTTTGAGGAAGACTCGAGGTACCCTCCTTCGGTGTAACCGAGACAATTGGAGACGTTGCAGCGAGAGGCGACTTGACTTCTCTTGGCATAGGTGAGGCGGGTGTCTCTGTACGCGCTGGTGTTGGGCCCTTTGTTGGTGGGTTCCCGGCAGCGTTTGGCAGCGAAGAACTTGTCGAATTAGGTGTGTGTGCGACGTTGCCGGAAATAGCGGTGCGACGGTATGCGTAATTGAAGCCTGCGAGACATTAGCGCGAGTTATTTGTCTGACGGATCACTTACCTTGACTCTTGAGCTCGGCACTGATCCTGCCCTCCTTTATGTCAAGGACAAGCGATCCAAAGGCAGCGTCACACAAGTTCCAGTTCCAACAGTTCTTCCAAGCAGGCTCCTCACCAGTAGCTGTAGGTGGTGCACCGGTTTGCGCTTGGGGCTGAGGAATGCGTTCAATGACGGACAGAGCTTTGTCTAGAAGAATCCGCTGGTGCTCATCGATGACATTGTCGACCTGGGACTTTACGCTATCCCATACTTTGTCGAAGCCTTCCTTGCCTACAAGCAGCTTGTGGCGGAACCCTTCGAAATCACCTTGCACGCTGAACTCATTGTAAGAACTGGCATAACGAAAGTGGAGACCCGCAGAAACGGTAAGGTCAGCCTTGAGGACAAGCGCGAGTTGAGCAATGATTCCCTCCCGGCCTGGGCTTGCGTGTGTGACCAGGAGACGCGTCTCTGAGGGGTCGAACACCCGTTGAGCGGTGTCGACGAGCTCGCCGATCTGAAGAGCTGTGGTCCACATGGTGCCCTGACCACCAGCAATGGTAGCATTTCCATCGCCATTGTCGAACATTTTGTGTGGCACGAGAGCACCTCCTAACCCGAGGAGCCGCAATTTGACACCGCCCACATCGAGGCAACGCGTCGTGGCTTCGTCTACCACGTGTAAATTATCGACAGCATAGGCACCGGTGCGAATTTTTTCTAGAATGACAACATCTTCACAAGCACCCCATACGGTGAACACGGGGATTTGTAGCTTGATTTGGCCTGAGAGCAGGAGAGGGAATTCCGATATGAGGGAGATGTCTACAGTGGAACGAATGGTGGCAGGGGTGTTGTCCGGGGACAAGAGGTGGTTTCGTTGAGCGGTAGCGATGAGGGGGGAATACATTGTGAGGTGGCGGAGGGTGCGGTCATTAATTCTCTCTAGACTGCTGCTCTCTGGGGAAGGACGGACGCGTCAGAGGAAAAGAAAGCTGGAAGGGAAGACGGAGATGCGGATCACTGACCAAAGAAACCGAAATCGCCGGTGTGGATGACTGCTTTTGCGTTGGCTTCGCGCGCGAGATCATTGAGGGCGGAAAGACGGCCACGGATGTCCGCAATGCAGAGAATGCGGCCATGGACGGTGTCGAGTAGTTTTGTCTGCGTGTTGACCTGATTTATGTGGGCTCTGGGATGGGGAGATGCTGCCGGGCGGGTCGAAGTCGAGGCAGGGCGGGATGTGGGCTGCATGCTTTTTGACGAGGATTCACAAAGACAGACCGTGAAAGCGTGCCAGTAGCGTGCATCGCCCCCCTTCCCACCTTCACAAGCAATATTATGTAATTAGATATCTCCCCTTCGAGACTCATCCTCGAAAATAAATATTCCCATCGATAGCGGCGACGTCGGCGACGATGAGCTCGTGAGAGACGCGGAGCGAGCGCACACGGTCTGCCCCACCGACGGTCTTTCTGCAATCCGTCGTAGCAGTGGAACGTTGCACTACTGCTGTCGCGTCCCATCTCACTAGCCCTCCCTTATGGCCCAGAAACACGACAGCCATGCTGCTGCGCACCCGTCCGTGCCGCCCGCTCATGCACATGTCTCGTCTGCGGTGTCTCCCTCAGACAAACTGCTCTTCTCTGTCATCTCCTTGCCACCCAATTCTCGAATAGCTAATGTCACTTTCATTCCTGCAGCCGATGGCCCTCCCTGCGACCTCCTCGAATTTGGCCGCAGACAACTACTGTCGCGGAATGATTCCCTTACTCTCCTGGAGTCGATATTACCCTATGCCCACATCGACGGTGCCTCTTCCGCACTACATGCTTTTATATTTACATCCCTTGATCGTTCCGATGCCTGTCTTTCCGCACTGAGAGCAATATCGTTGGATGGGCTTGCTGGTAAGCGTTCCCTCGATCTCGACTTTCCGCGGTGCTTCCCTGCATCCATATTCTTCCGTGCTCTGTAACTCACAGTACTCCCAGTTTCGGATGTCTCACTCTTCGACCCCCAAGGTCTTTATCCTTGTTCATTCGAATGCGCAGACCAGCAATACCCTTGTCACTTCTGTCGTAACCCAGAACACTCTCTAACCAGTGACCCATATTTCTCTGCAGTCAACCTCCTACCCCGCAAGCCCCTCCGAATAATTTACTCTCACTTCATAAACGCACTTCGAAGCCGAGTCATCGACGACATCACCAAAGTCTCCAAGGATGCGCTTGGCGGGCGTTCAGCCCACCGGCTGATGGATGGATTTTTACTTACATCCTCGCCCATCTCGAATGAATGGGCGACCGACTGGCTGGATGGGGCGAGGTTCAGGTGAGTTTCAAGTCTCGAGACACTGCCCGGCACTGACCCTCGTAGGCCCCTTGTACATTGCCGGCTCGAGGTGCATCTCAGCGCATCGAGATTAGAAGTATGCTCACACTTCCGGCCGACCGACCTCCTTCCTCTCGACTTTAGTCTCCCGTTAGCTGCCGGCACACCGATAACACTGCTGCCCTTTGGAGTCCCATCGTACTACCTGTCAACATACAATGGCCCTACTTCGGGTATCACGACCCAGTTCGAACAATCACTTGCTGGACTCGGTGCGGGTGAATGGAAATCATCCCCCACATTGCAGTCCGAGAGACAGGGCACTTTTCGTTCAGGTATTCCTAAACGGACGAGTACAACCTATGTCATCGCCTGGATAGCTGTGCAAAATAAGCAGGGTGAAGACAAGGGGATAGCCATCATTTGGCCGGTGCAGCTTTGTGTTGCGTTTACGCCGTCTTCCCAATCAGCCCATGCTCGGCGGTCTCTTCATTACCTACCAGATCTATCACCTCAACTTCAACCTTCACCCCCGCCGCCCCTGCCACCCCTCGTCTCACTTGCCTCGTCTTCTTCTGGTGAAACTGATACACTCGCTCTCCCAACTCCCTCAATGCTTGGTGGACGTCTTATCTCGCGTCGTCCGTGTGCGTCGCCCACATCGGAGTCTCTTCGCGCGTTCCGTTGCCTGACTCTTTCCAAGTCGTCGAAAGTTGAGAACGTAGTCTCGGAAATAGGAACGTACGTGGAATCCGTTGCAAAAGAACGCGAAAGGGAACGTGAGCGCATCCGAAGAGAACGCGAGAATGCGCAATCATCCGCTTCTCCCCGAACCATGGCGACATCCTCTACTAGTACTAGTGTTCTAGGTCCAACTGCTGTCACGACTGGCAACTCACCAGGGACCCCTTCTCCGACTAATGGAAGCCTTGCAACAGGTGAAACCCAGACATCGACAGACCCTGTCCAAGCACCAGTAGTGGTCACGTCAGACGCTAATCTCCCCCCGCCCTACCCCTCTCCCCCTTCCGCTCTGGGAAAGGCAACCGCACAACCAATCACCTCCAACGTAGAATCTGTCACCGCCCCTGAACTTCCTTCCTTAGTATCAAAAACAGAACCAGCCTCGCCATCCCTTGGTCCGCCTTTTGATCCATTTGGATCTATCGGTGCCACTTGGACACAGCTTCCCAACGATTTTATGAACCTTGGCGAGGCATACGATATGGGTTTCGACATGAATGTTGACAATATTGGAGCTGGAAGTGGTGGCGGAACCACAAGCACACTGCACGCGAACATGGATTTCGAGGACGGTTTCATCTTCACCGAAGATGATTTCGATTTCTTTGATCAACCATCTGGAGCCGCCCGAGCTTCCCGCCCGATCGCACCTTCACTTGAAGAGTCTTCTGGCCTCCCACTCGCAGGATCTACGCCAATGGGGTTCTCGCCATCGATCCTTGGAGATGGGACTTTCTCGGTGACTACTATTCTTACTCCTGGCCAACAGCAGTCATCCCCGTTTACTGCCGATGGAACTGTGGATCCCTTCACACCTCGGTTTTCTGACCTGTATCACTCGCAAGATTTAGCCCCAACCGGCACAGACATGACTCTGCCGTCTCCAGGGTCTACCACGAATTCGGAACCGACAACACCCCAAGTAAAATTGTCTCTTGAGCACAAAAAAGGACCTGCGATTTTATCCAACTTCTTTGATCCAATCCCGTTCGCCCAGAGCCATAGATTATCTGATTCCAAATACCACATGGGTAAATTTGCCCTCCCAAGTCCGCCAGATGAGGAGGACCGAACGCAGCCGATACCTCACCTCCCGTCACCCAGTTCAAATAACCATTGGAAATATCGATACGATGTCGCGACTGACCCCCGCATCGGCCTTAAAAGGAAGTTAATCGGAGTCAAGCGAAAGAGCGTCGAACAAGGGTCCCGTAGAACGAGATGGCGTCCTAGCTGGTTACAACATAACCTGGATCTGGACTCTTCCATGTCAGGTGGCGCCGATGATGCCTCTGACATAGCATCGGACGACGAGGACATTGACGGCGTTGAACCTGCTATCCCCTCTCGAACCACCACACCGCCTCCCGCATATCTGCCGCTCGGGCCAACATTACTGCATATGCAGTTTTCTCATCCCTTGCTACTTCCCCTCAGCAGGCCCTTGCGGCCCCCTGGCGCAGCGGTAGCACCTATGACAATACCGGCACCTGTCCCGACATCTGTCCCGACACCTGTATCCCCTGCAGCTGCACTTGGCGCCTCGTCAGAGAAATCGAAGTCTCTCGAAGCCGCAGGAAGCATGGTTGCTAGGGAGGTAGTTGAGAACAGCGTATTTGCTGACGCATGGCGAGCCAGCAACACCCATTATTTACCACCTAGGCAACCAGATGTTTGGCCAGCTGATGCTTCGACCTTGGCTGAGATCATTCGCAGTCTCCCTGCCCTTGAAGGTCCAGTCCAGTTACAGGCGCTCTTGCATCATAGTAAGCACGTTGATTGTCATCAAAATTCACTTATTGACCTCTTCTCGACCAAGAAGCTGGACCACCCTCTGACCAAGCGCTTCTTGAGCGTATGGATACACCGATGGTCTCGGTCGGTAAGGGTGACTCTATTGTTCAGGTATTACCCGCTTCCCTGCGTTTCTGGGAGAAACTCGGGTTGACACCGCGGGCGGGCAAGAAAGATCTTACGGCTTTTCTCTTTTTTGAGGATAATGGGCCAGACAAGCAACTGTTGGCGGAAACCTGGTTGAGGAAGCTGTCTGCAACGTACAGCGTACGTCCGCTCGTTGACCCTTTCAATCGCTACTGAATCTGTTCTTAGGCTCGCCAACTGGGTACCCACATTCCTGGAAGCCATTCCCTCTGTTCCGTGGACGGCATTTTTGCTTTGCGACTGGATTCGCTTCGAAAACATCTAGGTATGTAATACTCTTTATTTTCGACTGTTTCACTAACTGTCCTGCACTAGCCTCATTCGCCGCAGACTTGCCTCTTGAACTAGCCGGTCTTGTCTTTTACATTGCAATTCCAGACTCGGCGTTGACACTTGCATCGCCTCTACTTCGTCAAATTTCTTCGGCATTGAAGAGACTACAGAAAGTTCGTTCTGAATACCCAATCACCCTGCAACTCATACCCGAACATCACATTACTTCGCACGACCTTGGAACAACTGATTTTGAAAGACTCTGTTTTTCAGTATATCATCGTGTGCCTCAGCCAGTCGATCGTACTATGTCACGCAGAATTTTCGATGTCGGCAAAGGTATTCGCGGGTTCTTCCGGGAACCAGCATTTACACTTGTACGACCGCCCAAGCCCGCTGTACATTTCAGTTTGGGTCCAACCCGCACATTGGATGTGTTGGACCGTCACACCTTTCTTCATGTTGGCTATAGATTCTCGGCGTGCGGGAAATGGCTCTTGATAGCATGTGTCGATCAGCGCGGCGAATCGTACGACCTTGGGAGCTGGTTAACTCAGGATGAGGTCGAAACGTCGGCCGTCCTGCGAGTCTGGAACTTTGCACTGCAAGCCGCCCGGAGAACCAATATTGAGTGGCGTTTAGTGATCTCTAAACTGGGACCCATGTCCCCTGCAGAGCTTGACGGTCCGTCTTTCATTAATGTTCCAAGATAATTCCTGATGCGTTTCTTAGCTTGGATCCATCACCTGTCCACAGGATTGTCTCTTTGCCGCGATCTCGTTCCTTTCCATGTTACTGTCTTATCCGTGGACCAAAGCATCTCTTGGTCGCTCACGCAATCATGTCAGTCTAGCACCGGACAGCAAACACCCTCACGACGTCCCGCAGGGAAGGATTCGTTATTCAAGTCACTGTATGTGGATGCGACCACAGCCACAACCTACGCCGTCTATCCTGCCATTCGCATTCCCTTGTCCTCCCCGCCAGCCTATCCTTGGGCTGACTGCTCCTTCATCCCTGATGATGAAGGCGCTTCTACTACCGAGACAATCTGTCCCATCCTTCCTGTCCGTACGACCATTCTCCTTTACGTCCCCCTCAAGCGCACAGGTTCTTCATGCTCGACCCTTCACATCCACTTCCTTCATAGCTGTAGATCTCCAGGGTCTTCGCTGCTTATCCCAGACGATGTCACCTACCAGGAAATCACGCGAAACTATTACGAACTCGCGGTTCTTGCAAGTTTACAGGGACCTTTTGGATACCCTATCCTTCCACTGCATCTATCCGCGCTTGAATCGATGCATGACGCTCTTAGGCAGGAAACTGAATAACCGCTGGGCGTTTCTTGGCTTTCCGAAATCCCTTGCTTTCTTAGACGCCCCTTGTTCAATATCGCCTACTTGCACGCCGGTCTATTCCCGCATTATTGTTGTATCCCTACTTGTCGTGTCATTGCATCTTTTATCTTTCGTTATGTGTCACCCACACCTATGTAGTCGCTACTCGAACCAAATATAATGATCATTCTTGGAGTACTACTGCATCTTCTTTTCTTGTGCGCTATAGTCCTTTGGCGCCTCAGATCGTAAGGTTGATTGTATGCTGGCAAGCGCATTGATCCCAAGCATGACGATTGGTACCAGGATGAAAAACACGACGAGGAGTGAAGTGATGAGAGCTGGTGTGAGGAGTTGGTAATTGTGAAGAATACCCCCCTTGGGCGACGCAACAGCGGCCGCGTCGGTCATAACGGCTACATCGGGAGGCGAGTCAAACTCTGAAAGCGAAGGGAGCTCACGCCGCTCCAACGGGATATGTGAGCCAGCATAGATGACGAGGTGGCTCGAACCAAGGGTAGCGAGTCTGTCAAGCTCCTTCGAGAGGAGTTGTTCTGGATGTGTAAGGAATAAGAGACGGAACGTGGGTAACACTCTGACGAACACGAACCATGCTCAGCCATCACGGTTTTCCTGTACCTTGGGGACCCTTCGACTGGAGGCATGGAGATGGAGAGAACATGTTTCCTGTCCGCCTCGAGTCCCCACTCTCCTGAACCCGGGACAACATCCATGGTGATTGAACCACAGCGGTTGGTAAGGAGTGCAACTGCCTCGAGCTCGGACCCCAGACTACGTTCGACATGGGGTAGCTGGCGCGAACTTGGTGCATCCTTGATCAGAGTTGCGAGTCTACATGAGGGTTGAAGGGTCTGTAGGTCGGAGCTGTGTACCTATCCGAGCTCGTTATTCCGCATTCTACAACGCATGTTCAGGCAGGCGACCTACTCCCGGGTGGTCTACCACGACAATAGCGTCGTACGAGCAAATGTCGCCGTTCGAAACGATGTTTTCCAGTAATGCACCGTGGTTGGGGCGCGTGCCAGGAGTTAGATTGGTGAGTACATCCGACCTAGAACGAGACAAAGTTTAGGACTTTGAATGAGAATTCAAAACGAGGATACCTCTGAGAAGACCAAGCGACAAAAGGCACAGTGTTTGAGAATGCGAAAACACCAGAAAATGGTAGCAACGCCAACAGAGCAAAACGCGCAGCCATCGTAGTCGGTAACAACTCGGACTCGGGGTGACGACGGTGATTGGCCCCACCACACAGAGTTACGTAAGCGGAAAGTATACCATTGCTGGGATTGAAACACGACACCTTCTTCCAACAATTAGCAACGCCATGGCCGCAATCCCTTCACAGGCAAAATCAAAGCAGCTTAGAGCCTGTTTGCTCTGCTCGATAATCCAGCATCCCATGGACTTCAGAAAGAATGGCTGCCCGAATTGCGAGGAGATCATGCAAGTTCGTATTGAAATGCTTTTAACCACATCCACCCAACTGTTCCCCTGACAGATGAAAGGCTCTCCCGACCGTATAGCCGTCTGCACCACAACATATTTTGATGGTATCATAGCAGCCATCGACCCAGAATCCAGTTGGGTGGCGCGCTGGCAGAGAACATGTACGTCAGGTGCATCCCTTGGACCTGTCAGGTCAGCGCTGATCTTCCACCCAGCCAAGTACGTGCGAGGCATGTACGCCGTGCGAGTCAAGGGCCGTGTTCCAGAAGATGTCGAAGCGGAACTTGAGAGTCGAGGTATCAAGTACCGACCAAGAGACCAGACAGACCAAGACTGAGCGTTGCTCATAGCCATCCACAACTCAGTACTTCCTAGCGGGATTCACTCTCGCTTCACACGTCATCACTTTGCTGGTGGTGGCTTCGTCTGTGTTCCGTACCTGTGGAGAATTACGCCATACTTAGGGCTGTTTGATGCTTGACATGATCTAGCTTTTCCGTAGACGCAATACCGCCAAATCGGTACATCTCGCTTGTCCATCCATGTTGTAACGCTCAGATGACAAGCAATGGACGTGTGGTTGTTAACAAGGCAAGGGTCACTCTTGTCTGTGATGTGGGTCTATTTGAGTGCGGATTCCTAAATTAAGCACTTCGATCAGGTCTCAAATGCGGAGCTAGCGAGCCTGAGGTTCTGCCGACATCGGATTCACAAAATCCATGGTATGTATCCTTGGGTTCGACCTCAGGCCCAGGATTTGTCACTTTGAGATGAGCACTGCAGGATCGAAGAGGATCCAGTAATAACCGTCTCCCCTGGTTTTATCTTCTCACAAGTCATAATTAAACTTCAACTTTCCGGGTCTCTGGAATGCACCATCTAGTCCAGTGCTACATGCTCCAGCCGGCCGCCAATGATGTGCCTTCGGAATGGCATCCCGATATTTGAAGCACACGGCGGTTGGAGTTATGGTTATGTAGCTCCCAGATCTGAGATGGCCGTGAGACTTCAAGATGACGGCGAATGGATATTCGCAGCTGACTAGAACTTCCAATCGATCGTCGGATGCGGAGATTGATGCGTTCTGTGTGCGGCGGGCAACCAAGGCATGTAATACTGGGTAGCGCCATGGTATTGGTCTATCAGATACAACGAACGAGTAGATACAGCTGATTATGGAGTGATTATGATATGAATAGAGCGACTTGAGTGTTCGTTTTAGGAGCACTTCCGCTTCCGCTCCGGATGTTGTAAAGTTCGTCTCACAGCAGCTCGTGCAGAACTTGATCGTAACGATGGGGTAGATGGGCGCTGTGAAAGTGCAAACGTTACCAGACCAAAAGAAGATGGTCAGGGCAAAAGACACACCTGAGCATGTTCTTGGAAAATACGATCTGTGAGAAGACTTTCTCAGTGTCCAGTACCTCAAACAATCTAACTTTCGCTGCCTCTTTTTCAGAGCCTACAGACGACACTCTTTGTGAATGTGGCAAATCCCCGTCTCTGCGAGCCCAGAAGACGCGGCCTGGAGGATATAAATCTGCCGTTTGCATGTTTGCTTCGAGTGTTTTCCTCATCGCCAGAAACTTTCCAGGTAAGAAAGACCATGCACGAAAAGACGAATAAGAAACTCCAATGAGACTCGCGGGAATGAGGGTGCTCACCCAGTGCATGTCCTCAGAGGAGCCTTCTCCACTCTTCCATTGTCTCGTGCGATGGGTTACGACTGAATATCCTTCGCGTCCACCATTGTCGTTCGCCTCGCAAAGCCATAAAGCTGCATTTCGAATATCGCGTACAGAACCCAGCGACAGTCGAGATACAATATCATCCGAATAGACGAAAGAGACAATTAACTTGGACGCCAGGCGACTCAAGTCTGCATCAGTGAGACATCTAGGCGGTGAAATTTAGATGGCATGTGCGAAATGTCAACAGACCGACATACGGTGGTGCAATACAGTACACAGACACGGGGCGATCAACGGGGAGGCCGCTTGATGAGACAGTAAGGCATGTAGTTGAATCCGCCCACATCTTCAAAGGGGGTGAATGTGTGACTAGACATCCCAAAATCTATATTACTTACCAGAGCCAAGAGAGAGGCCACGCCAGCTCCGAGAGAGTGTCCACAGAGGATCAGTTCTACCTCCACAACAATGAAACACAATGTCAGATATGTAGCAAACCAAAATGCCGGCGAACTGATAAGTCTACGAACCATAATCTGGGTTCCTGTTCAACGCATCCATCACAGCAAGATGTACCGGCTTCCCAATCTCGCCCATTACCCTCGCCATACGCAGCATACCACCATGCACATGGTATCGTGGACGCTGAGCTGTCGATGACAGGAACGAGGGTCGCCGGCGACCGTGACACCACCCTGACTCTGGGAACGGAGTCTTGGCGTCAGGACCCTGATCGTCCGCTAACGTGCTCGATGCCAGCTCAAATTCCATAGGTTCACATGTCAAGTCGACCGCTAGCTCGTTCAGGGACATGGTACCTATTCCCACGGCATTTCGTCAAGTGTTCTTGCCATATGTGACCAGTAAAAGCTATACGCACCACGAAGGACGAGAACGACCTGGCAACGATCATGATCGGTAAGTACCCAGAACCTGGGCATTTGGCGTTCAATGCCGATCACGGCGGTAGCACGCATACGAGATTGCACATTTTGATTATTTGGGCGTCCACCATGTACTGACCGTTCGAAAATCTCCTTGTCATGCTTGCCCAGCAATATATCCCACCACGAGTACTCTATATTGTCTTCCAGCGAAGGGGGTAAAGTTCCAGATGCACCTTCCAGTTCAGCTTCGGCGGCGTTGATAGCCTTCTCTAGCTGTGCTTCCTCGGCTTCCTTCTCGTTGGATACCGTAGGTGCTTTAGCACGAGCAGACGGAGAGGCAAACAACGGTGATACCCCGAAGAACAAAAGGCTAGCTCCGCCATATCCTGCGAGCACCATTTTCGAAAATCGTCTCAAGTTCATCTTCACCTCTTCCGTTGATTTTGGGTAATGTTCCGGCCGCACATCCCTCCACCGTGAGGATGTTACAGATGATATAGACAGCCGGGAAAGTACGCTTGCAGATCGTTGTCTTGAGTGGGTAGTTGTCGGTGCTTCACCGATATCAGCGGATATGAGTTGTCCACGATGTCCGGGGAATATGAGGTCCGAGGTAACACGGATACGAGATGGAACACGTTTGAGTTGAGGGCCGGTTGTGGGACTGTGTACCTCGACCTCGCGAAGGTAAGGGGACCATCTTGATTCATGGTGTTCTTGGGTAACTCCCTGGAGTGCGACCCAAGCTATGAGGGCTCTAGCCACGTCTGTGATGCCATATTTCTTGATTGGTATAATGTGGCTTGGGGTGGGATTGTCCCACTCCCTCTTCACGAGATCAATGAATGGGCCTAATGAAAAGGATGCCTCACTACTCCCGGGGAATATGATGGAAAGGATATCAATAGAGCTATGTGCAGCGCGAAGAGAAGCGGAGGATATGCACTCCCCCAGGTATATCGGAGCAAGTGTCAATGTTTCGGCAAAGTCAATCGCACTCGAGACGGCGCCCTCGACGACGGGAGCCGTGACTTTCCTTCGACCGAGAATGGTATCATCGAAAGCGAGCGCGGTAGCCACGACTGTGCAGGAAGCCACGTTGCGAAGGAGAGAGAACTAGGGCTGTGTCAGCGGGGGTGGTTGGCGCGCGAGCATGGGAAGAAAGAGTACCCCGAGCCTGGTGGTTCCCTTTGCTGCAGAGAAAGCGAGGACGGTCATCGCGGATGCGACGTCGACACCGCGTCTGCCATATCTCTCCCAGTCACAACCCATTATGAGCTGCAGGACAAAGTGAGGCCCAGTGGGGCAACCAGTCCATACTCGACGTGACACTCGACCAGAAGCGCCCCGCGCGTGATTGTCATTACGTCAAAACTGGATCAAAAATAATTACATAAATAAAATACCTCAACTATGTCCTCCCGTGGCTGGCGTGCGCTGCAGCGGCCTGTAGCGGGTGCCGCCGTCGCTCTTCGCCCTCTTGGGCTTACCCGTCGCTGTCTGCGCGCATTCGCTACCGAGGTCCCCATCGACAGCGAGCCCAAACCCTCAAATTACGGCCAACCGCTCTTTCAGTCACACCCCCACCTCTGTGAGCCCATCCTCCGCCCACTCGTCACCCGCGCTGAGCCCATTAAAAAATTCAGTGAGACCACACGAGTTGACACCCGGGATTCCCGTCGAGGAGTATGAACGGCGACGGAGACAGCTGATGGAGAATCTTCCGGATGGTTCCGTCGTCGTCTCGGTCGCCGCGCCGATCAAGTACATGAGCGGAAGTACGTAGCACTGTCTGTCATCCTCTAGTCTTCCAATATCTTCTCAAGATATATCGTAGGTTAACCCTCTGATTCAGCTTGTCAACCTTGTTGAACGTCAGTCAGTTACAAGTTCCGTCAGGCGTCCGACTTTTGGTACCTTACGGGCTTCGAAGAGCCAGACGCGGCTGTCATCCTTGGTGAGCTTGGTCGTGACATCAGGTTGGTGTCAATCTGAAACCGATGACTAGAGAAGACTTCTACTTCACGTGGCTATCGAATGACACTGTTCTCTAGTGGCAAGGACTCCCTCAAAGAGAAGTGGGAGGGTGCAAGGTGCGACAAGGATCCGACTTCTGGTCAAGTCACTGATAGCCATGTGATGTCCAGGACAAGCTTCAGCGATGCTTTGAGCATATTCAAAGCGGATGATGCTCGGTCTATACAGAGCTTCCCTAGTCAGCTAAAGTCATTGGCTAGCCTCTACTCCAACATTTACATTGACATACGCAACCCATCATCGAGGCGGTCTCCCAAGACCGCCAAGTCTTTACTGCGATATCTATCTCCTCCTGTGCAGCCCAAATCAGAATATGAGACGGTTGTGGAATCTTTGTCAGCTTCACGGAGGCACGACTTGGCACCACATGTTGCTAAATTGCGAGCCATCAAGAGCGAGCGAGAACAGCAGATCATGCGGTCTGCTGCCGATATCAGTGGGCGTTCTCTCGCCAAGGTCAATTAGCTCACCATACCAAAAATGATGGCTGAAAGGCTTTTTCTCCTGACAGACCATGCGATTTACCCGCCCTGGAATATCCGAAAGTGCAATCGCAGCTCATTTTGAATATCTGTGCTGTCTCGCCGGATCACAACGATTAGCATATGTACCTGTTGTCGCATCGGGGTATCGGTCAAATTTACCCTTTGCGAATACTGGGCTGACCCTCTTTTTAGACCCAACGCGCTTATAATACACTATACCTCTAATAATCAAGTGGTTCAGGATAGCGAGATGATCTTAATGGATGCGGGATGCGAATACAAGTCAGTACATCGCCCTTGACCCTTCTGTTTGCGATGCTGAGGTATCCCAGTGGCTACGCCTCAGATATCAGTCAGATTCCAGGTCTTCTCGATGTTTGTACCTCGTTCTAACCGTCTCATGTTTAGCACGCACATATCCTGCCTCTGGCGTGTTTAGCGCGCCTCAAAAGGATCTCTACACGGCTGTCTTGAATGCGCAGAAATCCCTCATATCACTGTGTACAGAATCTGCCGAGCTTAATCTACACCAACTCCACCACAAGTCATGCGATCTTCTGCGAACCGAATTAAACCAGATTGGGTTCAACCTGCACACGGGAGATCTGGAAAGGGTATTGTACCCGCATTTTTTGAGTCATCCGATTGGAATAGGTATGTTTTTCTTTTTCTTGCTCTTGTTGGGTGCGGAACATACAAGGGTCGACGGGGACTTACAATATGAAACCTAGATTTGCACGAGTCAGCGCATCTTGCTCGCGGAGATCGGTAAGTTTAAATTCATTTGAGTGGCGTATTTGTTTCATCCGCCGAACAAAAAACCGCATGCTAGCTTGAAGGCGGGGATGGTAATCACCGTGGAGCCAGGTACAGTAGATCCGCGCAGCGCTTATCACAACTTTGTTCCTGGCTAAAATCTTATTTCCCCAGGTATTTACGTACCCCCGGTACCGCAATTTCCAAAGGTGTTCCACAATATGGGCATCAGGATCGAGGTGTGTGACCACGTCTGGTTCACCGTGAAATGTTCCATACTTATGTCTCCACAGGATGAAGTCCTCGTCGGAAAGTATCATCCGGTGGTTTTGAGTGTCGCCGCTCCCAAAGAGGTTAGTCGCTTGAGCTCCGCCGCTAATCTGGTGAAACAATAAAGTTGGGTTTTAGATTGTAGACGTTGAAGGAGCGTGTCAAGGACAATTGGGACTGGAGCCTTTCTAGGATACATATCAATATCTTATGACATCAATATCTCATCTCGTTTAACCTCAAGTAAATCATTTGGGTTCTCAGTCTGTCGCCTCTATGGCCTTGAGAACTTGATCCCGCCTCAACCACTTGTCCTCGGGCGTGAAGTACCAACTGAGGACAGCAAAAATGGAGACAGTTCCGAAGATGACGACGGCCTCCATAATGCCGCATCAGATCAATAACGTACCGAGCGGAATTGTCACTCACAAAGTTGAATGTCTGCGCAGCAACTGGGAAGTAAAATGGAGAGATGTCGACCTTGGGCCAGGGTCAGCGCTTATGTACAGTCATCTCGGCCATTCAAACACGTACAGCAAAGATAAGCGTGTTGAAAACGGCTGCGCAAACATAGAATGGTTTCGCATATTTGCCAAGTCGGAATCGAGAGGACCTAAACCGGTCCGGGGTCATGAAAAGCCGCAAGAGGGCGATGAGTCCGTATGCTGCGATAGTCGGGGCGGCACCAGCCGACACCAAAGACGTGAATGCGACTTGACTAGGCAAGATTGTGCATAGGATAGCTGCAGCAAAAATAAAGATGACAGTGACTGCATTGCGGGGTTGTCCTTGCGCGTCGACTTGTCCAATCCATCCAGATAAAGGAAGCACACCATCGCGAGCGACGGCGAACACCAAACGCGACGAAGCAACAATCGCCACCGTTGTGTTCTACAGAACGAATGGATCAGTGAGAACACGAACTAACAAATCTTCTCGCACCATTATGAGACCCAGGACAGCGAGAATCGTCATGAAGATACTAGCTTTCTTGCCCAAAGCAAGAGCATAAATCTGGACAAATGGCTGGGGGGCGTTGAGAGCAAATATTGTGTCGAAGTCTGGTGTACAGAACAAAAACAGGATGGTGGTAATGAAGCCAAGCACCCCTGTCGCGATGACACTCAATAGAATCCCTCTCGCTGAAACGACACTGGAAAAATCAGTCGAGGAAGGTAGTGTCATCGTCAAAGCATATACCTGGCATGTTTGGTTTCTTCAGCAATGTGGCCCGATGCATCGAATCCAGTCAAGGTTCCAGCAGCAAAGAGGCTATCAATTGATCACAATCAATCCTATGAACGAACCAGGATAACTAAAGAACGCACAAAGACAAGATCCAGTTCCACCCAGCAGGAGCTCCGGTACCATTGTCTAGTCATATGTGGGTCAGTACCTACAATATGTTTCACATAATCCTGGCGCGCACAAGTCATTGTAAACACATCCGAGGCCGATCGGAATCCGTACGTCTTTGAAACACCAATAGGCAGCCAGATCAGACATAAGAAAAAGTCAAGCATGAGCAGTGCGAGCGAAAACTTGAAAACGCCGGAAAAGAGTCTAGGAGGTAAGTAGTTTATAGCCACAGAAACCAGTAGCATTAATTCCGAGAGCATCCAAATGAAGGCGCGCCATTTGATGTTATTGTTGTCAACACCACCAGGGAAGTCAATTTCCCAGACAGCTAACTGGGAAACAATGTAATTGGCAGTGGTCTGTCAACAAAATGGTCATAAAGTGACTTGCTGCTGAACGGATGGCGGGCTCACTTGACAATTGCTCGCAGTAAAGGTCATCCATGCTGTGCAAGCCCACCAAGCGACCAAAAAGCCGAAAAACCTCGCATATTTTGGTCCAGCGCTCTCAGCAGCCCAAACATAGATGGAACCACTGAGTGGTAACGCGGAACAGATCTCCGCAAGGACCGCAGCAGTTATGATCATAAAAATGATCGTGACGATGTAGGATGACCTGAGGCAGTGTCCAGTATGGGGTTGCAAGAGCTTTGGAATCAATACCATATCGCAGCAGGACCCCCTGCAAGTAAACCAAGGAACAGAAACGAACTGAAAGTAGCAGTCTTTATCAGTAAAAATGCTTGTGATCAAAGAGTAGTAGCCTATACCGAACACCTCCGATGAAGTTCAGAGCGACAAAGCTAGCAGCAAAACTTTCGATGAGATGCCAACTGCGATGAAGTTGCTAGAGTACGTGACGCGATATTGGCAAATGCTTAGCGAACGCAGGTGCAAAGCAGACTTCCCTCACCTGCTTGTAGCCAAGCTGATTCTAAAATGTAAGTAAAGAACGTCAGTCATATATGCAATGCTCCCGTAGGAGCAGCACTAGTAAGGCGATACTGGGGGCTTCCCTACGCAGGTATGAGCGCTGTTCAGGTTCAAGCGGTATGATCTCAATCCCTGGTGCATCTTCCTCAGAGGGTACAAGACACTGTGCTTCGCACAGGCGAGGACGACCCCAGAGTCTGCAATCAGGGATACCCGCAGCCCATTTCCAGTTTTCCACCACTTGAAACCGACGTTACCGGTGATCAGTAATGCCTCAGCGCGTCATCCCACTTGAAGATCGTCCCATCGTTTCGAACGGCGTATTACCAATTGCAAAGCATCTTTATCTTCAGCAGAGGCTTGTTCATTGCTGCTTTGAACGGCTTTGTGGCCATCTGTGCTTGATGGAACAGGCATTCCAAGGACGAAGATTTCCAGGGAAGAAAAAAAGACAACCGTTGCCAACACTACTTGAACGATGATGTGCGGTATAAATACAGTGACGTATGAACTCCGATGTAAACGCCATATGAGTCGCACGTGTAGTACAGTCGCGCGGACCTGCCGCCCTTCATGGGATGTTCAGGCGCTGTTGTACCAGATCGTCAGCCGACGGGAGTCATGGGAAAAGAGAAGGGTACCTGTTTTAATGCTTTGATTAGAAGCCACTCTTCGTTGGAGACATCAGTCTTAAATGACGACTGAAAGAAATGGCATCAGAATGAATGTGCATGTCGCTCGAATATTATACCTTGAGGACATCAATACTCTGCCTCGTGATGTGGCTCAGAAGGTCGTCTTTCTCGTCGAAATGGCGGCCGAACATCTTGGCCGACTGATACACCGCATGCTCAATCTTGACGGCTACGCCCCCACCCGCCTGCGATTTCTTGACAATCTAGGATGACAAACATCGATCATTCTGAGAAATGCTAGACAACCTCGCGACTTACATCAAATGGCTTATGATTAATCTCCAACGATGTTCTATACACGAACATGTGAGGACTGGTCCAGGATCAATATCTCCGCAACTACTTACACCTTCCCAAGGTCGATGATGTCCCTCTTCTGGGTAGTTGGGTCGACCTTCACAACGCAGATGGGCGTACCGACCCGTAATGTTCCGTCGAGAATATCCACACCCAGGATGATTGGTTCTCGTGTGCAAAATGCGGCGATGGTCTTCAAGCGACAGGGCCAGACTGCTTGTGGCGCGGCATCTCTGCGCTTGGCTTCCATTATCTCGTTGTTGTATGCAGTGAATGCGTCAAACAAGTGGTAGATGATATCAGCTGCACAAGCGTCAGTGGTGCATATCAAACTTAGCCTGGCACAAACCTTTGAATATCTTGATTCCCATCTCCTCCGCCAACCGCTCAGCGTCTTTGTGGACGGGGACATCAAAGGCAAGGACAACGGCGAGCTCTTTGGCCCTCTCAAGCATAGTTGCCGTGCGCATGATGTCTTTCTTGTGGACAGGACCGATATTAATACCCGACACGGGGATCTTGCTGACCTTCAAGAAGTCGAGGAGGGCTTCAAGTGAACCCAATGTACTGGCCTGTACCGAGACACCCCGGCCCGATTTATCGATGGAGTTCAGCAGAGAGGTAAGATCAGACATGATTTCCTCCGTTAGGTCCTCCTCATCATCGTCGGGGCCGACGACCAGAAGACGTGAACCAGCGATAGCTTTCTCAAGGTCGGGGGCAACAACTTTGACACCGAGTGCTGCCTTTACTTCCTTATGGTGCACGTAAGCAGACTACAAGTGATGCAAAGGTCAGTGAGGAAGGTTTGGTATTAAGGGGGAGGCACACCTTTATACGCAGCTCGCGCAGAGGCTGGGGCGTGAGTAGTGCGCGAACTTGAGTGACAATGGGCCCATTGAGACCGCAGACGACAATTTTGTCACCCTCGTGCAGAATGCCGTTAGAAAGGACAACATCAATGGTAGTTCCGAGACCTTCGACAACCTTGACTTCCAACACCGTGCATTCTAGCTCTGATAGGTACATAAGGCGGTCGCTCATCCGTTGTTGAGTTAGATTGATCAGAAGCATGATCATGTCCGGAACTCCTTCCCCAGTGATGGCAGAAGTGGGTACAAGTGAGACATTTCGGGCGAAGCTCTTGTTCTCGTAGTAGAGCACAGCATTCAAGCCTTGTTCGGCAAAGGCAAGTATAGTCTTCTGGACACGATCCTCGAACTCGCGCTGCACAGATCTCTTCTGTTTGGCCAGTGATTCTTGAAATGCACCATCTGGAGTTGCCTCCCACCCGAACATACGATCGATCTGGATAAGATTGAGAAGTGGCCCATGTGTTAAGACAGATGGAACATTACCTTATTAAGGGCGACGATGAAAGGGGTCTTACGATCTCTGAGTAAGCGGAGGGATTCAAGCGTTTGTGGTTCGAGACCATGCTACCAGTCGATCGTGAGCACATTTCCGCACTCCTTAAGGAAACCTACCGTGATATCAACGACGAGAATGGCGATATTGCAAAGTGAGCTTCCACGACTGCGCAGATTAGTGAACGATTCGTGGCCAGGAGTGTCAATCACAAGCAACCCTGGGACTTTATATTCTTGTTTCCCATCCTGTATCGCACTGTTAAAAAGAAGGGATAACAACCACCAACCACAGACCTTATTTAATACTGCCGTCTTGGTTTTGATAGCGTCAACAGGGAAGTACGTTGCACCAATTTGTTGCGTGATACCACCAGCCTCGCCCTCTTGCACGTTAGTTTGCCGGATCTGGTTCGATCGTGTAAGAATCGTGAGGAGGAGACACCACAGATCCTGACCTTGTCGAGCAATTTGGTCTTACCAGTGTCGACATGACCCAGGATACAACAGATCGGACTGCGTAGGTTATCCTTGCTACGCGCGGCAAGTGCAGTCTCGTGTGCTTTCGCCCTGCGGTCAGCAGCTTCCGCCTTCTTCTGTGCAGCTAGGCGCTGTGCCATCGTCATTTCATTACTTGACTCTTCAGAACTACCCTCTGAGTCGTCCCCCGACTCGTCTTCAGAAGATTCAGCTTCAGATGAGCCCTCTTCTGGGGATTCCTCTGCGGGGGTCTCGGGATTGGGTTCCTGCACTGCCTGGGGTTTGCTTGCTGCCCCGTTTGCGGGCGATGCTAGAATAGTTTGATAAATAAGGAGACGGAAACAACAAAATGTAGAGGGGCTACACCTTTCGCGGGAAGAACGGTAGGAACCTTGATGGGCTTGCTTTCAGAAGGTGGAGGCGGAGCGCTCACATCGTCCTCGCTTGACGCGTCCCACTCATCCTTAACGACAGGGGCTGATGCGGCACCGTTATCTTCATCCGCACTACTAGCGTCCCACTCATCCTTAATACTATCAGCTTTGTTCGGAAGCTCTGCCGGAGCAGAGGACGGCGAAGGAGATGCAATGACCGGGATAGGACTCAACGGTCTTGATTCTGGAGCGGGGGATGCAGGAGTTGAATCTTTGTCGTTGCTCAAGGGCCCCTTCTTTTTGCGGGAGCCATAAACCACCTTTTTACTAGCAGAAGGCACCCCGGAGGGCTGTTGCAAACCTTCGATCTGCACTCCTGAGGCAATCAGTGCTTGTCTGCGTCGTTCAGCAGCAGCCTTTTCCTCCTTTTGCTTTTTCGTCAGTAAGCGACCCTCTTTCTTGGCCAACTCGCGTTTCATCTATTCCACTGTATGAGGATGGTGGTGGTGGTGGGATTTATCGTATCTCAAGCGTACCTTTTCTTTCTCTTTCTTTCTCTGCTTCTCCTCTTCCTTTTTCCTCTCCTCCTCTGCTGCACGCCTCTCTTCCTCCTCAATGCGCCGTTTCTCCTCCTCCTCCCTCCGCCTTGCTTCCTCCTCTAACCTTTTCTTTTCCTCCATCATCGCCTTCAGCGCACTTATCCCGCCTTTCTTTTTACTCGCAGTTTGGGCTGGTGCCGGGGGCGCAGCGGGAGTCGGGACCGATCCATCCTCGTCCTTTTTACCCTTCTTTTTCTTCTTTTTCTTCGCAGCAGCTCCTCCGCCGTCCTGGCCACCCCCCTCATCATCGTCTTCCTTCTCTACTTTTGATTCGGAAGGTGCTGGAGCCAACGCCGCCGTCGTGGTAGTATCGGTGGGAGCTACCTCCGATGCAGCAGTAGACTTTTTTGCCTCTGCCTGAGCCTTTTTCTTGGCCTGGGAAGAGTCAGACGCACTTATCCCGCCTTTCTTTTTATTCGCAGTTTGGGCTGGTGCCAGGGGCGTAGCAGGAGCCGGGACCGATCCATCCTCGTCTTTTTTACCCTTCTTCTTCTTCTTTTTCTTCGCAGCAGCTCCTCCACCATCCTGGCCACCCCCCTCGTCGTCGTCTTCCTTGTCTGCCTTTGATTCGGAAAATGCTGGAATCAACGCCGCAGTCGCGGTAGTATCAGTGGGAGCTGCCTTCGATGCAGCAGCAGACTTTTTCCCCCCTGCCTGAGCCTTTAACGTGGCCTGGGAAGAGTCAGACGTGCACTGAGAAACCAAATTCGAATATGATCCCTGAACGCACCATGAGACCTCCGAAGTCTTCGTCCTCCAAGTCGTCCACCTCCGGTGGGCCATCATCTTGCATTGAGAGGGCGTTGAATGCAGAGAATGCAGGTTTCTCGGCAATTGGGGCGTTGTCCACATCAGAGTCACCGATCTGTTGGGTCGCAAGATTGTTGTTCGCGACAGATTGGCCGACCTTGTCCCTAATACCGTTTAGACGTTCAGTCGTGATCTTCGAAATCGATCGTGGTTGGCTGACCAGTAATCCTCATCATCTCTTTTAGCTTTCTTCCCTTTATTTTTTGGGGGCATGGTGACTAACTGTCGGACGCGTACGTCGCAGGAAAGGGTAAACGTGTTAAACACAGGGACTATCTTGCCGAAGCGGCTTCCATCGGAGTTTGAACATCCACCAGGCTCGGTACATATGACTTTCGGGAGACTTGCTAGTTAGGTATTTGCACGATGGGCCTCCTCACCATCATAAGGAAGAGCCGCAAGAAGGAGAGAGAAATGCGGATCCTTTTCCTGTAGGTCTCTTGCTCTCCTGCGCTTCCAGCTCCCTCAAGGCTGTGGCAGTGGTCTCGACAACGCCGGTAAAACCACCATCCTAAAGAAGATCAATGGCGAGAACATCTCGAATATCAGTCCAACTCTAGGATTCAACATTAAGACGTTTATCCACAGAAAGTGAGTGCGCATAAGATCCGCAGATTCCCCTCAACCTTTGCTCAAATCAGCATTGTTCCGACGGTGATCCCACCTCCAGTTACACACTAAATATCTGTTTGTATCTCTCCCCATCGACCGTTCTAGAACGTGGCCATTCACCGTGCGAGTAGGGGATGTTGGTGGCCAGAGAACTCTTCGACCATATTGGCGGAACTATTTCGAGCAAACGGATGCCATCGTCTGGGTTGTAGACTCAGGGGATCGCATGCGAATTCAGGATTGCAAGGAGGAGCTTCATAACCTCCTTCTTGAAGATGTAAGTCTACTGTAACATCCTCCCATTCCCGAGATTCACGCTCTTCAAGAGGTTGTCTGGCGCGTCGCTTCTTGTTTTCGCGAATAAGCAGGATATACAGGGGTCGATGGGTGACGAGGAAATTCGTGAAGTATGCAGTGATAGGTTTCAGGAACCAAATTTTGATCACAGCTATTATCCCCAGCTGCTTGACTTGCCAGGAATCAGATCCCATCATTGGAAGATTTGGCCCTGCAGCGCAGTTACTGGCCAAAACTTGATTGCTGGCCTTGACTGGATTGTGCACGATGTTGCACACCGGCTATATTACAGCTCCACCCACGCAAATTTATCCGAGCACATCGCGGGCGCAGCTACGCAATAGCATGTATGTACTAACTATCCTTCGGTGACCGTCAACCTTAATTCCCCATGGTCTCCGTGCCTAGACTGGTTGGACGTCTGAGTATGTTAACCAAGTATCCTTTTTGATCGAGAACTTAACGTACTTAACCCATATTCAGCTCGTTATCTCTTGGCCCGCTGTTTCTTGAGTTAAGTCTCTACCATTTCTATTTCAAGTAGTGTCGGCAGAGGCTAGATTCGAATGAATACTATCGATATGACCAATCGGCGAACTGAGAAACACCCTCATTCGTAGGTACCATCTGCCGTACTCCTTGGACACCCGCTGTAGGTCTCGATCCTCTCCACGCGGCCACCTTCTTCGGTGGCTAGCCTATGGCTCTCGACAAGACCGTTGGCTTATCGCCGCCATGGTTTCGCTTCCATGGATCGCCTCTAGGATCCCACACGATGGCTAGCGATCTGTCCGCTGCGGTCCTACTAGCACGGGACCCCTAGCCTAGTTGTGTGCGACACGTAAACTCTGACAGCGGCACGCGTTCTCTGGGTCGATGACGGGCCACATGATTCGAGGGTAACCATACCGTCCGCGCGAGTCAATCGATGCCATCGGGAGAACCACATTAGCAGGTACAGCACACAGAAGAGCCGGTGTTCGAAGTTCGTGGGATTCCGATACGACCTCGAAAGTTTTATCGGATCGAGGTTGCCACGGGATGTGGGCCTGACAGGCACGAATCTCCGTTCCCAGCGAGCAAGCAAGAGCGAATTCGGCCCAGAACGAGACAAACCGACGGTGTTCTGCTCAATGCCATCTTCGACTGAGGCTACAAGAACCCAAGTTGGCATTGGACACAACTCGAAGCGCGTAAACAAACTCACCACCTCAAGACAGCTGTCAACTAAAGCGTATACGTACTCACAAACATTCCGAGTATAACATATCTTCAAGTGTCCACTCTGCAGCGTCCAGTCATCACAAGCGGAATTGTGTGTCCAGCGGGCGCACGATTCGTTACTGTATCGACACGTGGTACTAGATACGGCATCGTGCATGATGTTGAAGATCAGTTGAAGATCACTGCCAATGAAGGAGAATAGAAGCTAATTAACGACCTGACAAACTACTATCATACTTGTGTAAGAGTTGCGTGGTCCCTTGCAAGAATCATATACCAGCTTAAATATTGTGGCTAGTACTAGTATACACAGTCTGGACTCTGAAACTCGCCGATAATTGCCCGTTATGACGTAAATGCGATATCTCTGGTTCATGAGGGATACACACTGTGCTCCTTACTTACACGTGAATACATGGTCAAGCCATAGCTGACGCTGCTTATAAGATATGTTCAGGGTAGTGTGGTTCTCCCGCGTAGTGGGTTTTCTCGCTGGTGCACCCGCGTCCCTAGGGGAGGTACGATTTCAGATCAAGACACGCTGACACGGACCTCCGATGGGTCGTCACGCGACAGTATTAGGCTTTAACATTGCATTGTGGACTTTCTCACCGCTTAATCAAGAATATCTTTTCCAAAACACATCTTCTGTGAGGCTATGTTCACAACGCCGGTCGCCACGTCAGGTTACAGCACGAGGCACGAAAGCCTGTCCTTGCTGGGTGCTCGTATGTTTCATGACAAGAAAGCCGGTACTGTTGAGCTCGGAGTTGACGCGCGGAACGGCTTGACATGCGCGACGCGAGAACTAATGAGAATGGCAGCATGTTTCGGTTCAGCCTTGAAGCGATGATATCGCAGGGAAGTACGCAGGCGGAGAAGCTTGGTACATAGATGTGTCTGTGGCACAGTGGCGCAGGCGGTGATTAAAGCTTCCAGGATGGCCGACATGCGGCGGTGGAAGGAAAGACCTTCCCAACGACTACTCGGGTGTGTCGCGCTCCTCATGTTGATTGTACAGGAGTCGGATTTGCATGGGAGAATCCCCTGGCAAGGTATCCAGTCGGTTGGAACGGGATCCAACGACGATTCGATCATCTCATGCGAGGCACACGACCTAACTCTTAGCAACCAATGATAAGCCATGAAAGTCTAAAAAGTATCCTTGATTGTGGGCGAGATTGGCATACTGTGAGACCGCTCAATGGGCAAGCATTCCAAGGCCCGCGAGGTGGCAGGTACACAAGGGCAGCAGGAATGAATAACCATGTAATCTGGTTGTCTGGCCAGTGGTGTCATCCATTGTTTGTTCACTACAGGGTAAATGAAGTACCTTGTGCATGGCACCAACGGGACAGACTGAAACCAGGGCCCGTAATTACGGCCAATGATGTCGAGGCCCCATTCCAACTATTGTTTTGGAGGCACAGCGACTCGATTTGTGTCGCGGGCGATTTCCTGACAACAATTACAAAAGTCGTATTTAGGAAGACTGCTACAAAGTTTAAGTAACTCTACAAGGGGTGAGTCACGGCAACATTAGCTGTGCGACTCACATTGTTGCACTCGGGACCAAACGATCATTTTGGTGAATGCAGGGAGGACACCGCCACATGAATTCCGGGCGGTGATGAAGTTGCAGTGGGAAGACAAGGTTGATATGGTGAGACCCGGATTGCTCAATCCGACAAGACCGGTTCATTCGGTGAAACCTGACCCTGACCCTGCGGAGACCCGACTGTATCCCCGGGGTCTATGTGTGTGAGTGGGAGCACACAAGAACCACGTGGGAGAACAGTACTTGTTGTCTGGGTGTCGAGATATTGGGCTGTCCCTGCCAGCCCTTCCTCAGGCTCCCAGTTGATGCCTTGCTCGCACTGGCTGACAATTTATAGTACTCGCAACTGCCCGATCACTTCATGTTTCCTGCAAGTTCACTGAAGCTAGAACTTCTTTTTAGTCGCGTAGGGAGCTCAGTTTCCTCCTTGGCCAAGGACAAGGGTTACAACCGAATGATATTCCATACTTGTTCAGGCCTGGGACTGACACAGCCGTTCGGGCAAAGATCCGTTGACAGGCGAAGTGTCGGAAGAACTTGGCCGTAGTTTATTGGTTCCACTTGAATGTATGTTTCTCAAACTCTGCCAATTCTGACTCCGTCATCTACAGATCTGAGATCCATCTGTGTCAATTTCCCGTGAATCTCTGGACGGCCACAAGTAGGCAATCTCTTCTCCATCTATTTTGGCCGAGAGGGATTACAGAATATTTTTTTGCATGTGCAAAATCGTGATGTGACGCTCGTGGGTTGTGTCCATCTGCAACATATAAAGGGGCACCATGCCCTGCCCCAGGTCCTTCCCCCATCCACTTTGTATCCTTTCCGATTCCGCATCTACACAACGTTTCCCTTTCGGTTCCCCTCGCGATGTTGAATGCTACGACTTCCTCCGCCTTGACCCTTTCGTCGGCGGCAAATTTCTATCGGGCTCCCCCCTCGATATCCATTGTCCTCCCCAGACCAAAGTCTCTCTTGTCCAGCTATGGTATGACACTGGTTCGTCCGTTAGTTCGCGTATTTCATGTTGGTTCGCAGCACGGAGTTCTGTCCTCGCAATCCTTGAGAAAGCTATCACAAGAGGTTACTTGACTGTTGCAGACTCGCAAGGCGTTTACCATTTCGGAACGCGCTCCAAAGGCTGTAACGAGGTCTACCTGAAGGTCACTAACCCGGACTTCTGGCTCCGCGTCCTCTTGTACGTGTCCCCTCCTCCCCTTGCTGCGATAAAGCTGATATGCTCCTCAGTTCTCAAGACCTAGGCTGTATGTCTCAGTATTAGGACTGTGTCTTGATTTCGAGCTAACACCGTTTCAGTCAGCGAAGCCTACATGGTTGGTGACGTTGAAGTTAGCAGCCTCAAAGCTGTGATGGATGTATGTTGATTTTGTGCGGTGTTCAAAATTCTCAGGGCTGATGAGCGATAGCTTTGGCTTGACAACGAGTCCGGAATGGATGGTTTATCCTCAACCATCAGCCGCATAACATCAGCGATTTCCGGACTCTCGAACGCGTTCCTCGGACAGACGCGCTCTCGCGCGCGCTTAAACGCAATTGCGAGCTACGACCAATCTAATGAACTCTTTAAGGTGTGTTGTAAAGAAGATTGTATTATAGCGTCATTGAAATGATGCACTTCAGGCATTCCTCAGCAAGGAAATGATGTACTCGTGCGGGTTGTGGAGCGATGCTGAGGGTGGCGTCCGCGGAGACCTGATTGACGGTCCATTTCCGGGAGATTTGGAGGCTGCACAGCTGCGCAAAATTCGCTATGTGCTTACCAAAGCTAAGGTGAAACCTGGAGACCGTATCCTGGAATTCGGTTCGGGATGGGGTGGATTGGCGATTGAGGTGATCGAGTTGCTTTGTTCTTAGTGGCAGTACTGATAATTTTGTGCATAACCAGGCTGCCCGGACATTCGGCTGTGATGTCGACACCCTGACATTGTCCAAGGAACAAAAAGCTCTTGCAGAGGAACGGATCAAGGCTGTCGGTCTTCAGGACCGCATTCGAGTTCATTTGATGGACTATCGCGAGATCCCCGCCGAGTTTGAGAAAGCATTCGATGCCTTTGTCAGCATCGAAATGTTGGAGGTAAGAACGTTCGTGACTGGACCTATCGCATGCCCGCTCATAGCGATATGTTTTTAGCATGTGGGCGCCAAGCATTACAACACGTACTTCAACCTTGTGGACTTCGCCTTGAAGTCGCGAAACGCCACTGCGGTTGTCACTGCGTCGACATTCCCAGAGTCAAGATATTCCAGCTATCAGTGAGTGTCACGCCACGAGTGACTGTTATTCTGTTGACAACGCAATGTTTCAGACCCGAAGACTTCATGCGCCGTTACATGTGGCCCAACTCGTGCTTGCCTAGTGCGACTGCGTTGATTGAAGCTGCGAATACCGGCTCAGAAGGCAGGTTCACTCTTGAAGGAGTTGAGAACCACGCTGCGCGTAAGAATACCCTCGCATAGTTTCATGGATCCCCCCTGAGCTGTGGTTTGTTCATAGACTACCCTCGAACCCTCCGTGAGTGGGGTCGCCGCCTTGAAGCTAATATTCGACAAGACTTGCTCGTCAAAGACTACCCGGCTCTGAAAGACGTCCACGAGTACGAAGCGTTCAAGCGAAAATGGCAATATCTCTTCGCATATGCGGGAGCTGGCTTTGCCAAAGGGTATATCACCTGTCATATGCTCACATTCACACGACCAGTAAGTACGAACTCGTTCTTGCACAGGCCGATTTTGATCGCGATCATGATTCAGAGCGACTGCCCAGTTACTTGCGATTAGAGCAAGTCTAACATCCTACCACCTTCGTTTGCTCCATATACATACACATTCCCCATATCGTACTTCCGGTCCACCCAATAGATGGAACTTCGTTTATAACTGGATGCACTTTACCATACACCTTCCTATGTTTATGTTCTTCGTATTTTTCGATAAAGGGTGGAGCCCAAACTTGAACGTACTGTATCATAACTATCTATCGCGTATCTTATCTTACAATCTCCAATGACATTGGATTTGACACTGACTGGCGCCGCATCATTGTAGCACCATCGATGTCGCTATTTTGAGGCAAATTGTGTAGCATGTGTCTAGATGGTGTCTACTACGTGGCTTGCCAGTGACATGCGTGCTCCACACTTCATATGTTTACTCCAGTGCACCCGTGACTCGGAGTGGCGTTCGAACTTTGTTCGACGTCATCCGAGTCACTCCGCACCGTTCCGCAAGACTACACTTATCATCAACCTTTTCCGATAGTCGGGATTGGTCCAGACTGGTCCTCAGCAGGTCCTCAGTGTACTTAGTACTAAGTTCCATCACTGGTAGATCATTCACAATCATGTTACGTAGCCAATCTTGAATCCATGCGGTCCGGACAATCAACGCCGGCTTTGCTTCCGTGGAGCTTCAAACATTCTCCGCCTTCCTGCCATGAGCTGAGCTAGGCGAAGCATTGCATGAGGCGCCTCAGGACTTGACATGCCGATACTGCTAGCGCAGTAGCGGAACACATCAACTCAAAGAAATAAGTCAGGGTACAGTCCTCGAATGGTGGCATCAACTTGACCGGTTCTTCCATCACCTGGGATCAATGTTCGGGTGTATCATGTTGTAGTACGGTCAAGGAATGATTTCTCTGGTTCAGATGATCCGTACGACCGTCGAGTCCGATTCAGGCAAAGATTTACAGCGCCGGTCGCAACTCTCGAGAGATGCTGAAGGGATCATTTCCGATGGTCCTCTCAACAGAGGCGATGATCAGAGCATAAGTCTTCTCCGACTCTTTCGTAGCCGTTCTTTGCCGTCCGTCTAGGCCGGCGCTTGTAGCATGTGGGGTTGTAAGGGGGAGTGGAGGTAAAGATCTGCACAGGCCATGCACATAGCCGTGGGGTTCGGTACCTCCAGCGATGCTACTAGTAGCTGGGTCAACGGTGTCTCCACCCGCAGTTTCTTCCGGGTTCAGTAGAGCTCTTTACGCGTTTCGGAGGAACCCTTCGGATTCACGCGATCCCGCCTAGACTGCGGTAAGGTTGCAACGGTGCACATGGACGGATAGTGACGACGGAATATTCGGATGGCCGAAAATGGGAACATCGGTTTGGTTTCAGCACGACCATGATTGGCTTCATGATACCTTTGGAGTGAGAGACTAGGTACCGACCTCTTATCATGATGCCTCGTGCATAAGAAGCAAGCCAGTGGGATTCTGCAGGGATTTGGCGACGTTGCCAATCAAGTGACTGAACCAACCACACTGCAGGCTGGAACTTCCTATCCTGAAACGCCAAGGCAACAAATCTGCGAACAATCGCAAATCAGTATTTGGTATGTATGTGAGCGAGAAATCATCGATCCGCTGGGTCAAGTCAATGATCCAACGGGATGCCGATAGTCATACGGCGTCGCGTCTGCTGCTAGTTCCTGGGGCTCGTTCTATACAGCTCTTGATCGATAAGTGATAATCAATCTACCTATCGCAGACCTACTCACTTGCACCTTCCTAAATCGTCCAGACCCAAAAATACTTCAGAGTCCTCATTCACCCGCTGTATTGGCGATCATCGATCATCATCTCTGGCCATGGCAAATTGGTTCCGACCACATGTGTTTCTCCATCAAGCACAAGGCGCACGCACAGGGCAACCAATGGGATACTGTATCCATGGGCAGTTTATTCCGTGAACGCCAAGGACGCACGAAACTGCCACATGGAAGAAGGTTGACGGCGAACGCACGCGGGTCCGCTACCCTGCGCGCGCCGGTGGGATGCGTAGCAGACAGGGAGGCCAGTTGGATACGAAGCAACAGGAACTTGAACAAACGGACAACGGAACAATCCGACTCTCTGACGTGAGTCACAGGCTCACAGCAGTGCCTGTGATCACGAAAAATGAACGGGTGAGAGCGACGTAACCTTGAACTCTTCCGGGTGGCAGTGTGCAGCACATGGTCAAAATTAATGAACTCTCACAGTAATGGCGCTCGGCGCCGACTCAGTGCTGCCATGGGAGACCCAACTTGAACGCATCACGAAAAACGGCCAAGAAGCTCGTTAGTGGGAGTACACAAAAATTCCTCAGCGGCGGCACCGAGCTCTCACAATGTTATGCGACCCCTCTTTAGAATGGCATCTAACAACGGACCCTGTCAGGACGGGTAAGTTCGAGATAATGATGAGGGTGTTTTGAGAAGGAGTCTCGAAGTAATACCATCATCAGCCACGTATGGTAATGGGTAAGTCGAGCTTCAATCCGGCACGTATTAATACTATCATCACCGTGGTCTTCGAAGTTCATTTAGGCAGGGATCACTTGCAACCACTTTGCCGTCTCGGTCGTGTGAGGTGTGTACTGCACAATCCGTCACGATGGACAAGAGACGATGTATGATGCAGGAGAGTACGAGGGCATAGTCGGGTGCTTGTGGGTCTCTTTCCTGCCAAAATCTCTCGGGCCACTCATAACACCCATTTCCAATGATACATGGCTTTTCGGCGGTCCCAACCGTATGCATTATCATAAGTGGTATTGTAGATGTATCTAGGGAACGATGGATACCCGGAGACCATGCGCCGACACCAAATAGAGCCTTGCGCTCCAGAAAACTGGATGTTTCGACACATCAGGTAAGTCTGCGCAATATGTGCGAAGGAGGCATAACACAAACAGATTTCGTATGATGGATATGGTATACGCGTGAAACAAGCATAAGCTCAATAAGATAAGGAATCCGAAAAACAAGAAAAAAAAATACCGTGACGCTAACCGTCTAGGTGAGGTTGGAACTGGTAGGGTCTAGTTTCGATGTCCATGACTGTAATTCCTTCAACGATAGCGCCGCGAGTACATGCGAGTTTGCTGAGGTGAATAGCGTGAAACAGAATTGTTTCTGCAAGCAGACGCATCAGATGAAGAGCTCGACATAACACGCCTACGACTCACCCCAAGAAGAGCCTCTTTCTTGGAGTCACATTCGATATTCATCCCGTTGAGGCTGATGATACCGACTTCCTCGAGTTCATTGGAACTAGTGTACATGTGGAGGTACGGTCTACGATCTATGTCAATGAAATGTGGCACTGCCAAAGAAAACCAACGTCACCTGCTAAGGACGAAACCACCGTTTGTTCCAGGTATCTTGACGAGCATCTATGAGGATGAGCAGGTATCCTCTCTTCGTTGGGCCATCGCTACGGAGAAAATGTTTGTTTCAGCTTTAACTTTTAGCCTTCATAAGGCAACATGCGCCAACACACCTGCGCGGCACAAGCGTCACAGAAGAATTTAGTTTGACAGTATCATCATGGACCCTACTGGTTTTGGAAGTTGGGGTGAGCTTTTCCGTCTCTGGTTGAACCTGACTCAGGACAATCTAGGTCAAGGAAAATAACATCATAAGCCTATCTCCATGCGTAACGTGCAATTCAACAGACCTCTTCGGGGTGACCGAATCGTTTTTGCCAGAGTGTGATCGTTTTCTGGACTAATGTGTCCGAACCCCAAACCCCAGACCCAGATGGAGGTGGCCGCGATATCGCACGGGAGGATGCCAACACGACACGAACAGCCTGGACGTCGGCAGCCCTCTTTTCTGTCTTCACAAGACGATTATAGTCCTCCACAACCGAGATACCCCTTGCCTTCCAGTTCTGTAACACCCCTTCTCCACGCACGTATTTCTCCGACGTATCAAGACGCCACAGGTCTTGCGGCGAACGTGTCAAGGGCGGGGATAGACGGACTGTGAATATCGAATTCATTCTTGAAAGAATCTTACCCGAGCCGAGAAAGGTAAGAAAACGGTTCGGAGGACGAGCATCCCGGGTTTGCATGGTCACCGTGATATCCATGGAGAATTGAACCGGTTCACTACACGTTTCCACCACCACCGCCCACTGAAGTTGCAGAACGACGCGATAAGGATTCGTGGTGACGCGATTCAGTAGCACGGAATCGTGAACGCTCGAATCCCAAAGGGCTTCCGACGTCAACGATCCCGTTCCGTCTGGCTTGAAATGGACCGTCTGGTCCGCAAGTAATGGAAGGGTGACCATGGTTTTCGACGTTGAATCATGTATTCGGCCCTTGGCGTCGAGTAACCGCACGTTACCCAGCCTGACCCTCGTGACGTCTGACCATGGGAGTTGAGGTCCTGAATCAGAAGAGAGCTCCAGGCAGATACGCCGCTGTAAACCCTGATGAAGGAAGAATGCGCCCGGATCGAGGCCACCCTGGGAAACCACGGGGACGGGCGCGTATTCCCCATCCGCAGCAAGCTCTCGGATCTGAACGCGGGCTGCAACATCGTGCAGTTGTTCGATGACGAAATCTGTTTCAGACCGTCGCATCATGTGTGCATTTGATGATTTGCTGTCCGTTTGGCTCATGGCGGAAAGCGGGCGCGGGTGAACCCGTAGCTCGCGCATTTCGTCCCATCGTTCCAGGCGTTCCAAGTAAGTAGGCTTCACAGCTGCGAAGAATTCTATGGGAGCATATCCTTGTCGTAGGTAACTGATAACCTTAGTAGGAGCGGCCATAGAGAATGTCCGCCGAAACTTGAGCCCCGAGAGCGAAGATGTCTCCATATCAAGCACAGAGGACGTGAATATCTCCTCGTTCGCAAGCGATGGTCCCACGAACGAAGATAATCGCACTTGTAGGTGCAAGGCTGTGAAGTCGTTGGGCGAAAGTCCTTTGATGGAATCAATAGTCAAGAAAAAGCTGATCTTGCTCCCTGGGGATAATAGTGAGAGAGCGGGAGAACTAGGCCTAGTCGAGGCAGCCGATCCGGATGTATGCTTGGAGGACGTTTGGATTACACTGGAGATCTTGAGGTCTATCCTACAGGAGCCGATTGCTTCAGCCGTGTAACGGCAAAATATCGGCACCACGGAGGATGAGGAGAGGCGACGCGAAAGAGGTGCCAGGGATATGAGGGCATTGCCGATAAAGGAAAACTGCGGTGGGGGAGTGTCGTAAAAGGGTCTGTCAGAGCTGAAATGCTGGGTATACGATGGTCTATCGATGTAAGTCGTTAGGTTTCGCATCCGTTGTAACTGCTGTTGGAGACGATCTAGAGACCAGGTATAAATTGCACAATGTCTCTTGTCGAGAACCTTGATAGCAACGGATGGCTGGGTCGCAGAAGCCAGTCGAGGATCAGCAACATCGCCAAACCCATCGAGACTTCCGATATTGTCCACGCCCGAAGTTGGTGCTGCCAGCGACCCACCGGAGGCGATAGTAAAATTATATGAAACGTCCTTTCGGAGTTCTTTGCTATAGAAAAGAATTCAAATTTAAAGGCCATTAACTTTGTTTCCTTGTCAGCCCACAAGGAACTCCGCACCTGATAACAGTTGCCTCTTTTACAAGGACAGCATTAGACAAGACAGTCTCTGCCATGGAAAACGACCGATGGGCACGCCATTTATCCAAGACCTTGCGTATCAAACGTAACTGCTTTGCCGTGTAGATGATCGGTTCGAATCCGACGATATCATCTTCCGATTCTCCGTGCGCGCGTGCATTAATGAGACGCCTGAGCTGTCGTTGAACCATCTTCAACTGATGCTCCATGTGATCCTTTTCCACCTTGAGGTCTTCGGCCTCGCTGGACTCTGAGATAGCCTGGAGACGAGACTCGAGCTGATGTTGAACGTCCTTGAGGGGACCATCCATGTCGGGACTTCCGTGACTTGGTCCGGCGTCGACGCTCGTATCGTCCGTCGCCGCGTCGCTAGAAAACGGCCGACCTGACTCGCTCCATACATCGTCACGTTGGCTGAGACTACTCTCAGGCCGTGGCTTCGAGTTGTGCTCACGCATTGTCTTGACCTTGGTGATTCGTTCAAACAGCTTGTTAATCTCCTCGTCCGGAAGGTTGTCCAGTGTAGGATCGAGACCAAGTCGCGCTAGAGCAGCCTCCCGCTTCGCAAAATTCCAGTCTACGTCAGCATCGCCCGCGGATGAAGCTCTAGATGGGGGACGAGTCGAAGGCGTAGCATTGACCTCAGCGCCCTCAAGGTCAGTAGCAGAGACGCTCAGGTGCAAATTCGATCGAGCGGTCGCTCGATCACGCTGTTTTCGAACCTCTTCAGGGTTGTTAAAACGGAAAACATGATTATCCCCTGTTCAAGCGTTATTCAACGACGAAGGTTACAGAGTACGCTAGCACATTCGACGTACCGAGAATGATTCGATAACCCGATCTTAGCTTGTACGGCTACAAACCCATTACATCGAACTTCTTCGAATACCATGGTAATACTCACCTGCCCCGGTGCGATCTGCTTTCCGTTCAGGAACTGGCAAACCGAGTCAGCGGTCTGTAAGAGCTCTCGAATACGCACTTACAGTCACGCTATCTGGCATGGCATGTAACGTGACTTTGCCATCAACATTCTCGAGTGCACAGTGCTCTTCTGATATGTTGTCTCCACTGAGCCGGATTGCTGCCGGTTTGTCGCTGTCCAGACGGCCAACCTGTTCTCTCAAGCTAAGCACTCGTCAACGACATCAGGACATGAGCGAACGTGCCATAGTACTACCAGGTTTGAGCTGATATATCAAACATTCACTCATTAATGGGTCTGTGAACGCGTCGTCAATGAGAACAAGTATGGAGTAGTACCAATGCTTACCTTCGTTCTGAGCGGGGAAATTGTGTTTCAGCATGTGATCCGATATTGGCTAAAGCGATACTCACCAGGTTCACCAAGTGAGGCATCTACAAAAAATGTCAGTGTGGTGCTGGTTTGATGACGCAACATACTAGCCTTCTTCGGGGTATGCACACCAACAAGGTTCTTCTCCACCGTGATGCCCAACTCCTCCAAAGCCTTTTCCCGTTCTTTCTGCACCTCTTGCGTCCTCGCCAGCTTTTCTTCCCACGTTTCGTTCAGGCTTTGCATCAATTTCTCGCTCGTTTCCATCTGTTCCTGTAACTCTGCCTTTGTGACCGTCTTGATCTTTCCGTCCTTCGTCTGGTATGTGACCTTTTGTTTCTCCGGGGGTATATGCGGGTCGAATGTATCCTCTCCACTTGAGGACGCTACGCGAGCTTACAGTAAAGTCAGCTAACGACACGTCACACAGCGCAAGCTGGCGTATACGTACCCCTGAGCAGCTCCAATTCCTCCTTGAGCTCACGCACAAGTTTCGCATTCGGGTCTTCGTTCACAACGGCCTTGTTCTTGATCTTCTTCGCTTGATCAGCGTAGCGTAGTGTACTCAACGTCTCCTCGTAATCAGCGGGCGAGATGGCAGCTATCATCGCCGTCTTCGAGTTTCCTCCCAAACTATCCTTGAGCAACCACGTCAAAACCTAGCGTTCAACAGCATGTCCGTCAGAGTTGAAGAGACAGGTGAAACGAGGAGTATTTCGTTCTCACGGAGTCACGGTAAGGGATAAATTCATCGGCCTTTCCTTTTTTTCCCTTTTTGCCTGCATCCTGACTCACGAGGGCGAGTTGAGAAATGACCTTCCCGAGTGTCGTGAGCGACTTGTTGATGTTTGCACCTTCTTTGAGACGCTGTCCGGTCGCCCCTGTTGAATTAGCCCTCTCTGAACCTGCCAAGTCGACCAAGCTTGCAACTGGATGTCAGCTCGGGTCACCCCAATGTTCCAAAGAAAGTGCGAACCTGATTCGAGACACTTTCTCAGTATCTAGGTTTGTGTCAACATCGTGTCTCTTCATGGTCAACAGCAGGGTGAACACAGCATGGGATCGAGACGACCTGAGCAAAGGTATGTTGGGTCAGATGGATGTAAAGAGCGCAGCATCACAACTCACGTCTCGTTCATGTTGGTAGCAGCGACCGTGCGCGCCTTATTTCCCTCGTCCATGAGCGTCATCATTTCATCATAACTGCTCACAACCAACTTGGACAGATCCTCGACGTATGGTCCCAGACTTGGGTGTTCTCGAACACGCAAATTGCCCGTATTTTTGGGGTTCAGGAGGTCGCGCACTTTTTCATTGTAAATCTGGATCCTATTGTGACAAAGTACATCGAAATAGTGAGTGAGCCATACCTCGATGTATGATACCTCTACTGAGAAATTGATATTGGGATCGTTGGCTTTCTTCTGTTCTACGCGTACAAATAACTCCGAGCATGTCAAGGGTATAATTCCTTTGTCGGGTCCATCTGAGAAGACAAGAGTTGTTAATGAGTGCGACGGCGCGGGTCTGTGGAGTACATACATCCCATCATACTGTCCAATGGCCAGGTCAACAGACATCGGGTACATACGTGGTGCAGTTTGGAACATACCTATAAGATTTACCAGAACCTATCGAGGTCGGTGCGTGAATACCTCATGCTAGTCACCACACGGGAGCCACCCACCAGTCTGTCCATCTAGACACGCGTGTTGTATTTCAGCACCCCCGAAGGCGATGGACTGACGGGATGGCAAGCGACTCACAAGCCAAAATACATGCATTAAACCCCGCAAACCCATGGTCCAACAGTTCCTTCCCCAGGTCGTCGTACAACGTCTGCTGTGAACAGTACCCCGGCTCGTCGCGAGGCCCAGCAGACCAATAACTCTTGTCAAAGCCAAATGCCATTGTTTTCCGCTCCGTGGCACGCTTGGTGTCCTGGGTGGACCCAACTTCAGGCGGATCCAGGAACGTCTGGTTGCCTTGCATGCGGATGAGCGGCTTTGCGCCTCTTGCGAGTTCTGCATGATCGGTTCGCGGCAGGGACGGCGAATGGGAGGAAGGGGGTGAGGGGGTGATGAGACGGACGTGTCAAGAGGTGGCGAGTGCATGAGGCGTACCGCGACTGTTGAGAGGTCTACATCGTACCACGACCTTGATGTTCCCTTCACCGGCTTCCGCCATCGTTCTGGTCGAAACACTACACCCCGAAAAGACAGGCTAATAGTTGTTTACCTCCAAGAAAGAAGGCGACGTGTGTGACAATAAAGCAAAAAAGCCAAGATATGGTTGTGGGTGGAATATGACTTGTGCTAGTTGTGTTGGCGGTGTATTGCATCATTACTTGGCATGTTTTGACACGGCGCCAACTCGCGTGAAAAGCCGCATTCGTTATCCTTGGTGCTAATACAGTATGGAGATAAGACCAGAAGATACAGGGGTGGATACAAGGCATGGTCGCCAATACCTGGGCACTCGTGAGGACAGGAATGCTATCTACTGTACAATGTGACGACATGGTGGCACTCGCTCCGTGCAAAGTCCGCCATTGCCAGCAGGGATGACAGGGTGAGCAGCTGACCCGCCCACGACATGCAAAGCTCACAACAGATCGAAATCGTCGAGCTGGATGGTGTCAGTAGGGAGATAGAGAGGTCGCGGAGAGACTGACCTCGTCGTTGTATGCCATGACGGTCCGCTTGAGCTTGGAGGTGTCCACCCAAGTGACAAAGTCCTCCATGTGCCTGGAGAGGATGAGGCGGTGCATGCGATGGAGGGAAGATGACATGCCTTGTGACGAGAAAGGCGGGGTCGGTGACAGTATCGGGGCCAACACGGACGTGGCCCTGTTCGATGAACTTGGCGGCCTGGGGTGGTGTGTGTGTGGGGGGAGAAGTACACGAGGGAGTTACGTACTGCACTGACCGTCTCGGCCAATTTGCTCATGCACATGAAGACAGCGAGGCGACGGCGACAAAATGCGGCGACGGTGAGCTTGTTGTCGACGTCGCTGAGTTTTGCCTGCGAGGTGAGGACGCCGATGTCATAGAGCTTGGAGAGAAGCTGGCCCTCCATCTGGGCGCGAAAGGGGTCCTGTGCGGGGAGCATGGAGAGGCGGTGTGCATACGAGCGGAGTGCGCCGCACAGCTTGTTGTATCTGGGACAGGTGAGCGGTGGACTGTGGGCGGGGATGCGACTGACCTGTGGTAGTCCTCTCTGTTCTGTATGTGGTATCTACGGATGACCTTGATCTCGCGTGTGTTTGCATCCTGCTTCCACTGTCGACTCGGGTCAGGGCGGTCTCGCGCTGCGGGTGTGTACGCACGGCGAGAAAGTCGACTTTTTTGAGCAGCCTTTGCTCGTGGTGTTTTAGTTTTCGGACCATTGGGTGGTTGTGGCAGGGACGCGCACGTGGCAGAGAGTGTGGGAGTGTCCACGGCGAGCAAGTTTTGAGTCTGCCGTCGACGTGCTCGTCCACAGTCTGACATATCTTCCCCGCCAAAAATACCACAAATATCACATCTTGCTTTTATTTTTCCCATCTATCACATATTCCCCCTCTGACCCCCGCCGTCGCCCCCGTCCCGCCCCCGTCACGGCCCTCCTCCCCCGGCCGTCTCCCCTCCCGCTGCCCCGAGCGCGCCTGCACTGGCCCCGTGCCCGCCCCGTGCCCGCCTCCTGTCCGCTTTTTTCGCCCGTCTTGCCCGCCCCGCGACTCCCCTGAGCCGTGATGAACGTCCGACCCCCGCCCGACATGTTGCGTTCACAGCAGAACATCCCCCAGCTCTCCCAGGTGCCCATCAACTCCCCCCACTTTCTCCCCTCCCAGCAGCAGCCTCCCCAGCAGCAGCAGCCCGCCAACCACATTGGCCTCATGTCCAACGCTCCAAATCCATCCATGGCCATGCTCGCGACCGGCGTCCAGAACAACAACAATTCGGCTCTACAGGCCACCGCATCGAGATATCAGATGCGTCAGAATGCAATGCAGCAGGGTCCGAACCCACAGATGAACGCATCCGCAGCCCCCCCTGGCGCATCCCATATGGCCCAGCTCGGACATAACCCGCTCCAATCCATGGCTTTTCCTGCAGGCATGATGCAACAAGGCCATGGCGTACCCGTTCGCCGTGTGCAGTCTCATCCTCAGGGCCTCAATCAAGCCGCATCACATGTCCCTCCCATGCATCCCGCTCAACCGTCCCTCAACGGCATCAACGTCGCCATCAATCCACAGTCTAATATGTCTGCCCACCTTCGTCCCCCTCTCAGCAGCCCATGTCTCGCTTATCATCCTCCATGCCGGGATCAATTCCCCCAGATTTAATAGGTCGTCAACCGAGCGCTACCGCTGTGTCACAGAACGCTCTCAGGGCACCCTCCGCGCAATCCCAGATCATGAGCAGTCTACCGCAACCCCCAGGAATGCCGCAGGCGGGTCTCCAGCAGTCCTTATCTCAAAACTCTTTTCAGTCCACCGTTCCTGGCCATCCTCATCATGCCCCTTCCACCTCTTCCCCCCGCCCAGGTGCCCACTCCCAGCAGCAGCATGCCCCTTCTAACATGATCATGGGTCAGCCCGGACCATCGCAAGCACCTGGTCCTCGTCCGATGAGTCATGACAATGCTTTCGCTCTCCAGAACAACCATTTCTCCCAGAACATGGTCGCTGGCTCGGGTCGAATACCAAACCCCGGCGCTCCATTTCCTTTTGCTCCATCCCAAAACGACCTCGAAATACCACAGTCTATCAGCGAAGGTCTCCAAAATACCGCCACCCCAATTCGCTCTTCGTTCCAGCCTACTCCCGCACAACAGTTCGAGCAGCTTCAACAAAATGACAACTTTGGCGGTCATTTCGTGTCACAACAACCAAATCCTCCGCCACCCACACGTCCTCCGTCACATCCTAGCACTGCGCACGGGAATTCTGTACCACGCCAAATGCCACCACCGCATCGACACTCTCCATCAGATCCTATGGCTGCACATGTGCAGCAGCAACCACAACGACCACAGTCTCAGCCCCAAGGCCCCCCAGGTCGCCCACCATCACAACCAGGACCATCACACACACCACGAAGCTCTCAATCACAACTCCCCTCTTCTTCCTCTGGACTTGTCTCTTCTGCCCGAATAACCCCCCATACCCAGCCTCCTCAGTCTCCTCATCAGCAGCGGCAGTCCCCGTCGGTGCAGCAGCCTATAGCCCCTCGCCCATCGCAAGGGCAAACCATCAATTCGCCTGCTACTAATGCGGGTTCCTCAGAAGCGAGCACGTCACAACCTCAACCCGCCGTCATTCCACGGCACCCTGTGTGAGTTCCGAGCATCACTGGTTGTGTACCGGAACGAGATCTTGACACTTTACATGAGCAGGATGGCCCCCCCATTGGGGCTCGGCCAAGGACTCATTCGCCTACTACAGTTTAGTGGAGTGCTTTCCAGCGAGAATTCTAACGTCAGTTTCTTTCTCACTCGCTGTCAACTTTCTCGCTGACTTTGACTTTACTACGTATTCTTTGTTAGAAACACCAATTGTCATATTGGGACGGGGTAGTGAGAGACTACTTTACGCCAAAGGCGATCATGAAGGTTACTTTGTGGAAGGATAACCAGAGGAATGAAGCTAAACCATTTGGTACGTTATCTCGCCGTTCTCTGACAGCTTAGATCTCGACGTTGACATTAATTACCGACGGCACCGTGTTCAGAAATCGGCGTTCCCATATTACCCCGTTTCTTTCTGGTGACCACACAGTCGGGCGTAAAGTCGATGGCACTGTCACTCGATGGCGCGCGCGAGAGACTTCTTGCCCAACACCACGCAATCCTAGAATGCGCCAGTGCGGTATGGACGTACAAATATACCAACGGATACACCGTCATGCTACGCGGACCCCTGACAGTTCACGTCTTCATCGTTCCACTCACAAGTTCCCCGCAGCCTGCGCAATCCTCTTATACGCTCAGATTTGATCACCTTCAGTTTGATGCACATTCGCATGAAAAATTTATCTCCCTCGAGGGGATCGCTGGTCCACGTACTACCGAGACACCCAAGACACCTCGTGTTCGTAATGCCCCTACCCCCAGCCCGAACGGTGCATCTATCGGTCAACGGGAGGAGGATAGACAATGGGACGAGCCTCGCATTTTGATCGACCATGCATCTATACCAGGCGAACCTGTCAACGCTTTTGGCATCCCGCAAGCCACTATGCGATGTCTAGAGGTCCGTACTACACGACATCTATCTCGAGCGATGATTCGAATCATTTTCGTCTTGCAGCTGGCCGAGAGCGTAAGTCAGATGACAGACTTGATTGCGTTTGCAAACGAAACGCAAATGGGGCCGATGGGTAGCTACGCCACTCCCGAATACATATGAATACGCGGCCTGACACAATTCTCCACGTAGATGCGCTCTCAGCGCTGGCAAAAAAGCTCCGGGAGACAACACATAACTCAACCGTCAACGGTGCATACATGGGTGCAGTTCTAGGCAGTGGTAGTTTCCAGAGTTATAGCGGTCCACCGACGTCGGCGCTGTATCCAGGAATGTCGTCATCAACTATCCCTATACATTCTATGTCATTAGGCGGTTCACCTCAAAATATTCCGCCGCCGCCCTCTGCTGATATCCCCCCAAAGCAGAGTAAGCTCCCCACCTCCGGCCCCGCTCCCCCAGCACCTAATCAGCCTCCCGCTCCTTCGCAGGCGGGGCTGAGCTCATCTACCCCAACCATGACCGCGGCAACCCTCAAACGCAAGCCCAACGATACCAACTCACCAACAATCGGCAACGCTGAACCACAATCAAAAAGGACACGCAAACCAAAGCGGAATGGTTAACATCTGGCGGAAATTTGTGGAATATCTTGTGTCGCTATCGAGGCGTCGGAAGTATATTGTGACTGTGCATGATCATCATATCAGGCTCCGAGCGTGTATCTGGCTGTTACATATATCGTTCTATCCTTTGGCAGGGCGTGAACCGTGCTGCTATTGCTCGGATTCCAATGTGTTATTTATAGCTTTCTGTACCACTACAATCCTCTCCTGAACATTGCGACCTGTTTTCGCAGCGATTTAAGTTGGGTATTCACTGGTCCGATAAATAATAAGATCGCGATTAGCCCCCTGTCTTTATGATGGCACTTGATTGACAAAGGATTTCCAAGTGACGGTCTCTCTCAATGCGTCCAAGTAATCGACATGTGATCATATAAACAGTATCGCATGCAAATAACAAAGAGGGAAACTACTAGACGTGGAATAATCGTCGGTGGGCTAGAAAATCGGTTCATGGCTAAAGTCGCATTGATCGCCATATCTGCATCTGTGGTCGGCTCGTCAGTTTTTTTCCAAGTCGCACATTAACAGATGTGGATCGATGCTCGCCTTCCTTCCGCAAAGAAACTGCATGGTCTTCGTTTACTACTTCTATACGAGCCCTCAGTGTCGCCCCTCCCTCGGCCACCGCGTCCACGAACCCCGCGTCCTCGCCCCCTGTCAGCTGCCCATCGAGCTCGAGCGCTGGGGTCGTCCTCAGCGAACTCCTGCCCGAACTCTTGAAACTGGCCCGGGGCATTCCAACCCGGCGCCTGGCTCGCACCACCAAACGGCGATGGCTGGCCACCGCCCCCCGGCGCTTGCCCTGGATTGAGCAGCGCCTGTGCTTGCTGCATCAACTGTTGCATCTGTTCTGCTGGTATGGACGACAGCATGTTTGGGTCAAAGCCCACCAGACCGCTGCCCGCCGTGGAACCGTTCATCGGATGATCTATGCCACCAGCCGAGAGCTGGTTCACGAGGTCTGCGACGGACACCTGTGGCGACTGTGCAGCCCCACTCCAAAAGACGATGTCGCTCTCCGGTCCCACCGTCATCATCTTGACGGACACGTCCACATCCTCCTCGGGAATCGTCGTAGTGGGCTCAGCCGGACTGTCTGGTATCTGCGCCGCATTCATGTACAACGCACCCAATGCGGTCTGCTCTCGTTCCTCTTGAGCAGTTTTCTCGACGCTCTGCAGGCCGCGTTGCGCCAGATCAATATCTATCGGGATATCGATGGCTGTAAGAATGAGATTTTGGTCCCGCCGTTAGCAATCCAACAATTTCCCATCATGATTTTGATGACTCACTTATTGGATCCGTCCAGTCAATAAGTTCCTCGAATAAATGTGCATGCAATGCCGCCCCTTCTCCCCGATCAAGATCGCGAAGACTGTGCGCAGTATGTATACCCTATCGGACGAGTCCAACACACGCGATATCAATGTACAGTACACGTGAAAATAGAGCAGAGAGCTGACATCTACTGGATCATCGTCGTAGACCGCACGTTCGATCAGCCGGATCGACTCCAGCTGACCTTCCGGCGCCCACGAGACCGATTTACGCTTCGTCTTACCAGTGGCATTGCCTGCGGGAGGCGTGCTCGCTGCCGGAACCGGAGGTGGCGTGGACACGGCCGGAGACGCTCTCCGTCCTTTACCCATGGACTTGAGCGCTTCCTGAAATGGATCGATCGACGATGGTTGTGCGACATTCGTATCCGGCTCCTTCTTGACATTCACTGCGGCCTTCTTGAAGGTGGGTAACTTCGGTTTGGGTTTCGGAGCCGAGAAAAACGACGAATCCGATCGTGAGTCTTTGACGGGTAGGGATACGGGCTTCGCCTCCTTCTTCGCGATTACCTTGGAGGATGACGCTGCAGGTGTGATAGCAGCTTTCTTTGCAGGTGGTGGTGCTTTGGCTGCCGGTGGCTCATTCAGCTTCCGTTTCTTCAGTTTCACGTCTGAAAAGAAAGTTAGCGCTCGCCAGCCTGCGGGAAAAAGTGACGTGACCTACCCTCAGTCGGATTGCTTTCTGCCTGTTTCGTGGCAGTTTCAACCAACAGACGCCATTTCCGCTCTAAATTCGACGCCATATCCTTGATCGCTGCGGCAGGACAATGACAAACGGACAGTTGTTAGATACATGAGGTCTTTCGCTTAGATTATGATACGACAGACGAGCACGTTTCAATGCAGGGGCAGACGTATGTATATCTCCATTGGATGCAAGGGTAGAATGAATTACGTTGAAAGGGCACTCACCTGATCCTGGGGGTTCCTTGACCAGTTTGACGATGATCTTGCCCAGCTTTGACGCCTTCAGGGCATCAATCGTCATAGGAAGTCTATCCACGATCTAAAGGTACTGATCAGGCTCATCTCGTGCTCCAGCAATTTGAATCAAACTGACATGGAGCAACGGCATTATGGTTTCAACTAAAAGGCTATCGCTCTTCGCCATAAGACCAGCTTTCAGCCATTCGCGAGTGATATCCATAGCAGCAACATTTTCCAGCCACGCTCGGAAGTAATGATTACCGGCGTTGTCTCTGATTTTCGTCAAGATCTCCAACCGGGTAGTCGGGTCTACGTCCTGAGAACCAAAGTCGTCGATATGAGAAACAAGAGAACTGACAGCGCCGGCTCCAGTGAATGAATTGGGCTGAAGGAATGGTCTGATATCAGCTGAGAATTTGTCCTTTCGGGCCTGAGGGCTGATCGAGACCGCGGGGGTGCTGATCAAAGTAGATGACGTGGATGGAGAGTAAAAAGAAGACAGAGCGGTCATGGAAGAAGGAGAATGAAGAACATGAGGAGAGAGCGTGGCAGGTTGAGATTGGGGTTGTCCATGTTGATGCTGTGGGGGATGCGAATAAAAATGCGACGGAAGAACATAAGAAGGATTAATCGATAATGTAGGTTGATACTGATATAGGGGTTGTTGTCGTGACTGAGTTTGTTGCGTTGCTGGGACAACTTGATTTGAGGATTGTGAACATGGGCGAGTGGTCTCCGTATCGCTGATCGTAGTCAGTGCGGGGCTGTGAGATAAGCATGAGTCACCGCAAGCCCGAAATGCCGATCCACTTACTCGATCATTAGTTGAGGGGGCGTAGGAGATGCAATCTGCTGTTGCGAAGTCGAAGGCTGCGATAGCGATGACGAAGTTGCACCATTGAGCGTCGAGTAGCTCGAGAGTGGCAAAGGTGCTGAGGAGCTTGGCCAAGACATAGAACCGTAGGCCATGGCATTGTATGGGGCAGGGATGGTGGAGACGTAGAAGCTTTGGTAAGGATGGGCATAGTATGATTGGGGTGGCGGCGATATTGAGGTGGACGACGACGGCCCTGTCGGATCCAAACGTCAACAGCGTGTTGGAGACGGGTGGAGCATGTTTGTTGACGGGCGCCTAGAAAAATGCTTACCCGGTATATCCCCCAACCCAAAGTCGCTCAGATCCAATGGCGGCGCAGCAGCAGCCCCTCCCGCAATGGTGTTGGGCGCTGAACGGTCTTTCCAGCCGTCGTTTGAGGGCGGTGCGCCGTCAACATGGACGTGCTGGGGGTCGGGGACATTCTGCGGCCATTGATTTGGCACATTCGGGTACATACTATCCATCTGGACAGATTTTCTCTTTTTTCCTGCCGTCTCTTGGTTCTCAAGCGTTTTTGGGCAACACTAAACGGCTTATTTCTGTGCAAACGAGACGCGGAAAAAGGAGAGAAGAAACGCAGACGGTAAACAAGCCTTTTCACCTTTCGCAGGGTCGCCACGCTCAACCGCCTGCGAGTTCTGTCTCTGTGATGGTGCTGAGGATTGAAACGCACTGACCAGTCCAGCGCAATTAGTGTTGCCATCTTTTTTGTCTCCGCTTCAAGCGCTGTTTCGATCCTGTCAACGGCACGACGGCATGGGCTGTGACTGCCCTGTGGCTCCACCAGAAGCGGTGTGCACGAGCTTTTCTGAAGCGATCGTTCATAACGTTCATGGTCTATGGTCAAGGATGTCAACGATCCGTTCCCACTGGCCGCGACGAGCGATGGCGGCACCCGATACGCATGATTCCACATCATCCAAATCTCAACAAGCAACTAAGTACGTCCTGTGTTGATACCTATGCGAGTAGGTCCCGACTGCACGTTGTTCGCTCTCTCGAGCCCTCACAATTCGAATAACATAGGTATGACGATTTATGCCAACATTATGCCCGGTCGTGTAGGACACTCCTGTCGGCCAGCCGAATAGTTAGCAAAGTTGGGTTTCAATAGCGAACCTAATAGGCATCAACAAACAAAAGCTTTTAATTGCAGCTATCAACAACACTAGTCGATTTTCACACTACCAAATCCTTCCTTGTCTCTCTCTCCCAAACTACCCTAAACGCGTATCCACGCTTACTTCTGGCCATGGCCCCAAAAACTTCCAAGGAACAACCCTCGGACGTGGACGTGACAAAGACTGAGGTCAGTATGCGCGTCGTGGTAAGGACTGCTTTATCAGAACACCCCCTTCTATCTGTAGTTCATCACCAAACTATCCACTGCGGCCGACGCGATGCGCCAGTTTGGTAATTTCGCAGACGCGCTCGCCAGGGTGGTTTCCAAAACGTCACTTGACGATCCTGAGGTCGTCGAGGCCTTGCAGGCTGCTATCGACGCGATTCCTGCCCCGTCGAGGAAACGCAAGCTCACTGTCTTAGGTGGAGACGAAGGCGTGAAACGAAGGAAGCGAGAGAAAAAGCCCAAGGACCCCAATGCTCCCAAGGCCCCTCCATCTGCGTATATCCTCTTCCAAAACGAGATTCGCAATGTTGTTCGCGCTGCGAATCCAGACATCCAGTACAGGGAACTTATGAGCCTTATTTCCCAGCAATGGAACTCCCTCCCTTCGGAGAAGAAAAAGGTAATCGTGCAAGAGCTCATTTTCAGGTGTTGATCCCTCATATCTTCGCAACTAGCCTTACTTCGACAGAGTGAGCGCTGCCAAAGTAACCCACGAGGAGGAGTTGGCCAAATACAATGCGTCGATCCTGAACCATGTCCCATTAGAAGGGACCTCTAAGGCGGCAAGGAAAGAGGTTGAGCCCGTTGAGAAGCCCGAAAAGAAGATTGCCACTGTAAGCTGTCTATCAGCCTTACGTATTCATATTCTGAACAGGGGGCATAGAAACCAACGAAACCTGCATCTAAATCAGCTGTAACTATTCCCACATCAGATAATGAACAATCAGAAGGGTCTTCTGATGAATCGATTGGGGAGGAGAAGGAGGAGGAGAAGGCATCAGACGAAGGAAGTTCGGAGGGGGAGGAGGACCACGAGCCCACCCCTCCACCTGCGAAAAAGGCGAAAAAGGCTGACAAGAGGAAGTAAACGGCCGAGAACGATGATCCTGTGTTTGGTTCAATCATGACACGCCACATGAATTTTGGTTGAGTTTTCTTGTCGACGTTTTGGTGATACAATATGTGTTTTTTGTCGATATTTCTTTACAATACGCTGCGTACATGCCAATCTGTCTAGGATTGCTGAGTAAATGTACATTTCGCCTGCGGCTCGGGCCGCCGTTTAAATGCTGCGTAAACGAGAGCAAAGCAGTGTCCACAAAACAAATCGTGTGCACCGCCTGGTTGACAACCGCCGAATCTATAAAGCCCATCACTTCCTCTCACTCAGACGTTTTTTCTACCGCCAACATGGCCTCTCCTCCTCCCAACCCTGATACGAGAGATCTACCCTATGGTTGGATACAGCAGTACAACTTTGAGTCTGTATCCCCCGCCATCTCCTCCCCGATTGCCACTGATTACCTTCCTGCGCAGGTACAGGCAATGGTGCGCCACTCATAGACAGTATAGGCGAACTGTGCTTACTTTGATATGCAGGTTCTACGTGAACACGCGCGAGCAACCCCCGCGTTCATCCTGGGACCACCCCCTTGGCCCTATTCCGCAGGGCTTCGCACCCCCGCTCGGTCCTCCACCCCCTGATCGATCCTACAGTCGCTCCCCATACGGTGGTCCCCCGCAGTCCCAGGGATATGGTGGAATGGGCTACCAACCCTCTTATGGACAGCCTCAGGGTTATTACAATAACCCGCAAGGTGGATACGCCAGTGGTCCCCCTGTGGGCTCTGGCAACAGAGGTGTGTGTAGGGGGGTTTCCCGATATGCACTAATATGAAAGTTGCGTGCTGTTCAGTGTTAGGTAATTATCCCCAGGGGCAAGCCGTTTACGCTGAGGCACAGCCCAAGCAACAGAAGAAAGGTCCTGGCATGGGAACAGCACTGTTAGCCGGTTCGTGGAGATAGCCTGAGTACTCCAATACTATTGAAGCTAACTCAGATTCTGGAATGTAGGTGGTGCCGGCCTGGTAGGCGGTGCTCTCCTGATGGATGCCATTGAGGATCACAACGAATACGAAAGAGACGTAGGCTACGATCAGGGTTTGTGCTGAGTTTGTGCACCGTTCAATTCCTGAAATTTCCTGGCAGGCTTCCAAGACGGTTCCGATCAAGACTTCGGTGGAGGTGACTGGTAATTTACTGTGAACCAACTTCACGGTAGCCTAAAGTAGTCTTCATAAGTTCTTCCATTTTGTCAACCTAGTCGGTGGATTTGTAGGATCAATTGCACCCGTCCAAGCGTCTGTCATTTGGTCATCGTGGGATGTGTCCGACTGCCCGTCTCATTTCGTTCACCAAGTCCGCACTGTGAAATGGGCGTCGGGTCAACCGGGTTCCCGACGAAGTTGCCTACCTTATTGCGTAGGCAAGATAATCAGGAGTCGCTGGAGGCAAAAAATAAGAATTCAACCTCAACTTCCACTGCTAATGTCAATAGTACGTAAATACAGTGGAGGTTCTCCGCGGAGTCCTGACCAGCGTCCCTGAGTGCCTCTGTCAAATGGTACGTGGGATATCCATGTTCAGGTTGTTGTTATTTTCTGCCCGCAACCATTCGGACTCGGACTTTGCCAACTAGTATAAAGCGCGAATGAGTTACCACGATGGTGCAAGCTCGCATTTCAGCCTCTGGCAAGGCCAATCGGGACTTGGGCGTAGGTGGCGCACGGTAAGTTATCTCCGATCAACAACTTCAAGTTGAAGGGGTTTGAGCTTATCACCTTGGTCGACTCAGTAACCCTGATGATGACCATAGGTCAATCTACTCTGCGATCAGTCGGAATGCCAGGAGTCCACTCAGTATCACTGAGGTCGCCGCCGTAACCCCCGCCCAAGCGTACGCGAATTCTGTCAAGACTGGGGAAACCCATGACCACGCCTTGTATTATACCATCGAAAGGAAACAACCAGGGGAAAAGGGAAGACCCAATCCGCAACTGGTGCCCGCGCACCTTGGCGACCCTGGATCTACTGAACATGGGCTATCATTTGCCCAACGTCTCTATGCGGGTGCACTGAGTCACAAGTCTTCGACTCTACCTTCCAGCGACATCCCCGTTCTACCGCCGATCAAATATGTATCCTCCTCCCCTGGTGCATTACCCCGTAAAACGTCGCTCTCGGCTTCGTCGTTTGCCACCAGCTCAGAAGTTTCACAGTCTTTCAACCCCGCCGATCTATACCACAGCAGTGTCGTTACGCATGAGTTACCGTCGCGCTCTACCAATCCTGGAGTGAGTGCGATGCGGCACCTTCCACTACCAGCGTTGCAGATCCCACACTCCTCGCCTGTGACTAGTCCGTCGCACTCTGCGAATACTCATGCATTTTATTCCCCATCGGAAACCTCCATTCTTCAACTTGAAATCCAAAACCCTCGCCTGGCGCTTCATCGGCGTCAAACCGGGTTACCGGAGGCTCGGCCCTACAGTACCCCAGTATCTAGTGGGGCGATGCCTCCGCCTCCGCCATCGGAGCAACAGTTGGTACTTCCCGCCTCGTCTTCGCCGCCTGCCTTCGAGGAACACGAACACGAGCGAGAGGCTGTAGCTCACGTTGCGCCACTGGACACCCAGGCACTTGCAGCCGCCCCTCACGAAGATGGCCTGCCCGACAGCCCCCTTCAGCCACCACATGGGGTTAACCATGAAGACGTTCCCTTGTACTCGCTCGTCGACGAGCAACTTCCCCCACCAGCGTTTGATGATCTTCAGGCGATAAATGCCACTCAAGCATTGACCGAAAGATCTCCCGTGGTACGCCCCGAAAGTGTAATCCAAGAAGAAACATTGGCGCCGCCCTTCGCATCATCCTCTCCACCACAGTCTCCCCCACCGTTCTCGCACGGTTCTGCCGCTTATGCCCCCGAGAAAGCACCGGCATACGTTCACCTAGATAAAGCCTCATATTCGGTAGGTATGCGTAAAAACACGCTTCAAGATGCCAAAATACCACTCTCGCCTGTCACCACTGGGCAGTCTTCTGGTCCGTTATTACCTGACCCACCCAGATCGGTTCCAACCGATTTCCAATGGCGCAATCAGACACCCTCGGTATCACCACCAATACCCCCTCTGCACCCTAATCATCATTGCCACCCTTTCCCAATACCACCTCCTCATTCCGCAGATCGCCAGTCCACACGGACCCCGTGTGATCCCCTTTCAATTCCCAGAAACACGACTATCTCTCCCCCTCCGGTCAATTATCACACCAAACCTGCTTTTAAGCAAAGCGGGCAGCCATCACCCCATGTACTACAAAGGTACACATCTCAACCCTATTGAATTCAACGTCCGTGTCTGACAATCCCATGGTTGCTCTAGAACTCCAGAAGGTTCGAATATGGCCAAGCAAGGAAGACGTGACTCTCAACCCTTTGTCAACGTGGCTGAGGACAGTAATACCGTCGATGCTCTCACGCGTTCGATGTCTAGTATAATGAAAGGGCCCTCACCTAATACGCACACACTTGCGTTCGACAGTCCGCCATCTGGTAGACAAAATTTTCTTGGAATATCACTCGGAAACCAGCAGAACATTCCTGGTTCTCACCCTTCTGGAACAATAGGTTCTCTGAACCAGGAAACATCTCGGCGACCTAGCCAGGGAGAAACCGGCAGGCAAGCGGGAAACAGAATCCAAGGATTAGGTTCAGGTTCGTTGCACGATTCCTGACAGGATTACGCAGCACTGACCTGGACTACGATCCTCATAGCGAATCCGAGTCCTCCGGTTGTTACTAACATCTTATCTTCACAACATTCGCCACGTATAGTTCCCTCTCTCAGCCCAATCCTTCCGGCATATTCACACGACGACCTCCAGACAGAGTCCGTTAGTACTGCCGGAGGCGGACTAATTCTTAACCAAATTAGTGAGACGGTAGCACTTTCCCCTAGCGGATCATCCCATCCGGACCGAAACTGTATTGTACCAACTCGCTCGTTCCCGGATCCGTTCCCACTTTCCCATCACTGTATCGATCAAGACGTTCACGGGCCCGTCCCACCTTCTGGATTCGTTTACCCCCAACGACAAGGAATTCACTCGCCTGAAAATTTGGATCCCATGAAGCGTGGTGGCCTCGTTGTTCCTCCGCCTCCACCACCGCCGCCTCCGCCGCCTCCTTTTCCTCCTCCTCCTCCTCCTCCTCCTCCGCCGCCGCCGCCAATAGCCCTACAGCCCTGGAGTGTTTCACAAACGCCCCAAACCCCCTCGTACTCCCAAGATTATGCAAAGGATCAACATGTTCCTGGTATCAAGGCACCAGCTCTAAACTCTAACGATCTTGCCAGGAAATTTGCGCATGACGCGCTTCTGGCTTCGGCAGGTGCTGAAGTTTCATAGTAATTGAGTTCCACCCTTGGTATGGAACAAGTGGTATATATAGCATCGCTCTTGCGGGATCTCTAAAGGTCCACTGTAGTAACTTACTTGTCAGAACGCCCCAGTCGACAATTCAAACGTGCGTAGTCTCTGTTCCTTTTCCATGGAAATCCCGCACAGTCCGTTCAGCCAATGAGATTGCTATGATTCACCATACGTGGTCTCGCATAGCGGTGAAACCCCAGCCACCTGAACTTATGAAGCGTTCATTTCAGCTATTTGATCGATGCCGGGCTCATGCATGCATGATCAACCCTCCCAATAATCATCACCCACACAAGGATCATACTAGCACTATGGACAGCAGGGGGCAAATCCCTTTCCCAGTAATGAACCCTGACAGATCCCCATCTTGCTGGTCTCGCCCCCGACATTGTCCGTTGGCTGGAACAGAGTGCGCTGTGCCCTACTTTCGAGTGGGCGGCAAAAATAGGCAAGGTTCAGACTGTCGCCCGTTCGTGCCCTATATCACATTTCGAGCATCGGTTCCAAACTCTCCGGAATTCAAGTCTTGCCTACATGAGGCATTCATCGATAACCAATCATTATCATCGCGTTTGCACCATAGCAAGTACTAGTGTCCGGATACAACCACGTAGAGGAAGTCAACGTGCGAACGCAAGTGATAATCGATGAGGACATCTTGCCATCGGGTCCCGTACCCCCAAATCTCGAAAACCACCTTCTGTTTCGTGCTCGGCCGGACCACCAGCCATCCGTCCGTCGAACGCCGTGTGACCTATCCACTTTGCCGCGTGGGCTCGTGAAATAATAGGGGTACTCCAAGATACATCCCACGCTTGATCATTTGTGTGTGTGAATGTTTCAATGGGTCGGGTCCGTTTCAGGGTGTTGTCTCGGGCCGTTGAATCTACTCTGCATCTGCAAAGTCAATAGAGGTGAGTATCTATTGACCTCGGACCGACGGGCGATACCTGCCCAGAAATCCCCGGGATGCGCCCAGCGATTGCCGCAGTCAACGCCAGCATTTTCTCCGTTCCCTGGAATTCCAGCCTCAATGAACCGAAGCGGGCCAGCGGAATCTTCATTGTATGAAACCTGCATCGCGTCGTCGGCCCTGTATATCCCTTCAGCAAACTGACACGGAGTGGAGTCACCACGTGTACGATGATTGTACCTTGCATTTTTCGATTAAGATGGATAAATCTATGAAAAGAGCGTGTCATTTGGCGTCATTCGCCAGACTTGGTCTTCCTTGAAGCCATGCTGTATGCAGACGGGCGCATATACCGCACGTCACGACACACCCGAGATATATTAAACTGTTTTGGGCAAACCAGGCCGAAGCGGCGAAGCCAGAGTGCTGCTGCGCTTTCAGCTTGCCAGTGGTGACTTCGAAACCCATACCAGGAGTCGCGCTTGTGGCACAAAGGCAGCGGATCACGTGATAATACCAAATCTGTATGGCAGTTCCGGCGCCACCAATTAACAACAGCCGCGGAACGCGTCTTGTCAGTTTTCTTCTCGCGACGCCTTTGTCTTCCAGGTTCCCCTCTGCCCAGCCATGGTCCAGACAAGAAAACGTGGTCGCAATTCGAGAACACCCGCGACGACGACGACGACTACGAGCAACTCGGTGTCTCTCAGCAACGCAAACTCTGTGGAACCTGAAACCCCTGACACGTCTGAACCAGAACTGGACTTGCTGAAAAAGCCGGTCGCTCCCGCCGTTGTTGCCACAAGAAGCGCTCGAAAGCGCACCGCGGAAGATGAAGTAGACATCGACGTTGCACCCAAACGAAGAGCGATCGCAAATGCTGTGGTCGTCAAGGTGCCACGTATGCGAGCTTTGAAGACAAAGGCGGGCATCTCTCGCCTTTGTCTACAACGTCACGACTAAGTCAACCAACTAATATAGACTGAACTCACTCCTGCGCCACAGAAAAAGGGCAAGGGGAAGGCGAGGGTTGTTGACACGCCTGAGCCTGGCGACGACGAACCCATGTTTGAAAATGAGTCGCAATACAGTGAGGTATATGACGAATCCGACGAGAGTGGCTCCGACTACGAAGTGCCAGATTCGGAAGAAGAAGCACTCATGGTTAGCGCGGCTATTAAGGCATCCCGCAAGACTGCTCGCCGCGAAGCTCAACAAAGGTCCGCTGCTGGGTCATCAACTTCCAGGAGCCGTGTCACCACGGGTGAGACTGCGGCGCATACTTTGGAGAGCGATGAAGATATCTATGAAGACTCTGTTGGACCTAATGACGAGTTGGAGCTGTCCGTACTGGAAAGCTCTGATGAAGAGCCTGTGTCGAAAAAGAAAGGCAAGGCGAAGGCGAAGTCCAAGAAGGGCACGGCCGGAATTTCTACAGAACCTCTGACGTGGGCTGAACGAGCAGAGCAACGCCGTCTCGCGCGTCGGGAGCGATCTGAAACCAAGAAGGAAGAGCGTTTGTTAGCTCAACAGCTTGGCCGCAGGTTAACTTGGGTGTGTCCAAGGTTTGCTCTCGGATGTGCATCTGTTCAACGTATATCCTAGGCGGAGAAGACCTCCCTGGCATTGCGGAAGCATCATCCAGAGCTCAAGGATGTGTGGGGGGATCTTGAAGAAAGAATCCCAGTGATTACTCCCGAGAAAGCTGGACAGCCTGTTGGATTGAAGGTCGCACTCTTACCGTTCCAGCAGGAATCTCTTTGGTGGATGCGAAAGCAAGAAAAGAGTATTTGGCACGGTGGCATGTTAGCTGTAAGCGTTTTTTTCATCGTCGTTCTTCAAGGCGCTGAAGTTTTTGACTTTCAAGGATGAAATGGGGTAAGTCAGTAGGTCTTCATCAAGAGCGTCTCAAATCTTTGTTCGCACAGCATGGGAAAGACCATTCAAATGATTTCCCTCTTTGTGACCGACTTGAAGAGGCCCAACCTCGTCATTGCGTGAGTATCCTTGTATTGCCTTGCTCGTATCCCTTGATGGTAGCTACCGCCTAGACCGACTGTTGCAATTATGCAATGGCGCAACGAGATCAATGCCCACACAGAGGGTATGAATGTTCTCGTTTGGCATGGCGCTTCCCGCATCGTTAATCCTCAAGAACTCGAAAAATATGACGTCGTATGCTAACTTTGATCTGTGCTATGGCGAAGGCAGTGCTGACTATGGCCAGGTCCTCACCAGTTTCGCTGTGGCAGAAAGCTGCTTCAGAAAGCAAGAGAGCGGCTTCAAGCGTAAAGGGCATATCGTTAAAGAGTCCTCCCCGCTTCACCAAATCAAGTGGAACCGGATTATCGTATGTTTCATATCGGACACTTTGCGCAATGGAGCTAATTTCATCTGCATGTACCGCGGATTCAGCTTGACGAAGCCCACAACATCAAGGAACGCGCCACTAATACTGCTAAAGCTTGCTTTGAGCTGGATAGTAATTATAAGTGGTGTTTGTCGGGCACCCCGCTACAGAATCGTGTTGGAGAGCTTTACAGCATGATTCGTTTCCTAGGAGGGGACCCCTTCGCATTCTACTTCTGTGAGCCATCTCCTCATGCTCCCATGCTATCTCACAAGTTATTCCGCAGGCAAGAGATGCGATTGTAAATCTCTCCACTGGAAGTTCTCGGATAAGAGGAATTGTGATGGTATGTATCCTATGTCCACCGCTCGAATGATGTCATGTTTAAACCTTACTTCATAGAATGTGGTCACAGCCCCATGCAACATGTGAGATATTGTTCCTCTGTCTAGCGACACGTGTCATCTCATTCCTCATTCTTCAGACATGTTTCTGGAACAATGAAATTTTGACTCCTATCCAAAAAAATGGCATGGAGGGGCCTGGCAAGACGGCTTTCAAGAAGCTGAGAGTCCTTTTGGACCGTATGATGCTCAGACGAACAAAGGTATATTCCTTCTACACCCTTTGGTTGTAAGTCTTGACACATTCATTATCTTCTAGATCCAACGCGCGGATGATCTTGGACTTCCTCCAAGAACAGTTGTTGTTCGGAAGGATTATTTCAGCCCAGAAGAGAAAGAATTGTATCACTCACTGTTTTCTGACGCCAAGCGTCAGTTCAGTACCTATGTTAATTCTGGAACTGTCTTGAACAGTGAGTTAACCTCCTTTTCTTGATATTTCCTCACCTCACATCTCCGACCAGACTATTCCAATATCTTTAGTTTGTGCGTATATGCCCTCTGGTTTTATCTCGGTGAGCTTAACGTGCCTTTATCAGACTCACCCGTATGCGCCAAATGGCTTGCCACCCCGACCTGGTTCTCCGCAGCAAGAGCAATGGCAGCACTTTCTTTAGTAGCGAGGAACTCAGCGAAGCGACCGTTTGTAGGCTCTGCAATGACTTCGCCGAGGACGCTATTCAAGCCAAGTGTCATCATATCTTTGACCGGGAGTGTATGAAGCAATACTTGAGTACCGCTGGGGATATCAGTGTATGTCTCTTTTTGATTTGCCTCCAACCAGACTTAATGATATCTGGTCCTCCTTAGCCTGAATGCCCAGTTTGTCACCTCCCCTTAACCATTGACCTAGAAGGGCCTGCACTCGAGTTACAAACAACAGTGCCGACTGCAAGGCAGGGTATTATCGGACGGTTGAACCTAGATACCTGGCGCTCGTCCTCAAAGATTGAGGCCCTCGTTGAAGAGTTGTCCAATCTTCGTGCACAAGACGCCACCACGAAGAGCATAGTGTTCAGCCAATTCGTTAACTTTTTGGATTTGATTGCGTTCAGGTTACAGAAAGCTGGATTCCAGGTCGGTGTTGTCCCACCCACGTTATCGATCGTTCATGTTTTCTAGATATGTCGACTTGAGGGAACGATGTCGCCTCAAGCTCGTGATGCCACCATCCAGCATTTCAGTATGCCAGAATGCTTCCTTGGATTGTCCGCATTTCTGACGCCCTATCCCTAGTGACTAACGTCCACGTGACCGTTTTCTTGGTGTCCCTGAAAGCCGGTGGTGTTGCGCTGAACTTGACAGAAGCCTCGCGTGTCTATCTCATGGACAGTTGGTGGAACCCCGCTGTCGAATACCGTAAGTACACGCTTCCATGAGGAACTTGCACGGTTTGCTTATGGACCTACAGAAGCCATGGACCGGATTCACCGGCTTGGCCAGCATCGACCTGTCCAAGCCATCAAGCTCGTCATAGAAGACAGTATAGAAAGTCGTATCATTCAAGTGCGTGACCCTGTGTTTGAATTCGCTCGCGCATAACAAAACGACTGTAGCTCCAAGAGAAGAAGGCTGCCATGGTCAATGCAACGTTGTCTACCGACGAGTCGGTATGTGACCTCTTTCGGTATCGTCTGGTCGCTAAAGTGGGATGTTTATGACAGGCTATGGGCCGCTTGACTCCCGCGGATGTGCGTATAAATTCCTTATTCATGAGTTGCGTTGGCTCATCTCGTGTCACCCACCTAGCTCGGATTCTTGTTCAGGGTACGTCCCTCCTGCACTTTGCCCATCCCCTGGTTAACCCTGCGGTTTCAGCTCTAGATGACCTGAGCGCTGGATCACACGAATATGTTAAAATGAGCGAGACTATCCTACTCGCTCTCGGGACCGGCCTCGTTAACCTACCTATCCGTGTTGTTTACTACTGTAACTTTACACACGTGTTAATACTTCATTTGACCGGGTAGTATCTGCAGCGAGTAATGCCCGCAAGTTTCACATGTCTATCGAGGCTAACCGAATACCGCGGGTCCGAAGTACCCCACGATTCTGTGCCAGTAGGTTAGCTTGAAACTAGATACTACACAGATTTAGGCCCTCGGAATGCCGCCCAAGAGCCAGGAGTTTACCCTCGATGAGGTTGCACAGGTACACTAGCCTCGATCTTGTATGTTGCAGGACTAACTTCATACGGAAATGTAGCACAACAAGCAAGGCAACCTGGCAAGTTTTCTACCTGAACACGACCACTCACGACGTCGCTCACAGTATCTTGCAGTGGATCATCATCGACGCCAAAGTCTACGACCTCTCCCGGTTCGCAGACATCCATCCCGGAGGCGCCAACGTTCTCTATGCGTCAGGCGTCGGTAAGTCGCCCCATATCCGCACTGGCTCGCCCTGAACACAACACCACACCAAGCCGGGAAAGACGCGACCGACGTCTTCTTCGGCCTCCACCGCCACGAAGTCCTCCTCCGCCCACAATACGTGCGTCTCCAAATCGGCACCATAAGCGGTCAGAGGGAGCAGATCAAGGCTCCCACCCCCGGCGCACTTTCCCTCGTCCCGTATGCTGAACCAACGTGGCTTAACCCTGGGTTCCATAGTCCGTACTACAACGATGGGCACCGGCGGTTCCACAGAGCCGTCCGGACGTTCTTTACGGAGGAGGTGTACCCCGAGGCCATTCGGTGTGAGGAGAACGGGAAGCGGATCTCGCAAGAGCTCGTTGACAAGCTTTGGTGAGTCGTCTGGCGTCGTGTGTCGTGTTCTGTCGGGGCGCCTACACTAGGAGCCCCGACTGGCGATTGACGAGGATGGGCTGACACGGCTGATGGGGTGGGCAGCGCAATGAACTTTTTAGCGATGCGGATTGGTCCAGGAAAACACCTCCAGGGACGCGTCCTCATGGGTGGGGTCGTCACACCGGAAGAATACGACCACTTTCACGAGGTGCGACTGCTCCGCTTGCGCGACGCTGTCGCTCATTCCTGACCTTCCTCTTTTGGGATAGCTTATCCTTAACCTTGAACTCGCCCGTTTCGGGACACGCGGTTTCGTGGACGGGTTGCTGAACGGCGGCGTCATTGCCCTACCACCCATCCTCAATTTCGGGTCGCGGGAAATCCAATCTCGATATGTGGCTGAAATCCTCGGGGGAAAGAAGTACAGTGCACTTGCCATCACAGAAGCGTTCGCCGGAAGTGATGTTGCTGGCGTACGGACGGTCGCCGTAAGAGACGGAGATGAATGGGTGGTTACTGGGACTAAGAAGTAGGTTGATTTTCACTCCTCGCGCGACGGTACGATGCCAAACGTTCGAAACTGGAACAGGTGGATAACGAACGGAACGTTTGCGGACTACTTTACTACCCTGTGTCAGACCGACGTACGCATCCTTCCTCCTCTTTTGGTTGTGGGCTGATAGCATCGTACCCTCAGCAAGGTCCCCTAGTCCTCCTTATTCCCCGCTCTGACAACGTGTCCACTAAGCCTGTGAAAACGTCTTACTCGTCCACAGCCGGAACGGCATACGTGACCTTTGATGGTGCACGCGTCCCGGCGTCGCACATGCTTGGCAAAGTTGGACAGGGGTTATATGTTATTCTGAGCAACTTCAATCACGAGCGGTGGATGGTGGCTGCTACGAGCCTGGGCGCGCAGAGGGTGATTGTGGAGGAATGCCTCAAGTCAGTTCTGAGCTTTTTATTACTTTGGCCGGGTTTTGACTATTCGGGATCAGGTGGACCAATCAGCGTATCGCCTTCAAGAAGCCACTTCACTCTCAAGCAGTCATACGCGCCAAGCTTGCGCTGATGATTGAGCGCGTGGAGGCGTGTCAAGCATGGATAGAGAATATCACTCATCAGATGAACAACGTGCGTCGGGCTGCGTTGAATTGTTTTGACTGCCTCGAACGCCTTGATCGCAGATGAACTATGCGGAGCAATCAGATAAGCTTGCAGGGCCCATTGCCCTTCTTAAAAAGTGTGTCCCATTCCTTCCTTTCTGTCATTTCACGTGCCGACTGCGGTGGTGGGTAGGTTCATCTCGCGCTCTGGCCGCGAAACTGCAGAAGACGCAACACAAATGTTTGGTGGACGGGGTATTACAGTGGGTGGAATGGGAAAGGTTGTCGAGAATGTGCGTGTGCTAGTGCTATGACTTGTCGCCCTGTCCTGACCTTTGATTTGTGGATCCAGTTTCACCGAACGTCGCCTTTCGACGCCATCCTCGCTGGAGCAGAGGATGTGCTAGGAGATCTAGGTGTTCGGCAGGCGATTCGCAAGATACCAAAGGATGCGCGTCTGTGAACGAGTGTATATAATGCTGCTAAACGCCGTTTGTACTGAATGCTACTGCCAGTGTCTGTGTGTTTATCTTGATATGGTTACGTCCCGAGATAATAGTGCTTCATGTAACGGACTTACTGGTTACTAGTACTTGTGCAAGTATCATCCTTTTCTTATCCTTCGTAGCAGTATTAAGTAAAGACATCCATATTGTCTTTGGTGCAGTGATGGTTGAAGGCTCATTACAGTTCGCCACCTGCACCCCCACCTTGATGTCTGCCCACCGTGCGTTCGATTGTTTTTCCTCCCGAAATTAATACAACTTCGGTTCAGATGGGATGGGCAGCACGAGCGTCCCGGCGCTCTTGGAGGAACTTGGCGCCCGTCGATGTGTCTGGTGAGACAATCAAGACACCTGACCCCTTCGAGACACCTGCCATCTTCGGGCCCAGAAACATCAACAGACTCGTCGTCCTACGCGATCGATTCTGTCATTTGCCATGTAGATGATGATCCGTGTGAGCGTGAGGAGTGCAAGGTGTATGATGAACGTGACTAACGGTTGACACCTTCCAGGACCCCTTGAGTCGAGGATGAGGATGAGGACGCGGCACAGCAGCGGTGCCGGCCGTGTCACGGTAGGGGTGTTCGGATATGACAAGTCGGTGGCGATGGAGGTACAGGTGGTGTCATGCGAAATGAAGGAACATGGTTCGGATAATCCAACGCGATACAAAAATACGAATGAGTGACCCTGTGAGTACATCTGGCCCGATCAGCAGCCGGTGTCTCGTCGATCGTGTTGCGGGTGTGTGATATAGCGGTTGTCGTCCGAAATGCGTGAAGCAGCAAATAACAAAGAAAACGATGCTCGTACGATGGTTGACTGCGTTCGGGCTACGTGCACCCATGGGTGGACGCATAAAATGAGGCAACGAAGTGATGGGCAAAATGGGGAGAATCATACTACACGAGTTCCTGAGCAACTCTACGGCGCATTGCGGATGGACGCAGTGATCCTCGCCCACTTTTCCCGACCTTGGACTCATGCCATGCATAGAAACATGACGATTTGAGGAATGCGAAAACACCTCCACAGAGGGCCAGACCGCGCTCGCTCAAGGCTCTTTATGCGACGTACGCATGATTGCCGATATCCGCCGTGCACCCATGTGACCGTCCGCCACACGAAATTACGAGGGAGAGAACGCAGAGAGGCGCATAAACGAGCACGAACGTATGGCAAGGGACACTGACATCCTACCTGGACGCGCGCTGCTACCTGGTTTGTTCCCGGCAAGAGCAACATCTATCTGGGCCTAAGCTCGCGAGCGAATATATATATAGCGAAAAACAACGCACGGAACGACTCGTCAGCCGCACAGTTGTTCGGATGGATCCCTTCGTGACGTGGTGCCCTGATGGGAGAACGATCGTTTACTTAAAATACAGCCCACATGAACAAGCACCGAAAGGACGAGTTGAAGAAGGGTACATGCACTTATCCACATCAATGAGGGCAACGTGTATATGAAAAGAGGGCATCCTTGCCCACCTTGTTCCTTGACAGTCGTCATTGCTCTCCTATGACCACGCCGACAAGTACGTACTGGCAAAGCTGCGTTGATGCTGACCATTTGTATTGGAATACGACCAAATAATAACAAGCTACACTCGACCTCGTCATGCCGAGTAGTAATAATGACGCAGCCAGATATCTAATCAATAGGATTACATTAGCTATTGATTAGACTAGTATATAACTCGAGCTGTACATTAGGGGACAGTAGTTCTAAGTCTAACTCTTATCCCCCATCTCGTCTGAGGTCTTCACACTTCGCGCTCATCGTACTGCAACAGGTTATGAGCCCCGCGCTCTGACCTTAAACAGACGAGACACTACACTATGTCAAATCAACCACCGGCCCCACTAGGGCCACCACCGCCTCTTCCATCAGGGCCGCCGCCATCGTCATTAAACCCTAATTCCCAAACTACTACCCAGGCGGTAACCCCCTCATCTTCCGCTGCTACAATATCAGTCGCACCCGCTCCTATTTCGGGAAACTTCAACGCCCCTAAGATCGACAAACTCCGCGACGGGAACTGGCTTGCGTGGAAACTCGCATCGCCACTGTCCTTAAGCGGAAAGAAGCGTATGAAGTAGCCGTTGGCACGGCTGTCAGACCCGCGGACCCTGCCAGTTCAGCTGCGGTAGACTGGCGGGCAAAAGATCTTATCGCGCAAGAATTAATCACCACTGCAATCAAGGATGAACAAGTCATCCATGTCTCCGAATGTGAGACTGCAGCTCAGATGTAGGAGGCACTCCGCACCATTCACGAGCCTCGTGGACAACAATCAATTTTATCTACCAAGAAAATGCTTTACAGCGCCGAGGCTAAAGAAGACGCTGACATCCCCTCGCATCTCAACAGCATGCGCTTGCTGCGGGAACGTCTTACCCTTTCCGGCCATGTCATTGACGACTTTGAATTCAAGTCCATTCTAGTCGCATCTCTCCCACGCTCGTGGGAAGGGTTTACTACATCCTATCTAGGATATCAAGGAGGAACCCAGGGAAACAGGCAGGCCCAGATGATGACCGTTCAAGAGCTTACGTCGCTCCTGATCGAGGAGTTCAAACGACGCAAGGAGAAGAATGGCTCAGGTGAATTCGCTTACACATCGGGTGGCAGTTACCAAAAGAAGAAACGTTGTGCCATATGCGGACGCACGAATCACATAACGGCAGAATGCCGCTTCAAAGGGAAGCCCAAATGTGAAATTTGTGGAAAATTTGGGCACAAAGGTACAGAATGTTGGAAAAACCCCCTCAATAAGGGAGGAGAGGGTAGAGTTGGAAAATTCGGCCGGGGAAACAAGGAACCCGAGACCAAAGGAAAGGCGCGCGCGAACATCACAAAGGATGATTCGGACAGCGATACAGTGAATTTAGAGAAAAGTTTTCTCGCCAATGTAACTATAGCTAGTGATGCGGATATGCAAGAGGCCGAGCAGGCCGACTTTTCTGCTTATTCGTGGATCGCGGATTCGGGTGCTACAACTCATATTTGCGCTCAACGTGACGCATTTACTGAGTACACAGCGCTACCTGAGCGCATAGTAAAGGGACTCGGTGATAACCCTGTCTCGGCACTCGGACAAGGCACTGTAATTATTCACACGTACATCAATAACCGGGCTAAGCGACTTCGGTTAACAAAGACCCTGCATGTACCTGATGCCCGTGAAAATTTACTTTCACTCGGGCGGATTGATCGCGCAGGAGGTCATATCGTCTGTGCCAAAGGCCAGCTAAGTATTTATGACTCTCACAATAATAAGGTCGCCATAGGCTGACTATACAAGAGTCTATACTACCTAGATGTACAAACTGCGGTCATACACACTAGCAATGTGGCAATGAAGATCAAACGATCTTATACCTGGAAAGAATGGCATCGCCGCCTGGGACATATCGGTATCGCTGGACTACGAAAATTACATGGCAAGAATCTAGTCGACGGATTCTCGCTCAGGGACAGCCCGCAGGACTTTCAGTGCGAGGCATGTATCCAATCAAAGATAACAAGGTTACCATTACCAAAAGAGGTTACCCGCCGGCCCCGGGAACCTGGCAAACTAACGCACACGGACGTTTGGGGGCCAGCCCGCGTTCCGTCAACACATGGATATAAATATTATGTTTCGTTCGTTGACGATGCTACACGGCATGTCACAATCAGCTATATGAAAACAAAAGACGAAACGGCTACAAAGGTAAAACAATACCTAGCCTACATAGAAAGACAACAGAACCACGTTCCAAAAACAGTAAGAGCTGATAATGGACGCGAGTATGTCAACAAAGACCTTCGATCTTGGTTTCTCGATCGAGGAATTGAAATACAAACAACGGCACCGCACACGCCCGAACAGAATGGTGTGGCGGAACGATGGAATAGAACTGTCGTAGAATTAGGGAGAGCTATGTTACTCGCCCATGATCTGCCAAATGAGTTGTGGCCTGAGGCAATGAGCCATGCCACCTACATACGAAACCGTGCCTACACGAAAGCATTGCCTGACAGTACGCCATACGAAAAGTGGACGGGAACGCGTCCGGATATCTCGTACATTCAAGAATTCGGACACCCGGTATGGATTCTCAATCAGGAGATTAATCCCTCCAAACTAGGTGCTCAAGCAAAGAAACATATCTTTATTGGCTACAAAGATGGACCAAAAGCGATCAAGTACTACGATATTGAAAAGAAAACAATAAAGGTATCGCGCGAGTACCGCTGGCCATTGACTACTATCGAACATCGGTTTGAGGGGGAGAACGGAGGTACCAAACCTCTGTCCGATGGAAGTAAACGAAACAATCCAGATGACGCTGAAAAAGACAATAATAAGCGTCAGAAGATCGATACGGATCAGCAGGACAATAACAACCTACCTGACTTGATACCAAGCGATTCGGATGACGACGATAACGATCGCCAATCAGCATCCACTGCTGCTGCCGCTGCGTACATGGCATTCACCGAGACGAACATACCCGAAAGAGAACCTAAAACGCTCTCTGAAGCAAAGAGCTCACCCGAATGGCCAGAATGGGAAAAAGCCATTCGTACAGAGCTGGAAACGTTAGAACGGATGGGTACATGGGAGCTTGTGGACGCACCCGAAAACAGAAAACCTGTCACGAACAAATGGGTCTTCGTCAAGAAATACGATAAGGACGGAAACTTACAAAAGTATAAAGCACGTCTAGTTGCTAGAGGATTCAGTCAAATCCCTGGCATGGATTATAATGAGACGTACTCACCTGTCGTCCGACTCGAGACTATACGAGCAATACTTGCACTCGCTGTAGCCGAGGACTGGGAGATTCAGCAAATGGACGTGAAGGGAGCTTACCTAAACGGGAAGCTCAAAGAGGAAATATACATGAATCAGCCCGAAGGCTTTGGCGATGCCACATCGCGGCTGTGCTGGCTAGTAAAGACACTTTATGGACTTAAGCAGTCCGGCCGCGAATGGAACGAAGAGCTAGACGGCAAGCTCAGTGCAATAAAATTCAGCCGATTGCGCTCAGACCCGTGTGTCTACATACGACGAACGGGAACTGTAATTGAGATCATCACCGTATGGGTTGATGACCTCCTACTTTTCACGAACAGCAAAGGTCAAATGGATATATTAAAGAATGACCTAAAAGGGTTATTTGATATTACCGATCTAGGCGAGCCGAACAAACTAGTTGGCCTCGAGTTCACACGCGACCGAGAACGCGGGACACTGTCTATACGACAAACACAATATATTGAAAGCATACTGGAAAAGTACGGTATGCATAACGCCAATCCAGTATCTACCCCGCTCGATCCAAACATAAAACTCGAGCCGCAAGACAAAGACACACAGCCACAATCCCAAGAAGGGAACTACGCGTCGCTAACGGGATCACTGATGTATGCCGCGATAGGCACACGTCCCGATATAGCATACGCCGTGAACAAACTCTGTTCGTTCAATAGTAATCCAAGTTTGACCCATTGGACGGCCGCGAAACGGATACTACGATATCTGAGTGGTACGAAACAAATGGGAATCACCTATGCTAAGAACAGACATAAAAATGAGTTTTACGGCTATGCAGATGCGAGTTTCGCAAGTAACAGCGACCTAACGTCGACTAGTGGCAACGTGTTTATACTAAATGGAGGTGCAATCACGTGGTCCTCAAAGAAGGAAACTACGACGGCGCTGTCCACAGCTGAAGCAGAATTCTCGTCAATGGCGAGAGCAGGAAAAGATATCATTTGGCTCAGAAACCTATACAGTGAAATAGGATATGAACCGAAAAACGCGACCATACTCTACGGCGACAACAAGTCCGCCATCTCTATCGCGACCAACGCTCAATTTCATAAGCGTGCGAAATATTTTGACTTATCTAATCTCTTCATGAGAGAGAGAATCAAAATAGGATGGATCACACTGATCTACTGTCGGACGGATGATATGACCGCCGACATACTAACTAAGGCTCTACCACGAGCTAAACACTTACAACACTCCAAAGGACTCGGCCTACGTTAGGCTTGAGGGGGAGTATTGGAATACGACCAAATAATAACAAGCTACACTCGACCTCGTCATGCCGAGTAGTAATAATGACGCAGCCAGATATCTAATCAATAGGATTACATTAGCTATTGATTAGACTAGTATATAACTCGAGCTGTACATTAGGGGACAGTAGTTCTAAGTCTAACTCTTATCCCCCATCTCGTCTGAGGTCTTCACACTTCGCGCTCATCGTACTGCAACAATTTGGACAAGAGTACCCACCACCGGCCGAAATCGATGGATCGCAGCAGCGACACGCTTGTGTGGGATGCAAACGCGCGACGGAACAACAACTGAGTCGCAACGAGACCAACCGAGTCGATTTCTCGCCCGACTCGACCCGACTTGTTACTGCACGCCTCTCTGATCTCCCCTCTGCGTTGAACGGTACAAGTCCGCCTGTCTCTGCACCCTCTGAATTGGATCGCACGACCATCATTTGGGACATTGCAACACGCAATCGGGTACGAACTTGAACACTCCGACGCCACGAAGGTAGGGTGGTAGCAGTCAAATACTCACCGCAGGGCGAAGCGCGACAGCCACTGAGGATGAATCAGTTGGAGTCTGGGATAGCAACAATGGCCACTTGCTCGTGGACATTCCAGTTGACTCTTGAGGCATTCCCATTGTGCAACACCGGTCTACCCTGGTTCCACATCCACCTCTTCGTTCTATCCGACAGTAGCATCAACGAATTCGACGCATCCACCGTGTCAGCACTCTCGGAATGGTCAGTCCCCGATACCAACTCCTTCTCGTGCATTGCTCTACCAAAGCATGGGGAATTCATCGCTTAGCATACCGACCGTACCTCCAACTGCCTGTAACCAGTAGTCCTTCAATGGCACTCTCTCCAGACAGCCTGTCTCTCGAAATTGGTGGAAAGGGCAGTAAAATCGTCATCCTGAATATATCTCGCATCACTGTCAGTATCGTGTTCATTTGGATTGTGCCGTATCTAAACATGTTTCTTGCTCCGCTCGTCATTCAAATAGGATTCGATCCCATCCTCTCGTCTACAACACACGATCCAGACCTCCAGATCAACGACGCTGTGCTCGACTCATGGAAACGCGATCAACTCGCAAATGCGGAGGCGTTATTAACAGCAGCGATCGACGAGTGCCAGAACCCAAGTCATCATGTACTCGCTAGTCGAGCACTCGTGCGGGCTCGTTTGTGGCAGTGGGATACAGCGTTTATCGATTCAGAAATGGTGTGTTTCTTGTTCTGCTCTCACATGCATTATTGCTGATGTCAATTTACTCCAAGTGCATCAAAATTCGGCCGTCTGTCATTGGCTACATCGCAAAAAGCGTAGCGCTTGTCGGAAACGGGGAAAGGCAGGAGGCATATCGGACCTGCGACATCTCATTCGAGCGCTTCCATTCATCTTACTCAACTTCTCTCCTTCTGATCAAGGTCTGCATACTTCGAACTTCGTTTCCCCTTAAATGCTCATCTCCCTTAGGCTATCGTCGTGTTGATGTCTGGAGAGCAATGCGAAGCGATATCGCAAGTGGGCCACCTGATTGCTATGGCCCCCTTGAACCCAATATGCGATGTAGTTCAGGCATGTGTACAACACGCTACCACGCGGTGAATATCTCTACTGACACTCCCACAAGGCATATTTATGTCTTCTGTTCGGAGATTCTCTGCTGGAGAGCGGCGACTACGAGGGTGCAATACAGTCGCTCAAGCGTACTCGACCCTAAATGGAATACCGCACGAGTTGGCCATTCTTGGTGGTGCTATTGGTAAGCCTTCTTGACGGATGTGTTGCAGCGTATCGAGATCGCTCCCGTCTGTGACAGATATCCGGTTGGAAATTTGATAATCTCGACATCACAATTCGACAGCGTCTGTGAGAAGCCATGTATACAGCGGGCTGCACCAAGGATGCGGTCGAGTGTTTCCACCAAATGACGAGTGAGTTAGTGATCATCTCGGATGGGCTCTGGGTGAGTGGTCGTGGATCTTGTGGTGTCGTCGCCTATGTAACAATTTCTGTCAGACTTCCGTCGGCGTCTCCTACAGAAATCGGAATATCTCGGAGATACAGCAGTGGATGCCCAGTGACATGACGAGGCCATCCCCCACTATAGGTCCGTTTTGTCACTCGATCCCCCCTCCCCACAAGAGGTTCTCATCAAGCGAGGCAAGGCATTTGTGGCATGCGGATCGTGGAAACAGGCTGTAGACGATGCAAACCAAGTACATCATTTTTCCCTCACGGAGGTCGATCTTGTTGACGCATCATTATCAGGTGATCGCGCTCGATCCGACGTCACCGCGGAACTACGAGATCAAGCGTACAATTTTACAGAACGCAGGAGAGTACGACAGTGCGGTTGACGCGCTCGAGGAGATGTTCTCGAAGATACGCAGTCACCTGATCCCGACGTTCAATGTGAGTTGTATCCTCATAAAGTTGTTCACATTATTCGACAGAGCACGCTGACCGGTACATCAGCCCATCGAGCATACGAGTTCGTTCATCTCACGTTCCCTTTCTCCTTCTGATGAAGGTCGGTATTTTTCGATCTTGGACCCACCTCACCTGCTCATATCACTTAGGCCATCATCGTGCTTATGGCGCATCGTGCTTATGGCCGGAGAACACTGCGATGCGATATCGCGCGTAGACGACCTCATCGGCATGGTCCGCTCCGACTCAATATGTCATATGGTCCAGGCATGTCCTCGACCTGCTAATACACGGCACCGTATCTGACATTCAGAGCAGTCATATATGCATGTTCTCCTTGGAAATTTGCGTATGGTGTGCAGCGATTACGAGGGTGCAGTGCAATCATTCAAGCATGCCCGAGCCCAAATGCGGCACCACATGAGTCAACCGGTGTGCTGGGACGTATCGCAATCGCTCGGTTTCCAACAGATATCCGGATGGAAATTTGATAATATCGACATCGCAATTCGACAGCGTCTGTGCGAGGCCATGTATAGATCACCAAGGACACGACCGAGTGTTTCCACCATATGACGAGTGAATTAGGAGGGGAGGCAAACCTGCATGGTGAACATCGGGATTGGTCTCTTGGTAAGTTGGTCGCGCATCCTATCTTGTCGTCGCTTACATATCAGTTTCTCGCAGACTTCACGGAGCGTCTCGACAGAGGAGAGAATACTTGGGATGGACGCGATGGCGTGGTGGGCAGGCCAGGAAGTTGACGAGAGACCAGCGATGACGTTCCCCAGTTCAAGTCTCGTTCCAATTGGCGGACTGGTGGATGGGCCCTCCCTAGGTTGGGGGGACCAGAGAGTCAGAGGCGGTCTGGTTTGGCTGCCTGAGCGGGTCACGTGTCTGGGCTGTGCGCGGTAGTGTTCGGAAGCACACGGGACTGCATGGGACGGGCATCTCAACATCCGATTCTGTTCAGAAGCGGCCGGTGCTTGTAGCCGATTGATGAAACTAGCGCTAGACATGCTGGGAGGACGTCTCGAGGACTCGGAACAACTCGGAACAGGAAATGGTTCAAGGCTGCGTACACAGGAAGTTCCTCGTCAGACAATGAAATGGTGCGTACCTAGTCTGACCGCACGTGTAGGGGGTAGTTGATGAGTAGCCCGTCTATGGGGCAGACCGTCGATAGAATTTAGAGGCAGAGCGGGTTCCTATCGTTCGGCTGCACAATGCATAGCAGCTCAAGGGGTTATCGACGGACTCGGACGGAGTAACCTCCGAACACTCAGTCTGATGTGACCGGACGGGCTGCCAAGCGCGTGGTTGATCATCATTTCAAGGCGTAGCATGCTCACACATCCTCAGGCTGGCCAGACCGCCATTCTGTAAGCTTCGGCAACATGTTAACAACCAAATCGTAGTCCCACTGGGTGCGCTATACGCCGTCATTCGGCTTGGCAAAAGGTAGACAAAAGCAGAACAAGTACATTGCAGTGCAAGTACTTATAATCTCGTTATTGCCATGAATTGTTGGAAGCCCGCTGTACTGGTTTGGCCCGTTTGGGACATGTTGACTCGGACGTAGGCAACCGGCCGATTGATAGGTCTCCGCAGACTTTACTAACTTAGCCTTTCTCATAGAATTCGAATAGGTGGAAGAGTCATCCTCGAGAAGAACCGGATCTGCAAGATATCTATAAAGGTGCGGGAGGTGCAACTGCATTTTAGACAGTGAAACCGTTACACTTTTCTACCGACTAGCTATCGTCTGCGATGTCCCTTGATATCCTACTATCCACGACTCGGATGACGCCAGAGGTCTTGGACACAATTCTGACCCACCTCCATCCCTATCAGCGGTATGCGTTCGATGCCGCCGTCGCTTCTGCTGCCGTCTGGACCCTCCTTCAACTTCTCCGCACATCCCGTCGGCAGCTTCGTACGACCCAGCTCCGAGGACCACCCAGCGAGAGCTTCCTCTACGGTGTAGGACAGCGCACCCTCGACCCAGCCAACGCAGGCGCTGCGTATGAAGAATGGGCTCAAGAATACGGTCCAGTATTTACGGCCCCGTCGACATTGGGAAGTGACAGGATCGTCTTGTGTGACCCCAAAGCGATCGCACATTTTTATTCCAAAGAAACGTGGACATACATTCAAACCCCGTTGACTAAGAAGTTATTGGAAAGTTCTGTACGTGATTAATGACGATGTTCGTGTGATACATCCGGCTAATGTTTGGATCGAGCTTGGGAAAGGGCTGTTATGGGCCCACGGAGAAGATCATAAGAGGTAAATTCATGATTTGGTGCACTCCGGAACAAACGTTAGACCGAATTCACCAGACTACGCAAGGCATTGACGCCTGCTTTCAGCATTGCTGCCATTCGGCAGCTGACATCAATTTTCTACGACTCGGCATACAAGGTGAGATCACTGTCCCATAGTTCTTGGTCTCTGATTTATATGAATACGAACACGCATTCAAGGCGAAAGGGGCCTGGGATGTTCTCATCGAGTCGAGCGGCGGGGATAGCACTGTCATTGAGGTCCAAAATTGGTGAGTTTCGTTAAACGGTCTTTCGTACCTCATAACCAATCTGACTTGCCGATGTTAAAGGATGAACCATATATCGTACGTTTCCTCCAAACATGTCCTTGTGATATGTCTACAATTCTTGTCGCAGACTGGACACCATTGGTCTTGCAGGTTTCTCGCACGATTTTGGCGCGCTCGAAGGCAAGGACACAGCCGTCTCCGAAGTCTTTGACACATTCGGCGCATCCCCTCGTTCCGCCCTTAATACGGGCCTTTTCCTCTTGGCGCAGGCCTTCACGTTCCTCTCACAGTTACCTGTAGCACGCACAAATCTCTTCCAGAAACTCAATATCGCAACGGAAGATATCTCAAATGAGTTGATCGCCCGAACACAGAAAGAGTTGGAGATGGGTGTTATTGGAGGCAAGGAAGAAAGGTCCATTATCGGGTTGCTCAGTACGTGGCCAATTCTGGATGTGCCACGGGATGTATGCCTGACTTCTTCCACTTAAAAACAGTCAAGGGTGCGAGTGGCGATTCGGAGTTTCACATGACAAAAGAGGAAGTCGTAGCTCAGGTAAATGAACTCGTACCTCGTCGAGATCCGTCGCTGATGTTGGTCTTATAGATTAAAGTGTTGCTCGTCGCAGGCTATGAGACCACTGCTAGTATGTGTGTTCGCTGTATCTCCCGAGCGAATCCTGACACGCATCTTTCCTCTAGTCAGCTTGAGTGTAAGTTCCCTATCTATGCATTCTTCATGCATCGGCTGACACCTTTCCAGTGGGCCCTACTCGAGCTCTCGCGCAACCCGGACGTACAGACAAAGTTGCGAAACGAACTTCTCGAGCATGGTGCAGACCCGACATACGACCAACTTTCAAATCGCCTTCCCTATCTCGACGCCGTCATCCACGAGATCCTCCGCCTCCACCCACCTGTCGTTGAGATTACACGTGTGGTACGTCCCCGTTGGCTTCTCTTCACCGCTCACTCCTCACCACTCACGTTTATGCGGCATTGTTCCACAGGCAATCGAAGACGATGTCGTCCCGCTCTCTGAACCCGTTCGCACGAAGTCTGGTGAGCTGGTCGACAGCCTGACCATCGCCAAAGGCACTCTGGTTACGATTCCGATGGAATCTATGAACCTATCTGCCGCAATTTGGGGTGAGGACGCTAGAGTCTTTCGACCGAGTCGATGGCTCGAGAATGCACACGGTGAGAATGGGATTCCTGCCAAGGCGAAAGAAATGAAAGGACATCGACATTTGCTCACGTTTATGGATGGGCCGAGGACGTGTCTTGGGAAGAATTTTGCGGTGACGGAGTTCAAGGTATGTCGGTGTGTGTGCTTGCCACTGATTCTGACTACACTGTTGTTCGTTGACAGGCGGTGTTGTCAGGTCCTCGTGAAGAACTTTGTGTTCGAGTTGCGTGACGGCGTCGATTCCAAGATTGAAATCGGGATGGGTATACTTCCACGACCGAAGATTGCGGGTGAGGTGGGGTGCAAGCTGCCTTTGCGTGTTCGACCATATGTTGCCTGAGGTTGAAGTGGCAAGAACAGGTTGTTTCATATTATATCACCTATGACACCTCTAATTACCATTTACAAGTATCCTCTTTTCCTCTAATATCTTTTGTAGTGTGTGCGTACTAATTCGAATGAACGACGATTACAAACTCTGAGTACAGTGCCAACTGTACGTGGAGAATTGCACTGACTTTGCAGCGAGTCGGACATCTGAAGCTGCAGGTTTATCTTTATCGTCGGCCAGGAAAAGTGTAAGAAGGTGTAAGCAGGCATATCGGAGGCTGCGCGAGGGACGGCGTGGGTGGAAAGAACCTGGTAGAGAAGGGTCACCGGGATCCACGGCGTCCGAGTACTGCGGGTATGAGTCTGAGCGAGTTATTCCGCTCCTTGATGCTCAGCTGCAAGCCGCTTTTCGGCAACACGTTATTTACAGGAAGTAACAACCTAAATAGTCGAGCCAGTGGCGCTTCTTGACTCTGCCGCATAGTACGTGGCCTGCGGCATTATCAAACCTCAAAAGGTCCATCACTGACAGAGCGGTGCTCGGTGCCATATGGTCCGTCATTGTTTGACGAAAAACCAAGAGGTGGACAAAGATGTTAAGTACATTGCAGTGGTGAAAGTCGGCACCGTCAATGCTGTGCATCGGATCTGAGTAATGAGCTAGAGGAGGACGGATTCGAGTCATATATCGAATGAGTCACTGGTACGCAGCAGTCCAAGTGCCGATATCCCGACTTTTTCCTTGCTTGCTCCTAGAGTGCTCCCTCGGCAGTATGTCCACCTCTTCGCATCCCTCGGACGTGTCACCGGCCCTCCAGGAGGTAATTGATGCCACTGCTCCCGGTGGGCGACGATGACGAAACGTTGGCCATTCAACTTGAAGTTCCATCACGTCAGCATGTCCCAAACCGGAAAAGTCGCTGACTTTGTACAAGTCATTGCAAAGAGAATGAGTAATCAAGACTACAAGGTCCTACCTGTTTAGGAAGTTGATTCGCGGGCCTTCTCGGGGCATGCACTGCAGGAGTTCCGCAAGGTGGCATACAAAAGGTGCTGGGTCCGCAACTACGGAAACCATTGCACCTCATCTTCTACTGACGTACTATCGTTCACCATGTCCCTCGATATAGTACTATTGTCCACGACCCGGACGGCATTAGAGGTCTTGGATAACATTCTGACCCACCTCCGTCCCTATCAACGGTATGCGTTCGATGCCGCCGTCGCTTCTGCTGCGGTCTGGACTCTCCTTCGATGGGTCCGCACATCCCGTCGGCAGCTCCGCACAACCCAGCTCCGAGGACCACCCAGTGAGAGCTTCCTCTATGGTGTCGGAAAGCGAATCCTCGACGCAGATGACCCGGGCGCTGCGTATGAAGCATGGGCCCAAGAATACGGTCCGGTATTTACAATCCCGTCAACATTGGGAAGTAACAAGATCGTCTTGTGTGATCCCAAGGCGATCGCACATTTTTTTTCCAAAGACACGTGGACATATATTCAAACCCCGTTAAGCAGGAGATTTTCGGAGAGTTCTGTAAGTTGTTGACAACGATATACGTGTGGTCCTTGCGGCTAATGCTTGGATCGAGTTTGGGAGGGGTCTGTTATGGGCCCACGGAGAAGATCATAGGAGGTAGATCCATCATTTGGTACATTCTGGCGCAAACACTTGACCAATTTTACCAGGCAACGCAAGTCGTTGACTCCTGCTTTCAGCATTGCTGCCATACGGCAGCTGACATCAATTTTCTACGACTCGGCGTACAAGGTGAGATCGCTATCCCATAGTACGTGGTCCCTGCCTGACATGAATGTGAACTTGCTTCAAAGGCGAAAGGGGCTTGGGATATTTTGATCGAGTCGAGCGGTGGGGATGGCGCTCTCATCGAGGTCCAAACTTGGTGCGTTTCGTTGAACGGCTTCATAACCCATCTGACCTACCGATGCTTAAAGGATGAACCATATATCGTACGTTTCCTCCCAAACCCTCCTTGTGATTCATACATAGTCTGTGGCAGACTGGATACCATCGGTCTTGCCGGTTTCTCTCACAATTTCGGCGCGCTCGAAGGCAAGCACGCAACCGTTACTGAAGTCTTTGACATATTCGGCGAATCCTCCTCCTCGGCCTCCAATAAGGGCCTTCTGCTTTTGGCGCAGATTTTCCCGTTCCTCATAAGTTTACCCACACCACGCACGAATCTCATCCAAAAACTCAATATCGCAATGGACGAAATCTCAAACGAGTTGATCGCCCGAACACAGAAAGAGTTGGAGGTGGGTGTGATTGGGGGCAAGGAAGAGAGGTCTGTTATTGGGTTGCTCAGTACGTGGTTAATTCCGAATGTTCAACAAGATGTATGCCTGACTTCTACCACTTACTTCAAAACAGTCAAGGGGGCAAGTAGCGATTCGGAGTTCCACTTAACCAAAGAAGAAGTCATGGCTCAGGTAAATGAACTTGTACCTCGTGAGGTCTGTCGTTGATGCTGGTCCCATAGATGAAAGTGTTGCTCATCGCAGGCTATGAAACAACTTCTAGTATGTGTATTTGGCGTCTTCCCGTGCGCATCCTGACACACATTTCCCCTCCAGTCAGCTTGAGTGTAAACCCTCTCTCTATGCATTCTCCGTGCATCGACTGACAGTTTTCCAGTGGGCCCTCCTCGAGCTCTCGCGCAACCCAGACGCGCAGACAAAGTTGCGAAACGAACTTCTCGAGCATGGTGCAGACCCGACATACGACCAACTTTCAAATGGCCTCCCCTATCTGGACGCCGTTGTCCACGAGATCCTCCGCACCCACCTTCCTGTTGTCGAGATTACACGCCTGGTGCGTCTCCACCGACTTCTCTCCACTCCTCCCTCCCCCTCATCCATTGTGTATGCTGCATTGTTCCACAGGCAATCGAAGATGATGTCATCCCGCTCTCTGAACCCATTCGCACGAAATCTGGCGAGATGGTCGACAGCCTGACCATCGCCAAAGGTACTCGGGTTGTGATTCCAATGGAATCCATCAACCGCTCCGCCGCAATTTGGGGTGAGGACGCCAAAGTCTTTCGACCGAGTCGATGGCTAGAGGGCGCACACGGTGAGAATGGGATCCCTGCCAAGGCGAAAGAAGTTCAAGGACATCGACACCTCCTCACGTTCGTGGATGGGCCGAGGACGTGTCTTGGGAAGAATTTTGCTGTCACGGAGTTCAAGGTGCGTCGTTGATGTGCGTGCTAGCCACCGATTCTGACTACGTTTTTGTTCCCTTGATAGGCGGTGTTGACGGTGCTCGTGAAGAACTTTGTGTTCGAGTTGCGTGATGGTGTCGACTCAAAGATTGAAATCGGGAGGGGTATACTTCCACGACCGAAGATTGCGGGTGAGGTGGGTTGCAAGCTGCCTTTGCGTGTACGACCGTACGTTGCTTGAGGTCACTGGAGTCCCGGGGGAAGGAGTTGAGGCTGCTCCGCGTATTGGAATTATACCACCTACGGACTTTGGTTATCGGTCCTTATGATGCATTTATCATCCTTTCCTTATCCTTCGTATCATGTGTAAAGTAATTCGGATAGAATATGGTCCCAAACTGTAAATACATACCCGTCTTTGGTGCAGTGACGTCTGTTATGGTTCGCCACTCGCACGCCCACCTGGATGTCGGAGCCATGTGCGATCGACTGTTTTGCACCGCGAAATCAGATACAGTTTGTGCGATGGGCATGACGAACAACGTCTCGGCCGGCGAGGTTGGGCCAGGTAAGACGTCCAAATGAGGCACCTGATCCCTTCGACTCAAACCTGTCGTCTTAGGTGCTAGGAATGCCAACAGACTCGTCGTCCTATACGGCCGATTCAAAGAATCTCGCTTATAATGCCGTCACTCACCGTTTGCTTGCCAAGTAGACAATGGTGAGCTTGAGTGCAAGGTATACGACGAGCGTGCTAGTGACTGTGGGACACCCCTTCCAGGACCCCCTGGCTGTGGATTGAGAATGACGATGCGGGCACGACAGTGTGGGGTGGTAACTGGGGCGTTTCGGACGCGAAAGATCTGAGGTAGTACGACTAGTGCCAGCATCAGCAATACTGTACCATTTCGATCGATTCGTCTGTCACGCGTCACACAGGCCTCAGAATGACGAAAATTCCGAAGTTGTCACGCATCACAGGCCTGACTGATGATTTTTTTTGGTGAATGTACATAAATTACCCAGTACAAAAATGGAATTCAGTGAAAAAGGATAGCATAGGTTTGAATTGTTCTCCTACAGGCCAATCAGGGCTTGGATAACAATGAGAGTCCCTACTTGTATGCTGTAATGGTGTTATCTAAGGGCTATCAGTCATCGTGACTCAGCCAGAAGTGGTGGGAGTAGAGCATGTTTGCCTTGCATTGACATTTTCCACGCCCCAGCTGTCCATCAACCTCAACTTCCCTCACAACTGCCTCCCCCCCACAGAAATCCAATGATTCAGCCTCTCCAATAGCTACAATCCCATTGGTTTGGTCCCCAGCATATTTGGTACCACCTACTACAATGTCGAGCACCATTTTAGCTGCCACTTGACTGATTGAAATGGTGCTATCATCATTGACCACAGCTCAATGTTAAACATCAGTCTGTTGATCCTCAAAAGTGACATCTACTAGTGTGTCTTGTCTTCTGTTGTCCAGTTCTTTTCAAAACTCTGGCCTTGTGTGCTTTAACTGATGCAGCATCTCTTGAATCGAATATGATGCCAAGCCCTTGAATGAAAGGTTGAGGCCATGTACACCTGCCAACTCAAAGGCCTATGATAAAACCAGGTAAGTATTGATGTTCTGTTGTACTGTCATATTTAACCTTCTTGACAATTGCCAGTTTGTTTACTGACTTGAATGCATCCCAGGTCCACTTCACACTTAGGTCGTGCAACTGTCCATGCTGCTTGTTGAAGACCAACTCCTCTGTCCTGCTCTCGATCTGGTGAGTCATTGTCCTGACAACATCTTTAGGGTATGATCATTTTAATGCATGCTTGAAGATCCATTGAATTCCGACATCACATGGCTACAAAATACCAGTACATCCTCCTGGTATGTATTGTAGGATGATTAAAGGATGGTGTGTCTTCATCCATGACTGAAACTTTTCTGAGCAATGTACTGACCATACATCAATTTGCCAGATTGTTTTCTGTGATGAAGGAAGTTCTAGTGTATGCTTCTCAGCCTCAAAGTACAGCACAATGACATTATCTACAAGGGACTCCATTGTCCCTTGTGTGAACCAGTATATATTGGTTTTTGAGCATTTGAAGTGGAACTCATGGCTGAGACATTTGTTATGAGATGGAGCTGTAGGTTGGGGACATGATTTTGATGTTGCCCCCTTATAAATCAGTTGTATTAGAAGTGTAGAGTATAGCTATTTGGCCTAGGGAGATCCCATGTGATCCTAAGATCATATACAGGCATAGCTATGGACTACAATAGGACCTAGACCCTTATGTGTGACATTTGAGGGACAGATCTCACACCATATTAGGACAAGATGACTACGAAAGGTGTACTGACTATTAGTAACTGCCTGCCTAATGAAGCAGTGGTATCACTGATAGTATCTGCCTGCCTAAGGAAGCAGCAGAACCATTATCACACATACAGATCAAGGTGATGACTACTAAGGCAATATATGAAGAATATAGCAAGGATCAGGAACTTGCCTAGGGATTTAGATGTAGAGTCTATAGGACTACTTACTCGATCAATGTCACAATCATATGTATGAACCTACAGAGCATATAAGTGGGTTGATCAACACATCAAGCCAATCTCTACTCCAATTCCCCAGGAGTTTATGTTACAGAAATCCCCTGAGTCTCCAAGGAGATGGAGCGAGATCTCTTCTCGCTCCTCGGTAACTGGTACCAACCAGATCCAATTGAGTCTTCTTTTTCTTCTGTTCCATATGGTTCCTCCTTTGGTTCCTTTTAGACATTCAGTGCTCTGCTGCTTATTGTGCTTTATCACTTCTATCTTGTATCTTGGATAAGGTCTGCTTCTTTGCTTCTTTCTGCTTTGATCCTTTGATCCTTTCCCGACAGAGTTCCATTTCTTCTTTTGACTATTTCCAATGGAATTTCTTTGTTTTTCTTTTGGAATGGCTGTCTGTTCCTATTTGATATTCCTTTACAGACATTCCCTTCTAGAATGGTACTCCTTTGTCATTCCATCTTCCCCTTTAGTCTTTGGTTATCTCCGAAGCCTCCCCTCACATTACAGTATATAAACTATGCCATCTGTACTTATATTTCCTCAGTTAGTTCTATGCAATCCAGCATTGTATCTAGCCCATGCCTGCCTTAGCAGAGACTCTGTGTCAGTCTAGTTATTAAGCCTTTCCTTGCTCATGCAAAGTGGAACCTTGCTCTCAGAAGACTCATCCTCTACTCATTACTTTCATCAATTCGTCTTTGTGCTGTTTGCACTGTTCTCAAGGCTAGTTCATGCTCAGTGTTAACAATTTAAGATCACAATAACCTTACCATATGATCCAATGATGACATTGGAACCTCTGAATGTACACTTTGGCTTACAAAGGGACTACTCAGAAATTTAGCCAGGAACAAATAGACAAGATTTTGAAGGACATGAAATTCTATCAATTCTTGTGGCCTGAAAAATGTGATTTGTTTATCTACACACTGATCAAGAATGAAGCAGCCATAGCTTTTGAAGATGAGAATAGGGGAACTCTTAAGGAAGAGTACTTTAGCCCCTACAAGATACCTCATGTACCACATACACCATGGCAGGAGAAAGGTATATGATTAGCTCCTACATTGCGACAACAAATCATAGACCTGCTACAACTCAAGATAAAAGTGGGAGTCTATGAATACTGCCAATCCCTCTACAGATCAAGATGGTTCTGTATGTGGAATGAAGAGAAGCAGAAAGTAAGAATAATGCATGACCTGCAGCCACTAAATGTAGTCAGCATTAAGGAATCATCAATTCCCCCACACCTGAATCAATTTGTGGACCAGTTCTTGGGAGGAAAATGTTTTATAGTTCCTAGACCTATACTGGGGCTTTGATGCAAGAAAGATGGATCAAGCTAGTTGTGACATGACAGCCTTCCAAATCCCACTAGGACTACTATGAATAACCTCATTGCCTACTGGATATACCAACTCACCTTCTGAATTCCAAGAGTATGTGGTGTTTATATTCCAAGACAAGATCGTCAAGCAAGTGATGAATATATTCATCGACAATGTACTGATATAAGGACCACTTACTACCTATCCTGATAAGGATGGGAATCCTGCAGTTTTACCAGAAAGACCAGGTATATGAAGATATATTTGGAAACATGCAGAAGACCTAAATTGTGTCCTACACTGTTTGGTAGAAGCTGGAGGAACATTCAATGGAAAGAAGCTTCAAATCTGCCAATCTCAAGTAGTAATACTTGGCCAGAATGTAGGAATTAATGAAGAGAACCTGATGTACAATGTGTAAAGACCATAAAGGAATGGCCTACCCTTCAAAGTGCTATAGAAGCCAGACAGTTTATGGGTCAGTAGACTCTAGCTATATGAGGGTAGGAATGATCCTGTCACAGATAGATGAGCATGGTAAACATTGCCCCTCTAGATATAGATCACTTCCCTTTTCTCTAGTGGAAGCTACCTACTTCCAACCTAAGTTGGAACTATTTGGCCTATTCTGAGCTCTATGACACTTCTGTCTATATGTAATTGGAGCCAAGAACCTTATAGTAGAGGTAGATACCAAGTACATTAAAGGAATGCTGAATGAGCCTGAACTGCAATCAAATGCAGTAATCAACAGATGGATCCAAGGAATCCTTATGTGTGATTTTATCCTTGTACACATACCTGCAACACAGTTCAAGGTACCAGATGCCTTATCTTGAAGGCCACTTGAAGATCAAGCCAAGATAGAATCATATGATAATAGTTGGCTTAATGAAATTGCCTTGTTCTATGCACATTATGGACCTAACTTACATAAGAACAATGATATAGAAGAGGGTATGTACCTCTAGGAGCATGACAGCATATGTATTGTCTGCCCAAGAGAATCAAGATATGACCCTTAGGCAGATATATGAGTATCCAACCAACCCTAAGCCTACACCTGTTACTAATAAATTGCTATGAAAGGTTATCACCTACTTTGTAAAGGCAGGATGCCTATTTAAGCGAACCAAATCTGGACATCTCCTCTTAGTAATATTTGACCATAGCAAGCAGAAAAAGATCTTGAGCCAAGTCCATAAGTCACTAGGTCATCATGATGAGAAAACCACCTGGGAAAACCTTAGATGCTGCTTTTATTGGCTCCAAATATATCAAGATGTATGACATCATGTGAAGTCCTGCCATGAGTGTCAAATTAGGAATACTGCTAAAGTTCATATTCCTATTATTACCCCACCACCAGCTACTGTATTCACAAAGGTTCATATAGATATCATACACATGCCTGTGGCAAAGGAATATTGTTATATAGTGCTGGCCAGAGATGACTTATCTAAGTATATCAAAGACAGAGCTCTATGTAAAGCATCTGCCCAAGCAGTGGCCCAGTTTATGCTAGATGATATTATACAGTATACAGATACAGAGGTGTGAAAAGGATAGTCATAGATAATGAACTTGAGTTTAAAGGAGCTCTATCAGACATACTTGCACAACATGGAATCCTCCAAGTGTTTATTAGCCCTTACAATTCACAAGCCAATGGAGTGGTTGAGCAAGGCCACTTTGCAATCAGAGAAGCTTTAGTAAAGGCTTGTGAAGAGAAGATACACCTGTGGCCAGACAAGCTGCAAGCTGCCTTATTTGCAGACAACATTACTGTATGACAATCAACAGAATATTCTGCATATTATCTTTTACATGGAGTTGACTTAATATTGCCTTTCAATTTATGGAAGTCAACCTTCTTGGTTGAAGGTTTTGACCAAGAACTCTCCCATGAGGAGTTGTTAGCATTACAGATAAGACAAATAGAATGACGAGAAAAAGATTTAGAAAGAGCCATAGCAACTTTACGAGATTCCAAGTTAAGCTCTAAGCATCAATTTGAGAAGCAATTTGAAATCAGATTGGTGCAAGGAAGCTATGCCCTTGAAGACTTAGTCCTAATCAGGAATACAGCAATAGAGAAAGAGCTGAATAGGAAAACTAAGCCCAGGTACCTAGGACCCTACAAAGTGATCAGACGAACTCAAGAAGGAAGCTACAAACTAGCAGAAGTTGATAGAGTTCAACTGGCTAGACTGATTGCAGCATTTAGAGTAATACCTTACATACAAAGGCACTTCCTAACAAAGTGAAATAAAAAGGAGATGATCCTAAGGTAACCACAGACGAAGAAGAAGTATCATCAGAAGATGGAGAACCATATGAGCGCAAACTCAATAAACTACTTACAGAGCTTAATACTGCTGATAGTGACAAATCTGACACAGAGTCAGACATCAACTGAAACTGCACACGCTACCAGTACCCTATTAGAGTGGCAAATTCATTTTCACTGACAGAACTTCCATATTCAAAATCAATTATAGCAAGTTACATATCATTGGGTAGCTCACTTGCTTACTGAGCACCCCACTTGAATTTACCACTCCACATTTGGTCTCACACCCATAGCTGAGCCAACCATCCACACAAATCACATAACCATTCCTAGGACTAGTCTAGAGGAGACTATAATAATACCCTTAGCTATTGATTGTACCAACTGTAGATCTGCTTGTAGAAGCATACAATAGATTGAACATGATAGAGAAGAACTATGGGCATTAGAGAAATACACCATAAGAGCCCTAGATCCTAATCAGGGAGACACAATAGCAGAATACCCAACCAGTCCAGCCATATTGCAAGACTCATCTGAAATTGGTCAATGTAATGCCAAACACCCATATCCTCATGCTTTACCCTAAATGAGGAACAATAAGTTCGAGCAGCAGAGAATACTGAGAGATCTAGCTCTACTGAATGAAATCTTGAAGACATATTCCCAATAAGCACACCAGGAAGGACACCGAACAATGATTTTATTACTGAGTCTGGCTGAAACTTACAAGACTGAACAATATATTCATAAGATGTGTCATATGTGTTATCTAATCATTAGACCAAGAGCAGAATTCACAAACAATTGACCCAGTATTACTATGGGTATCACCAATAGAGCCTATTTAATTGCATATATTATTTAGATGATTGTTGAAGCTGTAGAACTTACCACATTCTACCATTGCCTGTTACATTACCATCAATCCTGCCACTGGTAAGCACAACTTGCCATCCAGCAACACAACTTATCCTTTTCAAGAAGACAATCATGGCTGCAAATCTGTGTTTCCATCACAACTGAGCCATCGGCATGTTCATATACGTGCACAAACTCAGCGCCCACACTGCCTATGTCATGGGGCATGAGTTCATTTGCCTCCCTAGCAGTAATAATCAGATCGCACTTTACGCCTGGATGAAGGAAGATCCCATATTTGTTGATTACCTATCATGCATCACTGGACATTGGCAAGACTGTATTGATGTCCAACTTACTCCCTTACCCTACTATTATCACTTAGCTGATAAAATTCCAGGTCAATTTCTACTTCATATTCCCCTTGATCTAATCTATTTAACTGCCATACAGTCATTGATACATCAGTTCTGGTTATGGATAGATTGACAGCTCTGATTAGATAAGTGTTCTGACCACCTCCTCCCTGTATATTATTTTTCTACACTTACACTGATGCTAAACAAGGTATACCTCAGACCTCTTACTTCCTATAACATTCTGAGTATATCTGTAGTGGTTATAGCCCCATTCTTGCTATAGAAAACCCCTGCCCTTAAATACTATCTTAAACAATAAGAAGTACTGGCAAAATGGCAGAGCTGACTGACATTGATGTAACTATCTGGAACTTGAGCTTGCATTGCAATTTATGTGATTGAATCGTCAACACACTATGTGACTGGCTGTACAATCACACCTTATAAGATGGTGATCATACTCTCTCCTATTATCATGCTATTGTACATATAGAGATCAAAGGGACAGAAAGAGGAACCCTTTGGGCCGATTGGCATTGTCAACATTGTCTAATAATCTATCAATATACTACAGTATTTGTTGAGATCTACAATAACTTGTATATCCAAATGAGAAGTTTGGATCTTATTGAAGATCTGCCAGAAGAAGAAAGATGAACAGAACTTGTGAATTTGCTATCACCACCATTTCAACCAATTGTAGGAAGGATCATAGCTGAGATCCTTTGCCAATTCACTGCACAAAAGCAATCCCCACAACCAGATCCTGACCCTCCAGAGCAAGAAGCTCAAGTTAATGGAGGTATGTACCTTAGTTGATATCACCAATATCATTTCTCGATCTTGAATTAGCTATTAGTCAAGAAGTTTCCCCCTAGCTCTGCAAAGGCACAGCTACAGTGGCTCAAAAAACTGTCTATATGTTTGTACATTTTCACCTAAAGCTGATATCCTGCAACACCCCTAACCTGAACTGTCATTATGTTAGTATATGAAATAAGGTACCTGCCATTGGCTTTCTATAGAATCAAGGATCAAGGAAATTGGTTGAGACTTGATGAAATGGCAACCATTTCAAAATGATGACTCATTCGGACAGTTTTTGACTTTAGGTTTTGATTGCATATATTAGATCCTAGCATGCTGTAAAGTGATTACATATATTTGATAATGCTTCTATTATGTCACCTTTATGTAACTATATCAGCTCTCACTATATAAGCCCTATCATTTCATGTTTATTTTTTCACTCTCATCATGAAATCCATCTTTGTCTCTCAAAGAAACAATATCCTCTTTCTTGCCTCTCTTGGTCTTTCCTCCAGGAAAATTGCAGCCCAAACTGGCCTAGGGAAGTCTACTGTATACTAGATGCTTCAGAAACTCCAGCCAGAGAAAACTAGGCTTTATGGTGGTCGTCCTTCAAAACTTACCCCTGCCAATAAAGAGGCTATTGTCCAGCAAATCACTATTGGCAAGGCCAAAACTGCTATTCATGCCACCAAATTCATCAATTCCATTATTGATGCTCCTGTTTGTCTTCAGACAGTGAGAAACACTCTCAAGGAAGCCTCATTAAAGGCTGTGATAAAGAAGAAGAAGCCTCTACTTTCTAGGGATTATAAGAAGAGGAGGTTAGCCTTTGCTCTTAAGTATCAGCATTGGACTGTGGAGGATTGAAAGAGGGTTATATGGTCAGATGAGACCAAAATCAATAGGATTGGATCAGATGGGCAGGAGTATGTGTGGAAAAAAAAAGGTGAAGGGCTGATGTCTAGAGAGGTCAAAGGTACAGTTAAGTTTGGAGGAGGCTCACTGATGGTATGGGGCTGCATAGGGTGCAATGGAGTGGGAGTTTTGAGTGAAGTGGAGGAAAGAATGGATGCTGAACAGTATGTGGCCATCTTGGAACAGGGGTTGTTGGAAAGCATTGAAAAATCTGGAATTCCAGAAGCTGACATTATCTTTCAACAAGATAATGATTCCAAGCATATCTCTAGGAGAGCTCAGGGATGGTTTGAAGAACAAGGAATCAAGCTTCTGGACTGGCCTGCACAATCTCCAGACCTTAACCCTATTGAACATTCTTGGAATCATCTCAAAAGGTGCCTTTCCTCCTATGAAAATGTCCCTAAAGGAGTCCATGAACTATGGGAAAGAGTAGTGGAGGAGTGGGGAAGAATTTCTGTGGAACAGTGTCAAAAGTGGATAGAAAGCATGCCTAGAAGACTTGAAGCAGTTATCAAGGCAAAAGGGGCTCATACCAAGTACTAAATACCTAAATTATGTAAAGTCAAAAAACTGTCCGAATGAGTTATCATTTTGAAATGGTTGCCATTTCATTAGGTCTCAACCAATTTTCTTGACTCTTGATGCTATAGAAAGCCAATGGCAGGTACTTTATTTCATACACTGACATAATGACAGTCCAAGTTAGGGGTGTTGCATGATATCAGCTTTAGGTAAAAATGTGCAAACATGCGGACAGTTTTTTGAGCCGTTGTATTACCTTTATTCCTATCTTCATTACCTACATATTATTGGAGATCAATGCCTCTACATACTGTCATAAATAATAAAGAGCATTAACTCAAACAAGAAAGTCATATTACCTTACTCAGCAACAGCCATAATACCATCAGACACAAATGGCTGATGCTAATGGTATAGTACAAGAAGTACTAGAGCTTCATAAGCAACAACAGCTACTTGAACATATCTTACAATTCCTTCATACTGAACTCATGCACCATGTTCGTGAGCAAGGAGAAAACAACCAAGTACGATACCATGCTACTGTATGAGTGATAACTCATGGTTGAAACTGAGGAACACCTATAGTACATTGGCATTGTATCTACTGCCATGCAATCTACAGACATGCCCGTCTTTGTAATTGGTACCATAATGACCTACATATATTCATGGATTAGGCAGACTGACCTGGTTAGGCATGGACTGTTAGAAGATTGAATAGAGTTAATTCACTTCTTAGAACCCCCATTCCCTCCCATAGCTGACATGGAGAGAGTTCTTTGTAAATTGACTCAGAATGAACCATCTCCTGAACCAGAGGAGGAAGCATCCCCTTCTAATCAGGGACAGCAAAGGGCTAATGGAAGGCCCCAACTTAATTACCCTTGATTGAAATGAACAATTGGAGATGATTGTTTTCCATTCCCTGCAGATGACCTGCACCAAAATGTTTGGATGTGGAATCATAGATATTGTATATGTAATGCTAGATATTTGACCTGAGATTTGAGTTTTCACTATATTCCCACAGTCCAAATGCTTAGCTAATTGAGGAACATATAGACCATAGTGTCTAGTATTTACCTCTATTTTTTCTTATTTATTCATTTGCAGGTTGTGGAGAAACAAAATGATTTCTCCCAACATATTTTTATTACTATCTACAAGTATATAGCAAATGAAGTATGTGACCTCAGTTGCAAATCACCTGACTCAGATCATGTGACCTTGCACAGCATGAGTTATAATGAGTCAAAGTGAGTCAAATGAGGACTAATCAAAACACTACCTCTAGACTAGCAAATAATCATGTGACCTTGCACAACATGAGTTATTGCCAAGCCAAAGGCTATTTTTAGCTCATTGCAAGTCATTTTCTGACAGGGTGAGTCTAAGCTGAAGACCGGGAAATCCACAGTCCCACACAGCATTAGGTCAGCATTGTCCAAAACAAGTGCGACGGAAAGGGAAGCTGGCGGTGTGTGGTGATGATGGGACCCCAGGAGTGTGAGTGAATGATGACAACAGAGAGGAGAGATGGTGGGGCAAAGTCGTTGAGGCACATGCGACTTAGACTTTAGCTAGCAAAAAAAAAAAACAGAAAGAAAGAAAAAACCATGGAGGTGAATGACAATGCTGTGAAGTGATCAGCTAAGAGTATTCAGAAGACTTGAAAGCTCAAGCCCCCCTGGTCTAGGGGGTGCTGTAATGCCATACTGGATCCAGCGAGCCTTGAGGGTTAGCTGAGGACTGTAGCTCCAGGACTGTGGTTTTCCATGTGAGACCCTGCTGAGCTCTTGCAGGATGGTTGTCCCTTTCCCCACCAAAATTGACTGGATCTCTTGAACCCACACGGAAAACCACAGTCCTACCTCTAGCTGAGCTACAGTCTCGGCTCTGGATTGTGGGACTTTCCTTTTTCTACCTCAGCCTGCCCCTCGCTGTCTCCTCTCCTCTCCTTGCCCATCCACTACCTGTCCCATGCCGTCGCCTGACACAGTACACTTGCGACCACCCCTTCTTGCCATCAGTGACAACAGCTCATTGGCAACTCGTCTCCACATTGTGAGATCACAACCTCGCTACCTTCGAGACTCAGAGTCTGAGTCCAACCCCTTCAACCACAACATGGACTTGGAGCTCATCAATGGGCAACAATGGACTTTGGGAGATGCGTCCTAGCAGCTCACAACCTCCCACGCATAGTGCATCCAGTGGCTCACCCCATGGAAATAGGCCATCGAGCCTGCTGCAGCAGAGGTCCAGCTCCTCCTGTTTGCACTTGCAAACCATTATCAAGGAGCACCGTCCCATGTGTCATTTACGATCGGCATTGATGCCAAGTAAGTTCCATTCCTTGTTCATTCGCCGTGTGTCGTCCTTGGTCGCTTACTGATGAGTTTCGCCAGTGTCTGGTTCGAACAGTACCAGCAACAGATGTGGTACCATGCCCACCCCCAGAGTGGACAAAACCCTGCCCTCCGAACGTTTCTCTTTTGCCTTGCTCGACTCACATGCCTTCCCATCCACTTCATCTTTTGTTATGATGGCAACAAATGTCCAACCACAAAATGCTATAAGCAAGTGAAGAGGAACATCCACTGGATGACACGTCCCATCCAGTGCATCCTTGATGCATTCCACATTCTGTGGCTTGTGGTAGGTCTTGGTGATGCCTTAACTCCATCCCTTTCACCCTCGATGGTTCGTGCTCACCCTTCTTCCTTTCCACCTTCATAGGCTCCAGCAGAAGCGGAAGCGCAGCTTGTGCACATAAACAAGACAGCCATTGTTGATGCTGTCATGATGAATGACAGTGATGTGTTTGTCTTTGGGGCTCATACTGTACTTCGAAAGTAAGTTGCCCCCACCCTTCCTTGCATTTCATTCACTGATCTGTCTTGGATTCCTGCAGCTCCAGCTTGATGGATGGAAACTCCATCAAGATCTACACTACAGATGCTATCAGACAACGAGTAATCCCCTACCTCCATAATGAAGCCTTTGCTGTTATGGCATTGTGCTGTGGAGGTGATTATGATGAGGTGTCAAGTATTGTGTCATTGATCGGGTGATCTTGCTGACATGTACAATAGGGCTTGCATGGATGTGGTATTACAACTGCACTTGGCCTTGTGCAGTGTGGTGTTGGTGACCAGCTACGAGAGGTGCTCACGGGTGCACACAGCATGCCCCCAGAGTCCCATGTGTTCAATGAATGGCGACAAGACCTCCAGTGTCATCTAGCTCATGACCTGACAAAGTCAATTGGGCGACTTCGCCCCACAGTCGCTGCCTCTGTCTCTGACTCCTTCCCACCACCTAATGTTGTTAAGCTCTATCTTGAACTAGTCATCACGGCCTCAGTTGATGTACCCTATGCTGATGTTCCTCATCCACCTGACCTGCCAGCTCTTGCTTTCCTAGTGTGGGAGTTGCTGGGCTGGGAGGATAGTGTAAAAATGCTACTGAGATTTCTGATCAAAGATATAGCCAGTCATCATCCTGAAGGAGGTTCTAATGGACCTTTGGAGGATTGAGCTGAGCACCAATGAGGTAAATGACCTGATTTGTGATCTTGTTGAAGGAAACTCACTTTGCAGCCTGGCCGAGTGGCTGGCTGCACTCGTGCAGTCTTTTTGTCACTCCTCCAGTCCCAAACAAACAAACATGGTGTTCCTGGATGTGTTGTGCCTGTTCCCACCAATGTGTTTGTGAAAGAAACTCTTGCAGCCCCACAGACAAGGTTACAAAGTGTGGAGGTCCCAGCAGCTATGCAGTTCAAACTGAAGGTTTGAATGCCAAGCTGTCTTATTGATCATTGGATAGATGTAATGTTCTTGAAGACCCATCATGGTTCAGAGGCAGGTGTGGGTGCAAGTGGGTCTGCTGTTGTTGATTTGACAAGCAATGACCCACCTGTCTTACTTGATGTCATTGACCTTACCTGTGATAATGACTAGTGTAGATGTATCCAAGTTGAGAATGATCTAGGTTGCTCTTCCCTCTGTTTCTTTGTTAGCAATTGGCCACCTGAGTTTTTTCTGACTTGAACTGTGAAACAAGCTAGCATTCATGTAACTATGTACAGTAAATCATCAAACTTGAATCTTTAGGCGTGAACTAGGTACAGTGACATGTTCTACCACATGCAGAACAAGGGTCAGTTCTTGGGCAGTTAGGATTCATAAGTTCCTCTCTCTCATGATCTGGGTTGTTATTCCATGACAAGAGATACTTGAATATTGTGCCTGGATTGTCAAAGTTTTTAGTCCATCCTCCCCATGCACAAATCTGGCGGAAAGGCCACTTCAAGACTGTGTGCAGATACTGGCAGCCTCCATGATGGAAAGAGTGGGTTCCATATGGTCTGGGATCAACACCAATATCAAGCAGATTATTGCAAAAACACTCAAGAAAGGCAGCTGATGTCTGGGTTGTGAGTCAGCCTAGAAAACAGCAAGAAGAGAGACTCATACAGTACATACCATGCCATCAGTGGGATTGATACTTATTCCATCTGAGCCAACCTGCTTTTGAAAGACAAAGCCATTAAGCTGTTCATTCTACTGCTGTGCCATGATCCACCAGACAGCAAATGCACAAAGAGGACATATCCATGGTCGGTGATGATCTACATAGAGGTAAAAAGGAGCAATGACTGAAAGTGGATTGAAATAAATAAGCAAAGTCCAGGACATTAGTATAGGAATTGTACCTCCATACTGGTGTGTCTTGCGAAATGGAAGGTTGAGCTGGATGCGAAAATGCTCTGACCTGAGTTTCACTCCCTGAATAAGATACTCTGGAGTGGCATTCTGCCAGTGATCATCAACAGAAAGATCTTTGATCTGAAATACAACATCAGCCCAAGTAATACGGAGTGCCTCATCAAAACGTAGCAAGCAGAGCAATGAGACAAGGTACAGCAGATAGAGCATCATTCTGATGTGCTTTCCAGCCCACTCAGATGAATTCTCTGCCTTGCTTTTTCATGATGTGGGCCCATACTCCTTGGGCTTGGTTGTATTGGCAAAATCAAAGAGCTGCTTCATTGTTGCCATATCCATGGCTCGAGCACTGGTGACGGCCTCACCAGAGCAGACCTTTGAGAAAGGAAGGTCAGAATGAATCATAGAAAAAGGGAGGAAAACCAAGATGGACCTTGCACCGGCGAAGGCTGACCATGTACTGTGAGACAACAACAGACAGGAAAGGGTTGCCAATAAATTTTCCTGGAATTGTTGGATGCTCCATCCACTGCTGTGTTCCCAAACCATAGTCATGTCCAAACTTGTGGCTGATTGCAGCTCGCATTTTCTGAGCTGTACCATATGTTGAATGGGGGTCACTAGGAAGCTTTGCCTTTCCTATCCAGATGTTGATTTCATCACATCTAATAGCACAAGTGAGAACCACTATCCATACTACTAGGGATTGGTCAAACTTACAGTACTTGTGCATAATCCAGAGTACAATCCATGTTGGAAATTCCACAGGTATGTTTGGGAAGAGAGCATCAATCTCCCTAGGAGACTTTACCCTGCCAGTGGTCACAATGAAATCTTTGAACTGATTTCAATAGCTAGATTCAAGTTGTATCTCAGTGAAGCCTCAGAGTCCCACAGCTGATCACAGGCAGATTGTTACACGAAGCGTACACAAAGAATAGTCTCGAGGGATTACTTCTTTGGAGGTACTCACGAAGAGACTCAACGTCAGAGCAAGTACTAGGGTCAAAGGTTTTTGAAGGATGAAGGGCAAAGGTGTGAGTCGAACAGACTCCTAGGGTGATGAAGGATAAGGGTCTGAGTCAATCGGACTTCAGGATTCAAGAGTACACTATGATTGCATAGAACGAGAATGAGAATACAAGTATGCGACTGGTGGGTATAAGTACTAAGGGATGTGTCATCGTGGAATGGTAAGGAAGGTAAGAGAACAATGATGTAATCGTATGCGTTATCCACAGTAACACAAGGAAGAAGAGATAGGAACTATGAGGTCGACATAAGAGAGTCGGCCGAGGAGATAGTCGTCTGTAGAACAAGAAAGAAAGTGATAGAAAAGATCAAAGAAGTACAAATGTAGAGTGAAAAGGACTGAGCACCAAAAGACCTGCATCCCATATCGTCCGCGAGAGACCAAAGAAAAGGTGTACTCATTGAGGGAAGAGAAAAAGGTAAAGGCGAGGGAAAAGGAGAAAAACCGTAACATTACCCTCTTCATATAATCGAACCCCAGGTTCAATAAATAGTCCATCAGGTAGTCGCATCGGGAGGGAGAGAGGAAGGGCCGTAGAAAACGGTGGATTGTTCATAAGATAATGCCTCAAATGGACAGTCATCTGCCATGTGTCCGTGTTGATTGCAATTACCACATACTCATTTAGGGCAAAAGCGGCGTCCATGTCCCCAATGATTGCAAAAGTTGCATTGTGTGCGAAGGCAAGTGGACTGAGGGTGACCAGGGGCTGACTGGTGACAGTATGAACAGGAGTAATCGGGACAATCCTTGCAATAGTGGCCAAGACGATGATACTGAAAGCATTCGGTGAGGGCAGAGGTGGGGTGACGAGGGTGAATGGGCATGACATGAGTAGGCGAAGATAGAACACGGCTGCCGTCAGGAAGGTGGCGATGAATTGCCTCTACTGCGTTGGACCATGCTACAAGCTCGGGAGATTCTCCAACAGCGGTGGGGGAGGAAGAGGAAGAGGAGGTAGGGGAGCAGATCTGCGTGATAAGGGCAGGAGTGTGAGAAGGAATGGGTAATATGGGAGTAGGAGGAGGAGAATCATCGACGGCAGGCAGGTGAGCACATTCGAGGTAGCAATCACGGTCAGCCATGGGCAGGGTGAGGTAGATGCGATGGAAGGTGGGATAGATAATGGAAGGGGAGAGACGTTCAACGTATTGGTGGAAACCGTAAAGATGAAGAATAGTTAAAACTCGCCGGGGAAGTTCAGCCAAGTGAAGATGAAGAGGAATGCCGAATTCAGTAGGAAGATTGCTGGGGGCCACCTGAAAGTGATACAATTGGGTGACGGATATCTCGTGGAAGAGGTGGACTAGTTCTTGAGTAACGACATCTTTGTCATAGAGGGGGAGGGCCTCGACGGCACGGAGGAGAGCGGGGGTGGCAAGGATGGCAGTGTAAAGCGAATGGGCAGCAGAGATGGATAGCAAGGTAGGTGAGACATGCCTGGAACGAAGCGGGGAAGAAGATAGAGAAGAAGAAGAAGACAATGAAGGTACAACAGAAGAAGAAAGAAATGACATATTGATTGTTAAGAAAGAGGAAATTGTCGAAGAACATATATCAGGGGGGTACTTCACAAAGAGACGCCGCTTCCCAAGTAGAAAGAAGGGAGAAAAGAATGGGGAATTAAGACAAATGATGAGTCTGTTTATAAGAAGAGAGAATAGCGGGAGCATGGTGGAGATTATTTTCGGATTCTCAAGTGTTTTCGGCCGAAGAGTATCCTTTCCATGCGGTTAGGTACAATCGGCGACCTTGTGATCCTTTATGAGATACGATATGATCGACTTCGTACTCTTCTTCGGTATCAATGAGGTCTGGTGGAGATCGGGGGAAGGAAGGACCATGTGCTTCAGTTTGGCGATAAGGAGATAAGAGAGTGGCATGGAATACATCATGGATTTTCCATGTGGGGGGAAGGCGGAGTCGGTAAGTGAGTGGAGATAGGACCTGAGAAATCTCGAATGATCCATGACGTTTTGGAGCGAGTTTGTGGGAAGGGTATCTGAGACGGAGATGAGTGGCTTCAAGCCATACCTTATCACCTACTTTCCAGGGGGAGAACTTGCGAGAAGAGCAGGATATCATGATCTGATGAGCGGACTCATGTGCAGCAAGAGCTTCTTTTCGGACGTGTTTCAGGGAGGATAAGCGGTTTTCCAAAGCTGGGATGAACGTTTTTCCGAAAGCGGGGTATATGCGAGGTTCGTAGCCATATAGAAGGGAGAATGGGGAGACTTTTGTGGAACTGTGGGGGACGGAGTTGTGGATAAATTCGGCGGAGGTTAGGAACTTAGCCCAATCATGTGAGTTATGAGCACAAAAGATACAAAGATACGTCTCAATCTCTTGATTGGCTCGTTCAGTTTGTCCATCAGTTTGGGGATGATAGGTGGTGGAAAGGCAGACGTCATATTTGAGGAGGCGAGCTAGTTCTCTTGCAAAGGCAGAGGCGAATTGTGGGCCTCAGTCAGAGATGATGGAGTCATAGAGACCAAAATGTTTGAATACAAAGTCAAAAAAGAGTTGGGCAATCCCTTTGGCGTCAACCATTTTTGAACATGGAGCAAGGATTACCCCTTTTGTAAGGCCATGGTTGACCACGACCATCAAGGAATCAAAACCATTGGAGAGGGGAAGATTGGTGACAAGATCGATGGAGAGTTGACGGAAAGGAAGAGACAAGGAAGAAGAAATGGAGAGAAGGGGTGGAGTGGTCGGGTGGGTGAGGACTTTGTTCTGCTGGCAAACGGAACAACCAGCAACAAAATGAGATACAAAGGAAGAAAGGCCAGGCCACCAAAAATCATGCTCCAGAATGGCCTTCGTACGGAAACAACCCAAATGGCCAGAAAGCGGAGAGGAGTGAATCAAATGAAGTAAAGTGGAACGAGATGATGGAGGAACATACATACGACCACGGAAATAAAGGTGTCCATTATCAAAGGACCAGTCTGAAAGAGAGGAACGAGGAAATAAGGGTGAGCCATCGTCAAGGTTGGCAAGGGCACGAAGAACAAGGGGATCGGAAGATGAAGAGTTTTTGATATGAGAAGCTAAGGTGAGGTCCAAGGCGTTAATAACTACAGGATCAGGAACAATAGAAGAGGCAACATTGTCTTGGAAAGTGTCAACATGGTCGTGACGGGAGAGAGCGTCAGCAGGGGCCATCTGAGTGCCGGGAAGGACTTTCCAGAGGATATCGAAGTCCTGGAGGAAAAGAGACCAATGAGCTTGGCGTTGGGAGAGTTTACGCAGGTCTTTGAGGTAGGAAAGGTTTTTGTGGTCCGTGATAATAGTGATGGAATGAGTAGTACCGAGGATATAGTGACGCCATTCCGAGAGGGCGAGGATAACAGCAAGAAGCTCGCGATCATAAATATCATAGTTATGTTCAGCAAGTGCGAATGTGCGGGAGAAATAGGCGCAGGGATGAAGGTCTCCATTGGTATCGGCTTGGAGAAGAATGGCGCCAGTGGCAAGAAGGGAGGCGTTAGTCATAATAGAGAAAGGGCGAGTGACATCGGGGATAGCTAATACAGGAGAGGTGGAAAAGGTGGCTTTGAGGGAGTCAAAGGCATGCTGTTGGAGAGGGGTCCAAAGCCAGAGTTGGTCTTTCCGGGTGAGCAAGGTCAAGGGAGCGATGGTGTTAGAGAAATTGGGAATGAACTTCCAATAGAAGTTAGTGAATCCAAGGAAGGAACAGATGCCTTTAATGGAAGTAGGAGGTTGCCAGTCATGGATGGCAGTGGTTTTGATGGGATCCATCCGGACTTGTCCTTGGCCAATGATCATACCGAGAAATTCAATGCAAGGGGTATCGAAGGTGCATTTAGATATTTTGAGGGAAAAGTTGTGCTCACGAAGACAAAGGAGAACATGTTGAGTACATTTGTGGTGGAGAGCGAGATCACTGTTCATATGGATTCCAAGGTTGTCCATGTAAACTTCGAGCCAGCCTTCCACAATCATGTCAGCGAAGACGTGATTTATAAAAGCTTGGAAGGTGGGAGGGGCATTGCAGAAACCAAAGAACATAACGGTGGGTTCAAAGAGTCCATACAGAGTAACAAATGCAGCCTTCCATTGGTCTGTTTCCCTGATCCGAACATTGTTGTATCCCCAACGGATGTCGAATTTAGTGAACCAGGTGGAGTTCTTCATCCGATCAATGAGAGAAGGAATGAGAGGAAGCGGGTAAGCATTGCGGACAGTGTGGGAATTCAGGTAATGGTAATCCTGACAAGGGCAAAGAGAGCTGTCTTTCTTAGGGATGAAGAAGAAGGGTGCGGCTTGAGGGGATTTGAACGGGATGATATGTCCAGTCTTGAGGTATTCGTCAATAAAGGTACGACACACATCTTGTTTCTTTGGGTTAAGAGGGTAAACCTTGGCAATTTTTGGGACAAATGATGGTTTGAGTTCTATGGTGTGATCAAATGAGTGATGTGGAGGGAGTTGATCATAAGTCTGTTTGGAAAAGACATCTTCGAAGTCTTTGCACCAAGGAGGGAGTGAGGTTTCGAGTGGTATGTTTTCTTGTGCGAGTTTGGTGGATAGCGTGATTTTGTTGATCGTTTCACTTCTGGAATCTTGGGGGAGGTACTCACTGGGAGACGCATCAACCCCATCAGGATAACGTTCAGCAAATAAGGAGGAGATTTCTTGATCAACATCAAGATTGAGAAGGCGAAGGAGATATCGTCGGGGAGGTTCCTCTACAGGAGGGGAATTAAAGGGATTTCGAGGGAAGGAGAGGGTGTGAGATGTCCAATCAATCTGCAGGTTTCGGGATTTTAGCCAGGGCATGCCTAAGATGATTTGTTTACGTTTCAAAGAAACGACCATTAGTTCAAGATGTTCAGATTGTTTCGCGATATGGACTATGGGTTTGGCCTTCCAGAGAATGGTGCCTTTTTTGTTCAAAGTTCCATCGACATTGTAAGCCTTGACAGGCTGAGGGAGTCGTTGCATGGGGAAGTTCATGTGAAAGAGAAGTCCTAGGTCCATGAAATTTCCGGTAGCACTGGAATTGATGAGGGTGGTGGTGACAACAGTTTGGTTACCAACTTGTAGCTTTACAGGGAAACGAAGAGTACGTTCATTCCAAGATGCTACGAGTACATGGTGAATATTGAGGGAAGAAGACGTTGATGCGACTCCCCGGTTTAAAAATTCTGACTAATGTTCATAACAGACACTTCTTCGTTAGTGGGTGTGGAGTCCTCGTAACACATCTGGAGGACTTGGAGGATCTCCCCTTCATCCTTTCCCTGAGTTTTGAGGGAGTTGATGAAGGAAGAGAGGTTAGAGGAGGTAGTAGTAGCGGGGGTGGGAGAAGTCATGGCGACAGGGGCAGAAGGTGTTGTGTTAGCGGTGCGAATGTTCTGGGGGCGAGTGGTCGGAGGGCGAGATGGGCGAGTGAAAGGATTCTTGCATTGGTTGGCATTATGTCCTGTGTTGCGACAGCGGAAACATCAGCCTTCACGGATGCATTTAGCACATTCCTGGGGGTTAAGTTTGGCGATTGTGACAGTGTCAACATCCATCACGTTGGGATCACAGGAGGAAGAAGATGGACAAGAAAACATGGAGGGTCTGCCTCCCTTCAAGGCAAGAATGCGCATTTTTTGTGCGTGGAACATTTTGGCTTTCTCAATCCATTCTTTCACGGTAGTGGGGATGGTCACCATAGAGAGAATCATTGTTGCCAGTTGTTGGTCAAGCCCCAAAGAGAATTGGTCGATGAGGGTGACATTGTCGGTGATACCAGCACGGGAGGATAGGTTTTGGAAATCAGTGATATACTTTTGGAATCCATCGTCATGGACTCCATCGGGGCGGCGGAAAGACTTCTGTGTGAGTTTCGAGAGTTCGTGTCGTGCAGTGGCTTTAGTATCAAAGGGGAAGAAGGTGGACTCAAAGTTTTCGGTGAATTTGTCGAAGGTGAGATCAACAGGGTTGGCGTGGACATCAGCCATTTTGTCGTACCACATCTCGGAGAAGGAGACTCCGCGTCCTTGGCTCATTTTGTTTAACGTGGTCATGATGCATTGGGAGTCGAGGGTGTAAATATCTTTATTGATAGCAAAGTATGCGCGCATGGCTTTGATCCATCGTGTTGCATCGGAGGGTTCGCCAGAAAAGTCGGCAGGGAGGGCCACCTTGAGTTCAGTGGGTGCGCAGGACATGGGGATGGGGGTAGTTTCACTGGTTCGAGGAGGTATTGGGGTACGAGAAGGTGCTGGAGTTCAAGGTTGTTTGGGGGTTCCTGGTGATCGAGGGAATACAGGGATTAAGGCCTGGTATGGGTTCACAGTGGCGCAAGGTGGTTCAGTGGGCTCAAGGTCTTGGAAGTCGACGTCGATATCTAAGGTCTTGTCAGGTGGCAGCCCGTAGACTCATTGAAGGGTGCGGTCGGAAATCTTTCCGACAATAGGGATGTCCTGCTCCTAAATAGGAGGGACGAAGGGAGAATTCTTGTTCTTTTGTTACATGAAGCATACACAAAGAATAGTCTCGAGGGATTACTTCTCTGGAGGTACTCACGAAGAGACTCAACGTCAGAGCAAGTACTAGGGTCAAAGGTTCTCAAAGGACAAAGGGCAAAGGTGTGAGTCGAACAGACTCCTAGGGTGACGAAGGACGAGGGTCTGAGTCAATCAGACTTCAGGATTCAAGAGTATGCTATGATTGTGTAGAACGAGAATGAGAATACAAGTATGCGACTGGTGGGTATAAGTACTAAGGGATGTGTCATCGTGGAATGGTAAGGAAGGTAAGAGAACAATGATGTAATCGTACGCGTCATTCACAGTAACACGAGGAAGGAGAGATAGGAACTACAAGGTCGACATAAAAGAGTCGGCCGAGGAGATAGTCGTCCATAGAACAAGAAAGAAAGCAATAGAAAGGATCAAAGAAGTACAAATGTAGAGTGAAAAGGACTGATCACCAAAAGACCTGCATCCCATATTGTCCGCAAGAGACCAAAGAAAAGGTGTACTCGTTGAGGGAAGAGAAAAAGGTAAAGGTGAGGGAAAAGGAGAAAAACCATAACACAGATGGCTTACTTTGCATAATCAGATAGTGTTGTGTCAACAACAACATCCTTTGAAGCATCCTTGAGATTGGCAGTGAGCTGATCCAAATGGCCATCATGATATTGCACTGAGCCCGAGTTGGATATTAAATCAAGGTGCTGTCGTTTTGCCAGCCTGTCATCCAGCAGGTCATCTGAGTTTGAATTTTGGTCATGGAGTGTCCCCTCTTCAAGTTCTTTGTCGACCTCAAATCCATTAACAAGTGATTCAAGTTCTTTTGCCTGGTCCTTGACAGCAGCATCCAAGCTAACAGCTGTTTGAGACTTGTCGAGATATGATAAAGCCCTAATAATGGTCTTCTCGAGTCTTCTCATGGCTGACATTGAGCTGTTCCATGTAGTAGCAGCAAATGACTGAGTGTTGTCATGAGAGTGTGAGCAGAAGACTACTAGGAGTACAGTCACAGTTACGAAAAATGAGTAAATATTATGAAACACAGCCTGCTGTGCACCACTCAAGTTGTACCTCCTATGGGGTCCAAAACTCAACATGTCAATGTGATGGCAGAACCAGTTGTGTTAATGTTAGCCACGGTCGACAAGCTTGACCTCCCAGAGCCTGGACAGACCTTTATTCCAGGCATCGAGCTCAAAACAATTGAATTTGTTGTGTGCATGACCTCCAAACCACAACACTGACCTGCCGGACTGACAAACCTGACATTGGATCAAGAACGAATAAGACAACAAAAAGAAACCTTTAAGATTAGCTATGCTTGTATGGGCTCCCCACAAAGGGCCCAAAAGTGAGTCTGCTTGCGTCGTTATGGAAATTCGTCCAGGATCAAGATGCTTGAATGTTGTGAGCCTTGCATAACCTTCAAGGTCTGAGTGTCATCTGCTGAACTAAGGTCACATACAGCCTCTTTCAGCCCACAAGAAAGTGAAAACGCAGAGTTCACAACAGCTGCTCCCTCCTCTCTGTCCATGGAATGGATCACAGCACAATTCGGGGAGGATGCAGATGATCAAGTGATAGCCTACAAGAGCAAGAAAAGCATCAATCAGGTCCAGCGTACACTTACTGACCAAGATCACATGATGAACAGCAAATGGGTAAGAACTTGGAGTCTTGATCTACGGTGTTGGCCACTGCTGCTCACCATGTGCTGATGACAATAAGCCAGGCTGGTGCTATTCTTGAGGCTCTGGGTGTCAACGAAGACCTAAGTCCCACATCGCCTACAAAGCGGAGACGCATGAAGAACATTGTTGTTAACAGTACAGCTCAGACCGATGGAAATGGCCTGAATGGGTCTAGAATGGTGGCAATGCCAGTGACAGCTGACAACTTACCAGATGTGTGAGCATTTCCCATAATCAGGTAGTTCTACTTATAGCCTTATCTCATTGCTATAGGATGGCAAGCTCGCCATGAGGATGCGGCGTCTCGAGCGCAAGCTCGATCATGGCCTTCAAGCCATGATTGACTGAGTCGATGACATGCACAACACCCTCTCTGCCCAGACCCACTCATCCAACTCACACCGAGCTTCTCCATGTCCACAAGTAGGCACGTTTGGGGCCTCAAATATTTCAGACCAGCAAGAAAGCACACTCACCCACCCACACCATGATGCTGGAAACACGGCCGTTCACATTCACATTCCGGTCACCAAACCAACCTCACGTCACACGGAAACCCATCAAGCCACCATTCTGGCCGAGTTTTTGGGCATTGCCTATCTTGATTCCCCCTATAGCAAGTTCATGTTTGACGTTCATTGCGTCCCAGACCCACCTGCCATCAACTTTTCAGGTGATATCGACCACCTTTTCCGAGAGTGGGAGATGTTGACTCTTCTCATTGTCAATGGCCATAGTATTCCCGTCAAGCACTGGGGACAGTTTTACAAGAAAGCTGCGGGAGCGAAAGAGACTGCTTGGGACACTCTCAAGACAAAATGGAGCAAATGGAAGGCGAGTTTATCTTCCTATATATGCTTGTCACTGAATCTCAATTTTTTCTATCCCACCAACAGTTTATCATCGAAGAATGGAGAAAGTATGCTGATGACGACTCATTCTGGTGCCAGTTCAGCACTGAGAAGGGTGAAGGACTCTGCTATCAGCAGATTCTGAACAAGATTTCAAGTACCCGAGTCACTGCTGACACACAAGACGCTGCTGATGCCCGACTGTTCTTCAGTGGCAATCTTGAGCATCCAACTGCAAACGGCACATTTCACTACACACGGTCAGGCAAGTCTCATTTACTGACCAAGGATAGCTCGATTGCAAAGGTATGGCAAACATTGCTCACCATGCAGCCTGTCATTGCCGAGCAGTGGGGAGTGTTATGCACTTTGCAGCATGCTATGGAGCATGCCCCGATGTTGCACGATGCGACATAGCTTCCTACTCCCTGGACATTGATACGAACATTTCGTGACATGGACACCATGAGATATTACTCAACCTTATACTGTACTAGTATAATACTCGCAACGCCGTTCACGGACTTGACATTCATCACTGCATAACTTTTAAAAGATGATACATACATATGTACACCCTAGATAGTGGTGCTTCTCGACTACACATGTACCTAATCTCTACTGCACCTTTGTCTACACTCTGTTAATGGACTCATCATTCATTTTGCCTCATCGCCGTGTAGGAGATCAATCGAATTTGTGGTCGAGATGGATGACAGTTCTGCGAGGCACACCTCCAGGCATGCGACGAGCTTCGTGAGACCAAGGGTGGTATCTTCACGCACTGGGTCGTTGCCTGAAACAATTGGTAGGTGACCTGGGATAATAACGAGGGGATGTTGTCATGCAGGAGATCAAATTTGTGATCGAGACGGACGAGATAGCTGTCGTGTTCGCCAACGCTTGTTACTTCTCCAAGCTGGTCCTGCGTTAGTGTGGCACACACCAAGGGTGATGTTGCCTATTCATTTTGGTCTCTGCACAAATGTGTCCTCGAGGTCTGACCCAGAGATGATCAATTGCCACGAAACGGGTCATGTGGCAGTGTGGTGGGATTGTGGTTGAGACTGGAGACGCCCACTGGCAGGACTGTGGCTTTTTTACATGAATCAAAGTGAGTCAGTATGAGTCATATCTTGGCACAGCCACCTCGGAACCAAAGGTAGCACAGCCACATGTAAATTACTATATAAGGAGCATGTTTCAGCCCCATTTAAAAAGTTCCTTCTTTTAGGAAAAAGGTTCCTACTTGAGTAAGTTCAATCAACAAGTGCTCACAAGTACACCCCTCTACAAACAGATAGTGAGGCTGTGTAGAGAAGTTCCCACGCTATAAATAGAGCTACTTAGACCCATAGTTAGGAGTATACTGCATCCCTTAGGATAGAGATAGTTAGGACACCTTTAGGAAGAAAACTCCAGAGCAGGCAACTAAAGGGAATAGATCCCCAGCTAGTAGGGAGACCTAATAGTTCATTAGTACCTTGGGAAAGGGTTTAGTTGAGCATTTAACCTGATTGCCAACTCCTTAGTGCATAATACATAAAATCAATTTTAGGATAAGCTGTTCTGTATATCTAAGTGACATGTGTAAATCACTAGCAAGAGATTGAGTACATCAATAGTCTATCTGCCCAATTGAGCCTACCTAGCTGATTAGGAGCCTATTGGAAGCCTATTGAGAGCACATCTTAGGGAAGTAACCCTAGTCACAACAAATTACCCTTCTAGTAACCCGAGAGTTGTTTAGACCATTTCCCAACAATCTATAGTACATTCAGTACACCACCACTACTGAAAGCTAGACCTTTAAACATATTATTGGAAGCAATCCCCCTCAACCTCATTGAAGATTGACATACAAATCACGTGCCTAATAGTCAACCCCTTTCTATGAGTTGATACATACTTGTTTTTAGTATCAATTCAACCAGAGAAGAGTACTCTCATCACCTCACTTCAGGTTTACTATCCATGGAGATAAGATTGGTTGTTTGGTGAGCGTTTCTTAATGTTTCTACTGATTTTATCTAGAAAGAAAATACCACATGCTGGACAGCAAACTCCCAGTAAGATAAGCATGAAGATGTATTGTGAGCTTTGTCCATTAAAGTGCAAATAAATTGCTCAGCACATTTGTTCTGCTATGGGGTATGAGGCACAGACTCATAGACATGAATGCCATTATCATGCATCAATTGCCCAAAGGCTTCTGATTTGTACTCTCCCCCTGCATCAGACATTCAGCCTTTTATGGAGGTGGAGTATTGATTTTGAATGTACTTTATAAACTTTTTAATAGCACTGAGTGCCTGGTCCTTAGTCAAGAGGGGTTTAATCCATTCTTGGGATGTGTAATCATCATAAAAGATGATGATGTACCTTGATCTATAATAAGATTCAGTTTCAAAGGACTTCAGATCCGAGTGTACAAGTTCAAAAGGTTTCTTTGTGCAAATATCATTTGTAGCAAAGGGGTGGTTAGGCTATTTGTCTAGCTGACAGCCAGGGCAAATGGATTCCACAGGTGGAATGGACATGCTTGGAAAGTCCTTAATATGTTTTCACACTGTGTATAGAATATTCTTGGAGGGGTGCTCTAGGCAGCAATGGAGCAACTCATAATCCATGATGATCATGTCGATATTTGCTCTAGTATAATTATGAATGATAGGGGCTCTCACCCAGTACATAGTACTGCTTCCATGAGAATGGAAGCTAATCAGGTCGCACTTAGTGCAGTCATCTATAATATACATGAAGCCTTCAGCACTCTGTGTGAATATGCAATTGTCCTTAAGAAGTGTGCCAAGAGAGATAAGATTGATGGTACAATCTGGCATGTAGATAATTGGCAATAATTGCACAACATTCTTCTTGTAGTGGATAAGGACACTACCTTCACATATGACTGGTGCTTTGCCATTTGCAGTTTGCATATAGCATGGTGTAGGATACGCCTGATACTTGACAAATGTGTTGAAGTTGTTGGTGAAATGAGCCAAAGTGAGTTGAGGAGCTACATTTCTGCATCCTCTTTCTGTTCTCATATTTTACCTTTGCCTTTGGTGCTGTGGTTCTCACAACTGTCACACAGGGTGTAAAGAAGCATAGAAAATATGTCCATTTCATCACTATCTACAACAGACAATAAAATATAGTCTACATACTATGGCAAACAGAGAAATCACATATTAGTATCTGATGGATGTGAGAGGAACAAAGAAAGAACATATGTTTCATCCTCATAGGCCATCTCAACTTCTTCCTCTTCTTGGACATAGTGTTACGGTTTTTCTCCTTTTCCCTCACCTTTATCTTTTTCTCTTCCCTTGACGAGTACACCTTTTCTTTGGTCTCTTGCGGACAATATGGGATGCAGGTCTTTTGGTGATCAGTCCTTTTCACTCTACATTTGTACTTCTTTGATCCTTTCTATTGCTTTCTTTCTTGTTCTATGGACGACTATCTCCTCGGCCGACTCTTTTATGTCGACCTTGTAGTTCCTATCTCTCCTTCCTCGTGTTACTATGGATGATGCGTACGATTACATCATTGTTCTCTTACCTTCCTTACCATTCCACGATGACACATCCCTTAGTACTTATACCCACCAGTCGCATACTTGTATTCTCATTCTCGTTCTACACAATCATAGCATACTCTTGAATCCTGAAGTCTGATTGACTCAGACCCTCGTCCTTCGTCACCCTAGGAGTCTGTTCGACTCACACCTTTGCCCTTTGTCCTTTGAGAACCTTTGACCCTAGTACTTGCTCTGACGTTGAGTCTCTTCGTGAGTACCTCCAGAGAAGTAATCCCTCGAGACTATTCTTTGTGTATGCTTCATGTAACAAAAGAACAAGAATTCTCCCTTCGTCCCTCCTATTTAGGAGCAGGACATCCCTATTGTCGGAAAGATTTCCGACCGCACCCTTCAATGAGTCTACGGGCTGCCACCTGACAAGACCTTAGATATCGACGTCGACTTCCAAGACCTTGAGCCCACTGAACCACCTTGCGCCACTGTGAACCCATACCAGGCCTTAATCCCTGTATCCCCTCGATCACCAGGAACCCCCAAACAACCTTGAACTCCAGCACCTTCTCGTACCCCAATACCTCCTCGAACCAGTGAAACTACCCCCATCCCCATGTCCTGCGCACCCACTGAACTCAAGGTGGCCCTCCCTGCCGACTTTTCTGGCGAACCCTCCGATGCAACACGATGGATCAAAGCCATGCGCGCATACTTTGCTATCAATAAAGATATTTACATCCTCGACTCCCAATGCATCATGACCACGTTAAACAAAATGAGCCAAGGACGCGGAGTCTCCTTCTCCGAGATGTGGTACGACAAAATGGCTGATGTCCACGCCAACCCTGTTGATCTCACCTTCGACAAATTCACCGAAAACTTTGAGTCCACCTTCTTCCCCTTTGATACTAAAGCCACTGCACGACATGAACTCTTGAAACTCACACAGAAGTCTTTCCGCCGCCCCGATGGAGTCCATGACGACGGATTCCAAAAGTATATCACTGATTTCCAAAACCTATCCTCCCGTGCTGGTATCACCGACAATGTCACCCTCATCGACCAATTCTCTTTGGGGCTTGACCAACAACTGGCAACAATGATTCTCTCTATGGTGACCATCCCCACTACCGTGAAAGAATGGATTGAGAAAGCCAAAACTGTTCCACGCACAAAAAATGCGCATTCTTGCCTTGAAGGGAGGCAGACCCTCCATGTTTTCTTGTCCATCTTCTTCCTCCTGTGATCCCAACGTGATGGATGTTGACACTGTCACAATCGCCAAACTTAACCCCCAGGAATGTGCTAAATACATCCGTGAAGGCTGATGTTTCCGCTGTTGCAACACGGGACATAATGCCAACCAATGCAAGAATCCTTTCACTCGCCCATCTCGCCCTCCGACCACTCGCCCCCAGAACATTCGCACCGCTGACACAACACCTTCTGCCCCTGTCGCCATGACTTCTCCCACCCCCGCTACTACTACCTCCTCTGACCTCTCTTCCTTCATCAACTCCCTCAAAACTCAGGGAAAGGATGAAGGGGAGATCCTCCAAGTCCTCCAGATGTGTTACGAGGACTCCACACCCACTAACGAAGAAGTGTCTGTTATGAACATTAGTCAGGAATTTTTAAACCTGGGGAGTCGCATCAACGTCTTCTTCCCTCAATATTCACCATGTACTCGTAGCATCTTGGAATGAACGTACTCTTCGTTTCCCTGTAAAGCTACAAGTTGGTAACCAAACCTGTTGTCACCACCACCCTCATCGATTCCAGTGCTACCGGAAATTTCATGGACCTAGGACTTCTCTTTCACATGAACTTCCCCATGCAACGACTCCCTCAGCCTGTCAAGGCTTACAATGTCGATGGAACTTTGAACAAAAAAGGCACCATTCTCTGGAAGGCCAAACCCATAGTCCATATCGCGAAACAATCTGAACATCTTGAACTAATGGTCGTTTCTTTGAAACGTAAACAAATCATCTTAGGCATGCCCTGGCTAAAATCCCGAAACCTGCAGATTGATTGGACATCTCACACCCTCTCCTTCCCTCGAAATCCCTTTAATTCCCCTCCTGTAGAGGAACCTCCCTGACTGATATCTCCTTCGCCTTCTCAATCTTGATGTTGATCAAGAAATCTCCTCCTTATTTGCTGAACGTTATCCTGATGGGGTTGATGCGTCTCCCAGTGAGTACCTCCCCCAAGATTCCAGAAGTGAAACGATCAACAAAATCACGCTATCCACCAAACTCGCACAAGAAAACATACCACTCGAAACCTCACTCCCTCCTTGGTGCAAAGACTTCGAAGATGTCTTTTCCAAACAGACTTATGATCAACTCCCTCCACATCACTCATTTGATCACACCATAGAACTCAAACCATCATTTGTCCCAAAAATTGCCAAGGTTTACCCTCTTAACCCAAAGGAACAAGATGTGTGTCGTACCTTTATTGACGAATACCTCAAGACTGGACATATCATCCCGTCCAAATCCCCTCAAGCCGCACCCTTCTTCTTCATCCCTAAGAAAGACAGCTCTCTTTGCCCTTGTCAGGATTACCATTACCTGAATTCCCACACTGTCCGCAATGCTTACCCGCTTCCTCTCATTCCTCCTCTCATTGATCGGATGAAGAACTCCACCTGGTTCACTAAATTCGACATCCGTTGGGGATACAACAATGTTCGGATCAGGGAAACAGACCAATGGAAGGCTGCATTTGTTACTCTGTACGGACTCTTTGAACCCACCGTTATGTTCTTTGGTTTCTGCAATGCCCCTCCCACCTTCCAAGCTTTTATAAATCACGTCTTCGCTGACATGATTGCGGAAGGCTGGCTCGAAGTTTACATGGACAACCTTGGAATCCATATGAACAGTGATCTCGCTCTCCACCACAAATGTACTCAACATGTTCTCCTTTGTCTTCGTGAGCACAACTTTTCCCTCAAAATATCTAAATGCACCTTCGATACCCCTTGCATTGAATTTCTCGGTATGATCATTGGCCAAGGACAAGTCTGGATGGATCCCATCAAAACCACTGCCATCCATGACTGGCAACCTCCTACTTCCGTTAAAGGCATCTGTTCCTTCCTTGGATTCACTAACTTCTATTGGAAGTTCATTCCCAATTTCTCTAACACCATCGCTCCCTTGACCTTGCTCACCCGGAAAGACCAACTCTGGCTTTGGACCCCTCTCCAACAGCATGCCTTTGACTCCCTCAAAGCCACCTTTTCCACCTCTCCTGTATTAGCTATCCCCGATGTCACTCGCCCTTTCTCTATTATGACTAACGTCTCCCTTCTTGCCGCTGGCGCCATTCTTCTCCAAGCCGATATCAATGGAGACCTTCATCCCTGTGCCTATTTCTCCTGCACATTCACACTTGCTGAACATAACTATGATATTTATGATCGCGAGCTTCTTGCTGTTATCCTCGCCCTCTCGGAATGGCGTCACTATATCCTCGGTACTACTCATTCCATCACTATTATCATGGACCACAAAAACCTTTCCTACCTCAAAGACCCGCGTAAACTCTCCCAACGCCAAGCTCGTTGGTCTCTTTTCCTCCAGGACTTCGATATCCTCTGGAAAGTCCTTCCCGGCACTCAGATGGCCCCTGCTGACGCTCTCTCCCGTCACGACCATGTTGACACTTTCCAAGACAATGTTGCCTCTTCTATTGTTCCTGATCCTGTAGTTATTAACGCCTTGGACCTCACCTTAGCTTCTCATATCAAAAACTCTTCATCTTCCGATCCCCTTGTTCTTCGTGCCCTTGCCAACCTTGACGACGGCTCACCCTTATTTCCTCGTTCCTCTCTTTCAGACTGGTCCTTTGATAATGGACACCTTTATTTCCATGGTCGTATGTATGTTCCTCCATCATCTCGTTCCACTTTACTTCATTTGATTCACTCCTCTCTGCTTTCTGGCCATTTGGGTTGTTTCCGTACGAAGGCCATTCTGGAGCATGATTTTTGGTGGCCTGGCCTTTCTTCCTTTGTATCTCATTTTGTTGCTGGTTGTTCCGTTTGCCAGCAGAACAAAGTCCTCACCCACCCGACCACTCCACCCCTTCTCTCCATTTCTTCTTCCTTGTCTCTTCCTTTCCGTCAACTCTCCATCGATCTTGTCACCAATCTTCCCCTCTCCAATGGTTTTGATTCCTTGATGGTCGTGGTCAACCATGGCCTTACAAAGGGGGTAATCCTTGCTCCATGTTCAAAAATGGTTGACGCCAAAGGGATCGCCCAACTCTTTTTTGACTTTGTATTCAAACATTTTGGTCTCTATGACTCCATCATCTCTGACTGAGGCCCACAATTCGCCTCTGCCTTTGCAAGAGAACTAGCTTGCCTCCTCAAATATGACGTCTGCCTTTCCACCACCTATCATCCCCAAACTGACGGACAAGCTGAACGAGCCAATCAAGAGATTGAGACATATCTTCGTATCTTTTGTGCTCATAACTCACATGATTGGGCTAAGTTCCTAACCTCCGCCGAGTTTATCCACAACTCCGTCCCCCACAGTTCCACAAAAGTCTCCCCATTCTCCCTTCTATATGGCTACGAACCTCGCATATACCCCGCTTTCGGAAAAACGTTCATCCCAGCTTTGGAAAACCGCTTATCCTCCCTGAAACACATCCGAAAAGAAGCTCTTGCTGCACATGAGTCCGCTCGTCAGATCATGATATCCTGCTCTTCTCGCAAGTTCTCCCCCTGGAAAGTAGGTGATAAGGTATGGCTTGAAGCCACTCATCTCCGTCTCAGATACCCTTCCCACAAACTCGCTCCAAAACGTCATGGATCATTCGAGATTTCTCAGGTCCTATCTCCACTCACTTACCGACTCCACCTTCCCCCCACATGGAAAATCCATGATGTATTCCATGCCACTCTCTTATCTCCTTATCGCCAAACTGAAGCACATGGTCCTTCCTTCCCCCGATCTCCACCAGACCTCATTGATACTGAAGAAGAGTACGAAGTCGATCATATCGTATCTCATAAAGGATCACAAGGTCACCGATTGTACCTAACTGCATGGAAAGGATATTCTTCGGCCGAAAACACTTGAGAATCTGAAAATAATCTCCACCATGCTCCCGCTATTCTCTCTTCTTATAAATAGACTCATCATTTGTCTTAATTCCCCATTCTTTTCTCCCTCCTTTCTACTTGGGAAGCGGCGTCTCTTTGTGAAGTACCCCCCTGATATATGTTCTTTGACAATTTCCTCTTTCTTAACAATCAATATGTCATTTCTTTCTTCTTCTGTTGTACCTTCATTGTCTTCTTCTTCTTCTCTATCTTCTTCCCCGCTTCGTTCCAGGCATGTCTCACCTACCTTGCTATCCATCTCCGCCGCCCATTCGCTTTACGCTGCCATCCTCGCCATCCCCGCTCTCCTCCATGCCGTCGAGGCCCTCCCCCTCTATGATAAAGATGTCATTACTCAAGAACTAGTCTGCCTCTTCCACGAGGTATCCATCACCCAATTGTATCACTTTCAGGCAGCCCCCAGCAATCTTCCTGCTGAATTCGGCATTCCTCTTCATCTTCACTTGGCCGAACTTTCCCAGTGAGTTTTAACTATTCTTCATCTTTACGGTTTCTACCAATACGTTGAACATCTCTCCCCTTCCATCATCTATCCCACCTTCCATCACGTCTACCTCACCCTGCCCATGGCTGACAGTGATCGCTACCTCAAACAAGTTCACCTGCCCGCCATCGATGATTCTCCTCCTCCTACTCCCATATTACCCATTCCTTCTCGCGCTCCTGCCCTTATCACGCAGATCTCCTCCCCTACCTCCTCTTCCTCTTCCTCCCCTACTGCTGTTGGGAAATCTTCCGAGCTTGTAGCATGGTCCAACACAGTAGAGGCAATTCATCGCCACCTTCCTGATGGTAGCCATGTTTTATCTTCGCCTACTCATGTCATGCCCATTCACCCCTGTCGCCCCGCCTTTGCCCTCACCGAATGCTTTCAGTGTCATCGTCTCGGCCACTATCACAAGGATTGTCCTGATTACTCCTGTCCATACTGTCACCAGTCAGCCCCTGGTCACCCTCAGTCTGCTTGCCTTCACATGCAATGCGACTTTTGCAATCATTGGGGACATGGATGCCGCTTTTGCCCTGAACGAGTATGCGGCCATTGCAATCAACACGGACACGTGGCAGATGACTGTCCATTTGAGGTGCTATCTTATGAACAATCCACCGTTTTCTACGGCCCTTCCTCTCTTCCTCCCGACGCGACTACCTGATGGACTATTTATCAAACTTGGGGTTCGATTATACGAAGGGGGTAATGTTACGGTTTTTCTCCTTTTCCCTCGCCTTTACCTTTTTCTCTTCCCTCAACAAGTACACCTTTTCTTTGGTCTCTCACGGACAATATGGGATGCAGGTCTTTTGGTGATCAGTCCTTTTTACTCTACGTTTGTACTTCTTTGATCCTTTCTATCACTTTCTTTCTTGTTCTATGAACGACTATCTCCTTGGCTGACTCTTTTATGTCGACCTTGTAGTTCCTATCTCTTCTTCCTCGTGTTACTGCGGATGACACGTACGATTACATCATTGTTCTCTTACCCTCCTTACCATTCCACGATGACACGTCCCTTAGTACTTATATCCACCAGTCGCATACTTGTATTCTCATTCTCATTCTATGCAATCATAGTGTACTCTTGAATCCTGAAGTCCGATTGACTTAGACCCTCGTCCTTCATCACCCTAGGAGTCTGTTTGACTCACACCTTTGCCCTTCATCCTTCAAGAACCTTTGACCCTAGTACTTGCTCTGACGTTGAGTCTCTTCATAAGTATCTCCAGAGAAGTAATCCCTCGAGACTATTCTTTGTGTATGCTTCGCGTAACACATAGAAGTCCTCTTGATTGGTATAGAATTCACCTGCCTCTGCCTGGCTGGAATGGATGGAGATAGTATCTTCATTATCCATTTGGATGAGCATGGCAAGCTCAATGGGCTGGTGAAGGCAGTTGAGGAGTGAGGATGAATCATCTACCATCACGTCCTCATAAGAGGATACCTTTAGGCCAAAAGTGACTGAGAAGGACGGTAAAAGCTGGTGGACTGGAAAGTCGTGCTTGTAATCTTTGTATTTAGAAAGGTAAGAGGGTCTGGGGGTGCCAAAGTTATAGTTGCCAGCATTGATAATAGGGGTGCAAGTGAGTTTACCATTTGCAACCCTATCAAGATGTCTTACAGTCTCAATTGTGGGAGTGATTTCCAGACAGTGAGCGAGGAATATTGCATTCTTCATCTGAAGGAAGGTAGGTGGGCCATAGTGGGCCTCACCAATAGTGTGAGTGAGTCGGTGGGGGTCAATGATAGAGGAACTGGCCTCCACAATAGTGGGGTCAATAATAATGGTGTTGGAGAAGGCAAAAGAGGCAATGGCCTCATTAACATGCTTGTTTTTGTGGCATTGGGTACAAGCGTCTTGCTTACTTGCCCTTGTGTGGAATGCTAACCATGAGTGGTCTTCTTCTTCTTCTGCTGGTTCCCCCCCTGCTGCTACTGCCCCTGTGGATGCTGCTGCTGCTGGAACTGGAGGTCTGCAGGCTTACACTTGATAGTGGAGATTTTCTGCACATGATCATCATGCTTGGGCTTACCCTTTGAGATGTATTGCTGCCAAATAATGAGCATCATCCACTCAATTTCATCCAAGGTGGGGAGTACAGTCACTTCTCCAGCCTTTTCCTTTCCTGTCATGGACAAGGTGATGGGGACACCAGGTGTATCAGAGGTGGACATGTTCAGAAACTGCATGAACACATCCATGTACTGCAGTAATTTTGCAAGTACAATAAGCAACTGTAAGATTGTGGGAATTTCATTCTGGTAGGTACGTAGGAGGTCAAAATGCTGGTGCAGTTTCAAGGACACAGCTTGAAGGTGCTGGTCCTCAGCAATGATGGTGTCCATCATCGCTTTAAACTTCAAGTATTTGGAGGCGGTAGAGGGGATGAAGAATTTGACCTTGAGGGCCGCCCAAACATCCTTGGCAGAGTCCAAGTTATAAAATGGATGGGCAAGAGCAGGAGTCATCTTGAGGACCATGGCGCCAAGTGCCCTTTCATTGGCATTATGCCAGTTGTTGATACAAGACTGGTTCAGGACCCTGTCAGATCCTTTCTCAGTGAGTTCATTGGGGCAGTCAGAGGTGACAGGCCACCATGCAGCCAAGTGTGCACAGGTAGGTCTATATGACCTGCTTCCATTTGAAGTAGTTGGGACCAGTAAGGTTGGAGATCTTGTTGGTATTGGACTATAGTAAAAATGGAGTGAGTCTAAGACAAAGAGGCATCAGTAAACTTCTAATAATGAGGAAACAAAGAGAAAGAGTGTAAGTACGTGCATTACAATGCTCTCAGAGCCTTGGACTGGTGAAACATAGTCTCCCCCTATGTCCTGGACCTGGTCACATGTGTCCAAGCATAAAGACACATAGGATGCGACACATCGCATGTGTTCAAGCATAAAAATGCATAGAATGTGACTTACTGTGCCAAAGAGCATGAAACACTGTCTAAGGGCAGAAGCAGGGTAAACCGAGTGATGGCAGCAAGCTAGTCACACTAGCACAATCACCAGGGCTCATAACCTATCAGAAGCATGCAGTACACAGTTACTTGGCTTACCTGCTGTAGTGATAACTTAGAGATGATAGCAGTTGCTAGTCAAGAGTGAATTGGAACTCAGCTACCTGAGTCCAAAGGCTATATACACTACATTAAGTGCATGTGAACTAACTACTACAAATGAACTACTACCATATAATATGAGTTCGTTCAACAGTTGAGACAGCACCAGTAGCCAAGACAAAGAAGAGTGTGGGTTGATTCAGCTGATAGACAGGAACAGACATGCAACAAAAGGAGATGGCCTTGGCTGAAAAGCCATTCAACATTGATGAAAGTGGCTAGAAAGTATTCAATAATCACATATAAGTAGACATGGACAAAAATGTGTACCAGGAATCACTAAATAATCAATTGCCATCTGAGAAAGTTGAGGGTATAAGATATAATTCTTGTGCCACCATGCGATCAGATCAATGACGTGCTGAATGTCTGACTGGAGGTATCAGTTGAGTTTAGAGCCCAGCTCAGTGGCTATGGGTGGTGCAAGGGCTGGTAGATTGTTGAAAATATTACTCTGTTTGAATACAATGTCAGTGAGAGGGGAACATCTCAAATAGTACTTACCATGACACATTCAAGTCAATCAAGTCATGTCATTTTATCCCAGTTGTCTGCCACAGTGTCATCACTGTGCTTATTCTTTTCATATGACCACTTGAATTCCTCATGGACAACTTCTTTGGCAGTCTTAATCCATGTATCTGGCCACCGGGAATTCTTAAAGTAAGCTAGTTTGTGTCGGGGGTGAAAAACTGCCCATTGGCAACTTGAAGTTAGTCATACATACAGAGTTTTTGATTCAGATGGATTCACTCATCACAATTCAATAGACTTCTGAGTAGTCAGTGAGTGAATAGTATCGGTTGAGTATCTTCTTGGTGAGAGAAATGGCAGCATGAATGGATGGTTAATATTTCTTGTTGCATGCATAGCTTGTGAGTTCATTGTTGATATGATCCATTGTGGGGAGGACTGTTGCAAGGTTGGGGGTTGAATGTGAGAAGAATGTGGTAGCATCCTTCAGAACCTAATTGGTAATAGTATGTAATTAATCATCCATGCACACTATGTCCACCCCAAGTGCACACTGCTACAATGTGCCTCCAAGTTTATAAGGTAGGTCCCCACCTTCAGAATGTCATGCAGCTGAGCCATTAGCTCCCACTCATAGTCAGATATTTCTAGCTTTCTCAGGCCCAGATTGCAACATTGCATTGCCTCATCAATTGCCTTGCAATAGTTTAAGGCATACTCGAGCATGTCAAATGTCAAGTTCCAACATATGCACACATCTCAGGGCAGGAATGTTATTGCTATTCCCAGCTCATCCAGGATGGCCTTCCAAGCAGGCAGGACAATTGTTGTGGAATGTATAACCTTGAATGACAGCTTTCAGACCTAGGTTATTATGTTTCATACTGGGCAGTAAGTCTTGTTTGGCATGCTGGTACACACCTTGGCTAACGCGATTTTTACTGAACATATTGTCCATTCCAGCTCATGCTTTTCTTCTACAGTCAATTCAGTACTTTCGTCCTCCCAGCCTTCTTCATTGTCAGACTCAGCACCCTCCCCACCCTCATCATCAGTATCAACCTCTTCTTCATCCATCAGCTTCTCAGTCAGTTCAGTCACCTCATTATCTACCTATTTAGCATCAAACTGACTAACGACTGTTTTAGCTATCAGATTTACCACATGCAAGAAATAGTATGTGCAACTCGGCAATCTTGCAAATTCAGAAATCAATTCACTCATCCATTCAGTCATCATATCATTATTCAAAGTGTTATCACAAGTGACGTTGAGTATCTAGATTGAAAATCAGATTGCCAAGGTAAGCCTGTCAACTGTCATGCATACCTTCTCTGATATGCCAAATTCTTCTAGCATTTGTGTGAATGTGGTGGCCAATTCACAGGCCATATGTGACTATCTTCACATCAGTGCCAGATTTCTTCAAATCTAGATAAGTGACTCACCCGATCTACCTCAACAACATCTAATGGCATAGCTAGTGGGCTTCCATTATGTACCAAGTGTACTGTAAATGCAACAAATGCTTGATGGTTTGGCAAGATCCAGATGTCTGTTGTAAAATTCAGCTTTTCTTTATATTCCTAGTACATTGTATTTTATTAATCACTTATTGTGATTGATACTGACACTCGCCTGCAATATCTTAGCAATCCAACTGTGCGTGCATGCAAAAACCATGTGCACATCATACCCTACTCGGTATGTAGTATTCTGGCCTTCCAGTCTTCATAAGCACCTGAAATTCATGGTCCTTGACTATGGAAAATGATTGTAGGCTCTCTGATATCCAGTGAACTATCACCACCCTATTAAATCCCAAGTTACTCCCAAGTCCTGTTGCTATGAAAAGTCCTGACACACTTTGTTTCATGGCAGGTATGCTGCTAATGCAAGTATGTTACCTTTTCATTTCCCTTGTGTTGAAATGTTGCTGATATTGATCCATTTCCTAGGTATTTACTGATCATTATACTATGTACTTTTTGGACATCTTGAACCTCATCTGCAATGGCCAGTGCCTCAGCACTCCAGCATATTTTGATATGCTTTTGCATATTCCCTGTCAAATGAGCATCCTTTATACAGTGAGGTGCAAAACCATTGCAATACCTAACCCCAAACCGGGGCGTGAAGCACCCCGCAATCACTTGTGGGAATTTCACTTTGCTTTGGTGGGAACAAATAAAGTACAAACCCTTAGCTACAACTTTGTCCCCAGGGTCATGTGATTTTGCTTACATACTGCAAAGATACATCCATTTCAAAACATCAATACCATTGCAACAGTTTTATACCCTTTGCTCATTACATTGAAATCAAGTGTTATTTGGTTATGTGTGGTCATACAAACAAACATACACATATTAGAACCATGTCTGAGTTTAAAATAGTTCACACGCATCTTTGTTTCCAACCACAACCATCATGAGAACCATTACTCCTACTCAAAAACAAATCATTCACTCTATGCTTGATGCTGGCCAATCTGCTCACTCTATTGCATTCACTACTGGTCTTAATGTGTCTACCATATCCAGATTATGCTCCAAAGAGCGTTCTGAGCTCCAAAAAGCTATTGGAGGTCATCCATCCAAGCTTTCCTCCGCCAATATCCGACATACCATTCGTCTCATCTCCTCTGGAAAGGCAGAGAATGCTGTTCAGGTGACCAAGGCACTCACCAATATAGTCAACCAGCCTCTCTCTACCTCCACAATGTGTGCAGACAGTTGAGGAAGACAGGTATGAAAGCTGTGATCAAGTCCAAACTGGCCTCTTCTTTCAGCCAAGCATCATAAGGCTCATTGAGACTTTGCTTATGCTCATAAGGATTGGACTCTGGAGGACTGGAAGAAGGTAGTATGGTCTGATGAGACCAAAATCAATCGCCTAGGGTCAGATGGGTGCAAGTGGGTGTGGAAAAAGGCAGGAGAAGAGCTAAGTAATAGGCTGGTGGAAGGTATAGTGAAGTTTGGAGGAGGTTCTTTGATGATGTGGGGCTGTATGACTTGGCAGGGAGTTGGCTATGCTACCAAGATTGATGGTAGGATAGATGGGGACCTTTACCTTCAGATTTTGAAGGATGAACTGCTCAATTCTTTGCAGTTTTATGGTCTTGATCCTCCTGACATCATCTTTCAGCAGGACAATGACTCCAAACATACATACTTGCAAGAAGGTGAAGGATTGGCTTCAGGAGCAGGATTTTCATACTATGGTATGGCCTGCACAGTCTTCTGACCTCAACCCCATTGAGCACCTCTGGGGTTATCTCAAAAGAAGACTAGCAGATCATGATTCCTCTCCTAAGGGGATTCATGAATTGTGGGAGAGAGTTCAGGTTGATTGGCAGGGGATAGCAGTTGAAGAGTGTCAGAAGTTGATAGAGAGCATGCCTAGAAGGATTGAAGCAGTTATCAAGGCAAAGGGAGGCTATACCAAGTACTAATATACCCTGGAAAGCAAAAGGTACAAAACTGTTGCAATGGTATTGGTGTTTTGAAATGAATGTATCTTTGCAGTATGTAAGCGAAATCACATGACCCTGGGGACAAAGTTGTAGCTAAGGGTTTGTACTTTATTTGTTCCCACCAAAGCAAAGTGAAATTCCCACAAGTGATTGCAGGTCGCTTCGCGCCCCGGTTTGGGGTTAGGTATTGCAACAGTTTTGCACCTTACTGTATCAAGGAACTGACACATACTGTAGTAACTTTGTAGCCCCAGGTGCTACACTTGAATTTGTGTGCCTGTTGACCATCAATAAGAGAGATCTGTGGCTTGGGATCAAAGAAAGCATATATAGGCGAGGACCATTCCTTCATTTGCCATTCTATTTACTACTTCAGCTAAATGAAATCTCAATTTGTTTAATAGCATACCTAAGGCTTTCTCCAGGCTGACACTCTCAACAGATGGTGAGCATGTGGGAGCTAATCCAGCAGTTGTAGGTACAGATGCCAGGCTCTCATCATCAATGCTATTCTTTGAGTCTTCATCAAGTGTGCTTTCAGCTGGTGCTTAATGGCAGTCTGTGGATGCTAACATATTAGCATCTTGCAAAGTACAAGTCTTTTTAGAAAGTGGCTCTGGCTTTTTGTTCTCATTTGCATGCTTCCTCAGCACTGGACAAAGCACATCAAGGGCTGCTTTTGCCCTTTCAGTCACCTTTGATACATATTTGGTGGATAGATCAGGTGGCATGATGGGGTGCAAAAGCAGGAGTGTTTTTGAACTTTTTTCATAGCACATTCAACCAATATCGACATTGTTTGTCAGCCTTATTGTGTTCCATTTTGCTTTGCATTTTAGAATGTAGGCAGTCCCTGATCATGTGCTCATGTATGTTATTGCTGGGCTAAGTATGGAGTGGGTTCCTGGATGGGTCCTGGCCCCATTCCACTGCCAACCTGCACCTGCATCCAGCCAGCATCCACACCTGGGACCCGCATGGGTGGCTGGTACCCACGCTTAACCCTATAGGTGAAACGCCAATGTCCACTGGGGGCTTGCTGTATCTTAGCAAGGCCAACCAGCAGTGCACTTGACTAGAGCTAGTTGGTAGCCACACTAGTTAACCTGTTGGTCAAGTGCAGATGGGGGGGGCCAGTCTCAGTCTATCTGGGGATTTATATACTATCTAGGATTTGTACATGTTTGGTACTATACAGTATCTATATATGATAATAAGCTATGTCTAGAGAGTCCAAGTACAGTCCTGTAAGTCAGTGTGAATCAGATGGAATCATACTGAGTCAAGGCGGAACTGAGCATAGCCATGAGTCAAGGCAGAACCAAGCATAGCCATGAGGCAATGCGAGGCTGTGTGCACATTACATACATGAGGTATAGATAAGCATAGCCATATGTATAGCTGAAGGCATGAGGCGTAATAGAAATGGTAATGGGCATAGGTATCTGCATAGCCATATGTGCATGAAGCTGCGATAAGATATAGAGAACATAGCCATGATGCTGTGCATGTCCACATGATATGACATGAGGCGAAGGCTGTGCATGGCTGTACATGCAAGACGAGCCGATATATCATGTATTGAGCATGGGAGTATGATGTCAAGTGATGTCATAGTATATCATGTGATGTCATGTGACCAAATAGTCACGTGGTCATTATTGAATGAGTGTGGTGAGATCAATGAATGATAGGGGCTATTTAGCGAAATACTTTGTAGAAAGCCCAGAAAAATAGAGAAAAATAAGGGAAAAATAGGAGCAAATACCAGTGGTTGTAACACTACCCCCCATCTAAAGGTTGACTTCCAGGCAACCACAAGCAGAGCCAGCCAGTGGAGCAGACAACCAATAGAGGAAGTATTTGTTTTTCCAAGAGAATTTATCCATGGGAGTCATCAAAGGCAATGAAAGACAACAGTAACAGGAAAAGGGAGCAATATATGATGGAGGAAAGGTGAGAAGCCATATTCCAATGTCCAATGAATAGCATTGGTCTGGGGTGTCTTATATAACCCAAGGAATAAAGAGCGAGGGAGTGTCCAAGGATGTGATGAAGTGACAGAGTGAATATGTTAATACCAGGATGAAAGATCAATAAAGAACTTTCTTTGTCAAGGTGGAATCGTCCAGAGAGATAAACGAATGTATATAGTCAGGAGTTAGTCCAGATTTTTTGGATAAGGGACCATAAGACCATATGTTTAACCAAGGCAAGGACATAAGGAAGAGAGTGAATGGATTGGTCTAGTGTCAATGAAAGACAAGGATGAGTATGTCAGAAGCCAAGGTGTATTTGTCCTACATAGTAGGATGAAAGGTTCAATGCATAGCGAGTATCTTCCATATAATAGTACAGCATAGGCTACTATACTTTTGTTTACTTCATGTAAGCAACATCTTGAGGGACAATGAGTATCCCAAGCAATATCCCAAATGTAAAGGCAGTGATGCCAATTTGTGGTATTGCATTATAAGGCAAATAAAAGTGGGATTGAGTGAGGAGTTTAGTGTGCAGGAGTGAGTATGATATTAACTCAATGTTCATGATTATTGATGTGATAAAGGATAGAATAAAGCAATGGAAGGGATGAGCTGATGATGAAGTCTGAATATCAACCCAAGGGGAGATCCTTCCAGTAATGGAGAGATTAATCCATGTAGTCAACAGTTCTTGTGGAGCAAGATCTGTTATGAATGTAGTATATCAACATGTTCAGGTGACTAGCAACCAAATGTGTTGTGGAGAGTCATGACATATAAGATCAAGAGTCACTTGATCTGAGTATCATCAGTATATCAGAAAAGCTTCTTGATCTTCTTAGATTATAAATATAAAGAATTATAAGGGGTTAATGTTCGCATGGAACATAGCATTGAGAGGCAGTTGATCTAGTCATTAGCTAGAATGCTAGAAAACCTTCTTAATCCTCTAGGGGTTTCATAAGTGTCTAGTCCTGTCAAGCTTTGTTGTGAGACAAAGGACTATCTTCTTCAAATCAGTTGATGAAAGGAAACGTCAACCCGAAGAAGAGCATCAGTTTGTCTTGTGTATGGGTTATCATTACCATGCCAATAGCGATGAATCAGATTCATTCTTAACCATACAATAGGCAAGACTGAATGTATCCTTGTGGTTTCTCTTGAGGGGATGACATGTCGTTAGGGTCATGAGGGAGTGACAAGAAGTCGTTGTACGAATGACAATACAAGTGTCAATGAAAATGTGTTGTCTTCATGGTTGTGGTGAAGAAAGGGTGAGGGGTGGAAAGATGAAACTAGCGAAATGCTGATATATTCATCAACATGAATCCTTTCTTCATAAACCAAGGTTGTCTGATTTGAAAACTTGTGATAATAAGATGATCATGTGGAATAGAGAATATCAGAGAATTCTGTGGAAGGAGATTTTCGGTAGTCACAGTGACAATCATTGAGATAATACTCTCAACTGTGATTATGATCACAATCCTGTTACTATCATCAATACCGAGAATGTATGTTCCTCTGAACATAATAACCATAGAGTTCTTGATGTTCTGATGTCATGACTTGAGAGGGGAATACTTCATGCCCTAACAAATTATGTACATGTGATCTTCTCAGCGAGACTTGTTCAAAGTTCTATCTTCAAAGAACAAATGGACTGAGTGATGACTTGTCATGAAATAAGTCTATCATGAGACGAGATATGAGTCTTTGGCAAGGTCCTATCAAAGGTTTGCTTTTGGATTTTGTACTTCATCTGAAGTTCATAATCAATGTGATGATTAGTCACAATGACTATGAGTCGAGTGGTAACAAGATTCAATTGAGATGAGATGAACATCTCTAGTGATTGCAGCATAAGTGCAAGACTGGGTTTTCATCAGAAGTATCACAAGTTCTGACCAGCGAAACTGCGATGATTTTGGTGTCTGTTCTATCATGTGTTTTGATGCAGGTTCAAGGAGACAGCATGAGAGATAAGACTTTTCTTAAGGTGAAGTGTGTAGCACTTGCATAATGATTATCGGAGAAAGGTGTAAAAAGGAAAGGGGAAAGGGGAAGTGGAATGAAGTGTTGATATAGCCTCAACCAAGCTCCAGTTATGCCAGAGACTCCACTTGGCTGTAGATGTGATTAAGATTACAGTCAGTGTAACATGTGAGTCGAAAGCAAGAAAATGAGAATAATAATAAAGAGCGAGGGAAGAGCATAGAACAATTCTTCAGAATACTTCTCTGTTTTCTTTTCTTCTAATATTCAAGCCTTGAGATCATAGAACTGACTTTCCTTTCAGAGGAACCAATCCTCTGATCTTTGAACATTTCTTTTCTTCAAATATCTTACAGAAAACATCGACTTGTGTGCTTTTAAGTCATAAGGTATATGACTTTGTGTCTTGACACATCTTGAACAATTAGCATGATGCTTTCCTCGATGGTAACCACAGCAAGGGGATTTGGTCATCAGTTTTCTACAGTTTCAAACAACATGACCAACTTCATTGCAATTAAAACAAGCATTGTTTTTGGTTTTTCTGTTGACCATCTTGGGTATGGTGGTGGAAGAAGAAGTGTCAGGCAATGGTTTGTCATTTGAACTGTATGTTCTTGACATGTTCGAGTCATAAGGTTTGTCATGTGAACCAAATGTTTCTTGACAAGAAACAAATGTATCATCATGGGAACTGTCTTGTTCCTGTTGTTCTAGATGATGTACATATGGCTTTGTTACGAAAGTATATGCACGTCTCATGTCTGAGAAGGAAGAAACTTCTGGTTTCTGAACAATCTTGTCTTGAGAATACTTAGCGTAATTCCTAATGGATTTCTTGGATCAAAGAATTCCAAGGAACTCAAACTGTTCTTCAAGTTCTGCACCTTGTTCTAAACAGGTATCCATTTGATCTTAAAGGATACTGTCTTCATGAATAGGTGAGGATAATTCATTTGCGAGAGATCTGAACAAATTCTGAAAGTTTGTAGCCCTTGTGGATGAGATCTCACTTAAGAGGTCATCCCAAGTATAGAGTATTCCTTGCTCAAAGTGAGTATGTTTAAATATGACTGCGCAAGGTCCAGTCAATCTTGATAAGACTGTGACTACTGCATCATATGATCCTGGGCAAATGCTATTAGAGTGTAGTGCAAGCCAGGCTTGCATCTTTGTCCACCAAGCTTCAAAGGTTTCCAGTTGTTCATCAAATCTACCAGGATCAATAAATATGTCAATTGATGTCCTAGGTGAAGTAAGGATTGCAATCTGTGCATGAGCTTTACTCAATTGCTCTTGAGCTTTTTTTAGTTCAAACTTGAGGTAAGCAGATTCTAAGTGTATAGCTGTAGCATGAGTATTCATAAACTCATACTGTGAGTCGATGAACTCTAGATGTTCATCTTCTGTTTTATACTTGTACAGATCCATAAGGAATTGTGTAGAGTTGAATGGATTGAGCGCCATGATTGCGGTCAAATGATTCCTTGTTTTAAGGAAGAGAAACACTGATTATTTCTTATCCTAATGGGTCAAAGGAGTGTGGATATCTTGTGGTTAGCAAGATAAGATTCTAATGAATGTCTGGAAAAATAAGTGTCATTTTGTAAGGAATGTGGAATAGAGTTTCTGACTCTAGTTGTCTTTATTCTAATGAGTGTAGAGGAAACGAGTATGGATGAGACGAGTGTTTCATGAATCAAAGTGTTGAAGTGGACTTCAATGTCCTAATGATTATTGGGGATGGGAGAATGTCTTGAGAACAGCAAGACTTTTCTTCTGTCATGTCTCCAATATCTTTAATAAAGGCAGAAGAGTGTCCTAAAGAACTGCAGGACTCTTTGCTTTCTTCTTCTGTTATGTTCTTCAATAACAATTCTGTTGAATCTTAAATGCCTGTCAATTTCAAGCTGATGAGCTGCATTGGATGAAATTACTCGTGGTGTCTCTGTTTCACTGAAGCGACCAGGTCGTATTCTGTTGAGATGGTTAATGGTTTCTTGTAACCAAAAGGTTTCAGCAGTTACAATGAATGGTGGATTCCTAGGTTCTGTCCCATGTGCTTCTTCGGTGGTGGTTACTTGGGGTATTAGTTCGATGTCCAGATGAACTACACCAAGTGTTGGAATTAGAGAAGGTGAGAGACGATTATTCCTTCCTAATGATATTGACAAAAGCGTGGACTCTGAATCTTCTGATAATGAAGAGTCTCGTCTATCTTGAGTCAATGGGGATGAGCAGTGTGGACTGTAGGGTGAAAATTTTTGTTTTGAAGCTTCTTCAAACTTCAATGAGTGTGGGTGAAGATTTTTGTGGTCAAAGTTTTCTTCAAACTTCCAGAGGATGTCATCAATAGTGCTGAGTGATGACAGCAACTGTGATGACAGTGGTACAGATGAAAGTGACTGTTTAAAATGTGTACCATCTTGATTTCTTTGCAACAACTCTAATGGAGAGGAAGAGGTTGATGAATCTCTTGTAGAACATTCTTCATCAAGTAAGAATGTAGAAGTATCAACATTGAATCTCCAATGTTCAATGATGAGTATCCTTTCAGTGGGAAGAAAGATACACTGTGTTGCTAAAAGGGTAGCTGGATTTTCTGTAAGGAATCTCCAGTGCAAGAATGGATAGGGATGCCAAACAGATAACTCGTATGCTAATGAATAGTCTGAAGGTGAGGACTGATGATGAAGCACCAAGATATTTGATCTCTCAGTTGGTCTTCTTCGATTTGTCTGAGGAAGTGTGTGTCTCTGCTCTGACCAATTCAGGGAATTATAAAGGTCTTGACTAAGTGCTAATTCTTGTGCATGACCAAACTCGTATCCTTCAGCGAATGCCTGTTGCATAAGCCTACATGTTTGGTCTAGTGTGTTCATATGATAGTTGACAACTGAATACCTCTTTGTCATATATGAGTTGTACAATAGTAGACAAGTAAATGCCTCTTCGTAATAAGAGGCTATATCAAGTTCAAGTCTTGAATGAACAAGATATATACAGCGAGGAACAATCCAGTTGTTCGACTCCTGTGTGAATACCTATTCGGTAAGTGGGCTGATTCCACTTTGAAAGATTTTTGTTTTGTGTCTGCAAACAAATGAATGTGGGAAAGATATCAATCTTCTTTTGTTAATAGCCATGGGAATAAATGTGGAGATGAAGATGCCAAGTCTTCAAATGTAAGTGAGAGTTTTCTAGAATAGGTGTCCTAATGAAAGGGACATGGTCTTAAATGAAAATGTGTGTGGGTATATGTCCATGGGGTATGGAGCAGAACAATATCAAATTGTCAGTGAAGTGATGAAGCTTGTCCTCCAATTGGAATGAGTGAACGAGTGGGGTATAAACTAAAATAGTTTGTCATGAGATGTTATAAGGCGTGAGTAGGGATATGCCAGATATACCCAAATGAATGTCCATAATAGTGAATGTCCATTTAAATAAGTGACTTGTCCTGTCACAAAGATAATTGTCTTGGCATTGGCCTACTTTGCACTTATGCGACCAATTCATTCTCCTTATGGCTTTAAACTCTCTCTTGATACCTAATCAAAAGCGTGCTAGTATGCACCTTAACCTTCAGTGATCTGTGCCTGGATGGTTCAGTACCTTAACCGTTTGCCAGGTAGGATGGTAAGCTCCTTGATACTATACCTTGTATAACAAGGTGAATTTCTCTTGTTCGTTCTTCGTACTCCAAGGGTATAGGTGGTTTAAACCTTACATGATATCTTTAGTGCCTTTGCTACCTTATCTAGTTCTGTCTAGGTGGGACATCCTCTTGTCCAGTTTAGACTTTTGCTCCCAGGTGATCAGCCCAGAAACTTTGCCTCCTAGTTCACTATCTGTAGTGCCAGGGCAGGAAGGGGAGACCTGACTAGCCAATGTCTTTCTCTTTGGTTTTCTGACAAGAGGAACTGTATCCTGCTTTCAATACTTACCATACTGTTGCCAACCTTCCTTGGTATTCTGTGGATGTTTCTGTCCATGTAACTACATGAGGGCAATTATGAACTGTTGTCAAGTTCAATGGTGAAGGACCTGATCTAAAGGGATCTAGCACAACTTGTTCCCAACGTTGCTGCACCGTAGCCCCAGCTTCAATCTACTCCTACACTTTTGCACTGTTCGCTACCAATGGTTGATGAGTGGCTAACCCAGGGACCAATTAATAGTCTTGTTCTAATGAAACACCAACTCCCACTGGGGGCTTGCTATATCCTAGCAAGGCTGACCAGCGGCACACTTGACTAGAGCTAGTTGGTAGCCACACTAGTTAACCTGTTGGTCAAGTACAGATGAATTATGGAAGAACTCCAGGAGGACAAGACTGGGGGGGCCAATCGCTGTCTACCTGGGGGTTTATATACTATCTATGGTTTGTACATGTTTGGTACTATACAGTATTTATGTATGGTAATAAGCTATGTCTAGAGAGTCTGGGCACAGTCCTGTGAGTCAGTGTGAGTCAGATGGAGTTATATTGAGTCAAGGCAGAACCAAGCATAGCCATGAGGCAATGTGAGGCTGTGTGCACATTGTATACATGAGGTAGAGATAAGCATAGCCATATGTATAGCTGAAGGCATGAGGCATAATAGAAATGGTAATAGGCATAGATATCTGCATAGCCATATGTACATGAGGTTGTGATAAGGTATAGCTGAGTATGCCGAGGGGAACAAGGCATGGAGGCAATGTATACCAGTGCATATGTGGGAGACATGAGGTATGATAAGGGAATGACTCATAGATAAGGAGGCATGATAAGAGATAAGAGATAAGATGTGAGTCATGAGTAGTTGTGACGAGTCATAAGCATAGCCAAGCATAGCCATAAGGCAATGTGAGGCAGTATGTGTCGTGAGTCATGAATAACAATGAGAACATGAGGTATGACATGAGGCCAAGGATACCTGTGTGGCAGTGTGGAGCAGTGCAAGGCAATGTGAGGCAATGTAAGGCAGTGACAAGGCTGTGGTTGATGAGCCAGGATGAGTCACAGTATAGCCTTGTGGCAATGCGATGCTATGGCATGGTAGTACATGGCTGTGTTGTGATGAGTCATGATGAGTCATGATGAGTCATGAGAATCATGATGAGTCAGAGTGAGTCACAATGATAGAGAACATAGCCATGATGCTGTGCATGTCCACATGGTATGACATGAGGCAAAGGCTATGCATGGCTATATATGCAAGGCGAGCTGATGTGTCATGTGTTGAGCCTGGGAGCATGATGTCATGTGATGTCATAGGTATCATGTGATGTCATGTGACCAAATAGTCATGTGGTCGTTATTGAATGAGTGTAGTGAGGTCAATGAATGATAGGAGCTATTTAGCGAAATGCTTTGTAGAAAGCCCAGAAAAATAGAGATAAATAAGGGGAAAATAGGGGCAAATACCAGCAGTTGTAACAACAGGTGGGCAGTAAGTCTTCTTCTAAAGTAGTCAACCATGCTTATTGATGGCCTGTAGATAAATCCATGCATCATTAGCAATGTACTAAGGTATTTGACCCTGTTGGTGCTGGCGATACATATCTCTCTGGGTCTACTGTCTGTATTATGCATGGAAAATATACTTCATTGTACCATGGTAGTCTACAGTTGTGAGTCACTTCACTTATAGTAGCCATGAGTAGCTTTACCTTTCTCATATTTACTACGTTGTACAATATTGCTTACAATAGCCAATATCATTATGCTGGATGCAACTGTCATTTCCTTTTTTTCCTGATGTTTTGGCTTCAAAGCAGGCCTTAATATTACAGTTGGTCAAATAGGAAATGTGGTTTGATTCACTTTGTGCCTCAGTAGAGGAAGAGGAAGGAAAGAATGCCACTACATCAGTAAACTGACCTTCAAGGCTCCAGCATTGCTATGCAGATCTACCCAGTTGGAAACATTACTGTGGACATCTGTCATCTGTCCAGAGCTGTCCAGAGCTGCTCAGCTGAGGGTTAGTTTGCTAATGTGATGTATTTTGCAAAGCACACTATGGTCTTGATGATGGTTGCAGTTCCAAGAGCAAGCTGGCCACTGCCCTTATGAAACTCATATTTGAACCTTTAACTTTTCCTGGACTAGAAGATGTTCAGGATTTTCACCTAAATCAGATGATGGCATGTGTAAGTCAAGTGTAAAACAAAGAATTCATATCAAGAGTTTGATTAGAACTGGGCCATAGCCCTGAGGTGTGTGTTACAGTCTTTTTACTAGCCAACAGTGTCTATCTTTTTTCCTATCGTACGCATATACATGCCTTCCTCGGCATGTATCAGACTACTTGGGTTTTCAGCTTATTCTTAGTTAGCCCACTAAACCCTATGTTTGTTATTCTTTGATTGTTCTTTTCTCTTTGTTTCTTTCATGTTCTTTGGACAGCGTACTCCTTGGCCGATTCTCTCATATTGGTCTCATAGTTCCTATCTTCCTTTCCACAGTACATGACACATCTCTTACTTAAACATTCCTCCACCTTCTATCGTGTTCTTTGATGATGCATTGCATAGTACTTAAACTCACGCTGCCTGTACTTGTATCTTTACACTTGTTCTGCACAATCTAGCATCATTCTAGTATCCTTAGGCTGATCACCTTCGTTCCTTGTCCCTTGTCCACTAGTAAACCTTAGGAAGTCCGATTGACTTCAAACCTTTGACCTTCGTCCCTTGAAACCTTTGTCTCTTGTACTCTCTCAGACACAGTGTCTCTTTGTGAGTACCTCCTGAGAAGTATTTGACCTTTGAACTCCTCTTTGTATATGCTATGCATAACAAAAGAACAAGTGTTTTCTTTCATCCCTCCTATTCAGGAGTAGAACCTCCCCACTGTTGGTAAGATTTCTGGCTGCAGCCTTTGTAGAGTCTACAGTGAGGTGCAAAACTGTTGCAATGCCTAACTCCAAACCGGGGCGCAAAGCACCCCGCAATCACTTGTGGGAATTTCACTTTGCTTTGGTGGGAACAAGTAAAGTACAAATCCTTAGCTACAACTTTGTCCCCAAGGTCATGTGATTTCGCTTACATACTGCAAAGATACATCCATTTCAAAACATTAATATCATTGCAACACTTTTGCACTCTTTGCTCATTACATTGAAATCAAGTGTTATTTGGTTATGTGTGGTCATACAAACAAACATACACATATTAGAACCATGTCTGAGTTTAAAATAGTTCACATGCATCTTTGTTTCCAACCACAACCATCATAAGAACCATTACTCCTACTCAAAAACAAATCATTCACTCTATGCTTGATGCTGGCCAATCTGCTCACTCTATTGCATTCACTACTGGTCTTAATGTGTCTACCATATCCAGATTATGCTCCAAAGAGTGTTCTGAGCTCCAAAAAGCTACTGGAGGTCATCCATCCAAGCTTTCCTCCGCTAATATCCGACATGCCATTCGTCTCATCTCCTCTGGAAAGGCAGAGAATGCTGTTCAGGTGACCAAGGCACTCACCAATATAGTCAACCAGCCTCTCTCTACCTCCACAGTGTGCAGACAGTTGAGGAAGACAGGTATGAAAGCTGTGGTCAAGTCCAAACGGCCTCTTCTTTCAGCCAAGCATCATAAGGCTCATTGAGACTTTGCTTATGCTCATAAAGATTGGACTCTGGAGGACTGGAAGAAGGTAGTATGGTCTGATGAGACCAAAATCAATCGCCTAGGGTCAGATGGGTGCAAGTGGGTGTGGAAAAAGGCAGGAGAAGGGCTAAGTAATAGGCTGGTGGAAGGTATAGTGAAGTTTGGAGAAGGTTCTTTGTGTTGAACGAACTCGTATTACACGGTAGTAGTTCATTTATAGTAGTTAGTTCACACGCACTTCATGTAGCGTATATAGCTTTCGGACTCAGTCATCTGAGTTCCAATTGACTCTTGACCAGCAACCGCTATCATCTCTGAGTTGCTACACACAGCAGGTAAGCCAAGTAACTGCGTACTGCATGCTTTCGACAGGTTATGAGCCCTGGTGATCGTGCTGTGCGACTTGCTCGCCACCATCACTTGGTTTTTCCTGCTCCCGCCCTCAGATGCGCTATGCGCTCTCCAGTGCGGTAAGTCGCGTTCTAATGCGTTTTTACGCTTGAACACATGCGACATGTCGTGTCCTATGCATTTTTACGCTTGGACATATGCGACCAGATCCTTGGACATATGGGGAGACTATGTCTCACCGGTCCATGGACTCTGAGAGCGTAATGAGCGTACCTACGCCCCTTCCTCCTCTTCTCATTATCTCAGCTGGAAGTTAACTGACGCCTCTTTGTCCCAGACCACCCATTCTCACTATGTCCTCCAAGATCGACACTTCCAACGCCTCTAAGGTCCCCGACCTCAACGGTTCCAACTACCTTCGTTGGTGCCAAACCATGCAGGCTTACCTGCGTACCCTCAACGCTTTCTGGGCCATCACTACGGATTGCCCCGACGAACTTACCGAAGGGGAATCCGACCGAGTCATTAACCAATCTCGTATCGACGACTGGAACTCTGCCAACAAGAAGGCCCTTGGTGCCATGGTTTTGAAGATGTCCCCCACTCTCGCTCACCCCTTTTATGATGCGACCTCCGCCAAGGAAGTCTGGAACGCCCTCAAGGCGAAGTTTTCCACTCTGTCCACTGCCTCCAAACACTTGGAGTTTAAAGCGATGATGGACACTACCATCCCCGAGGACCAGCACCCCCAGGCTGCGTTCTCGAAGCTGAAGCAGCACTTCGACCTACTCAGGACCTACCAGACTGAGGTCCCCGCCTCCTTACAATCCCTTATCGTACTTGCGAAATTACCGCGGTACATGGATGTGTTCACCCAGCTTCTGAACATGTCCACCTCCGGACCATCCGCCACCTCTGTAAAAGGAAAGGAGAAGGAAGAAGCAGCGGACCCGACGCAGCTCCCCACCCTCGATGAGATCGAGCGTATGACCCTCGTGGCCTGGCAGCAATACGTCTCCAAGCGTAAGCCCAGACACGACGACCATGCGAAGAAAATCTCCGCGGTCAAACGTAAGCCTGCGGACCCCCAGTTCCAGCAGCAGCAGCAGCAGCACCCATAGGGGCAGCAGCAGCAGGGGGGGAACCAGCAGCAACAGGGAGGACCACAGCAAAAGAAGAAGAAGACCACTCGTGGTCAGCGTTCCGCACAAGGGCAAGCGAAGCAAGACGCTCGCGCCCAACGTCGCGAAAATACCCATTACAATGACGCCGGCCCCTCCTTCGCCTTCTCTGCCGCCACCATCATCGACCCCGCCATTGTGGAAGCCGGCCCCTCCGTCATCGACCCTCGCCGTCACGCTCACACCACAGGTGAAGCCCATTATGGCCCACTTGCCTTTCCTCAGACAAAGAACGCGATTTCACTCGCTCGCCGTCTGGAGATCACTCCCACCATCGAGACCGTAAGACGCCTTGATAAAGTTGCGAACCGAAAACTCACTCGCACTCCTATCGTCAACCCTGGCGATTACGATTTTGGCGCCCCCGGTCCCTCGCGTCTACCCCAGTATAAGGAACACAAAAAGGACTCTCCAGTCCACCGCCTTTCCCCGTCCTTTTCGGCCACCTTTGGCCTGGACGTTCCCTCCTATGAGGATGCGATGGAAGATGATTCGTCTTCGCTCCTCAACCGGCTCCACCAGCCCATACAGCCCGGTGCCCTCATAGAGATGGATGAAGACACCGTCTCCATCCACTCCGGCCAAGCTGAGGCTGGCGAATTCTATGCCACCCAGAATGACTTCTACGCCCCAGAAGAGGAAGAAGTCGAAATCCCGTTTGAAGATTACTTCAACCTGGATGAAGGATTCGAGAATGACATGTACGTCTCTCTCTCACCCCCCTCACATCTCTCAGACACTGATGAGTGATTCCCAAATTCGCCACAGTATGTAGATTTCATTCTATCGTCTGTAGTAGATAGTGATGCAATGGACATTGTTTCTACGCTCCCTTACTCCCTGTGTGATGGCTGTGAGAACCACAACACCAAAGGAAAAGGAAAAACGCGTGCACACAAAGAGGACGCAGAAATGTGGCTCCTTGACTCTGGAGCTTCGGCTCATTTCACCAATAACTTCGACGCCTTCGTCGAGTATCAGGCCTACCGCGAACCCCGCTATACCCAAACAGCGAATGGCAAAGCGCCAGTCTTAGGCGAAGGCAGCGTCCTTATCCGCTACAAGGAGAATGTTGTGCGACTATCGCCAACTATCTACATGCCAGATTGTACTATCAATCTCATCTCCCTCGGCACACTCCTTAAGGACAATTGCCTATACGCTCAAAGCGCTGAAGGCTTTATGCACATCATCGATGATTGCACTAAGCGTGACCTGATCAGCTTCCACTCTCATGGAAGCAGTACTATGTACTGGGTGAGAGCCCCTATCGTCCATGAACACACTAAAGCGAACATTAACATGATCGCCGTGGACTATGAACTGCTCCATCGCCGCCTCGGACACCCCTCAAAGGATGTACTAAGAGCTGCGCGAAAACATATAAAAGATTTCCCAAGCGTAACTATTCCGCCCGTGGAACCAGTTTGCCCTGGCTGCCAGCTAGGCAAACAACCCAACCGTCCCTTCACAGCGAATGATATTCGCGCAAAGAGACCCTTTGAACTCATACACTCTGATCTAAAGTCTTTCGAGACTGAATCTTACCACAGATCGAGGTATATCATCGTCTTTTATGATGATTACATGTCCCAAGGATGGATCAAACCCCTCCGGACTAAGGACCAGGCACTTGGTGCCACCAAAGAGTTCATAAAGTACATCAATAATCAGTACTCCGCCTCCATAAAAGGCTGGATGTCCGATGCAGGGGGAGAATATAAATCAAAAGCCTTTGGGCAACTAATGCGCGACAATGGCATTCATATCTATGAGTCTGCGCCTCATACCCCACAACAGAATGGACGTGCTGAGCGATTCATTCGCACTTTGATGGACAAAGCTCAGGCTATGCGTCTTCACGCTTGCCTACCTGATTCTTACTGGGAGTTTGCTATCCAGCATGCGGTACATGTATACAACCGCACTCCCAAACGAGGTTTAAACTGGAGGACACCTCATGAACTTCTAAACAAAGTTCCTCCAACAATTTCTCATCTACGCGTCTTTGGATGCGCTGCGTATGTTCACCTTCCAGTGGACACTCGTGGGGGCAAGCTACAGCCCAAATCGCAGCTAATGATTTACCTAGGAATTCCACCAGGTAACGAGCGCAACTATTTATTCATGCGCCCTAACAACGCGCTACATACGTATGCGCATGCCATTTTTGATGAGAACCTATTCCCTCGATGTCCAGGGGCTCGGCCTCACAAGCCGGTAAGTGCGCCCCCACAACCCCATAAACATCCGAGACCACCCTCGCACCCGCACCCTGATGCAGAAAGTGACGATGACGGTTTACCGGGATTTCCTGAGCGAACTCGCCGTGTCCCTCCAAACCCAAGTCTGCTACCTTCTGAGCGAAACCCTTCGCCTGAACCGGTTGTCCCGGAACGAACGCCCTCCCCTCCTCGTACCCCTCCTAGGAGACTCCCTCCTTTGGATGCCCCTCCCGCCTTACCACGCCGTTCTGAGCATATCAGGCAACCACCCCGCCGCCCAGGCAACATTTATGGAGAACGCCGTAACCCGGTACAACAAATAAAAGAAATTGAGTGCGATTCGCGCTGGAAAGACCTAACTGGTCAATCCACTCCTCCTGTGCCGGAAACACCCAACGTTCCCGGTGCCATGCCTCCATCCCCCACTCCTTCTGAGGACGACGTCGAACGCATGATCCGGGAAGGGGGAGACGCTATGGTATTATACCTATGCGCAAAGGCAGTACCCCTCGATGAAAGGCCTAACAAACCCAATTACCGAGAATGGTCATATAGAGACCTCCTACGCCTACCTGAATCAGAGCAAAAGCAATGGTTCAAAGCATGCGAAACAGAACTAGACATGCTGAAACAACGCAAAGTCTTTGAAGTCTCTGACCGCCCCACTGGCCGAAAGGTCATTAAGAATCGATGAGTTTTTGATGAAAAATCTGATGGCCGTAAACGTGCCCGACTAGTAGCGAAAGGATTCTCGCAAGTCGAAGGTCTTGATTTTGATCAGATCTTCAGCCCAGTCGTAAGATTCGAAACAGTGCGATGCATGCTTGCCCTAGCCGCCTTAGAGAACTGGCATCTGTCCGGACTCGATGTGCGATCTGCCTATCTATATGGCAAATTAGATGAGGAAATCTACATGGAATTCCCAGAAGGCTTTGCGCCTCCTCATCTTAAAAACAAAGTTCTCAGATTACTCCGCGCCCTGTATGGGCTTAAACAAGCAGGTTTAGCTTGGTGGAACGAGCTCAACCAATCAATGAGAGAACTAGGCTTTGAGCGACTCCAAACGGACGCCGGCCTCTTTATATACAGAGAAGCAAACCAAATCATCATAGCTATAATCTACGTAGACGATGCTCTCTTCTGTGGCCCCTCAAAAGCCTTTGTCGAGAAAGTCAAGGCTACCTTTATGAAGAGGTGGGAATGCCGCGATCTCGGAGATGCATGTGAATTCCTCCGAATGAACATTCATCGAGTTGATCGCTGGTTACATATTGACCAGCGTGAATACCTCGAGAAAGTACTAGAGCGATGCGAAATGATCAACGCAAAACCCGCTCGTACACCTTTACCTCAAGGTTACCAACCTGAGAAGAACACAGCCCCTGTCAATGTGGAACTTCGGACGCGATTCCAGACAGTTATCGGCTCATTGTTATACCTTATGCTTGGTACTCGCCCAGACATTGCTTATGCAGTCACTCAGATGGCGCGACAGTCTGCCAACCCATCACAGGAGCACTTAGACAAGGCCCTGTACATTTGCCGTTACCTACTTGGCACTCGCGACTACTCACTTGTGTATGACGGTTCCTCTGGATGCGGTATCACCGCCTGTACTGACTCTGATTGGGGAGCAGATCCAGAGACTCGCCACTCCCAAACGGGATTCTACTTAAAGTTGGCGAATGGTGTTTTCCTCTGGAACTCACATTTACAAAAGACCACAGCCCTCTCTTCTACAGAGGCTGAATACATGGCCTTGAGCGACTGTTCTCGCCAGGTCATATGGGTTAAACAAATGTTTGAGGAATTAGGGTTTCACCTAAAACCCATTCCTATCTGTGGCGACAATCAAGGTTCTATTTTTATAGCTAACAATCCTGTCACCGAACGTCGCACCAAACACATACCCATTCGCTACCATTTTGTACGCGATGCTGTAACTGATCAGCAAGTAGAGATCTTCTATATCGAAGGGACTGACAATCCTGCCGATATGTTCACCAAGAACCTCGGATATGTCAAATTCGAGCAGTGTAGATCTCAAATTAGTTTAGATATAAAAACCGCAGTTAGCAGGACTAACTAGCGATACATATCACTACCATCTAATGCTTACGTGATTACCATGCGCTTAGCAAGGGGGAGTGTTGAACGAACTCGTATTACACGGTAGTAGTTCATTTATAGTAGTTAGTTCACATGCACTTCATGTAGCGTATATAGCTTTCGGACTCAGTCATCTGAGTTCCAATTGACTCTTGACCAGCAACCGCTATCATCTCTGAGTTGCTACACACAGCAGGTAAGCCAAGTAACTGTGTACTGCATGCTTTCGACACTTTGATGATGTGGGGCTGTATGACTTGGCAGGGAGTTGGCTATGCTACCAAGATTGATGGTAGGATAGATGGGGACCTTTACCTTCAGATTTTGAAGGATGAACTGCTCAATTCTTTGCAGTTTTATGGTCTTGATCCTCCTGACATCATCTTTCAGCAGGACAATGACTCCAAACATACATACTTGCAAGAAGGTGAAGGATTGGCTTCAGGAGCAGGATTTTCATACTATGGTATGGCCTGCACAGTCTCCTGACCTCAACCCCATTGAGCACCTCTGGGGTTATCTCAAAAGAAGACTAGCAGATCATGATTCCTCTCCTAAGGAGATTCATGAATTGTAGGAGAGAGTTCAGGTTGATTGGAAGGGGATAGCAGTTGAAGAGTGTCAGAAGTTGATAGAGAGCATGCCTAGAAGGATTGAAGCAGTTATCAAGGCAAAGGGAGGCTATACCAAGTACTAATATACCCTGGAAAGCAAAAGGTACAAAACTGTTGCAATGGTATTGGTGTTTTGAAATGGATGTATCTTTGCAGTATGTAAGTGAAATCACATGACCCTGGGGACAAAGTTGTAGCTAAGGGTTTGTACTTTATTTGTTCCCACCAAAGCAAAGTGAAATTCCCACAAGTGATTGTGGAGCACTTCGTGCCCCAGTTTGGGGTTAGGCATTGCAACAGTTTTGCACCTCACTGTACAACGTCAATGGCACCACAAACAAGAAAGGAACAATCCTATGGAAGGCCAAACCAATCGTCCACATCGCCAGTCAACCCGAAGAAATGGAACTCATGGTCGTATTCCTTGGTAGGAAACAGATCATCCTCAGTATGAAATGGCTAAAATCATGAAACCCTTGAATCGATTGGTGGTCCCACATCCTATCCTTCTCAGTACCACTGACACCTCAGAAAGAATCCTCCCGACCTCATCTCCTTCACTGGCTCAATCTTGATGTTGATCAAGAAATTTCTTCCTTGTTCCTAGAACGATATCCCAATGGGGTTGATGCGTCTCCTAGTGAGCACCTTCTCCATTCAGATTTTGATGGTGAAGACATCAACAAAGTCACCTTGTCCATGCAACTCACCCAAGAGAACAAACCAGCTGAAATACCTCTCCCTGACTGGTGTACTAACTATGCCAATGTCTTTTCTAAAAAGACTTATGAACAATTACCCCCACACCATCACTTTGACCATACCATTGATTTCAAACCATCCTTCATTCCAAAAATTCCCAAAGTATACCCTCTGAACCTCAAAGAGCAGGACGTCTGCAAAGCTTTTATTACTGAACATCTTAAAACCGGCTGTATTCTCCCCTCGAAATCCCCACAGGCCACACCCTTCTTTTTTTTCTCAAAGAAAGACGGCTCCCTCCATCCCTGTCCAGACTATCATTATCTAAACTTCCACACTGTCCACAACACATATCCCCTCCTTCTTATCCCTGAACTCATCAATGACATGAAGGACTCAACTTGGTTCACCAAGTTCGACATTCACTGGGGATATAACAACATTCGTATCAAGGAGGACGATTAATGGAAAGCAGCTTTCATTACTCCTTTCAGCCTCTTTGAACCCACTGTCATGTTCTTTGGTTTTTGCAATGCCCCCTCTACTTTTCAAGCTTTCATGAATCACATCTTCATCAACATGATTGCTGAACGCTGGCTAAAGATCTATATGGATGACCTTGACATTTATACCAATGGAGACCTTGCCTTACACCACGAATGAACTCATCATGACCTCCTCTGCCTTTGAGAACACAGCCTCTTTCTTAAACTTGCTAAGTGTCTCTTTGATCAACCTAGGATGGACTTCATAGGTATGATCATCAGTCATGGCAAGATTGCCATGGATCCTGTGAAAACCTCCACCATTCGCGACTGGCAACCTCCCACCTCCGTCAAAGGAGTTCGCTCCTTCCTTGGTTTCGCAAATTTCTATCACAAGTTTATCCTGAACTTCTCCCACACCATTGCCCCCTTGATCCTTCTCACTTGGAAAGATTTTCCCTGGAATTGGACGCCCCTTCAACAGAAAGCCTTCGATGCTTTGAAAACTACCTTCTCCACCGGTCCTGTCCTTGTTATTCCTAACATCTCCTATCCCTTTTCCATCATGACCAATACCTCACTCCTTGCCACCAGTGCTGTCCTCCTTCAAGCTGACTCTAATGGCAACCTTCATCCCGCTGCCTACTTCTTCCACACCTTCACCCTTGTGGAATGAAACTATGACATCTATGACCATGAACTCCCCACCATCATTCTCGCTCTCATCAAATGACACCAATATGTCCAAGGTACTTCACACCCTGTTACTATCATCACTGACCATAAAAATCTTTCCTTCCTTAAAGACCCTCAAAAACTCTCCCGCCGACAAGCCCGCTGGTCTCTCTTCCTTCAGAACTTTGACATTGTCTGGAAAGTCCTCCCAGGTATACAGATGACCCCAGCTGATGCTCTTTCTCACTGTGATCACCTTGATACCACTTTAGACAATGTGGATACTCCCATTCTCCCTAAGCCTGCTGTTATTAACGCTTTAGACATTTCTCTTGCTACTTACATTTGTAACTCTTCCGCTTCTGATCCTCTTGTTCTTTGTGCCCTTGCTAATCTAGCTGATGATGATCCTTTATTCCCTCATTCCTCCCTTAATGATTGGATTTTTGATAATGGCCATCTCTACTTCCAGGGCCATATGTATGTTCCACCTTCTTCTCACTCATCTCTTCTTCATTCTATCCATTCGTCTCCCCTTACTGGATATTTGGGCCATTTTCATACCAAGGCCATTCTCGAACAAGATTTTTGGTGGCCTGGCCTTGCTTCCTTTGTCTCTCACTTTTTCACCGAATGTTCCATTTGTCAACAAAACAAGGCCCTTACCCATCCCACCATCCCACCACTCTTGTCCATTCCTTCTTCATCTTCTCTCCCATTCTGCCAGTTGTTTGTTGATCTTGTCACCGACCTTCCCTTGTCACATGGATATGACTCCTTGATGGTCGTGGTTGACCACAGCCTTACAAAGGGGGTAATTCTTGCTTCTTGCTCCAAAATCGTCGATGCTAAAGGAATCGCCCAATTATTTTTTGATTTCATATTCAAACACTTCAGACTCCATGATTTCATCATCTTTGATCAAGGCCCCTAATTTGCCTCTGCCTTCACTAGAGAACTCACTCGTCTTTTGAAATATGTCATTCAATTATCCACTGCATACCATCCCCAAACTGATAGTCAAACTGAGCAAACCAACCAGAAAATCAAAACTTACCTTTGGATCTTCTGCTCCAATAACCCACACGAATGGTCCACTTTCCTCACATCTGCTGAATTCATCCACAACTCCATCTCACACAGCTCAACCAAGACTTCTCCTTTCTCCCTCCTTTATAGCTTCGAACTGCGTGCCTACCCTTCGTTAGGCAAAACCTTCCTTCCCATTTTAGAAAACCACCTATCCCTTCTTGACTCCACCAGGAAAGAAGCCCTCACAGCACATGAATCTACCAGATGGATCATGACCCTTCACTCCACTAGGAAATTCTCCCCCTGGAAAGTCAGCGATAAGGTATGGCTCGCAGCCACTAATCTTCGCCTTGGCTACCCCTCTCACAAACTCACCCCCAAACGTCATGGACTGTTTGAAATCTCCCAAGTCCTATCTTCACTCACTTACCAACTCCAACTCCCCCTCACATGGAAAATACATGATGTTTTCCACACCTCTCTCTTATCTCCCTATCGTCAAATGGAAGCACATGGTCCCTCCTTTCTATAGCCACCGCCTGACCTGATTAACACCAAAGAAGAGTATGAAGCGAGCCATATCATCTCACACAAAGAAACTCGTGGTCGTTATCGGTACTTGACCGCATGGAAAGGATACTCCTCAGCTGAAAACACCTGAGAACTTGAAAGTAATCTCCGTCATGCCCCTGAAATTCTTTCTACTTATAAACAGACTCATCATCTCTCCTAATTCCCTGTCTCTCATTCTCCTCGGGAAGTGGTGTCTCTTTGTGAAGTACTCCCCTGCTTATGCTTTATTTTGATTTCCTTTTTGTTAACAACCTAAATGTCATCGCCTTCTTCTTTTGTTGCTCCCTCTACATCTCCTTCTTCTTCCTCATACTCTTTCCCCTTGCATTCCAGACATGTTTATCCTACATTTCTACCCATCTCTGCCATACACTTGCTTTACACCGCCATTCTCACAAGCCCTTCTCTCCTCCATGCCATCAAGGTCCTCCCCCTCTATGATAAAGACACCATCACTTAAGAACTGGTCTGTCTGTTCCACAAGGTTTCTATGACTCAACGGTACCATTTCCAGTCCACTTCGAGTGATTTACCTGCAGAATTTGGTCTACCTTTGCATCTTCATCTTGATGCTCTTTCCCAGCGTGTATTATCCATTTTACACTTACATGGCTTTCATTCTTTTGTCAAACGTCTTTCACCCACCATTATTTACCCCACCTTTTGTCACATTTTCCTCTCCCTACCTATGAGAGACTGCGATCATTACCTTGAACTTACCCCACTGCTCACAGACCCCTCTTCTCCTCCTCCCCTTCCCATCCCCTCCTTAGCTGAGCGACTATCCTCTCCTCCTCCTCCACCTCCTTCCTCCCTCTTCCCTATCATCATAGGAGTTGAAGATATTCTGGAGAATAAAGAAGATCACCATTGCATCGAGACCGAGGCCTTACACAGGTACCTACCAGACGGAACTCGCATTCTCTCAGCCCCTTCTCACACTAATCCCCTTCCTTGCCGACCTGCCTCCACCCTTACGGAGTGCTTTCAGTGTCATCGTTTGGGTCATTATAGAGAAGACTGTTCCAACTATTCCTGTCCATCCTGCTATCTCTCAGCTCCTGGTCACCCTGCCTCCACTTGTCTTCATACACAATGCAACTTTTGCCATCACTGGGGACATAGTCGCCGTTTCTACCCTGAGCAAGTCTGTGGACATTGCAATCAACATGGACATATTGCAGATGACTGTCCATTCAAGACACTTTTTCCTAACCAGGCCATGTTCATCTTCGGCTCCGCTAACGTTCCTCCTGCCGATGCTGCCTAGAGGAATTTTGATCAAACCAGGAGTTCGATTGTACGATGGGGGTAATGTTATGATCTTTTTACTAGCCAACAGTGTCTATCTTTTTTCCTATTGTACACATGTACACACATATATCAGACTACTTGGGTTTTCAGCTTATTCTTAGTTAGCCTGCTAAACCCTACATTTATTATTCTTTGATTGTTCTTTTCTCTTTGTTTCTTTCGTGTTCTCCAGACAGCATACTCCTTGGCCAATTCTCTCATATCAGTCTCATAGTTCCTATCTTCCTTTCCACAGTACATGACACATCTCTTACTTAAACATTCCTCCACCTTCTATCGTGTTCTTTGATGATGCGTCGCATAGTACTTGAACTCACGCTGCCTGTACTTGTATCTTTACACTCGTTCTGTGCAATCTAGTGTCATTCTAGTGTCCTTAGGCTGATTGCCTTCATCCCTCATCCCTCATCCACTAGTAAACCTTAGGAAGTCTGATTGACTTCAAACTTTTGACCTTCGTTCCTCGAAACCTTTGTCTCTTGTACTCTCTCAGATGCAGTGTCTCTTCGTGAGTACCTCCTAAGAAGTATTTGACCTTTGGACTCCTCTTTGTGATAACAGTGTGTATGTTGCAGTATGCCTTTATTTTGTTTTCTTTATGTAACTAATCAGCACCCCTTATTTTTTTGTTCTTTTTTACTCTATGATATGGTGGACTTTCTTCAGGTAAAATAATTGGTCTATGATGATCACCTGCACATACTATACATGTAGTTCTTGTAGAATCAACATGCAGACGATTTGGCCTTATTCCTGCCTCTCAGCAAACTTGATTAAACTTGAACTTGTTCAGCAGAGATGTTGGAACTCAGCTGGTGCACATGACAACAAGCCAAGCTTCCAATAGTACCAACTTACTCATCATATGAAATTGGTACTATGAGTATATAAACTAGATAGCAGAGATCCAATAAAATCAGTGTTCATCTACCTGATCTCTCATCAGACTGATCTGCCCATGCTCAACCTTGTATCAACTTACTGCTAGCAAGGTCCATACTATATGAGATTCATTATGTAAACTATTACATAAACTTCCCACATAGTCTATCTGCCCTAGTTACTACTTGTAGCCTCCTAGAGGTTATGAGCCCCACTTGGCGCTCTTAATTCCAGGCAAGCAAATATTTTTGTAATACAGATTTACTTTACTTTTTATGTCATCCTCCTTCTGCCATGTTGATTGAGTTGTTTGATGATCTGAGTGGTAGCTTGGATATGGTCGACTCGCTTAATCCTGCTGTCACTCCCACTACTAATTTAGGAGTTTTATTATTCTACAAAATTGATCCTCTCGGTGAGGAAAATTGGATGGCATGGAAATTTTGCATGACTAATATCCTTAAGCTACATAAGGTACTCGATCATGTGACCACACCAATACCAAAATCAAACACAGTGGATAATCCTGAAGTACTAGCTGAATGGAAACTAAAAGAGAATAAGGAATGAATGCTCTTATGTCTAAGCATGGGAGATGATCAGATGATACATCTGGCAGAAACTGATATAGTTGCCAAGATGTGGGATAGCTTGAAGACCATACATGAAATGAAGGGGCAGCAAATAATTATTGCATTAAAATATACTATGTTCCAAAAAGCCACTATTAAAGATAGTGATATTCCAGCACACCTAGTCAAGATGAAGCATATGCATGTAAAACTTCACCAAATGGGATGCTTACTTCCTGAAACAGAATTTCATGATGTACTTATCTTATTGTTACCAAAGTCCTGGAATGGGTTTGTTTCCACACTTTTGGAAGCCCGGACCAGAGCTGAGAATTTGGGACAATCACACATGAATTTACAGGAAATGTTAGCACTAATAAAAGATAAATATGAATGTTGAATTGGTGGAGCTAGTAGCAAACACAAACTCAATGAAGGTGAGGAACAAATCTACTATACTGAAAGTGGTGGTGGTAAGTGACGCTGGCTAAATAATGGTGCACCCACATGCATGATATGCAAAAACATGGAACATCTCACAAAAGATTGCCACTTCCATGGCAAACCCAAATGTGGTAACTGTGAGAAACTTGGTCATGCCACACATGATTGTTATGCACCTGGCAGCCCTAAGTACAAAGAACACAAAAGGCAGAAAAGAGAAAAGAGGGACCAAAAGAAAAAGCAAAAAAGGATGACAGTGCTGATAAAGTGCACGTTGCTCATGATGAATTGTTCGATATGGCCTTTGTAGCTACAGACAAAGATGTGCATATGGAAGACAATGCTATCAATATTCCCCTTTATTCCTGGATTGCTGATACTGGCACCACTATGCACATCACCAACAACTGAGATGCATTAACCAATTTCGTAAGCCTAAATAAGGACACTATAGGAATCAGTACCTTGTCCATATCTGCGCTTGGACAAGGAACACTAAAAATACACACTCGAGTGAATGAAAAGTCATTTGTAATAACATTAACTAATGTCCTATATGCTCTCATGATGAAAACCAATTTATTGTCAATAGGATGACTTGATGAGGCTGGTGGCCGAGCCATCACCGGTGGTGGGAAAATTAAACTACTAAATCAGGATGGCCAGACCTTTGCCGTAGGCCACAAACTTCATGCACTGTATTATTTAAGTGCAAAGATTGTTCTGCCTGAAATATCAAATACAGTCCACACAATGGAAAACTAGTCAATCTGGCATAAAAAGCTTGGTCATGTAAGTTTAGATGGCCTTGAAAATTTATTACACAAAAATTTGGTTGATGAATAATCGCACAAATTTGAGTGCAATGCGTGTATTCAGGCCAAACACTCATGTGCCTCATTTCCAAAAGAGACTAAGATCTGAGCTACCCAACCAGGTGAACTCACACATACTGATATGTGAGGCCCAGTTTGTACCAAAAGCATCAAGGGATTTAAATATTATATTTCCTTCATAGACGACTATACTAGATGCTGTACAGTACAGTTTATGAAAACAAAGGACAAAACTACTACAAAGGTACAGCAATATCTGACATATGTAGAGACACATTAGGACATGAAACTCAAGCGCCTTTATGCTGACAATGGAAAGGGATATGTCAACAATATATTGTTGACATGGTGCTGAGATCGTGGCATTGACACCAAATTTATGGTATCTTACTCACCTTCCCAAAACGGTGTTGCCGAGTGATTTAATCACATGCTCTTAGAATTATTGCATGCAATGATAATCACATGTGGTATCCCAAAATATTTATGGCCTGAGGTTGTTACCCATGCAACCTATATTTGTAATAGGTCATATACACGTACTAATCTTGACTCAACACCAGAATAAAAATGGTCCAATAAAAAACTGGACATATCCCATTTGCAAGAATTGGGATCTCCCATATGGATCCTGAGGGAAGGGTCCAAACTATCTAAACTAGAATCCAAAAGTATCAAACATGTATTTATTGGGTATTTACAGTGAGGTGCAAAACCGTTGCAATGTCTAACCTCAAACTGGGGCGCGAAGCGCCCCGCAATCACTTGTGGGAATTTCACTTTGCTTTGGTGGAAACAAATAAAGTACAAACCCTTAGCTACAACTTTGTCCCCAGGGTCATGTGATTTCGCTTACATACTGCAAAGATACATCCATTTCAAAACACCAATACCATTGCAACAGTTTTGCACCTTTTGCTTTCCAGGGTATATTAGTACTTGGTATAGCCTCCCTTTGCCTTGATAACTGCTTCAATCCTTCTAGGCATGCTCTCTATCAACTTCTGACACTCTTCAACTGCTATCCCCTCCCAATCAACCTGAACTCTCTCCCACAATTCATGAATTCCCTTAGGAGAGGAATCATGATCTGCTAGTCTTCTTTTGAGATAACCCCAGAGGTGCTCAATGGGATTGAGGTCAGGAGACTGTGCAGGCCATACCATAGTATGAAAATCCTGCTCCTGAAGCCAATCCTTCACCTTTTTGCAAGTATGTTTGGGGTCATTGTCCTGCTGAAAGATGATGTCAGGAGGATCAAGACCATAAAACTGCAAAGAATTGAGCAGTTCATCCTTCAAAATCTGAAGGTAAAGGTCCCCATCCATCCTACCATCAATCTTGGTAGCATAGCCAACTCCCTGCCAAGTCATACAGCCCCACATCATCAAAGAACCTCCTCCAAACTTCACTGTACCTTCCACCAGCCTATCACTTAGCCCTTCCCCTGCCTTTTTCCACACCCACTTGCGCCCATCTGACCCTAGGCGATTGATTTTGGTCTCATCAGACCATACTACCTTCTTCCAGTCCTCCAGAGTCCAATCTTTATGAGCATAAGCAAAGTCTCGACGAGCCCTACGATGCTTGGCTGAAAGGAGAGGCCGTTTGGACTTGACCACAGCTTTCATACCTGTCTTCCTCAACTGTCTGCGCACTGTGGAGGTAGAGAGAGGCTGGTTGACTATATTGGTGAGTGCCTTGGTCACCTGAACAGCATTCTCTGCCTTTCCAGAGGAGATAAGACGAACGGCATGCCGGATATTGGCAGAGGAAAGCTTGGATGGACGACCTCCAGTAACTTTTTGAAGCTCAGAACGCTCTTTGGAGCGTAATCTGGATATGGTAGACACATTAAGACCAGTAGTGGATGCAATAGAGTGAGCAGATTGGCCAGCATCAAGCATAGAGAGGATGGTTTGTTTTTGAGTAGAAGAGATGGTTCTCATGATGGTTGTGGTTGGAAACAAAGATGCGTGTGAACTATTTTAAACTCAGACATGCTTCTAATATGTGTATGTTTGTTTGTATGACCAAACATAACCAAATAACACTTGATTTCAATGTAATGAGCAAAGGGTGCAAAACTGTTGCAATAGTATTGATGTTTTGAAATGGATGTATCTTTGCAGTATGTAAGCGAAATCACATGACCCTGGGGACAAAGTTGTAGCTAAGGGTTTGTACTTTATTTGTTCCCACCAAAGCAAAGTGAAATTCCCACAAGTGATTGCGGGGCGCTTCGCGCCCCGGTTTGGGGTTAGACATTGCAACGGTTTTGCACCTCACTGTAGATGACCCAAAGGCAGTAAAATACTATGACGCATGATCACATCAAGTCAAAGTCTCTTGGAACTATCAGTTCCAAAAAGAGTATGATGACTCATCAAACTCTCATGTGCTGACCTGCACCAAACTGATTGGATGTGGATACATAGTTATTGTATATGTGATGCTAGATATTTGATCCGAGATTTTGAGTTTTTACTATATTCCCACGGTCCAAATGCTTAGCTAATTGAGGGACATATAGACCATAGTGTCTAGTATTTACCTCTATTTTTCCTTATTTTTTCGTTCACAGGTTGTAAAGAAACAAAATGATTTCCCCCAACATACTTTTATTACTACCTACAAGTACATAGCAAACCATTTTCTTAATATCTCTTTTACCCTTAAGCACTTAGCCAAGTGTCAGAGAAGCAATTGGAGCATGTGACCTCAGTTGTAAATCACCTGACTCAGATCATGTGACCTTGCACAGCATGAGTCATAATGAGTCACAGTGAGTCAAATGAGGACTAATCAAAGCACTGCCCCTAGACTAGCAAAATGATCATGTGACCTGCACAGCATGAGTCATGATGAGTCATTGCCAAGCCAAAGGCTATTTTTTAGCTCATTGCAAGTCATTTTCTGACAGGGTGAGTCAAAGTGAGTCAGTATAAGTCAATATGAGTCATATTTTGGCACAGCCACCTCGGAACTGAAGGTAGTACAGTCACATGTAAATTACTATATAAGGAGCGCGATTCAGCCCCATTTGGACAGTTTCCTCTTTTAGGAAGTTATCTCTTTGAGGAAAAAGGTTCCTACTTGAATTGAACTCAACCAACAAGTGCTCACAAGTGTACCCCTCTACAAACAAACAGTGAGGCTGTGTAGAGAAGTTTCCCATGTTATAAATAAAGCTACTTAGATCCATAGTTAGGAGTATACTGAATCCCTTAGGATAGGGTCAGTTAGGACACCTTTAGGAAGAAAAACCCAAAGCAGGCAACTAAAAGGAATAGATCCCCAGCTAGTAGGAAGACCTAATAGTTCATTAGTACCTTGGGAAAGGGTCGAGTTGAGCATTGGAGCTAATTGCCAACTCCTTAATGCATAATAGAATCAGTTTAGGAAAGACTATTTTGTATATCTAAGTGACATGTGTGAATCAGTAGTGAGAGTGAAGTGTATTTATGCTACTTACCCAATTGAGCATTCCTAGCCAACTGGAGCTAATTGGAAGTCATTGAGAGAGCATCTTATGGAAGTAACCCTAATCGCTATGAAGTACCCTTCTAGCAATCCGAGAGTTGTCTAGACCATTTTCCCAACTATCCATTGTACATTTTGTACACCACCATCTCAATAGAAATCAGATCCACAACGTATTGCTGAACCCCAATCCCCCTCAACCTCGTTGAAGATTGATGAACGAACCACATGCCTGATAGTCAACCCTTTTCTATGAGATTGATACTTGTTTCTAGTATCAACTCAACCAGGGAAAAGTACTCTCTTCACCTCGCTTCAGGTGTACTATCCATGGAGATAAGATTGGTTGTTTGGTAAGCGTTTTCTTAGCATTTCTACTGATTTTATCTAGAAAGAAGACAGTGCCTGAGATGCAGTGCGAGGGAGAGTTAGGTAGTACAGACGCGCTGTCTTCTTCTAGATAAGATCAGTAGAAACGCTAAGAAAATGCTTACCAGACAACCAATCTTATCTCCACGGGTAGTAAACCTTTAGCGAGGTGAAGAGAGTACTCTTCCCTGGTCGAGTTGGTACTAGAAATAAGTATCAATCTCGTAGAAAGGGGTTGACTATCAGGCACGTGGTTTGTTCGTCAATCGTCAATGAGGTTGAGGGTGATTGGGGGTTCAGCAAACTGTTGAGGGTCTGGATTTCAGCTGGGATGGTGTACAAATTGTACACTGGATAGTTGGGGGAATGGTCTAGACAACTTCTTAGGTTGCTAGAAGGGTACTCTGTAGTGACTAGGGTTACTTCCCTAAGATGCCAATTAGCTCCAGTCGATTAGGAATGCTCAATTGGGTAGGTAGCGTAAATATGCTTCACTTTCGCTTACTGATTCACACACGTCACTTAGTCACACAGAACAGCTTTTCCTAAACTGAATCTATTATGTACTAAGGAGTTGGCAATCAGCTTAAATGTGCTCGACTCGACCCTTTCCCAGGGTACTAATGAACTATTAGGTCTCCCTACTAGCTGGGGATCTATTCCCTTTAGTTGCCCGCTCTGGAGCTTTCTCCCTAAAGGTGTCCTAACTGTCCCTATCCTAAGGGATACAGTATACTCCTAACTTGGGTCTAAGTAGTTCTATTTATAGCGTGGGAATTACTCTACACAGCCTCACTGTTTGTTTGTAGAGGGGTGCACTTGTGAGCACTCGTTGGTTGAGATTTACTCAAGTAGGAACCTTTTTCCTAAAAGAGGGAACCTGTCAAATGGGGCTGAATCGCGCTCCTTATATAGTAGTTTACATGTGGCTGTGCTACCTTCGGTTCCGAGGTGGCTGTGCCAAGATATGACTCATACTGACTCATACTGACTCACTTTGACTCAACCTGTCAGAAAATGACTTGCAATGAGCTAAAAATAGCCTTTGGCTTGGCAATGACTCATACTGACTCATGCCGACTCATTATGACTCATTATGACTCATTATGACTCATGCTGTGCAGGTCACATGATCATTCTGCTAGTCTAGGGGCAGTGCTTTGGCTAGTCCTCATCTGACTCACTTTGACTTATATTGACTCATTATGACTCATGCTGTGCAAGGTCACATGATCTGAGTCAGGTGATTCGCAACTGAGGTCACATGCTCCAATTGCTTCTCTGACACTTGGCTAAGTACTCAAGGATAAAAGAGATATTAAGAAAATGGTTTGCTAAGTAGTTGTAGGTAGTAATAAAAGTATGTTGGGAGAAATCATTTTGTTTCTCTACAACATGTGAATGAACAAATAAGAAAAAATAGGGATACATACTAGACAGTATGGTCCATATGTCCCTCAATTAGCTAAGCATTTGGACCGTGGGAATATAGTAAAAACTCAAATCTCGGGTCAAATGTCTAACATTACATATACAATAACCATGTATCCGCATCCAAACAGTTTGGTGCAGGTCAGCACTACACCCAGACAAAAACAATTGTTTTAGTGTAGATAAGCCTACTACTAGTATCCTAAAACGAAAACTCGACCCTGAACCCTTGAGATGAAGTACTCGACCCAAGGTAACTCATGATTATAATCAGCTAAATGACCCATTTCTGAATTTGAAAGAGATCCCTGATGATGATGATGATGACGAAAAAGATCATGCATCATCAGCTGAGGCCACTTACCAAGTATTTACCAAGACTAATCTCGGAAGAGGTAATCCAAAGTCATTAAAAGAGGTGAAGGAATCACCCAAATGGCCCAAGTGGGAAAAGGCCATTCAGACTGAACTAAATCAATTGAAAAAAATGGGTACCTGGGAATTAGTAGATGCCCCTGAGGACAGATTGCCCGTTACAAATAAATGAGTATTTGTCAAGAAATTAGGTAAAAATAAGGAGCTACTAAAATACAAAGTGAGACTAGTAGCTAGGGGATTCTCCCAACAACTGGGTATGGACTACAATGAGACATTCTCACTGGTAGTCCAACTCGAAACAATATAAGCAATTTTCACTCTAGCTGTAGAAAAAAATTAGGAGATCCAACAAATGGACGTTAAAGGTGCTTACCTAAATGGTATCCTAAAAGAGGAAGCATATATGAAGCAACCCAAAGGATACAATGACAGTACGCGAAAGCTGTGCTGGCTAATAAAAACATTGTATGGATTGAAACAATCTGGATGCAAATGAAACAAGGAGTTGAATAAGCAGCTCCAAGCTAAAGCATTCAAACATTTACATTTGGATCCATGCATATATATTTAACGAAACAGTGAAAACATAGAAATTATCACTATATGGGTCAATGACCTACTATTGTTTACTAATGTATCTGATATAATGACATGGCTCAAAAAGGAACATCAAACTTTGTTTGATGTTACCAATATGGGCAAACCCTCTAAAATTGTGGGAATAGAAATTGAACACGACTGAGAGCACAAAACGCTCAAAATCGGACAAAAGCAATATATTGAATCTATCCTATGAAAGGAGAAAATGGATAAAGCCAATAGTGTTGGCATGCCATTAGATCCAAATATTAAACTCAAACTGATTGAAAAATCTGATTCGGTTGAGAGTGCTTCATATGCATCTCTAATCGGATCATTGATGTACATGGCAGTTGCCACACATCCTGATATAGCACATGCAGTCTTATGGCTCACCTCATTTACAGCAAACCCGAGCATGGGTCACTGGGCAGCAACAAAGTACATTCTCAGATACCTTGCTGGCATACGTGATTATGAAATAAAATACTTAGCCAGTATAGATTTTGAGAAACCCACTAAAAGGTTCTACTCTTATTCAGATACTGACCCCACTAACAATATGGACTGCTTATCCATTTCTGGATATGTATTCCTGCTTAGTAATGGAGCCATCACATGAAGCTCCAAAAAGCAAAGTACTGTAATGCTATCTACAGCCAAAGCTGAATATACAGCCATGGCTCATGCAACTAAGGAACCTATTTGGCTTAGGAACCTATTCTTAGAATTAGAATTCCACCAAATAGAGCCAACTATTATTTTTGGCAATAATCAATTGACCATAGTGATAGTGAAAAACAATCAATATCACCAATGGTCTAAGTATTTCAAACTCCGAAATCACTTCACCCAAGATAAGATCAATTCTGGGTCTATTGAAGTATGGTATTGTCCTACCACATCTATGACGGCAGACATTTTTACCAAGGTGCTGCCTAAACCAAAACACCACCAGCACACCATAAAGACATTGCTAGGTCTTTTTTGATGCAGAGGCAACAGCAGAAGGGTAAATCCAGTGAGGGAGAATACCCACTTGCTGTAGAGTGTACTTGCAAGGTAGTTGCTAGAAGTTGTTCACAACGTGATACAAAGTAAAGAACTTAATTTGTAGGCTCTGAAGGAGCCAGGTTTATATAGTGTACAGCAATTGTGTGTACCTATTGTGAAAATATCCTAAAAGGATGAAGGCTGTGTAATGTACAGTAGTAAGCAGCCAATGGCAGAAGGTGCGCTGTCTTCCTTCTAGACAAGACGACGAAGAACCAACCAAAAATCGGTGGTCCCCAGACAACGTGTCTTATCTCCACGGGCTAGAACACTTTGCTCAAGGGAGGTATGAGTAGTCTACCCTTGGCGGGGTTAGGAGTAATGGATATAGTCCAAATAGAAAAGGGGGAAATTTAGTGTACCAGGAGCCGTGGTTTGTTCGCCAATCCTCCACGTAAGTTTACAGATTGGTTGTTAAAGATCGTTTCAGCCTAAAGTCTGGTTAGTAAAGGGGATTCTAGGTGAATTACACACCTAATGGGCTCAAGTTAATGGCAATAGGTTGCCTAGTAACCTGTGGAAAGTTGTACTTTGATAGTACGAGAAGTGGGCGATTTAACAACTTGGCCTAGGTCTCGCCTAATGCTAATGGATCCAGTGTAGGAAACTCCTGGGAATATTGCGTCCAGAAGTGGTGCTTAGGTAAGCAGATGGTCGTGTCAGGTCGCTTAGTCACTCAGCCAGTTATAGCAAACTCGGTCTTCTTGTGTACTAAGGAGCTAAACTAAAGGTTGGAGGTGTAGACTTAGGCTGATCCCTTAGGATAGTAAGTCTAGACAAGATAGTGGTAGGAGTCCTATAGGTAGGTTGTCCTAGTGATGGCAAGATGCTCAGTCGCTGGTTGGTAGCTAACTTGACGATACACTTAGTGGACTTAGAAGGGTTACTATAACTCAATCTTATTGTCTCAACTAAGGGGTAGCAAGTTTGGCTTAGAGAGGTGAAGTGTAGCCCTTATTTGGTACTACAGGACGCTTAGGTTGCTTACTAATAGGGACCAGATGCCTTTTGTTGCCCAAAAAGGGGTTTCTCCCAAAAGGATAGTCTTAGATACTTGTCCTTTATTTAGGTACAAGTTCTAATAGCCTAGTAGTAGTTCTAAAGCCCTATTTACTTCACTCTGGGGTACCTTGCCTTATTAGGTCTTATTAGGCTTCCCAGGGGATCTCTTATCAGATGATATTATCTGAGGTAGAAGATGAGATGCTCTCTGCAGGCCAGAATGCTCCCTTTTATATACATAAATACAGGAGGCTATGCTAGCCAATCAGAGGGCTTGGTGGCTTATAAATTAAGGCACATTGACTTACTAATGCCAGGCACAAGCTGTCAAACCCAGGCACACTAAGGGGAAGCACTTTGAGCAAAGGAGTCCAAATTTGGAATGCTCTGCCAAAGAGGCTGGCTATGCTGTGCAGGGCTGTACAGACTAATGGGGACAAGGTCACATGGTAGCTAATGGTCACATGATCACTTCGTCTCACTGGCACTTAGCTAAGTAATCAGATAAATAAAGAGAAATCAAGGAAATAGTTCGCTATGTACAAATGTGTAAGTGTAAGGATTTGACTAGAGAGATTAATGAATATCTCAATAACCAGTAGGTGGAAAAATCTGGAAAAATAGGAGTATGTAGCTCATGATAGGGGCTATCGTTCCCTATGGTATCAAGGGGTATTGTCCACAGGAAGCTGTGTGGATTCCACTTCTCGGGTCACTGCTTTGCTATGTGCATGCATGAAACTGGTTTCGTGCAGGTCAGCGCATGATATGGCACAATATCCCAAGAGAATGGTGTGATGTTTCACCATAATGATATAATATGATATCATCATAAAGATAAGAGATAAGAATGACATCACCAGTCTAGAACAATGATGTCATGGGTCTAGATGAATTAGTAATCATGAAAAGTGACCCAGACAATGGATAAGATTATCATACTGAAACCTAACTATTTCAATACTCCACCTTACTATTCATAATGAAAGAGATGAATAAGGCATGAGAGAAAGTTTCTTCCAGTTCTCCTTGAAACATTGCCATGTCAGATTCTTTGTAAAGATATCTGCAACTTGTTCATCAGTGGAAATATAGAAGAGTTTGATTTTTCCATCTGTAACACATTCTCAGATATAGTGTTCTGGAATCTCTATATGTTTCGAATGACCTTCTTGCGCTGGATTAGCTGCAAGGAACATGGCACCTTGATTGTCACAGAGCAAGGGAATGGTCTTGAGGTTGAATCTCAATTCGGAAAGAAGTATCCAAATCCAAGAAAGCTGTTTTGCAGCTTCTGTCATCCCTACATATTCTGCTTCCATTGAAGACAAGGTTATCTTCCATTGTCATCTGGAAAGCCAAGAGACTATTCCATTTCCAATGAACATCACATAACCAGAGGTAGATCAACAAGTTTCATGATCTCCAGCCCAATCTATATTAGAATATGCCATGATGCCGGATCGAGAAGATCTGTTATAGGTAATGCAGAGATTCTTGGTACCAATTAAATACCACACTACATATATAGAGTGCTTTCTACAGATGTTCATCCAATGGATTGGTGGAGAACTGTGACATTTTGATTACAGCAAAGGCAATATCTGGGTAAGTTTCCAGCATGATATACAGTAGTGATCCAATCACCAACTGATATCAACTACAGAGTTGGGAGGAGGTTTCTGTGGTAAGAGAAGTAGGGTTGTATCCAGAAGGAAGAGGGGTATGAGCTACTTTGGCATTGTTGAGCTTGAAGTGACTGATGACCTTTTCAGCATAAGCAACTTGGTCTAGCTTCAACGTTCGTTTAGAATGGTTGCAAGTAATATGCATGCCAAGATATTCTGTAGCAGCTCCAAGATCACGGCTTTCCCATTTGCTTATAAATTCTTTTTTCTTCCTTAAAAGATAGGAGTGGTTGGAGTCAAGAAATAAAGCATCATCAATGTAAATGACTAAAATGATAATGTCCTGACCATTAAAATAAACATAGACATCAAGATCTCCATGTGTCCTAACAAATCCCATAGTTAAAAGAGACTTGTGAAGTGCCTTGTTCCATTGTAAGGCGGCTTGTTTCAAACCATAGATTGCCCTTAGCAAGCGACAAACTTTCTTCTCCATGCCAGGTTGGATGAAACCTTTGGGCTGTTCCATATAAATTTCTTTGTCAAGTTCTCCAAATAGGAAAGCAGTTTCGACATCTAGTGCTTCAATTTCCCAATCTTCAAGCACTGCAATTGATAGAAGAAGTTGAATAGTCTCAAATCTTGCAACTGGTGAAAAGGTTTCTTTGAAATCTATCCCATAGACTTGTGTAAAGCCTTTTGCTATGAAGCGAGCCTTGGTGTGGCTGTCACTTTTGATAATATATATCCATCTTCCTTTGACAGGTTTTCGTCCAGGTGGAAGGTCAACCAATTCCCATACTTTGCACTCTTTTAGTGACTTGATTTCTTCTTCCATATCAATCCTCCATTTGCTCTGATCTCCTTTTGGAAGTTTCAGAACATTCTTATAGTGTATTGGTGTGGCAGACATGGATACTGCAAAGGCTAACAAAGAGCCAAAGAAACATGTACTATATAAGGATCTAAAATCATCTGTCTCATTCGTGGGAACAGATGACTGAACATCTCGTTCAATATCCAGAGGAGGTCTAGCTCCATATGTATTATTGGGAAGAATGCGTGGATTGCGGATATGAGTACTGCGACGAGGTTTGTCTTCTTGTGGTGGTTTGGGAGGAGTAGGAGAAGGAGTATGAGAACGCTGTTGGTTTTCTCATGGAGAGAATTGTTGATTGGGATCATGACCATCCATAGGTGGAAATAGATAGTAATGAGTTACAGGAATATAGTCATTTGTGTCTGAATTTTTATTCTTGTCTTGATCCTGATCTGAATGGTTGTCTGGAATAGAAATCTCAGCAGGTTTGTCTTCTGACTTTCCAGAACAATAGGAGAACACAAGTTCATTAAATGTGACAGTGGAAGAAACAATAGTTGTTCTTTTTCTAGAAGATCAAAAGCGGTATCCTTTTGTTCCTTTTTCATATCCAATGAAAATCACTTCCTCTACTTTCACAGCTAGCTTATTAGCTCAATCTTCTTTCAGAATGAAGATGTAGGCACGACATCCAAATACTTTAAAATAGGAAACATCAAGTTTACTTCCATTCCATTTGGATATGGGAGTAGCCCAATCAAGATGACACATAGGCTGTCTGTTATAGATGTGGAGAGCAGTCTCAACAGCATCTTGCCAAAAAGATGGTGGCAAACAGGCATGTTGGCGTATAGCCTCAGACTTTTCAAGGATTGTGCAATTAAAGTATTCAGCACAACCATTTTGTTGAGGGGTATATGGTACAGAGGTTTGATACTCTATATCCTTGGATGAGAGGAACGTCCAAAGAGAATGATTAATGTATTCCCCCCCATGGTCTGAACATACAAAGTGAAGATGAAAACCAGTTTGATTCTCCGTCCAAGCAATCAGATCCCGAAGTGCCTGTATAGCATTGGACTTGGAGTGCAAAAAATGCAAGCTACCAAAACTGGAAGCATCATCAAGAAAAGTGATGATTCATTTGTTATAAGAACATGACAAGGTCAGCATTTTGCACAAATCAGTATGGACAAGGTCAAGCACATGAGATGAGCATGAAGACAAAGCAGGAAAATCCTGCTGATGTGCCTTGCCAAGCACACAGCTTTTGCAAGTAGGCATAGAAGTGGGTGACTGTATGGTAGGAACACCCATCAGATGCTTATAAGCATGATGAAGAGCATTTTTGGAAGGATGTTCAAGACAGTGATGCCACAAATTGAAAGACCTGAGGTCCTGCAAGGAGTTAACTGATCCAGTAGGAGTGATCAGAGAGGACCAAAACCAGTGGAGCAGAGAAGGTGGGAATAAAGCAAATGCCTGTATTACCACCTTTCCTTGATTGTCCTGGATCTTAATCTGATCAGTAATCTCACATGAATAGCCAGCTTCAGTGAGAGTATTAATCAATAGAAGTCAATTATGTGCATCAGGGGTATGCCAGATGTTACAAAGAATGATGAAAATGGCCCCTGTTTTTTCCTGTTTAAAAACCACAGTACCAGGACCGTACATTTGCATAATACCATTATTAGCAGTTCCAGCAGGACATGTCCCATTCTGCAAATCAGAGAAATCATCAAGATAAGGTGTAATGTGATCAGAACATCCTGAATCAACTAGCCAATGATTCTCAGTAGTGCAATCTTTCATGCATAGGGCAAATGCCCATAAATAAGCAGAATCATAGTAGTATTCGCCATCAGGTACATTGTCATACTCATCATCTGATCTAGCATCATAGTTGTGCTCTTCATGGAGTAAGGCAGCACGATCTATGCTGCCTTTCCAAGTATCATCAGCATTACACTGGAAATCTCCATGGAAATTAGCAACAATGTGTGCTTGTTTCTTCTTTTGGCTCTTGGATAATACTCCTCTCTTAAAGTGCTGGAGGAGAGGAGCCGGATTGAAAGGACAAGGAGGAAGGTCCAGCATGACCAGTACCAACAGGTCCCATGGATTCTTTGAAGTCTCCTACATTAGCAGTATAAAATTCGGCATTACATTGGTCATTGGCGACTTCCTGTTGAAACTTGTCAATATCCATCATCATACCTATCATATCACCATCTACGACATTGGCAAAACCATCAACTTTGTTTACTTGTGCTTTCCCTTTCCCTTTTCAATTTGTTTGCTTGTTTGAGGAAGAAGCGTTGGCACCCTGTGAAGCAGGAGTCCTTACGGATGGCTTATATGGCTTCTTTCCTTGTTGACTATGTTGAGTCTGATGGGGACGACTAGATCCCTGTCCAGGACAACCATATAATTCCCAACAGTTTGTTGTCAGGTGGGGTTTCCCACAGTGGTCACAAACGGGATGAAAGGGAGCACGTTGAATTATATTCATACGATTCATTTCGCTTGGAGTAGCTTCAAGGCAGTGAGCCAAGGATCTCCATTGCAGATGAGCAGTAGAGCGAAGTTGTGATTCCTGAAGTATCTTCGGAATAATTGTGTTGGTGGTGAAGTTGGCAGCTGTGACAGTCTGCATGATGATGGATACCAAAGGTTGGTATAAATGAGGGAGTAAATTAAGCATAATCATGGCATGAAGATTGCCAGGAAGCTGTAGTCCAGACATGGACATTTCGTAGAAGGTGTTTGTCATCTTATTTATTTGTGATGGAATATCCTCAACATTCCAATGGTGGTGTTTCAAAGGATCTACAATGTGCATGTTAAGCACTTTTACGAAAGCTTCATATTGACCTGTGATGCCAGTGGGAGAATAAAGGGTTGCAAGTGCATCCTAGAGATCCTTTACTAAAGAAGGACGAGCAATGTTCCCAATGGGCACATAAGTCTCCTTCATGAGATGTTGCATATCTGCATGAATGAAGACACTGATTAATGCTTGAGCTTGATGATTCAAAGAAATCCAAGCTGCTTGAGCATCAGCATCAGGCAGAAGGTTGCTGAGTGAAAGTAGAAGTTCTATCAACTACATTCCACCATGTTGCCATGGTGAGGAGGTTGCAAACTTGGCAAGACCAGATGGAATAGTTGAAAGCACCTGCAAGAACTGCAGTGCAGGCCTGAATAGCAGAATTGATAGAGAAAGACATGATATATCTGCTTTAAAAGATAAAGAGATTGGTGACAAAAGTCTGCAAGAAATTCTGATTAGCATGCATAACAGGAAAGTTAGGAATGGAAACTGGAGCAGGTGAATAAGAAGGTCTGTGACAAGGTCGACATCTTCTTGAGTGTCATCATTATCATTGTCATCATTCATCATCATCATCCTTAGTTTCTTTATCTTTATCATCAGCTGGTATGGTACCCAAATGTTGAGCAAGACATTGCATCAAAGGAATTTGTTCTCTCCGAACTTGTATTTGTTCTGGAATGTTATCATCAGAACGTACAAGTTTTCCAAATAATTCAAAGTCGGTATAAGGAAAAAAATGTGGGTTAGGAATAGAAGAAAATTGTCCATTTCTAGCCCTAAAACTGACTCAAAGATGATTGTGAGAAATATATGGAGGAATACAATTTTTAATACTGTTCACAGCAAGATGAAGATGAGAACCAGTCCAATATTTAAGATGCACAGGGGTACTCCAAACAAATCCAGGCTTTGCATAGTTCACATAATGACCTCCTAACTGGGCCGGCAATGGCCAAACGTCTATAGGGAATGGGAGCAGATTCAGGACCTGAGATAGGCAATACTCCTGGAGTCTGCTGTTCTTCTTCATGATAGCTTCATCGAGAGATGTAATGTCCACAGCAGTAAGGATCAGGAACATCTCAATCGAATTCTATGTGAAGGCACATAAAGCTAGTTCCCAGTTTAATCATGATGTTATACCAGGGATTCTTCCTCTTCCATACCTGTCGCCACCTAGCGTCCATCAACTCGTTCCAGATACGTTGCATGGGAATGTTGGAATTATGGAGATATCTGACAAAGGAGTGGAGGTGGTTGAATTCATGGTGCATGTACTGGTGCTGACCGTCCTTCCAAATAACATCTCCTTCCAAGTTGATAAATTGTTCAGGATGCTCATAGAGCTCCTGTTGAATGTTATGGTCCAAGACTTCATTCAGCTTTAGAGATTCATAGAACTCTATAAAATACTTGCTAAATGTGTATCTATCACATTGCATGATCTCAAAGCCTTGGTTGTGGATGGGGTGAGTGGGAGTAGAGTGGTATTTCTCCACAGGAAATACATATCCAAGTCCTTCATAGAAGGATGCAATGGGCTTATTCCGATACATAAGTCCTTTCCTTAAAAATTACATCCTATTCTGGGATATACCAGATAGGGTCTTCTTCAACAATGATCTGAGGTAGAAGATCACCACGATAGAGAGTGGGAATTTGGATGATCTGAGTGAGACAAGATGAAATGTCTAAGGGATTCCTAGCATCTACCCTGATGAGGGGTACATACTTCCAGTCTGATCAACAGATTGGGAATGTTTTCATATGAAATTAGTTGATGCATAAGGTTGTCCCTATAAGAGACAGTTTGATATCTCTGGATCCTCGTTGGAGCTTGGATGTCTTTGGAAAACATCACAAGCCAATTGTTCAGAGTCAGATCAATCTAAAGAGGATTCATTGCTTGATCAAGATCTATTATCTCACCAGGTTCCATGATCTTGTCAATGACGAAGACCATGTTGTTCAAATCGATGTTCTCATCGACGGCGACATCATCAGATAAGACAACAGTATCTTTCTTAAGTGAGAGAGATGGGATCAAGGATCTATCGCTGATGTCAGTTAGGGGAGAGTCGACGAGGGGTAAAGTAAAAATAGGACCATGGGCGACTGTGTTCAAGGTTTCAGTTGAACCATGGTTCAGTGTCAGCAGATAGGTTAATCCAGGCGAGGTCAAAGGAGAGAATGCATTTCTCAAAGGAAACTGGACTGGGTGTATTGGGAGAGGTTGGAGTAGGCATTGGTGAATGAAGAAGAGGGAGAGGTCATGGTATGCTCAAGTATGGCATAAGGGTACTCGGATAGGATTGATAGGAGAAGGTATTGGGATAACTGATGTCCATGAAGAATGCGAAAATTGTGGATGAGTGGAAGAAGCTAGAGAATCGATGTAAGGGAGAGAAGTTGGAGGAGGAGCAGTGCAAGGAGGAGGAGGATGAGATGGATGATAGATAAATCCGGGCAGAATAGGAAATTTGGCTGGACAACAACAATTTGTGCAATTCAAATGAATGCAACAATCTCCACACAAGATAGGACAAGTGTCCTTATCAAAGTCAGAGTGACACTTCCATGTACAGTGATGGATAGGAGTAGGATGCAGGGGCTGACTAACCTGAGTAGGAAACAAAGGAGTTTCTACTCATTGTTAGGTTAGCATTTGTCCATGTAAGCATGACACAGGTAAAGATAAAATATAGCTCTGCTAATAGTAGCAGGCCAGGGTTGCCCCAGATCTGTTGGACCTGACCCATAAATCCAAACATCATGCTCATCATCATAAGAACAATGTAGAACAGACTAAGAGCAAGTACGTCATACATTGCAAGGCAGGGATAACGACATCGGTATGATGATCATTGAGCCTAAGCGGGGCTCATAACCTAAAGAGATTGCTAGGTCTCTTTTGGTGCAGAGGCAACAGTGGAAGGGTAAACTCAGTAAGGGAGAATACTCACTTACTGTAGAGCATACTTGCAAGGTAGTTGCTAGAAGTTGTTCACAATGTGATACAAAGTAAAGAACTTAATTTGTATGCTCTGAAGGAGCCAGGTTTATATAGTGTACAGCGATTGTGTGTACCTATTGTGAAAATATCCTAAAAGGATGAAGGCTGTGTAATGCACAGCAGTAAGCAGCCAATGGTAGAAGGTGTGCATGATATGGCACAATATGCCAAGAGAATGGTGTGATGTTTCACCATAATGATATAATATGACATCATCATAAAGATAAGAGATAAGGATGACATCACCAGTCTAGAACAATGATGTCATGGATCTAGATGAATTAGTAATCATGAAGAGCGACCCAGACAATGGATAAGATTATCATACTGAAACCTAACTATTTCAATACACTGCCGAACTCGGACTGAGCTTGGCTTGAGGGGGAGTGTTGGAACTCAGCCAGTGCATGTGACAACAAGCCAAGCTTCCAATAGTACCAACTTACTCATCATATGAAATTGGTACTACAAGTATATAAACTAGATAGCGGAGATCCAATAAAATCAGCACTTTGGAAACTCAGCCAGTGCATGTGACAACAAGCCAAGCTTCCAATAGTACCAACTTACTCATCATATGAAATTGGTACTACAAGTATATAAACTAGATAGCGGAGATCCAATAAAATCAGCACTCATCTACCCGATCTCTCATCAGACTGATCTGCCCACGCTCAACCTTGTACCAACTCACTGCTAGCAAGGTCCATACTATATGAGATTCATTATGTAAACTATTATGTAAACTTCCCACGCAGTCTATCTGCCCTAGTTACTACTTGTAGCCTCCTAGAAGAGGTGTTGTTGCACAAACTGTCCATGTGTGCAACAGAGACACAGGCCCAATGCTCCTAATCTTTCTTTTCTCATGACTTAGACTGCTAGGGGTTTGTTTTCGCACCTCCAACTAGTCACCCCTCTCGTCATTTCTCTGAATCCCCTGAATCCCCCTCCCCAGCCTTGCCCAGGCTCCAGCCCAACTTCTAGGTTGTGGTCTTTGTAGCAAGACCACAAACCGATTTTCGCACGCTGTTGCTCGTGAGCAACTAGACTCTGATCATGTTTTCTCAGGAAGCCGTGATACAATCAATTTCTCTCCGCCACGCAAGCCTCAACCCAGACACAATCCGAACACCAATGTTGTGTCATATTACGGTAGTCGTCTGGGATAGAAACGATGCTCACACGACAGTTGAAAGCATTCGGGCTAAATAGTACGGCTGAACTTGGTACTAAGACCGATTCGGACAAGACCGGTGATCACATGCCTATCGAGGCTAACCGAATTACCCCGCAATTCTGTGCTGGCAGGTTAGTTTGAACTCGATACTACACCGTGACAGATTCAGGCGCCTGGGATGTCACCCAAGAGCCAGGAGTTTACCCTCGATGAAGTTTCACAGGTAGACTAGCCTCGATCTATCCCTGTATGTTGCACGTCGGACTGACTTCATATCGAAACGTAGCACAACAAGCAACGCAACCTGGCAAGTCTCTCTACCTGAATACGACCACTCACGACGTTGCTCACAGTATCTTGCAGTGGATCGTCATCGACGCCAAAGTCTACGACCTCTCCCGGTTCGCAGACATCCATCCCGGAGGCGCCAATGTTCTCTATGCGTCAGGCGTCGGTAAGTCGCCCGCATCTCCGCACTGGCTCGCCCTGAACATCACACCAAGCCGGAAAAGACGCGACCGACGTCTTCTTCGGCCTCCACCGCCACGAAGTCCTCCTTCGCCCACAATACCTGCATCTCCGAATCGGCACCATAAGCGGTCAGAGGGAGCAGATCAAGGCCCCCACCCCCGGCGCACTTTCCCTCGTCCCGTATGCTGAACCAACGTGGCTTAACCCTAGGTTCCATAGTCCGTACTACAACGATGGGCACCGGCGGTTCCACAGAGCCGTCCGGACGTTCTTTACGGAGGAGGTGTACCCCGAGGCCATTCGATGTGAGGAGAACGGGAAGCGGATCTCGCAAGAGCTCGTTGACAAGCTTTGGTGAGTCGTCTGGCGTCGTGTGTCGTGTTCTGTCGGGGCGGCCTACACTAGGAGCCCCGACTGGCGACTGACGAGGATGGGCTGACGCGGCTGATGCGGTGGGTAGCGCAATGAACTTTTTAGCGATGCGCATTGGTCCTGGGAAACACCTCCAGGGACGCGTCCTCATGGGTGGGGTCGTCACACCGGAAGAATACGACCACTTTCACGAGGTGCGACTGCTCCGCTTGCACGACACTGTCGCTCATTCCTGACCTTGCTCTTTTGGGATAGCTTATCCTTAACCTTGAACTCGCCCGTTTCGGGACACGCGGTTTCGTGGACGGGTTGCTGAACGGCGGCGTCATTGCCCTGCCGCCCATCCTCAATTTCGGGTCGCAGGAAATCCAATCCCGATATGTGGCTGAAATCCTCGGAGGAAAGAAGTACAGTGCACTTGCCATCACGGAAGCGTTCGCCGGAAGTGATGTTGCTGGCGTACGGACGGTCGCCGTAAGAGACGGAGATGAATGGGTGGTTACTGGGACTAAGAAGTAGGTTGATTTTCACCCCTCGCGCGACGGTACGATGCCAAACGTTCGAAACTGGAATAGGTGGATAACGAACGGAACGTTTGCGGACTACTTTACTACCCTGTGTCAGACCGACGTACGCATCCTTCCTCCTCTTTTGGTTGTGGGCTGATAGCATCGTATCCGCAGCAAGGTCCCCTAGTCCTCCTTATTCCCCGCTCTGACAACGTGTCCACCAAGCCTGTGAAAACGTCTTACTCGTCCACAGCCGGAACGGCATACGTGACCTTTGATGGTGCACGCGTCCCGGCGTCGCACATGCTTGGCAAAGTTGGACAGGGGTTATACGTCATTCTGAGCAACTTCAATCACGAGCGGTGGGTGGTGGCTGCTTCGAGCCTGGGCGCGCAGAGGGTTATTGTGGAGGAATGTCTCAAGTCAGTGATGAGTGTCTTATTGCGTCGGTCGGGTGTTGACCATCCAACATCAGGTGGACCAATCAGCGTATCGCCTTCAAGAAGCCACTTCATTCTCAAGCGGTCATACGCGCCAAGCTTGCGCTGATGATCGAGCGCGTGGAGGCGTGTCAAGCGTGGATGGAGAATATCACTCATCAGATGAACAATGTGCGTCTGGCTACGCCGAATTGTTTTGACTGTCTCGAACGCCTTGATCTCAGATGAACTACGCGGAGCAATCAGATAAGCTTGCAGGGCCCATTGCCCTTCTTAAAAAGTGTGTCCCATTCCTTCCTCTCTGTCATTTCACATGCCGACTGAGGTGGTGGGTAGGTTCATCTCGCGCTCTAGCCGCGAAACTGCAGAAGACGCGACACAAATGTTTGGTGGACGGGGTATTACAGTGGGTGGAATGGGAAAGGTTGTCGAGAATGTGCGTGTGCTGGTGCCATGACTTGTCGCCCTGTCCTGACCTTTGATTTGTGGACCTAGTTTCACCGAACGTCGCCTTTCGACGCCATCCTCGCTGGAGCAGAGGATGTGCTGGGAGATCTAGGTGTTCGGCAGGCGATTCGCAAGATACCAAAGGATGCGCGTCTGTGAACGAGTGTATATAATGTTGCTTAATGCTGTTTGTACTGGATGCTAATGTCTGTGTTCCTCATGTGGTACCATACATGTGTCCCGAGACTGCCACATAACCATGAGTCCGTGGGTCGAGTGTGAGATAATAGGCTGAAGGTATAAGATAGATGGTGTTTCCCTGTATGTGTCATGCCTGGCTTATGCAACGAGTCCGATGGATGAATGCGCCACCCCGCCAAGATACTTTTGCGCTCCCCGCGCTACCATAGCGCAGTGACCCCAAGAAAGGACCACTGCGCCGATCAACGCCCCACTCTGGATACCAACCCACCTATCGCCGACCGCCGCCCCAATCGTGGTCTTGGACACACCGCCCGCTCCACCCGAACTGCTGTCTGTCTGGCCAGGGAGCTCCATCCGGGGCAAGACGAAGCCCATGTCGACGCAGGTCGTGTAGAGCACTGTCGTTCAAACAAACAGACTCAGCGGTGAGATCGGACGCGACGACCGTGAACGTCGGGACGTACGGTTGAGACTGTTTTGGGCCGTCGAGTAGTTGGCCGCGTCGAGCGCCATGCCGATGCATTCGAGACAGTTGTAGTACTCCGTCTCAAAGTTGGTCGTACAACATGCCGTGACAGGGCATCCCTAAAAGGAGGGGGGGGCATCAGCAGTAGTCATGGGCGCAGACGAGGCGCGAACGGGGCCAAGGCCAGGTAATTGTGGCACTCACCAAGCTGACTTTGTCGTTGACCGGGCTGCAGGTGGAGGTGCATTGGGAGGGGACGGGGGACGGGGCGCCGATGGTGACTTGTCGCCGTGTGAGCGCTTGACCGAGGAGTGCGGGACTGGTGGCGAGGGCGAGGGAGGTAAAGAACGACGAGACGCGCATGGTCGACGAAAGAAAGAAAGAAAGTCTGGCCGTAATCGGCCCCCCGTCGAGACAGGGATGCGACAGGGACGCATTTGGAACGGGACTCGCGCTGTATTATGTAACCCGTACTTTGTGGCTTTGCACATGTCGAACCCGCCGAGTTTCTTCCCGACTGCTGCTCTCGTCCGTGCCCCGTCTCGCTCGCCATATCCACACTCACCCTCTCCCAGGATCATGCCGCAGCTGGCCTCGGTGCAGGCGTCGTCGCCGTGCTCTGCATGCACCCCCTCGACCTCCTCAAAGTCAAGTTCCAGGTGTCCACTTCAAAACCCCCCGCCGGCATCGGAAAGCAAATATGGCACACCCTCAGCACCATACAGGCAGAGCAGGGCTGGAGAGGTCTCTACCGCGGCGTCGGCCCCAACATCGCCGGCAACGCCTCCAGTTGGGGTTCCTACTTTCTCTTGTCCGTCCATGTCCGTCCCCCGGAAGCCGTCCCGCTGCTCACCCCCCCTCTTTCCAGCTACAACATGCTCAAGAAACGCGCCTCGGGGGACGATCCAAACCACCGCCTGTCCCCCGGTGCTTACCTTCTCTGTGCCGCTCAAGCAAGTTCGCCTCCTCTTTTTGTCCTATGCCCTCCAACGTGTCCTCACGTGCGCGACAGGTGCCGCAACTGCTATCATGACCAATCCGATATGGGTCGTCAAAGTGCGCATGTTCACCACGCGTGCAGATGACCCCAAGTCCTACAGGGGCCTTTGGCGTGCGTGCGTCCAGTCTGACTACCTCGCACGCTCTCAGGCGTCCTCGCTACAGACGGCTTCTCGTCCATATACAGCACAGAAGGCGTACGCGGTCTATGGAAAGGGACTTCGCTCGCACTCGTCGGCGTCAGCAGTGGCGCGACCCAGTTCATGGCCTACGAAGAGATGAAGCGGTGGGGCTTTGAGCAGAAACGGAGGCAGTTTGCAAGGGCTGGGAAAACGATGACCCCAGAGGACGATAAACTCGTACGTATGACGAGTGTCGATCCGCGTGCCTTGCCATGATTCACCTGCGCTGTCACTTAGTCCAACTCGGCCTATACCGTCATGTCAGGCGCAAGCAAGTTGTTTGCGCTCGCGATCACGTATCCATACCAAGTCATTCGTTCCCGCCTACAAGTGCGGCCCGTCTCTCCTTTTGTCCGTCTGGCGTGTCTGACGTATCCCTGCATCACACAGAATAATGCCACGACGCACTTATTCCCCGATATCCCCACCACCATCAAACGAACGTGGAAAGGCGAAGGCTTCCAAGGTTTCTATCGCGGCCTCGGAACAAACTTTGTTCGCGTCCTTCCTGGGACGTGTGTCACTTTTGTCGTGTATGAGAACCTAGCGTGGTTGCTCCGGGCGACTGCTTTCAGGCGGGAACAGAGGCGGGAAAGAAGTGGACTGTCGTAGTCCGCCCACATGGCACGCTGGTAGGAAAATGATCGTATCTTCTACTCGTCGCTTTAAAGGCATAGATCGATTTCATGGACCAGGCATGACCCTACTTTACATGCGCTCATAAGCCACACTAGCATACTTCCCCACTCATCTGTTCATCGATCATGATTAATCCGATGAAAACGTTCACAAAACGTTCATATGTGCGTGTGCATCATAAGACTCGGTCATCAAGCTGAAGGCCAGAGGAGGTAAGCCGCATAGGTCGCGCTTCCAAGGAGCCCTGTAGAGAATTCAGCGGAACTGCATGCCGTGAGTTACGCTCTCGCTCACCCATCGTGGACAAGTTTGCGATCATCCCGCCAGGAATTCGCTACATGTTGAATGGGTCAAAGAGACAGGCTCAAAGGCCAGACCACGTACCTTGGCTGGATTTCCCGATTTGTAACCAAGGGTATAAATGATGCGTCCTACGACGAACGAGCCACACATCGCAGCAGCGGCATGAGGGCACTTTAAGCCGAAAACCAAGGTGCTGCACGAACGTGACACGAGTCCAAGTGGAATGGGGATGCACTCACGATATGGCGACCACGGGTACAACTTCGAGCGTGTTTTGATGGGCGCCTTGAGGGAGGAATGGATACTAGTCAGTATGTTGGCATGGTAGCAAGACGCGGGACGGCGAACGTTGGGTGCAGTTGAATTCCTTGGCTGCTGGACTAGCCTTGACCTCTGCTTGCTCAGCATATACTACGCGCAGTGTCAAGCGAACGGCCGGCTAGATCAAAAAAAAAGTGTTGTACGCACGCTGTGGGTACTTGATGCCGGCGCGTGAACGGGCCCGGCCAACGAGGAACGTCTGCCAGGCAAGGACCCAGCCAACGGAAAGGAGAGATGCGGACACATAGCCGAATCTGGGAGAATGGTATGGGCTTTTCGACTGCTGGGAATGAAGTCAGGGGACGTACCCATTTGGGAGGACGATTTGAGTGGACATAGTGGGACGGGTTGAAGATGGGTTTGGGTCTATGGGTGCTCTTTTATGCGGCATCTCGGACGCGGCCAGGTGACGTCGCCCTGGCGGCACACATTACCGTAATTTCACCTGTAAGCAACCCGTAAGCAACCGAAACCGGAATCGTGAATGATTTACGGTCGACCCATACCCCTTCGGGATATAAGTCCCAGGGTATGGGTTATCAGAGAGTATGGCACTGAGGCAAGTAAAAGTACTTTTTAACGAGAGACTGTGTCTCTGACTCGTGCAGGACGAGGGACAGAGTCTCTTATCGGATGCGTCTCGTGTTTACTTATTTAGCCTAATCGATCCCGTAACCAACATCGATGGGCGTTGGTCCACCAGAGGATTACGGTACATATGCAACCCGCACAAGACGCGCACTCTACGCTCGGTCGTACTCTCCAAATACGGTGCTGGTCCTGACGCCTTCAAGGACGGATCCAGACGAACGGTTCCACGTCCGCGCGATCAGCCGCACGGGGTGCCGGACTTGGTATCCTGAACGAGTAGTCATGAGCAACTCTGAATCACAGGGCATGGGGCAGTTCCGAGCCGGTCGATCAAAATAACTATAACTTGAAGGCCCTCATCGCACGGAACGCCTGCATCCCCACCCATTTGCAGACCTCGTCAAGACGACGAAGCAAGCAGAGCAAAGAAGAGACTGGAACCCGTGGCTCCCCGCGCTCGATTCGCTTTTTTTTTTTTTTCATCATCCCGCCGACCAACGCACGCCGTGGCGAGATAAAACAGAAATGGCCACTCACGGGCTGTCGTCAACGTTCACCTGGGCCTCGTGTCCTAAAATGACCACGATGAGTAAACCGATGCTAAAGGGAGAGAAGAAGGGGGGGAGGGGGAATCGGTCAAATAACTATAACCGCACGCTCTCATCGCGCAGAAGCGCCTACCCCTGCGTCCGTATATGCATACAGCCTCAAGACGAGCCTATATGCTGAACGAAGGAGAGACTGGACGTGCTAGGTCCCCGTGCTCGTAAACGTGTACATTTTCAAATATCATCATACCGATGGAATAGAGAAACAGTGGCCAGGAGGAATGGTTGTGTGGTACTCACGTTGGACAAGAGTGCGATAGGAGGGAGGACATGATGTTGGGTACCTCTGGGATTTTCAACGGGCGGATGCGAAATCGTGTTTGTATGTGCGTGTTGTGCAAGACCTTGTACACCTAACATGTACAAACAACCACTCTTTCACGAGCAGAATGCCATGGTCACCCATGGCGTTTCTCTGTAAGTTCTGTGCAAAAGAACTATTCACAACTAACACAGTCTTCCAGCCATCCCCGCACGACTCTCCCACCGCGCGCTCACGCGCTCCGCCCACCCAATACCCCAAATACCACCCACCCGATCCATCACTACCGGCCGACCCCGCATCCCACCCTCCTTCCACCCCCCTCCTCCCGCACGTCGCCACTTTGAATACGCGCCATTACCCACCAAACCCCAATGCAGCGACGGCGACGCCCCCGGGACCCCCCGCCGTCGACCGACGAACCGACACATCCCTTTCGACCACGTCTACGTCCTCGACCCGGACACGAACAAGCTCTCGCTCACGAAACAGAGCCTCGAGTCGCTCCTCGCGCTCGCGGCGCCGCAACGCCGGATCGTCGAGCTCGTCGCGTCCGCGCCCAAGCCGATCGTGCGCGTCACGACGAGGAGCGAGATCGAGGGACGGTATAGGGAGATGAGGCGCGCGTTGAGAAAGGGGGCGAGGCTTGGTGAGGAGCCAAAGGAGGTGCAGCTCACGTGGGGGGTTGCGAGGGCGGATTTGGAGCATAAGCTACGCAAGGCGGGGCGTGATCTCGAAAAGGGCTATCGGGTCGTCGTCGCGGTCACCATGAAGAAAAGACATCGACCGTCCAGCCGACAGGAGTTGGTGGCGTTCGCGGACGAGATCTCGACAACGCTCGCGGAGGTTGCGGAAGAGTGGAAAGAACGAGAGATCACGGAACGACTGATGGTCCTGTCGTTCCGAAAAACGAAGCTGGATGAGGACGCTCTCCAGTCTCGGTGATATCTACTCAATGCAATGGTTTCTCTATCCTATTATACACCGTTAGCATACTTTTTCACGTCCGTTGAGATATCCCTTTTCCGCTCTCCAGCATCAGCAAATGTCGTCTACGATATTTCCACCCGCGTCCCGCCTTCTTCCACTCTGAGCGTTGGATGGGAAGCCCACGTTCCTTGTGCGTTGGTAGGGCATGCGACAAGAATCGCGTCTTCGGCAACGGGAACGCTAGTGGCTGGCGATTTGCCACTGGCACGCCTGGTCGGTTCATCGACGCGTACAGCCATGTCCCAAGGAACAGCCGTCTGTATGCCATCGGAACCTCGAATCCAGCGTTCAGCATCCCATGCACGACTCGCTGCAAAAACGGGTTGCAATGCCGCAGGACATTGCCCCGTCTCGAGTACCGCATCGTCGCTTTCCTCTCCTTTTGCCGCCAATGTGCAGGCCGCGTCCTTACAGCCCGTCGCTTCATGCCAGGTTGCCGTCCAAACGTCTCCAACACAGCGTTGAAGAAGCGCGCGTCTGGCTGGAGGTTGTACACGCGAGGTCGTGCACCCGGAACAATACGTATGAGGGTATCGTAGATGTCGCGCGCTGCACGGAACATGGAGCGGTAGAGAACCACGCCCATGCGGAGCCCGAGCGTCCTCCTCGACCGGTGTCTGCTCGCGATCTTGTCCTTGGTAAGAACGTAGTGCGCCCACCCTTTGACTTTGTTCTTGCCGTCCGTGCGCGGCTGCCACTTGTGGCCCCCGGTCTCGAGCGACGCAGTCGACAAGCGCGTACGCGCGCCAAGGCCCTTGCGCGCTTCCGCCCCATATACCTGCACCATGATCGTGTACGCTTGAACGGGGAGACACCATCCCTCGACAATCTCGAGACCCTCGTTTCCGCCCTTTAGCCAGCTGATTTTCTCGGCTTGCTTTGCAAGGAGCCAGACGCGCTCCGCGAGGCCCGTCTTGCCGGCTTTGCAGAGTGCATTCAGAACGGAGGTGAAGAAATGGGGTCCGAGGCTGACTGCACGATAGATTCTTTCTTGCCGAGCGCGACGTGCCATCATGATACGTTCGGGAGCGCTGGGTGGGTTGTCGCCCCACGCAGGGTGATCGACGATGGCCAGCTCGGGAAGGACGCGGAAGAGAATGGAGGCAACGACGTGTGGGTTCCCTGTCGATGTGAGGTGAGTAATGTAGGAGGTCAGTGTATACATGTCCGCTGTGGTGTTGGAAGATGCGGGGGATACTGCCAGGAGTTCAGAAAGCGAGTGGCTGCTAGAGTCGGGTCGAGGGTGTTGATGAGGAGTGCCCGGTGACACCACAATGCCGTGATTACTGTTCTGCTTTAGCTTCCGCAGTTCTGCCACAGCGAAAGAGACGATATCGTTTCGGCGCAAGAGGGTGCCGCACCGTACAATGATGTTGTATGTGGTAATATCAGGCTTGAGGGTAGGTCGTCGTACATGTTCCATGTGATGCAGAATGTCCCGGGCAAGCGAGACAGAGAGACGATGACGAAGAGCATAGTGCACAAGAGAGTTGTATGTCTCACGCGACAGTGGAGGCATGACATGTATGCGTTCACCTTTGTGCTTGGCCGGTGGATCTTTCCCGTTTCTTGTTGGGAGGTTTTGCAAAAGGCGGAAAATGACGTGATGGAAATACTGGTATGCATTGATCGCCTGTTCAGAATTTCCTTCTACGCGCACGACTGTATCAGGAAGCTTCGGACAGGAATAAAGCACCCGCAGTAGATGGGATATATCGGAGAAGGGCATGGACCGACTGTCGATAAGCCCAGCCAAGTGGGCGAGAGCTTGTAGAGCGTCCTCGCGGTCTTGGGAGTCGTCGGAAAGGTCCTCCTCGCATTGCTGAGCGATCGTTTTGAGCAGCCGTTTAGAAGGTATTCTCGTACGGATGAGTTCTTTCCAACGGTCGATCAGCTGAGGGGAGGCAGCTCCCTGACATTTTTCCTGTTCTGTTATCCTTGCCTTGATCTCTTGTGCTTTCTGTGCCTTTGACTCGTAATCTTTGACGAGGAGAACAAAGAGCAGGGACCCCATGATGATCTCGCCTTGGAGTAGGCAGAAGTTGACGAGGGCCTCAAAGGCACGGTCAGAGCACTGCCGTCTATTTTCCCGAGCCTTGAGCAACAGCATCAAGGCAAAGCGAAGGCCATTGTCTTCGACCGCGTCGGGGTTGATAGGAAGATTGTCTGGGAGGAACCGGGGGGAGCGGAACATGGAGGCGCCTTTCTCCTTGAGGACACTGAACACGGTGGGAGGTGCTTGCAAGAGTGCGTCCGTGACTTTGAGGAGTGTGGCCTGCCGGAGGAGAATGCCTCGCTTGATCAGGATCTGGGCGGTCTGATATGCTTTGAGAGAGGAGTCGTTGCGGATGATGTGATGCAACATGACATGGGCGGAGAGCCTCGGAGAAATAGGCTTGTCGAAGGTGATGGGGGTAAACTGGAAAGCGGGCATAAAAGGGAGCTTGATGGGCTCGGGGGGTGGGGCGTTGGCGCGGTTGGACGCATGGAGAGAGTTGATGATAAAGTGAGCGTCACGAAACGCGCCGCTATTGCAGGCGAGACGAACGGCTTTGGCAGCGAGTATGGAAAGGCGCTGTGGAGGGAGTGGAGATTGGAGGTGGAGGTTTGGAGTACGAGGGGAAGGACAAGGCTGGAGAGCTGCTTGCGTGGGCGAGCGTGCAAAGGGGGAGCGACGTGGAATCAGCGAACGCGCACGATGAGCAAGTGTCGACACGGCCCATTGCATGTGTCTCGCATTCCCTGCACGATTCGTTACACCCGGAACACGCCAGCAAAAGCAAAAGGAGGACGCACCCGTGCCAGCAAGAAAAGTGTTGCAACACCGGCAACTGCGAGCGCTGTCTAAAGCAATGTCACTTGCACGTGACGAGCGAGTCTCTGAGACCAACACTTTGAAGTCTGCGGAGAAAAAACAGACGATGAGCTACGACAGACCGCACAGAGGAGGCCGCCGCCGACACAACAGAGAGCGAGGTGAGGACGGTTGACCAGCACCGGACCCGTGTCGATAAACGTTGACCACAGACGAGTACGACCACCACGACCGTCGCCGCGAACACGACTCCCCTGAGCACGTCATTAAAAACATCGTCATCAAGTTGGGCGAGGTCGTGAGTCCCCCCCGCCTCCCGCGCGTCGCCCCCTCTAACCCGCCCCACCAGGACCCCACCCAAGAGGTCCCCCGCGTTGCCAAACAAATTCGCGAGGCGCCTGTCACTGTCGCTGCCATATCCGAAGGCATTCGCCTTGCGTGAGTGTATACGCCACCCCCTCCCTCCCTACTCACCGCTCACCTGCCACAGCGTCACAGAGCAGCCCTACAAGATCCCATACTATGCTGCCTTGCTCCGTTTGCTGCATGACCCAGCGCCTTCCGAGACAGAGACAGTCCAAGCCTCGGCGTCCTCGTCCGTGCCCTCCCTTGGAAAGCTGGTCCTCGAAGATTTTTGGAAGGGCTTCCAAGGCTATCTCGACAAGCTGGCATGGCGGGACATTCGTCTCTGCGTACGTCCAAACACGAATTCCAGCCGCCCATGCTGACCCCCGTAACCAGATTCACTTCTTCGCCCACTTGATGGTCGCTCAAGTCATTTCCATCGAGTCCATGTCTGCTCTTCTCCAATCCTTCGCAACTGTCCTCGACGAGTTTGGCGTGTCGTATGGACGGGGAAAAAACGCCGCTCTGTGTGCTACAGAGGGATTGCTCATCGTATGTTTCTCCCTCCCCCCTTCTCGCTCATCCACAAACTACCGTCTTCTAGGCCGGCCCTGTCATCAAAAAGAGTTTGTCCCCAAACACGACCGAGATCATCAAAGCCATTCAGACTTTTAACGATTCTGTTGTCTCCTCAAAGGTTCTTGCTCAGCCCATGATATCTCTCGAATCCTCCGATGCCGCACTTCTCGAAAACGCGCAAGAGGTATATGCCATGTTAAATTCCGTTTTTTCCACTCACCCACCATATTTGCAGCTTCTCGAGAGCGGTCTTGCAGTACTCAAAGCGCTTGATTCCTCCGAATTCTTGGATCCTTGGAGCAGCGTCCCGCAGCCGTATCTCGACTACCCAGACCTGGACCCCACCGTCTCTTCGCCCTTCGAACTGCCCTCCATCCTGGTGCCGCCCGAGGTCATTGAGCTCGATGGCCTTGCAACCGACGCAGGCGAGGATGCTCAGGTGAAAAAAGAAGATTGGCCAGAGTACTTCTTCCGCCTCTTTGATGACACCGTGCGTCGTGATGCCTCGGAGACCCGTTCTTCGTATTGACATCTATGATAGATAACTCCAGAGCTCATGAGCGTATCTGGCTTCCTCGTCCGCTCTAACATCCGCGACACGGTCGACATTTATGAGGTCAACCGAAAGGAGTGCGCTAGACTGTTACTCGAGTATCCCAAGTGGTGTGTACCAGGCACATTCAAGCCCAAATCCGGAGCACCGCCCCCCACCGAGGAAGATCCGAATGCTAAGAACTGGCAGCTCGAGAGTGTCGTGATCGAGGTGAGCCACGTTCAAGTTAACCGTCGTGGTCGCTCACATCACGCTATCCTGTCAGACCGTCCTTGGCTCGTTGTTCCTCCTTCCTGAGTCACCTCAAAAGTCGGTCTACTACATTGCCTTGATTACCGAACTCTGTAAGCTCTTGCCCTCTACCGTTGGTCCAGCGGTCGGCAAGTCCATCCGAAAGCTGTATACCACGCTTGGCAACGGACTTGACCCCGAGGTTTCCCGTCGTTTTGTCGAGTGGTTCGCTGTACATATGAGCAACTTTGGGTTCCAGTGGGTGTGGAAAGAATGGTGCGCACTTTTTGCCTCGTGGTACCTGTATGATGATGACGCTCGACCCCGTTAAATAGGGTTCCGGATCTTGCCTTCGTGGAACAGCATCCAAGACGAGCCTTTATGCGCCGAGCAATCGAGCTCGAAATGCGCTTGTCGTATCATGACCGCGTTCTTAAAACGCTTCCCGAGCCCATGCAGACCGACCCCAACGTGATCGCCTCCCAGCCACCGGGCCCTAATTTTGAGTATGAAGATCCCTGTAAGTTTACTCGACTTGCCTCGGTTGCCTCTCCTCACTGGCACTTGACAGCGAATCCGTACTATGATGCTACTCAGTCCATCCTGGGCCTCCTTCGTGGACGTTCCCGTGCTGAGGAAGTCATATCTCAGACCGATAGCCTTAGGGCGTCTCTCGAGTTGACCCCTTCTGCTCCACATCCATATACATCCATCGATGCCCTGATACGTTCTATAGGGGTCCAGTCTCTGCTCTCAATCGGCTGTCGCTCCTTCTCCCACCTACTCAACGCCATTGAACGGTATCTTCCCCTTCTTCGCGGTCTCGCCAACCCCAGCCCTGCGCAAGGTGGTGGTGATATTACGGAAGCCAAGACAGACATTCTCAACGCTGTCTTTACGTTTTGGAAGAGGAACCGACAGATGATCGGGATCGTGTTCGACAAGTTGATGCAATACCAGATCGTCGATCCCACCGACGTCATTGCGTGGACGTTTGGAAATTCAGCGGGCAGTAGCGAGGATGGTACATTGTCCGTCGGTGCGTTTGAATGGGACCTGATCAAGGGTGCTCTGGACAAGGCCAATGGGAGAGTGATGGTTGCGAGGAGAAAGGTGGCAGCGCTGAGGAAGGAACACGACGATAGTATTGCGCGCGTCAAGGCGAGCGGCGGCGCGGACGTGGCGAAGTATGGAAGTGGACGGGGAGGTGAAGCCCATCAAGCAAGGTATGGTTTCCTCGTTTGTTGCAACGCATGCTTCTCAACCTTTCGCAGACGACTCGGCGGAGAGTCCCCAGCTCACCACCGCCCTGAAAGCGTTTACAAGTCTTACACGCGAGCAAAAGGGCGCGCTTTCGCGGACGATCGAGGGCTTTGTGTCGTGTCTCGCACCCTCGCCGGGGTATACCCCGTATGGTCATAACGTGATCGGAGACGAAGCCTGGAAACAACGTGAAACATGGTCCAACAACGAGTGGAGGACCTGGGAGACTTGGGGATGGTACAGACACTTTTGCAGAACAGTTGGTCTTCTCTTCTCCCTGCCCATCCTGGACGCACTCTAACGTTCTATCCAAGTATGCGCCGTACCTGCGCAACTATGCGACGACGCTCAGCACGGTGGGCTTTGCCAAGATTCAAGATTCGATGGACCCTGCTGCCGGGCTGATCAAGAAGACGTGGGACATTGCGACTGGCCAGGAAGCCTAAGTCTAGACCTGTGGCCTGTACGTCGCTACCTTGTGGACCATCGTATCTTGTGCATATTATCGTCTCGCAATAATGTAGTTAGTAACTTTATGTCTATCATGAGTACCGTCTATCTACATGTCCGCTGCGTAACCCAGGGTATCGGGAAGTCTACAATGTTAGTCCTTTTTGTCCTTGAGCCTCGTCCGGGTCCCGGTCGAGTACCCGATGGTACCAATGAACACCAATGCAGCGCCAGACCACATCATGGCGTTTGCCTGGCCACCATACACGGCGACGCTGAGAAGGAGCGACACGGCTTTGCGTACGGTCAAGATGAGGGTGACTGTGAGCGACGAGACGCGCCCGGTGAGCCTGTTGACGCCAATGACGCAGAACAGCTGCGTGACCGTGTTCGCAAAGAGGTACAGGAGCGTACAAGGCAGAACGAACGCGGGACCGCTCAGCGCCTTGGGGAGGTACGCGTGCACGAGTGGAAGGGACGCGAGGGAGACGGTCGGACCGGCGCTCGACCGGGCAAACTCGGTAGCGATGCTCTCCCGGGAGAAATAAAAGAGGGGGAGTGCGAGGACGTGGATGTAAAACATGTTTTCCTGCCAGGAGGGCTGTGCGAGGGGGTCGGACGCGGATTGTGCCTCGGAGGGCTTGATGTAGCGGGCAAAGACGTAGTCTTGAGAGAGACCGAGGAATCCGGTGAGGAGGAGGGCGAGGCTGAGGATGGAGATGCCTTGTGCGTAGAGGGAGACGGCGACGGTTGGGTGGGTATGGGCGGGTTTTGAGGCGGAGAGGGTGGTGAGGACGATTCCGATGGTGACTATGAATACGGAGACGACTTGGTTGGGGGTATATCTAGGGCTCTCGCTGAGTCGTTGCGGGGCGGGGGCGGGAGGGACGTACCGTTTGTTGACGAGGAGCCAGCCGAGGAGCAGGTTGATGATCATGCCGCCGCTGCGGAACACGATGTGGACTGTCATGGATATGTCGTATGCGAAGGCGGCATTGTTGAGGACAGAGAGGGCAAAGAAGAGTGCGACCTGCGCAAGGTAGGGCAAGAGGGGCACTCTGCGTTTTCGTAGCCGGGGCAGGCGTGCGGAGAAGACGAACTGGGCTGGAAGGGCATAGAGGGAGACGGCGAGGAACTGGAGAAAGGTGATGAGGATGCCCGAGCGCGGGTTCTCCGACGCAAGACGCTCTGTGGTGATCGCGTTGCTGCAGCAGCCACCGAAGAGCAGGGCGAGGGTGGTGATCCACTCCATGGCGGGTCTGCATTGGAATCGTCCGACTCGAAATTGACTGACTTTGCAATCCCGTGACCTCGACGCGTGTGTGTTGTTTGGCCCGTCCCGCATAAAAGTCGGGCTGTGCCCAGATTCCGTTTCATTCCACCCTTGCTTCATTTCCCCTCGCCGGGGCCGTCCCGCGACAATCTCTATCAAGCCATTCCCTTCACAACATGTCCGTCGACCGTCGTCACCCCGCCTCTCTCCTCCCCCCCGCCCTCCACAACCCTGGTTTCGTTGACCTCATGAGCAAGCGTGTCTCGATGGAAATGGTCCATTACATCGCTCTCCAGGCAGCGCAGGTCATCATGGTTGAGGAGCCGCCCCCCCTCGACTCCCCACCCTTGCCCGCCCCGCCCCCTACCCCTGTCAAGCCCGTGTCTGCGGACAAGCACGCCCACGATGTGGTCCCACCCCCTTTCCGCCTCCCTACCTTGGAGTCCTTTATCGTGCAGCTCATCCTAAAATCCAACGTGCAGGTACCTACCTTGCTCACCACCCTCGTCTACCTCCACCGCCTTCGTGCAAAGCTGCCTGCGATGGCCAAGGGTGAGTCCATCCCGTCGACCTCCGCCTATCCTGATGCCGCTCTGACAGGCATGCCCTGCACACGTCACCGTGTCTTTTTGGCGACTCTCATCGTTGCTGCCAAGTATCTCAACGACTCGTCTCCCAAAAACAAGCACTGGTCTGCTTATGCCTCCCTTTTCGATCTCCCAGAGGTAAACCTCATGGAAAAGCAACTGCTCTTTCTCCTCGACTACGATCTTCGCTTTGACGAAGACGAGGCAGTAAAGCATTTTGCACCTTTCATCGCTAACAAGCAGGGCGATCCCGCCAGCCCTCAGGAAACGAGGCTCGCTGCCGTCGAAAAGGTGGCAATGGCCGGGAAAGCGAGAGCTCAGGCGCAGCAACCATCGACTCCCCCTCCTCTATACGATCCTCTCCCTCGTTCGCAAGTCACGACCAGTTCTTCCATCGTGACGACAGTCCGTGGTCTCGCGAAACGAGTGTCTAATGGCCGGTTGAGTGTTTTGCACAATGCTCCGAGTCGACCGCCTCCGCCGCTTTTCTCGTCATCGCCGTTGTCAAGTAGCCATAGCTCCGACACCCTGGGCGCGACCGACTCGGAGATGGACTCGTTGACGGAGGACACCCATTCGTCGACCGGTTCGATCACTAGCTCAGAGGATGAACGCGACGATACCAAGTTGCTGTCCAAGAAACGGTCCGTCCTTGGCTCTCTTCCGTCTCAGATCCGCCGCGAGGGCAGAAAAGTGTCCGACGCGTCATCTGTCAACTCTGCGACGACCGTCAAGGCGATAGGCCACTCTTCCCCGACAACCCAGGAGAATCGTAGTCCCGCGCTACCCGAGGCGTGCTCTATCAGAGTCGTGCATCGCCATGGTGGAAAGCCCCGTGTGACCTCGTACGTGTACGGAACATCGATAGGCTTGCAGACCAAGGGCATCAATACTCCTGTGGGTTCGCCGCGGATCAAGGAAAGCTTCAGCACCCCTGGTTTCCTTAGCCGTATGTGGAACGCAGCGACCAAGACCCAAGACAAGGAGGCTTCAATCACTAAAGTATTTGCTGCCCCTCCTGCCGTGACCATCGTGGAACCCCCTGAGCATCATCCTCAAGGCCACGGGAGTACCTTCCGAAGGTTGGTTCACTCGCGGTCCTCCATCTTTCGAGCGGCGGCCAATCAACACGTCCTCGACGTTTAATCTCTTCCCGGGCCTAGGCGGGGCGCCCGAGGACGGGAGCGGACATCAAATTCTTGCTTCTATCAAAACGCCACTCTCTTTCTTGGACTCCGTTCATCTCACATCTCTAACCTCGGACATCAGTGTGCTCGCGGACACTCATAAACTGGGCCCATCTGGTTGGCCAATAGAGACCTGTGTAATCTCCCACCTGACAGACTCTGGTGCGTTTCCCATGGACACCCATGCCGCTGTAGCCGCATTTGTATCACAATCTATCTCCCACTCGTTCTGTACCTGACATTGTACCATACCCTTGTCGTTTTGATTGACCCAATGATGATGATCTGTGTAATACATGGACGTATGGATATAATCCGTTAGTGCACGTGTCCTCGATCAAGTAGATCCCCCGACCCAGACATCACAAAAGGTTCACATATGATGCAGGGAAAAGACCCTCTCTTCCTTGTCCCTCTACCTGGCCTGTCCACCTGCGAACACCCAAGTCAGACTGCCGACCGTGCGCGCCAAAAAAAAAAAAAACAGACCAATCCTCTGACGTCTTGTCAGTGACAAACACTCTCGTACCCGCTTTGATCGCCAAATCGCCCGGGTCCTGGCCAAACAGACACGTTAGCCCAAAACTCACCCTCGGCGACAAGATGGGTTATATCGATGCATCCCCCCCCCATCCAGCGACGCACCTCGCTGCTATAATCATACAACACCTCTGCCCAATGGCCTTGCGCCACTTCCTCCGCGGGCGGCGGCGGCGGCGGCACAGCGCGCGTCTCGACCACACCGGCCCTTGGCACCGTCGTCGTCGTACTCACCGCCGTCTCCGAGACCGGCCGTCGCATCGGGGGTGGCGCAAAGGTGTTTTTCGGGGCGACGAATGCGGAGGGGATGGCCACGCTCGCCGGGGCCCCCGCCGGTTTCTTGAACGCAGCAAAGACGCTCGTCTGGTAACGTGTCGTCAGAGTCATTTTTTATCAATCAAGGAGGGAGGGATGGGGGACGACGCGGGATGGGGAGGGGTGGCAAGGGTAGCAACAGGACGATATGATAGAACAAGGGAGAAAAAAAAGAAAAAAGCACCTTGTGCGTCATGAGCCTATCCACCTCCGATCCGGGGACCCCGCGCGTAGACACGGGCACGTTGTTGGACGACGTGCCACGGTGGGGTGGCGGTGGGGGGCCATCACCGCCGTGACCAACCGTCGTCGTCGTCGACGACGACGTCGGCTTCAAGAAATTGGCTTGGAGCTGCGAGAATGGCGATGGCGAGGGACCTCCACTACTGCTTCCACCACTGCCGCCGCCGCCAGAGAACGCGAGCGAGGTAGCAGCGACGCGGCCGACATTTACCGCATGAGCGACGTCGACATTGTTGGGCTGAATTGAACGGGGGAGGGAGGGGGGGGGGAGGAAATATCAAGTCAGATCAGCACACGAGTGACGAAAACGTGCGGTGAAAACGGAGAAAACTTGGATCGGGGCCACGCACCGCCGTGATTGGATGATTTGACTTGCCCGACGCACCACTCGGACTCGTCGCATTGGCCGTGAGCGCGCGTTGGAAGACCGACGCAGCCGCCCCGGCCGAGATTCCCGTCCCAGGAAGCCCGCTCGCTCCTTGACCACCCCCACTCTGCCCGAATAGCTCAGGTCGGGATTGAAAGTACCTGCGAGGATATGTCGATCAACCACAACCCAACGAGCGATCAGCACTTACTCGTCGAGGAGTCCGAAAAACGCATCCTTTTCTTGCACAGAGAGTTTGGTAAACACCATCAGTAGCCGTGAGAGTGAACAGTTTAGACAAGGTGCTTATCGGAGCATTCACGGGGGTCACATCGGTTCAACAGCATTCTTTCTACAGCATACAGACCTACTCCATAACAGACTACTTATTTGCGTAAAGCGAAAACGACTCGGTGTATAGTATCGCAGGAAAAAGAAAGAGAAAAGCAACTGAACAATCAACCAAGGGAGCATGCACATCATGGCGGGAAACCCCAGCACGGAGCGAAAGTGAAATGGAAAGAAAACCATATAAGATAACACCTCGAGGCGATAATGATCATTACAATGGTCGAACGAGAACGAGCGACAACCATCCGCGTCCAGAAGGGGAAACAGAAATCGAATAGACATCATGAACCGGTGTAGTTAAATATGTCATACTCCCCAGGAGCACCCGAGCCATCCACCATGGGGCTCATGTTTTGAGGTATGGACATACCGGTCATGTGTGATAGACGACCCTGGTCTGATGGCGCGTGTTGGCCCATTGGCTGTCCATACAGATAGCTTACTGGCATGCCTTGCTGTTGATGCTGCCAGTTTGGGTTTGTAGGTGACGCTGTCGAGCCAAAGAATCCACCACCAACACCCGCATTATTTGCCGAGTTCATGGAGTACCCGTTCATCTGCGCAGGAATCATTCCCATCTGTTGCTGCATCGGCAGCTGACCACTCTGCGGCCAATTAGGATTTTGAATCTGGGGGTTGAATGTTCCCGGATTTTGAGCCATAACGGTATGCGGATGCTGCATCATTGCTTGGGAGTAGTCGTTCTGTTGTAACTGAGGTTGCTGAGAAAGCCTCGACGGTGCCCGCGGCGTCATTGGCGAATGGACACCATCGGAAGGAGAACGTGCGCTCCGCGCAATTCCGGGAATCGTCGAATTGGAACGCAAAGCGGGAAATTGATCACCTGTCGGCGCAGACATGGGCGACCCACCCACACCGCTACCAGGTTGCGATGGACCTGCTTGAGCCATGCGTTGGGCCATCGAATAGGCATGCTGTTGTGAGTTCATCATGTTCGGAACGATATTCATGTTTCCATTCGTATTTCGCATCATCTGCTGCTGCTGCTGCTGCTGCTGCATGAACATCAGCTGCCTTTGCTGGTTCGTATTCACATTATTGGGCATCCCTCCTTGCATCTGGGAAGGAAAGTTCGAGCCTGCCATGCGCGGATCCAATCCCAGGTTGGTATGGCCCTGAGCAAAAGGAAACATGCCATTTTGAGTAGGTGGGTTGATCATTTGCTGCGGGTGCTGGTGCTGGTGCTGGTGCTGGTGCTGGTGCTGGTGCTGCTGTTGTTGGTGCTGCTGATGTTGATGCTGTTGGTGCTGTTGCAGTTGTTGTTGCGACATGACTGGTGACTGTTGAGCGAGGGGGGAGACAGGGCTGGGACCACCAACAGCGCTCAATGCCCCATTGGACATCGTGGGTATCGATGCGTTCGGTGCCATGCCAGCCATCTGGGGATTGCGTTGCGGGGTAGCCAGCTGAGGATTTTGGAGCTGTTGCTGCTGCCGCTGCTGCGCGAAGGCATTCTGGGATTCAGTCAGTCAAGCGAAAGAGAGTCTCTGGGCACTGAATACCTGAACAATCTGCAACCTCTGCATCTGTTCTTGCGGAGAAAGCGAGGTGAACTGAGGGTCTTTTTGAATCATGTACTGCATGAGCGGGTGGTTATGGTTCTGCAATATTGAGCTATACTGTTGTGCCTGCGGTCCAAATGCTGTATTTGATTGTCCGCTAGCTATGCCCTGTGGGACTTGTTGTGACGTTGAGGACGGTGACATATGCCGACCGGGTTGCATATGTTGCATCTGCGGAGCCTGCCGGAACTGTTCCACAGCTTGCTGAATCTGAAGCTCTCGGGCGCGCGTGCGCGTACTTGCGGCGATCGAGGCTTCTGCAGCACCAAACGGAAGTGATTGTGTCGCGGAGGGTGGGGCCATCGCGGGACTAGAGACACGCGGGCTCTGTGGCATGGCTGGCGCAGTCGACATGGCGATGTGGGATTGACTCGGAGGGGGGAATGTATTTGGATTGTGATGCGAGACGGCACCGGATAACGACATGACGGGAGGAGGGGGTGCAAGTGTTACCTGGGGTTTATTCTCGCCCACGTCGCGCCGCTTGCTGACCATGTCTGAAAAGTCATCTGGCCGCGTACGCTTCAACGCACCGTTGGGGGCTGCAGAGGGGGCGATTGGAGAACCTTGGTGGGTCGCGTTGATAAGTTGTCTCCGCGCAACATCCCTTGCAAATATCATTGGCATATCCGCGTAGAGATGTTGTATTCGGTCCACGGATACAAACTCGACTGCGAGGGGCGGCTCCATGATTGGGAGTGTAATGTTGGGGCTCTAAAGTACTTTCAGAAACCGACGGGGATTTGACGAGAGAAAATGCATACATTGTGCCGCTGATCCGCAGCCGCAGCCAACCATGTCAGGTTTACCTGGAGTCGCATCGCATACCTAGGTAGATGTGAGGAAGAGAATTTGAATGTCTCAAAAAGAGCGACAAACTGTTGAAACCGGGAGTCTGAGGTCGGGATCCCACGCAACCGAAATTCCGAACAGACTCTGGTGAAAAGACAAGGGTCAGGCAATGGCGAAACAGACAAGGAGGGTCGACGGACTTGATGAGCTCTGCATTTATGTCGAGAATTCGGACGACCTTTGAGTCGCCGGAGGGATGGCTAGCAGCAGGCACCAAGAATGCGGAGGGGTGATGTGGCACCAGAAATTCACCCGAGGACGCTCTGGAATGGGATGAACCAGCGGTGGCGGGAGCGCCGTTGAGGCGAGCGGAGAAGACATCGGCTGAGGGAAGGTGTCTGGAGGGGGAGCTGGCGCTGGAAGTGGGCGGAGAGGAGGTGCCGTTTACGCGGACGGTGGGCTGGACTCGTCTGTCGCGAGCGGGGTCGTCCTGCGACGCCGAGGAGGGGATTGGACGGGAGGAATCTTTGGGGTCATCGGGGACGTCCTTGTAGTCCTCGGGGGAGTCGTCTAGGTCTGGCGCAGGGGAGAGCTCGGTGAGAGGGGTGAGGGTGCCTTCGACGGCAAGGTCGAGCTCCTGCTTGTCTGGGGCAGGGGGGAAGGGACAGGGGAAGAGGAGCGATGTTTTGGTGGGGTTGGGGGGAGCCGGAGTCGGGGGCGGGAGAAAGGGAGGAGCTCTTGTCGTCGTGGAAGTCGTGGGAGAGATGTGCAGGGGAGGTGGACGCGTCGGAGGGGAGGAGCAAGTTGTGGGGGGAAAGGGGGTGTTGAGCGTGGAGGGCGTCGTGGAAGAAGGATGGGCCGGGAGTGTGGGAGAGGTCGTCCCAGTCAAAGTGGGGGGCGTCGTGATCGCGGGACAAGATTAGATTCTGCTTTTGGGATGGGTCGAGGTCACGGTGGTGGCTCCGATCGAGATGGATCATGGGCGAGAGGCGGGAGGCGGGAGGGGACGTCGAGGATGGGGGGGACAGCGACGAGAGAGCGGGGGGGGCGGTGGGCGGCTGATTTTTTGGGGGTCGGGGACGGTGGGGACGGTGGCGGGGCGGGAAGTGGACTGGCAAGGGCGACGGCGCCGGACAGTTAGCAGAGGATAATTGGTGTTATAAATCCGAGCTCAAAATCAGGCGTGCATATCAAAAACGTTGCTGCCAACCGCCAACGACCCCCCAGCGGGACACCGTGTGACTTTTCTTCCCGTCTCGTCATCGCGGTCCTCTGGCAGACAGTCGGGGGGAAGACAGCGTTTAGGACTCATCTCCTGCGGATCCCACCCTTTATACCCTTGTGCCGGATATTTTGATGTGTGTCGACCGCTTTTCGGATGTGTAGAAAGGGCGGAATCGAAGCCGAGCATATTCCCGTGTTCGATCGCTTGTTCCGTTCCTCATCTCCCCTCTTTCCTCCCTCCCTCGGCGCCATCCCCTCAACGCACCCCCTTTCTTTTATTTTCACGAGGCCCCCCTCCCCTCGTAACCCGTAGCCTCGTTCTTTAAGTTCCCTTCCTTGTTGACGTAATCCATATATCCAGGTACATCACGCCGACCATGGTGCTGTCAGTCTCCACATCAAAAGATGGCATGGAACATTCCGAACTGTGCATAGCTATACAGGTCACTGATTACAGTAGACTAGGCGCGCATCCCGCACATGACACGACCTGCCCTGACATGCCAAGCGACACGCTGGCGGTTGAGATGAGACAGTCATAGGAGTGTATCGGATACTATAGCTTCGTCCGTTCTCAATACACTGTCTGACAGCTTTTACCTCCATTTTCGATCGAGGTAGTGGCGCTCTCCCAGCTAATTGGCAATTCCCAAACCACTCTAAGCTGGCCGCATCGAGCGTCGAATGGAGTGTCGGCGACGAGTGACAGATCGATGACGGGTGCGGGGCCAAGGAACATTTCGGGCTGCGGTTGGACGTTGGACTGCGGTGCTGCAGTGGTTGGTTGGTTGATTCAGAATGTGTGACCGTCACGTTCTCACGGGACTGGCGAAAGATGTGTTTTGTCGGGATCGCCAAACTCTTTACGACGGTCATCATGCTCGCCCTGGTCAATCCGCTGCACAACCCTGAACACAGGACCATCGACAGAACAATTTCTCTGTCTTCCTTGCCCTTATCCGCCCCCTCCTCCGCACGCTCTTCCAGGCATTCCCATCGAAAACCCCCAATACAGCAATCCCTGGCTTCTTGCGCTCATCAAACTTCTTCCTCGTATTTCAATTCATCAAAATCCCTCTCCGTTCCCCCAGCTGTGGCCTACGACCACTTCAATGCTCGGCCAAACGCCGTGCCACAACATCTCCATCTCCTCCCTTCTTCGTCCGCTTCCTCCGCTCTCCCTGCCCCTCCGTCCGCCCCCATCCCCCATCCCCCCGCACCTCCACCACCTCCTCCATCTGTCGACATCCACTCCTACGCCCCGACCGAGCTCCTCAAGCTCCTTGCCTCGTTACTCACTCAGATCGCACGCACCAACGATGCCCTCTCCTCCACAGACTCGGCAGCCCATACCCTCCCAACCCAACCCGCACCATCAGACACCTCCTCTCGCACTCCTATATGGCGCTCTCTCACCTCCGCATCCCGTACTGCGCTCGCCAATCCTGCCTCTGCCCTCACTTTCCATGCTCGTAACATCCCCACCATCACTCTCGAAGCATATCTTTTACGGATCCTCAAGTATTGTCCGACAACAAACGAGGTATTTCTCGCCCTCCTCGTCTACTTTGACCGCATGTCTCGTCTGGCTTCCGAGGCTACGGGCCGCACCTTTGTCATCGATTCTTACAATGTCCACCGATTGGTCATTGCAGGAGTCACCGTGGCCAGCAAATTCTTCAGCGATGTATTTTATACTAACTCGCGGTACGCCAAGGTACGTCCAATTCTTTTAATCTAAGTTTTCGCGACATCCAATTTATTCACGATTATCCTCTAGGTGGGAGGTCTACCTCAGCCAGAGCTCAATCAGCTGGAGCTCCAGTTCCTTCTTCTTAACAATTTCTCGCTGGTCATATCACCAGAAGAGATGCAAAGATATGCCGAACAACTCGTTATCTTCTCCCAGTCTCAGTCGCAATCGCACCCGTCCTCCTCATCCTCACAGACCACGGCTACTCAATTACCCCGCACGCCATCGATGCAATTTCGATCACCACCCTTCTCGGCCTTATCGGGTCCCGCACGTGCGATGGGGGCTATTGACGCCTATGGTGGCGCGGTCGCACCCGACCGAACGCCGAGTATGCGAGCAGTGCGCACCCGAGACGATGATGCAAGTAGCATCTTTAGCGAGACGTCTACCGAAGCAGAAACGGAAGGTGGCGATACGACGGACGATGAACCGACGATACGGCCACCCAATTCGGCAGGCTCATGCTGTGGTGACGCGGAGGAATCACAAGGCGAGGGCGTATTCCGTGCAAACGGAGTTCGCGGGGATTCGGAGCGAGATGATAGAGATAGAGATAGAGGTGATGCGACGCCAGAGTTGAGAGCACAACGGCGTGTGCGGGAAGTAAGTGAGGATGTTGGGATGTCGGAGTCCCTAGGCTGAACGATTCGCACTTGCTTTTCCCCTCTAATCGACTCGGGTTGCTTCCCTTTTCTCTCTCCTTTCCATTCGGTTTGTCTGGCCGTCGACTTTTTGTTGTAGCTCATAATAAGCTCGTGCATACCTCGGTTTGCTCACAGGTCTTACGACGACTCGGTTAAAACTAGTGCAAAGTACGATAGTGTTTATACCTTCTCTGTCTCGGTCTCTGTCTCTCCCACTAAATTTCGATGGTACATGAGGCAATGCGCAAAAAAGATAAATAGATGTTTAGCTGTATATCTCGAGTTCCGAAACTGTCAGATGTTTTGGATGGCGGGCCTGTCTTGTCGTTCCAACGTTCATCCATCATGCATCACGTCTGTCACCGAGGAATGAAAACTCAGACAAACCATCTCAGAGGCACCGTCTACCGTCGTGTCAAGCAACTGCAACAGCTCCCGTCACGCAGCAAGTCGCCTTCCCACTCGCAAATACTATGTCGCGCCAGTGCTTTGGGCCTTGGGCAGATGACATCCAGAAGATTCAGAATTTCTCTGGATTACATCAACCTATAAAGTAACACGTTGACAATCTGGCTAAATCACTATCGCTTTTGAAGGAGTCGGATCACAAGCCTGTAAAACAATGCGACGGGTATACGCGGGTACAAGAACAAACCGTCCGAGAGAGGAAATCGTCGACCGGATGTGGCTAACGTACGAGTCGGGACAAGCGATGGGCGATAATTATATCAACGAATCGGCAGCAGAACGCACCTCCTCCACTCATCTACTGCGGGCACTCTCGAGCGAATTTCGCGTTCGTCTGCCAGTGGTGTGTCCATTTCCCCCTGGATTCCCGCCCGTCGCGCCCACCTTACGTACGCACCACATCATCCCGTCCAGACTCTCCTCGACGGTCCTCAATCTCGGCAACACCCGCCCCAGCATCTCGTCCACCTGTGCCCGTCGTGAACCGAGGATAGTCCCCTCCAAACGCAGATGCGTCACATGTTCATGACGGACCGTCGTATCCCAAAACGACAGCATGTCCTCTGCATCGACGCACAGCCCGAGAGACTGCAGTTTGGGGCAGCGTTGGAGGACCGAGAGGAGGCCGCCAAAGGTGACACATGTATGTTCTTCATCGTCGCTTCCAAGGCGGAGTTGCTCGAGCTCCGGCGACGCGGAAGCAATCGTCTTGACGAGGTCGTCGTCCAGCCGAAGGTACCCCAAGTCCACGAGATTCAGCACGCGCAGGGATTTCAGTGCGAAAAGGGGTTTCAGATCGCACGCGTCCAGCTGATGTTCGCGTCTCGGCGCGCCCACTTGTAGACCGAAGCGTCTGCCAGCCCTGACATCGTGAACGAGGGAGAAATCCCGCGTGTGGGGGAATTTTCTAGTGAATGTGTGCAAGAACGTGTGTAATGATGGCGAGGTGCAAAACGACTCGATCTCAAGATGGACATCGGATGGGGAGATGTCTGGCATGAAAAAAATGTCCGCGAGCGAATCGAGGTTGTAGTCCTTCCAATAAAGGGTTTGCAGGCCATGGAAGCTGCCCGGGGGAAGGCGATCACGGAGTGCGTCTAAATTAAGTACAGACCAACGCATATCAACTGCCAAATAAGAGAGTCTCTTGAGCTGAGCGAGGTGGATGAATGCATCGTTATCCAGGGTAGAGCAAGCTACTGTCTCCAAACAGTGCAACCTACACAGGACGCTTGAAATAGTACCTGCCGCAGACCTGCCATTGCCGGTTATTTTTAGATGCTCGAGTTTGGGGCAGGTATCCCCAAGAGGGACACGGATAACGTGCTTGATGAGCAGCTTGGCATCAATTTCCAGAGACCGCAACGAAGGGCCGATGAAGAGGTTGATAGCTGAACTCTGGGGAGAGTGGCTTGTTTGCCATTCCAGCTTGCGGAGGTTGGGAGTGAGAAGAAGACGATTCCGCAGAGTAGCCATGGCGAGAAAGACGGCAGAGCACCGCTCATACTGGCCGAGACCACAACTTGTGTTCTGGGTGAGCACCCGAACGTGACTTGCACGATCCATGAATCGCGTCCAGTCAGAGCCAGAAAACATCCGACGGCTCTAAACACCCGCAAGGTCATCTAAGACCTGGTTGTACGCGAGATACGCGGGTACTCACCAGAGACCAACTCCGTGCTTCTCTGTTTCGCACTTGGGGCGGAAGGATGTTGAAGAGGGGCGAGATGCTGGGTAGTTTGTACCAGAGAACCTCCTCGACCTGGTACTGAAATGACCGACAAGTCCTCGCGATGGCTGCGAGCGTTGGAAGGAGCGGTTTGCCTGAATCACAAGTAACATACTTGAATATGATCAAAAGGATTTCGGGTACGAGAAGTGCTCGGTGCATGTAACGCTTATGCACAGCGGCGAGGGGAGGAACGAGTATGAACATGGACCTGTAGTCAGAGTTCAAACTATCGGGTTGATATCATATCCCTCTAATGCTGGTGGCACGGTACTAGTGTGATTGTGTCCCGTAAAAACACGATCTGTTCTCACACAATTAGCTCCTAACTCGTGTCGTTCACCAGTCTTATCGTAACAGGATGTGGATCTAAAGCGCAAAAGTTGGCGGACCGCCTACCTATGCTTCCAACTGCACGGGCTTGCATGACAAGCAGGGCCGAAGAAATAGAGCTCATTAATAATGCTATTGATACGAACTTATCACCCAACAATATGGGCACTAAACAACGTGGCAACGAGTTCAGTGACTCTTTATCCTGCCCCGATGTTACGAGCGCGCCAGTGTGCTGCATTGACATGGACGTAGCAACACTAGGTCATTCCCGCGGTGGCAGTGTTCAGTGGTAGGTCTTAAATCGGCTTTGTTCAGTAAAATAAATATGCTCACGGCGTGAGTCTACAGTTCGTCTTTATTATTCTCGTCCTCCAACGGACGACACAAGGCAGGACTCGTCCCGGTTATTTGGTACTCGCACTTTTCCAGCTCTGCTACTGTTAGTAGAATGTTTTCTGTACCACAGGAAAGGATGAGCTGAAGAGGTGGCGGTCAGCGAACTAGCGAATGACGAGGTGAGAACAGCTACCTCCACACTGCGTTGTGGTCCGTTCCAGCACTTCGTGCCTTGCGTGTAATGTTGTTTGGTATAGTATTCAAGCTCGCCCGGTTTTGCGAGTTTATTCCACGAGGAGAATTTACTAGTGAACACATTAGTCTTCGTTCCGGAAGGATGTCATCCTATCTGTAACTTACCCGAGACTAAACGTCGATCCGCCCTTGTTCGGTTTTTGCCGCGCCTCGTCAAAAAGACAGACCTCGTAGGTGTAGCTACAAGTCAACGCATCAATACCCGGGTGATTAAGCATGAGAGTTCACGGACTCTCCGGTGTCCTTTTCGAGACATACTCCGTCAAGTTTCTTCCATTCACCCTCAGGGCCGAACCCATCTAGGTCAAACAGATTGGAGAGGTCGTCACGCGCAGTTTGTTCCTCCTCGCGTGTAAGCTTGAGGCTGTGTTCCGCATCGGACAGAGCCTGCCGCGCCTGGTTGGCTTCTACAAGGACATTCAGCACAACCGTTCAAATACAAATTTTGTATGCGAATACCATCAGAAGCATCAAACTTGCCACTCCCAATCCCAAAGACTTTCAGCCAAGAAAGGACAGTGTCGCGAAGGGAGACATAGCGTGGAACGAGTGAATCAGGGAGATAGGCGGTTGCTTCAAAAACTGAAGTCAGAATCAGTGGTCAGTAGTATGTTACCATCAGGACTAGTGGAAAAACTTACGAATCGATTGCGTTCCAGGATGGCCGACAATCTTGTCATGCTCCAAGAGCAAAGAAATGTGGTCGGTCTTTAACAGACGATCGAGCTCCTTCTCGATTTGGTCTGCGTTCCAAATACCCTCGTCTTCCTCCTCGACCTCAGGAGTGTGTGCCTGCTTCTCCTCGCCACTATCCTCACCCTTGCGGATGTCATTGATGTGAGGAAGTCCCGCGAGTAATTCCCATCCCCGGACGGCTTCCAGAACTGCCATATCCTGGTAATTTGGGTTGTATCCCGTACGCAATGCATCGAGGATGTCGCCGAATGCCTTTTCCTTCTCCACGTGTACCTTGTGTTCTCTCTGCAGAGACTTTAATGCCATATGGTGAGTAAGGAGCGACTGGTAGAGTGCTACCAGGAGGGACGACGGGTGTCAATGCCGAGATGTGACTATGAAACGAAGCACCTACGTGATTGCTTCTTGCGTTCTAATTCAGCAGCTGACATCGACTCTGCGTGTTTGGCAACATCTTGTAGAGAGTCAGCGTCTGGACTTCTTGAATAGGATGCTCTTCACCTCTCAACCTTTCTACGTCGAGTTCACGAGACGTGACTTCGCAGTTCCAGGTCAACTATGAGTTCCTCAACTACGTTTCTGCTCCTTCTGTGCAAACGCAATGTACGTAGCACGTATTTTGGAGCCCTAGAAAACAGTGAACAAGATGTTAACCCTGGCGGGACACCCGTTGCACGCACAGTTTTTCGCAATTTACGCGCCGCTTCTTCCTTCTTGCGGTATTCCTGACCAACCTCTTCGCATGTGTTAGAGCACACACCTAGTGCTTCATCCGACCCGTCACAACATTCGGGCTCTGGTATGAGGTTAGGTCGTGGGAGTTTAGAGTCATGGGGGTGACTTACCACAAAGACGATCCTGCACACGAGAACTAGGGATAGTCGTGCCAATATGTCCTACGTTCTTACAATAAAACGTTGTCCCAGGACATGCGCCGGTACCTACCCCCATTAGCCCGCTCTGGATTACTTATTTGATTTGTGACTTACCAGGCTCATCACTGCCATCAGGGCAGTCGCAATAGTCGTCATTTACCGCACTCCAAAGAATTTCCTTTGAGCCATCCAAACATGACCACGTTCCTGACGCAGAGGGGGTGTACTTGGCTTGAAGAGCCGGAGGAACACCGTGTGTCTTATCAAGCGCTGCAAGGGCGGGCAGGGGGAGGGCAAGGAGCAACCAAGGAATCATTTGACCCTACACGATTTTTGTCTACAACACGACGTGGTTAGGGCGTAATTACATAATAAAATCACAATAACACGGAGCTTGAATTACCGGAGTTCGCCGAAGAGTAGATTGTGAAGGTGAGTAACAGCGCAGACTTCCACCGACATCGACGACAACGGCAAGGTCATAACATCATGGTGAGTCTAGCTTCACAGAATGCATGGGCGAGCTGCAGGAGGCTTTACGCGGAGTAAATCTTCGGGAGCACGCTGGATGCACGCCTTGCCGTCTAGATTACACCTATGGACTAATCTGTCACTCAGGCCAAGGCAAAAACACCTGCCCCATCATCTGGTGGAAAAGCTGCTAAGAAGAAGAAGTGGTCGAAGGGAAAGGTCAAGGACAAAGCCCAGCACTCGGTCATCTGTGATAAGGCAACCTATGACCGTGTGATGAAGGAAGTGCCGACATGGCGCTTCATCAGTCAAAGTATCCTTATTGAACGGTTAAAAGTCAATGGGAGCCTGGCACGTATCGCCATCAAACACCTGGAGAAGGAAGGCTTGATTAAACGGATCGTGCACCACTCGGGCCAGCTCATCTACAGTTAGTTCTTGTCTCCCTTGTTGAAGTCATCATTTTTATTGAAAACGTGATACAATACCAGCCCGGCTAACGACTGCCTCGGATTAGAGCTAGCCACTTTCTTTGCATCCTATGCCCGTCACAAGCCCATGTACTTCACCTATTGCAACCAAAATCATACTTATGACTGGCACACCAATTTACCTCGCGACTGGAATCGGTTCCTTTGTCAAGTTTTGAGCCCGTATAGTTAACTCCATCCCCCGGGCACACATTCAGGTGTATAACCATCAAGTACCAGTTGATCCCCTCCCCCTTCAGCGTATGGCGCATTCCTGTCAACGTACCTTGCGCAGGGCGCTCATAGTGTCAGATGGTAGTGCTCTTTCCTCCCCACATGCTGCATAGGACTGTGGCCAAATTCTACGAGTAAGGTTTCTTGAACGCCCCATTCGAGTGGTGGACATAGGATACATACCTTCACAGTTCCTTTTATCCGAGAACTTACAGTGGAGAGGTTTACAGCTGCATTTCTCGAGCGACATCGCAGTAGTGTTGGGGTTAAGACTGAAATGGATGACCTACATTGGCGGCCTGTCACCTACATAATGACCTATAGATTTGAGGGCATAAATTTTAGGTCCCACATGTGGGTCTCCTAAAGCGCACGACCCGATGACTAGAAGTAACCAACATACCTCTCGTCCACTCCTGCTATCGCTTTGTCCTGGGGTGTTCCTTAGAAATTCGGGTTGTACCATTTGTTGGTAGAGGTGATTATAGTTTTCAGGTTCTGATGAAATCTCCTCTTGGGTTCTTGAAGGGTGTATATCTCATTATTACAATCATTGGATCTCACTGCGGATGAATCGATTCGAGAGGGGTTGGATTGTATTTTCGGTCCATGACAACGTAACGGATAAGCTAGCTATCATCGATATCATCCTTCTGTCTTACATCTCACCACATTCTGCCAACAATGGTATTATGCGCGTTTGCCATATAGAATGATTGCTCACCCGTTATCTTGACGACTAGTTTAGGCCTGTTATTGGGACCAGTAGGCACATTTTCGATCTTGCGGAGTGTGAGCATGCCGTCGATCACCTTACCGAACACGACATGCTTCCCGTCGAGGAAGTCACACTTGGCTGTGGTTATGAAGAACTGACACCCATTCGTGTTTGGACCGGAGTTGGCCTAAAAGATGTTGAGATGCGCAAGACGACAACGTGGGAAACCGTACCATCGACAGGAGACCTGGGCCCGTATGCTTCTCCTGGAAGTTTTCGTCCTAACAAAAGGCTGAGTGCTGCCTCACCACAGGCAACGTCTTGTGACTAACTGGGAAGTTCTTCCCGTATATCGAGAAAGAGCCGGTACCATCGCCATGTATGAAGTCGCCACCTGTCGAAGAATGAGCTGACGTATTGTGAAGAAGCCAATCGACAATTTACCCTGACACATGAAGCTGGGCACTCTGATCGAGGTTAGCAGTCATGAAGATCCAATCTGGCAGGGACCATACACTCTACACTCACAGTCAAAAAATATTTGTGGAGTCCACACATGCATGGTGCTCACCTGTGGAAAGTCGCACTCTTATAACCCTGTGGACGAGCTTCCCGCCTATCACGTCCTTAACCTGATCAGAGAAAGTGCTCGTCACAAAGAAGAACCGAATCACCTGCATTCACCAGTACAGAGCTGCCTGAAGTTCTCTGCTGTCCTGATCAAATATTAGAAAAATAGCAGTAGACCGATGACGAGGACGTACTTTGGGACGATATCGCTAAACAGCTCCATTTTGATACGTCCTGCGGGTGTTTCTCCGATATTTATGTCCATGAAGACGATCGGGCGCGTCGTTGAAGACATTTGGGCGTTGCACTGGATGCTTGACTGGATGAGGCTTGTCGTATGTTGAGTCCTTGTCAATACTGCAGACTCCGATGGATATGTAATCAACTCAGTAGTCCAGAAATAGGAAAAATTGTAGAGTATTCGTCTCGTGCACGTTCCTTCATTTTCCTCCTCTGTTTCTACCGCGCCTCCATGAGCGCTGAGAAGTACTACTACATCGGTGTGGACATTGGGACAGGATCTGCACGAGTGTGCCTTGTCGATGCCAGTGGTCACATCGCAGCTTCCAATACCCAAGACACGAAGACATGGCGTGATGATAACGATCACAGGATCTTTGAGCAATCAACAACGGACATCTGGTCTAAGATATGCATTGCCGTCAAGAACGTTTTAGAAAAGTCCGGTGTAGACAAAAGCGCAGTCAAGGGTCTTGGATTCGATGCGACTTGTTCACTCGCGGTCACGGACGTCGATGGAAACCCGGTATCCGTGACGAAGGGGAAAGATACCGGAAGCGTTGGCGGCGAAAGGAACATCATTTTATGGGCGGACCATAGAGCTGAGAAGGAAGCCGAACTCATCAACTCAACTGACTCCGTTGTTCTGAATTATGTTGGGGGGACGATGAGTGTACGCTTTCGTTCATGTCGTCCCCTTATCAGATCATGCTGATTTCCATCCATAGCTCGAAATGGAGGTCCCAAAGATCTTGTGGTTAAAGAAGCACATGGACGCAGCTCGTTTCTCTCGATGTCAATTCTTCGACCTTCCCGATTTCTTCACCTACAAATGCACTGGAGATAACACTCGGTCCTTCTGCTCCACGACGTGCAAATGCTCTTTCGTCCCTGACAAGGGTTGGCAAGAAGATTTCTTCACTCGAATCGGCCTTGCTGAGCTTATTAACGGGGGTGAATGGAAGCAGATAGGGGCTGCCAAAGGACGTGTTAAACCTGCCGGGTCACCAATCGGCCAAGGCCTCACCGAGGAAGCTGCCAAAGACCTTGGTCTATTGAACGGAACGTCTGTTGGCAGTGGCCTCATCGACGCGTGAGCATTCGGCCCTTGTAACTCCTTCGATGAAGCGCTAATGATTATTGAAGGTACGCGGGTTGGATGGGTACAGTTGGGGCACGGTATACGGAAAACGGACGCTTATCGGTGGCTCCTGCTCTTGACCAGTCACGTCATCGGCTTGCTGCTGTCGCGGGAACAAGCACGTGCCACCTTGTACAGGTTGCTGTGATCATTTCCCTCGCTAACGTGATACTGAACTCCGCGCCAGAGCACACAAGGGGTGTTCGTAAATGGTGTTTGGGGCCCATACAGGGTAAGATGAACTACTTTACCGACCATCCATACGATTTCCCCGAGCTGAATCTGTGACATAAGGATGCTGTTTTCCCCGGATGGTGGATGAATGAGGGTGGGCAATCTTCAACCGGTCAACTTATCGACTTTGTGATTACTACTCATCCTGCGTATCCCGAGCTTCAAGAACGAGCCAAACAAGAACAGAAGAACATCCATCAAGGTCAGCCTACTACGGCCGCCTAGTGCAACGTGGGAGTGTTGACTGTACTGACGCTTGCCGCCCCCGAAGTCCTTCTCGAGGTGCTTGAAAAGTTATGCCAGGAGAAACAGGTCGACTCGTTCACGGAACTTACAAAGGACATTCACTTCTACCCAGATTTTCATGGTACGCCGACTTTACTTCGACGACGTCACATGTCTTAGGGCTTTATAGGAAACAGGTCACCGATCGCAGATCCTCGCATGAGAGGCGCGATAATTGGTCTCGAACTTGTACGTAGGACCTTTCCTGCCAGTATCCCATTCTCAGGGTTTTCAGGACGCTTCCATCGTCGATCTGTCCAAGAAATATTACCTGACCCTCGAAGCCATCGCTTTGCAAACGCGTCATATCATCGAATCAATGAATGATGCGGGCCATGAGATCAATTCGTTTTACCTTTCCGGAGGACAAGCGCGTAACGCCACTCTTATGCGGCTTTTCGCGGACGTTTGCGGAGTCCCGGTTGTCCTTCCTGCGTCTTATTCAGAAGCTGTTGTACTTGGTGCGGCAATGCTAGGGAGGATCGCGGCTGAGAAGGTAACAGCATCCGAGGAAATGTGGAAAATAATGGTGAGTCTCGCCTTTTATGACGATGGCCAACTGAAGTGTTTACGCTATTCGCGCTCTTAGGTTGAGATGACCCTCCCAGGCACCCTTGTGGCCCCTGCACCATCTCCAAAGGTCAAGAAACTCCTCGGTGCCAAGTACGAGATTTTCAGAGAAACCATCGAGATTCAGAAACGGTGGAGACAACAAATGGACAAAGCTGCTAGTTAATGATATTATACCACTGTACACGAAGGACTGGGGGGTAGAAAGGAAGCGGAAATTTTGGATACCGGAGTAGGATAACTTCGTGGTTGAACGTACGAATACGCCGCAGATCGTGGGTTGTTATGTAATGTATATTGTCTAAATCGTTACTTCACAACAGCGCCGACATAAGGCATCTTCTATCGATGCTTTCATTTGACCTCATTTGGCCACGTTGCCTAAAATCCATCCTCCCCCTCGATCATGATAATCTTCATCCGCCATCCCTTGTTATCATCGTCCATGTCATCGTCCGCCCAATCAAAATCCTGGTCCTCAGTGCCTCGTCCACTTACTTCAGCTCCAACTCCACTCCCTTTCGAAGAATGTTAAGGAACGATTTCGTTTCAGCGTGAGGGATAGGAACGTCACCTTCCTCGATCCCGCCGAAAATATCGATGTCTTCGTCTTCTTGGAGTTTTTTCCGGAGCGCAATTTGGGTTTCGTCTTCCTGTTCCCGAAAGTAAGATTGAATGTCCACTAAAAGTTCCAGAAGACTCGCCAGATCGAACTCTGACTCTCCTTCTTCATACCAAACATTCTCGTCCGCCTCCTCGAACCCTCCTGCGAATGCGCCCCATCGTTCAGGAGAAGGGCTATGCCAGATGAGAATCGTTCCTTGGTTGGTGGTTGAGGCGAGGCGTGGCGCAGATGGGTGCCACTGTGTGATGAGCAGAGTGAACAGGGTTGGGGTTGGGAAAAGACGGGGGAGAACTTACATGGACATCTATCAATGGTTCTCTCCCTCCGTCTAATGCACTCGCAAACTGACCATCATTGGAAATATCCCATATATAAATCTTATGCGTCGCTGGGTCTGCCGCGCCTATAGAAGACATCCAACTCGGAAAGATAGAATATAAAGATGGGCTGTCCATTTACATACCTCCTGCTAACCACTCTCCGTCCGGACTGTATGACATCGAATGCCACGCAACTTTCGAGATCGGGTCGCTAAACTTGTGTGTAGGCTCTAATTCTGTCTCAAGTATCGGGTGTGAATTCGCAGAGACAAAAATGGTTTCAGAGGCTGTAACACCATTGCCATTGGAGTTCGAGTTTCGTTCGGCGGTGTGTTCGGCGGGGGGAGAATTGGACAACGAAGAAACACCATTTCTAGCAGAGGATGGTGATGGTGAAGAATAGTTAGGGAGGGTAAATTGGCGAATGGTTCTATCAGAGGAATTTGTCGCCAAACGCCTTGGCGTGCCAGGTAAGTTAGTAGGAAAGGAGCAAGCTGAGATACTATCCGGCACTCACCGACCTCCCTTGGCAAACTCGAGGCCCTTGATGACGCCTGCACCAGATATATGATGCCTCGCGATAAGCTACGAGTAAGATGTTAACTGGGTACTTTCTCTCCTATAACAATGTCATGTTGATCTCGGAGCATTCGAAAGAATGGACAATCGAAGTGGAGTGGGTTGATCGAAACACTGCATCAAAACTTACCCCTTTTGTTCGGACATTAAACACATACAATGTACCTGCCGAGGTGCCAACGAAGACATGTCGACCTGTTGGATCGAATCTGACGGAAGTCATTATTGGCCTACATATACGATGGAGTATACCAGGTCATACACGAGTATATCGGTTTCAGATAGAAGATCGACATGAGCAATTTAGGATGGTACTGAGGAAGTGAAACAAGGTAACGCACCGTGCCCTCTCATCACCTTCGTCCTCATCGCAAAGCTCGAACCGGCCACGGTGACTACTGCGCAAATCGACGATATATGCTTCGCCGGTGCTTAGAAGGGCGAGTATAATACGACTTGAGATCAAATCACATAGGACATGGTCGTCAAGACGGACCACGGAACCTCGACAAATTTGCCTACCTGTTCCTTGGGTGAAAGCTTGCTGCGATGACTGGTGCATCGAATCTAATAGTTGCATGTCTGTGAGGGGGGTCGTAAGGTGACGCAAGATCCCAGATGATAATGTTCCAGTCTTTGGAGGCGGTGAGGACGTATCGGGAGTTGCGTGACCAGCTGGGACGGTGAGTGTCTTGCGCGAGCTACGAAGCTGGTTGGACGCACTCTATGGCGGTGACGCCCTTTACATGACCTTCACACCACCTGATTGTACCTCTTGTATCAAGATCCCATATGACAGCTGATCCGTCACTACGTGCAGCTGCAAGAAGCTGCCCGGAGGGATTGAAACGGGCAAACGAGGCACCCGAGACAAGCGAAGTCTGTACGGTCGTGGGGTGGGAGATAATAAATGGGTCTGTTAGTGACCGAACGGTATAATATTGACTCGGATGTGAGTGAAGTGCGATGCAGGACGAGTAGACGTACTAAGGAGAGATGCGTTCATGGCCGTTGCAGGTTATTCAAAGCGGTGTCCTGCGTGTCTGAGTCGATGATGACCACCTTCCAGCAGACCCTTGACTCGCTCGCTGTTCCCGCTGCTTTTGCACGGTATGACAGGATAGTGGACACGTTCGTCCTGGCCAGTCTGAATGCATGGAAATCAGACACGGAGCCGCTGCTCAACCAGTTGGACTCGTCTGGCTTCTCCGCGCTTTCAGTTTCTGAACTAGCTGATCTCGTCTGCGTTCTCGCCCCTTTGACAGCGATAGCCCAGTGGTCCTCCCCGGCGACACGCTCACTCGCATCTGGTACCCCTTCGGTCTCTCGAGACACGTCTCACTAATTTCTGCTACAGCTCGCCTTGCCAGAATCCCTACTTCGGACCAACTCGTCACCCACATTCTGACCCACATCGTCAAACCTTTCTTTGCTCCATCCCCCCATCCACGCCTTCACACGTCCACAGCGCGAATCCTACCTCGTCCGGCAGATGTACAGGACACGTATGTTGAGCAACCATGGAAAGAACATCCGGGCATAGATGGGGTCGTGAGTTGGTGTCTCCTAAACACAGAGGTTTGGTCCGTCTACTGGTGTGCACGGTGCCTGCTGATCGTCCTCCTTCACCACCACCTAGTCCTCTGCATACGAAACCACTTGGCCACTTTTCCTACCCCCAGTCATGTCTTTCCTGGACGATTACCAAGTGCCCTACAAGCTCCGTGGCGTCCGTCTGGTTTTTGACATGCTAGCTCGTGTGCCTCCGCACTTACTTCTTCGAACTGGTGTAGATACACTGATGTTCAACGTGCGTAGCATTTTAATGTTCTCACATGTGTATCTGAAACATCTACGTCCATTGCCGAAACTGATTCAGTCTATCACAAATTCTTTATCACACCTTGGAGACCAGTCGACGCCGGACTTCGTACGTTTAGCCGTTACGACCACCCTTCAACTCATTGACCTCACCACCCCGTCCGCGTCTCCTTCTCATGCCATTCCGCTGCACGACAACGAACCCCAAGGTATACCAGCAGCAGTGCTTACACACACCCTGTCATCGCAGTCTAAATCGCTATCCGCCCGCTTTTCCCGGCTTTCCACTCTTCTTTCTTCATCATTGCTTGGCACAGTTATAATGTACACGCCTACCTTTCTCCCCCCCGTTTCTTCCTCAGCCCCTGATCCTGATCCCTTTGCTGGTCCGGGGCACATGGACATCGATCCCGCTCGTGTTCCAGAAACACCCTTGCGAGCTCCGATGCCACAAAAGCAAAATTTCAACCCAACTCTCGTTGCGGCAGCCCAAAGTTTACCGCCCGTCTTGTCTGCGCTTGGCGCAGGGGGGGTTCGTTTCTTGAAGGGTACTATTCCGGTGTTAGCCGAGTGGCTTGCCCTCCCTCTTCCTGTTGTTGCCACTGAAGCAGGGTGTGCTTCCGATGACAATGAAGAAGCTTCTCCACACGGTGTGGAACGGTCACATCATGGCTCAGAAGCATCCACAACAGATGTTACACTTCATCTCGCGGCATTATCTAGTTTGTCTGTGCTCTTTCGGACTTGCACCCCTCGAATAGGAGGGTGGTCCACGACAATTGTGGATGCTATTGGGCAGTGTTGGGTTGGATGTCTGGACTGGGAGAATCAGAGAAGAGATGATCCTCTTTTAAAGGACAGTCTCTATGTTTTGAAGAAACAGCTAAGAGAGACAGCTGTTCAGTTAGCAGGGATATATCCTGGTGTTATTAAGGTATGTCCATCTGTGGTTGTATTAGTATTTTTTGTTTTCATGTTCACCTTTTGGATGGTTCTCATTTAACTTCAGCTGTTCTCATTACTTACAAACTTATATTACAGAATGAGTATGCCATTTTATTGGTATTCAATAAAATCCTTTTTGAGGGTTTAGTAGGTGGAATCTGATAAGTATATTCAAGTTTGCCTGATAAGTGGCAAGCTTGCATGGTAATAATCCCTATTAAGGTATCTATACATACATATATATGAGGTTTGTGTGCCATTTACAACAAAAATACTTTGTTTGAATTGTACATTCAAATTATAAATGCAATAGAGAAGTATTTGTTAAGGCATTTTGTTTTCAAAATGATGAATATAAATTTCTATTCTACCAATATAAACTGTCACTATTTTACAACTTGCTAAGTTGTGACTATGTCATATCCAATGGTGACACTCTCAGTACAACTCCAGCCCTCCAGGTACAACTCCACTCCTCCAAGAGCAATCTCTGGTTTGTTCTTCCTCAATCTGCATCTTTGTTCCTCCAGACCTTTGTACTCTGACCCCTTTCTTCTGACACTTATACTTACATCACTTTCTTGTTCCATATTTGTATTACTTCCACCTCATAGATACCTCTGACCAGTGCTTTGCTTAATAAGCACAGCTCCAGCCTTTGTACCTCTGGAGCACAACACTAGTACTTTGACTCCTGTCTCCCATCTCTAATCATTATGTATGTACCTTCATTACTAATCCTATGTACCTCTGATATATATAACCTCCTAGTAGATACTCTCTGTACTTTAGCTTGATTATCAACTTAGATAAACTCCTCTTTGTCTTGATCCTCCATCTTGCCTATCTCTACTCTGCTCTGAAATACAGAACACAAATGACAGCAAGGATGCAGCACATGAGCTGAAGCCACCTATTTGTCCAACAACAACTCCAGAGTTCCAGAGTTATCACTAGGAGTTGCATGGTCTTAACAGACTAAAATTGATTACTTGACAAAAGACAATTATATTTTGTTTAATATTGTCTTATTTACACTTTTTTAAAACTATTACAAGCATGTAATCATTAAAAAGAATATAGAATGAGTAATATGATAATACTATTGACTACCAATGGCTGGTTCAATAGTATTAAAGAAATTAATATATTGAAACTTCTGCCTTATTTATCATGATTATTGTTTTGCAGTACATGCCTACTGCATGAAGAATATATATATATATTTCTTATAGGCTGTTATCTTATGTATAACTACTAATAAATGAATTAATATATTCACTAGGATACTCATATGATCCCCAATTATAATACTAACTGTGTAGTACATTGATTACAGTGGCTCAAAAAACTGTCCTGTATGTTTGCATATTTTCACCTAAAGCTGATATCCTGCAACAACCCTAACCTGGACTGTCATTGTGTTAGTATATGAAATAAAGTACTTGCCATTGGCTTTCTATAGCATCACGGATCAAGGCAATTGGTTGTGATTTGATGAAATGGCAACCATTTCAAAATAATGACTCATTTGGACAGTTTTTTGACTTTAGGTTTTGATTGCATATATTAGACCCTAGCATGCTGTAAAGTGATTACATACATTTGATAATGCTTCTATTATGTCACCTTTATGTAACTACATCAGCTCTCACTATATAAGCCCTATCATTTCATGTTTATTTTCCCACTCTCATCATGAAATCCATCTCTGTCTCTCAAAGAAATAATATCCTCTCTCTTGCCTCTCTTGGTCTTTCCTCCAGGAAAATTGCAGCCCAAACTGGCCTAGGGAAGTCTACTATATGCTAGATGCTTCAGGAACTCCAGCCAGAGAAAACTAGACTTCATGGTGGCCATCCTTCAAAACTTACCCCTACCAATAAAGGGGCTATTGTCCAGCAAATCATTACTGGCAAGGTCAAAACTGCTGTTCATGCCACCAAATTCATCAATTCCATTATTGATGCTTCTGTTTGTCCTCAGACAGTAAGAAACACTCTCAAGGAAGGCTGTGGTGAAGAAGAAGAAGCCTCTACTTTCTAGGGATTACAGAAGCTGACATTATCTTTCAACAAGATAATGATTCCAAGCATACCTCTAGAAGAGCTTAGGGATGGTTTGAAGAACAAAGGATCAAGCTTCTGGACTGGCCTGCACAATCTCCAGACCTTAACCCTATTAAACATTCTTGGAATTATCTCAAAAGGTGCCTTTCCTCATATGAAAATGCCCCTAAAGGAGTTCATGAACTATGGGAAAGAGTAGTGGAGGAGTGGGGAAGAATTTCTGTGGAACAGTGTCAAAAGTGGATAGAAAGCATGCCTAGAAGACTTGAAGCAGTTATCAAGGCAAAAGGGGCTCATACCAAGTACTAACCACCTAAATTATGTAAAGTCAAAAAACTGTCTGAATGAGTTATTATTTTGAAATGGTTGCCATTTTATCAGGCCTCAACCAATTTCCTTGATCCTTGATGCTATAGAAAGCCAATGGCAAGTACTTTATTTTATACACTAACATAATGACAGTCCGGGTTAGGGTTGTTGCAGGATATCAGCTTTAGGTGAAAATGTGCAAACATGCAGACAGTTTTTTGAGCCACTGTATGTTGTGATCATCTATGAGTCTCACTGTCACTAGTCCATTTATTACTATTCTTTTAGTTCTCCTTCATTCCTCAGACACCTTTCATCTAAACACAGCTTCTTCATCTCCATACATGACATGGTTAGTGTTCTTGTTTCTCAATTACTTTATCTCTTCTTTTGGATGTTGTTTCCTTTAATGAAGTACTATCTTAGCTTTGTCATTCTTCATTTATTATCACATAGTTTCTATCTTTATTTAGAAATCTGTTAGGTCTGTACAACTTTAGGATAACTCCACAACTCAGAAGTTTATCTGAGGGGTTGGAATGTGACTTTAGCTTATGTATGTACTGTCCTCTTGCTGACATTTGGGTCTCATGTTTTGGAGATGATCAAGACAGAGAGATACAAGAAGAATGGAACTTATTCAAAGTAATATTCCAGCTGCTGTTACAGTGGAGTGTTTGTGAAATTATAGACAAAGGGAAGATGAATTAGTAACAGAGATTGATAATGGATAAGTAACAGAGCAGAATGAAAAGTAAACAAAAGCTAGAATTGTATTCTTAGGCAAGATACAGATTGGATGTATCTATGAAGCAGGACTAATACTAAAGAGAAGAGGGTAATGTAATATGAATATATAGAGTAGCAGAGAGGAATGGAGGAAGTCTGAAGATGTAGAGATATACATATGTTGGATGAGATTATACCAGAAATTGCTCATAGAAGAGCAAAGGAGTGGTTGGAGGGCTAAAGTTGTACATAGGCTGTTATGAATGGAACAAAACCTCAGCTATTGTACTATAGATACAGCATAGTTTGTGTACCACCCCCCTCCCCTATATAAATCCAGCACATGTACTTATATCTCCTAAGCTAGTCTTATTGAATTCTATTTTAAATTTCTCCTCTTTGTTGCTCTTTAAATATTAGTCTGACTATTGAATGGATGCTCACCCTTGAAACTATATTAGTAAAACCTTGAAACATTTTGACCATCTGTCATCAGGATAGTCCACATTCCAATTGAGAACATAAGTGCTTGACTGCTTAGAAAACCTCTACAGTCTGAATCTTCAATCTTTGAGTCTATGTCTGCCTTAGTTGAGTTGAATGTAACAAAAGACTAGCTTGTTCTTAATCAAGCCATGTATCATTATTGTAGTCTCCCATCATTTCCTGCCAACTCCTTCTTAATTTCCATTGATTTTGATTTCAACCAATCCCAGCTGACCCTTTATACTTTTCCATTTGAAAAGTGATAGGGAATCTCCAGAACTAAACCTTGATCTTTCTCTTCCTTCTCAAGAAGAACAGGAAATCATATACTCTTGACCTTTTCCACTAACTTTCTGCCAGTCTTCCTCTTTTTTTAACAGCTGACTCCTTCTTCCCCTATACTAATTGCTCCTATTTCAGTACTTCCTCTCCTACTATATCTACTGCTGCCAGACACACTAAACTCCACAGTGACTTGGTATTTTCAAAGCCTTTGACAAAATCTATGAAAAATCCATGCCTTGGCTAAATGTTGTTCAGTTTCACCTTGTGATAAATGAGGCTGTATATGATACTAATGCCAAATAAATTGCCTTTGTCCTCTTCCATATGACAAAAGGACCAGCAGCAATATGGGCAGCTACTTTTTGATAGAAAGCCATTACTAGATTCAATATTATCATAGAAACCTGGACTATCTTCCTTACTGAATTTAAAAGTACTTTTGAATACTTTTGAATAATGATGTGCTGGCCTGGCCTGACTATGGAGGGCTCAGGCCCTTGGAAATCTCAAGCTAGGCCCCAAGCCCTTAGAAGCTACCACTCAGGGCTTGACTTGACTTGAAGCCAGGGCTCAAGGCTCAAGCTGTGGCCTTATAGGATATGGTTGTTTGTTTCAACATATGTCTAGCAAATTTTACAATGTCACTCTTAAAGCTCCAAAACTAACTTGTCATCTGCCTCCTCCTAATCCTCTGATTGGACTGTATCTTGCTCTAATGTCTCAGATATAACTATTGAATCTCTCAAAACAGAAGCTCCATTCTCCAAGTGCACTTTTGAAATTGAAGGGCTTTGATTATGTTGCCCTTGAGATGGTTCTGGCACTTGCTTATTGTGATACCTGCAGATGAAAATACGTGCTTGGATGAGAGAGAACTTGCCATTGCTAAAAGGAAATCATGTGCAAGAGATTCCCAGATAAGATATTATATGGAGTTGATCCCCCACCATTGGATAATAGTGAGGTTACCAAGATTCTCCTGTATATTGAGGTACTCATGAAATCCATATAGCCAGGATCAAGTAGAATCATCTGATTGCTTGTGCACTGTAAAAGTGATAATCAGTGCAGGGGTGTCAAAACCCTAAAGAATACTAGCAGAAACTAGTAAAGACACAGGTGGGTGTAAGGAAATACTCATCCCAAGGGGTTTGAGGTAGGTTGTTAGTGAGAAGGATGTGTAGAGACTTTCCCATGGATGAGAAAACCAATTTTGGACAAATCCAGGCAGAGACAATGAAATCTGGAATGACAAGGTTAAAATCTGGGTCAAGGATGAGGACCTGGTATGAGTTGAAAATAACAAGGTTGATGAGAAGGTTTGAGAGACTTGAGACAGATGAAAACTGCTCTCAAAAAAGGAGATGTTCTATTTTCTAGAGTACATGGGTTTATAGTCCCAGGTAACATCCAAGACTTTGCCTAAAAAGGAAACATTGCAACAAGTAACCAAAGGCTGTAATGAAAATACTACTTGTCCCTTCACAATAGCAACACTGCTTGAGACTATATGAGAGAAGTAGTAATCATACTTGTAAAATAGTACAAGGCATGCTATAATACCAATAAGTCAGAAACAGCATTGAAGAGTCTAGATTAAAAAATTGCACTCTAGACAAACCCAATAATGTAATGAATGTGCAAGTCAAAGGAAAGCTCAAACAAGGAAGAGTAAAAGAGATGGAAAATAAATGAAATGAAGGGGGCAATGGGGACACAACATTAGATGTCAGTTCCAGTGAACCTGGAATATAATGCCAACCTAGATAAAGACAAAAATACATGAAAATACATGAGAATAATTCAGACCCACTTGGGTGGACATAGGACATGGATAGGGGCTTCAAGGGAGACAGAAAATGACCTAGAATAGGGAAAAAATTCCATATGTAGCTATAGGGAACTTGTGGTCTCCACAGCACATTGTTTGTGGTTAAGAGATCACTATGATCATCACTTTCATCATCTTGATCCAGAAGGTCATTTAGAAGCATGCACAGCTTAGAATTGTGTGTCATAACATGATGTGGCTGATTTGCTACTTGGTTCCTATTAGTAGTGTCCTGGTACATATCATGGTAGTGCTTTTTATACTTTTGATTGGTTAATAAAAATAACATGAAGTATACAAAAGAAATACATATGATCATTTCAGCATGTTGCAACACTTCAATATGAAGCTCCTCACTCCAATTCATCTGGATGTAGTTGAGCTTTTGTAACAGATTGGATACTTCCATGAATAGAATAGTCAGATGTGCCATGCCACAATAAGATAAAATCGAGTCATGTATCCATGGCAATGATATAGACATCCAATGTTGATGTATGGTTATAGTATTTCATGATTTTGTTCAGTCCAGCTTTGAGGGCTTGGGCAAATTAGCTATATCACTTGCTTCTTGCATGTGCAGATCAAATTTTATGTAATGCTTCCAGTGCTGGCAATGCAGTGTGAAGTGTGGATATATGTTCAGTTGAGAACATATGTTGGATGTTCTCCACATGCTAAGGGAGATATGAGTATGTGTAGTACAAATTGAATATTTGAACTCAGAGGTTACAAGCCAATAGATGGCAGACTTGCTTCCACTCTGTGTCTGATATCTGTAGTTCCAACAACTTGTGACACTTATCAGTGTCTTGGTCTTGTCAAGCTAATCATTCAACAAAGATATTCACATTCTTAGTAAGAACTTGTAAGTTGACACTGCCAACAAATAAACCTTGTCTTACTTTCTTCAAATCTAATGCTTAATAGAGCATTATGAATGTTGATGACCATCTAACCTTCATATCGAGAAGCAATTGTAGCAACAGTGAATGAGATTGATTTTTTTTTTTGAAAAACTCTTTCTGTTGTGCTGATAAGTGTGCTTGAAAAAAGAGGTTTAAAACTACAGAAACTCAAAGGATTATTGCACTTGCCTTGATGGTGATTGCAGGGATGAGGCCAACCTTATCCCAATCACTTCCATTTCTCATTTGCACCAAATTGGCCTCTAAAGCCACAGGATCATAATGTTTTGAGGTGTTGTACAGTGAGGTGCAAAACCATTGCAATGTCTAACCCCAAACCGGGGCGCGAAGCGCCCCGCAATCACTTGTGGGAATTTCACTTTGCTTTGGTGGGAACAAATAAAGTACAAACCCTTAGCTACAACTTTGTCCCCAGGGTCATGTGATTTCGCTTACATACTGCAAAGATACATCCATTTCAAAACATCAATACTATTGCAACAGTTTTGCACCCTTTGCTCATTACATTGAAATCAAGTGTTATTTGGTTATGTTTGGTCATACAAACAAACATACACATATTAGAAGCATGTCTGAGTTTAAAATAGTTCACACGCATCTTTGTTTCCAACCACAACCATCATGAGAACCATCTCTTCTACTCAAAAACAAACCATCCTCTCTATGCTTGATGCTGGCCAATCTGCTCACTCTATTGCATCCACTACTGGTCTTAATGTGTCTACCATATCCAGATTACGCTCCAAAGAGCGTTCTGAGCTTCAAAAAGTTACTGGAGGTCGTCCATCCAAGCTTTCCTCTGCCAATATCCGGCATGCCGTTCGTCTTATCTCCTCTGGAAAGGCAGAGAATGCTGTTCAGGTGACCAAGGCACTCACCAATATAGTCAACCAGCCTCTCTCTACCTCCACAGTGCGCAGACAGTTGAGGAAGACAGGTATGAAAGCTGTGGTCAAGTCCAAACGGCCTCTCCTTTCAGCCAAGCATCGTAGGGCTCGTCGAGACTTTGCTTATGCTCATAAAGATTGGACTCTGGAGGACTGGAAGAAGGTAGTATGGTCTGATGAGACCAAAATCAATCGCCTAGGGTCAGATGGGCGCAAGTGGGTGTGGAAAAAGGCAGGGGAAGGGCTAAGTGATAGGCTGGTGGAAGGTACAGTGAAGTTTGGAGGAGGTTCTTTGATGATGTGGGGCTGTATGACTTGGCAGGGAGTTGGCTATGCTACCAAGATTGATGGTAGGATGGATGGGGACCTTTACCTTCAGATTTTGAAGGATGAACTGCTCAATTCTTTGCAGTTTTATGGTCTTGATCCTCCTGACATCATCTTTCAGCAGGACAATGACCCCAAACATACTTGCAAAAAGGTGAAGGATTGGCTTCAGGAGCAGGATTTTCATACTATGGTATGGCCTGCACAGTCTCCTGACCTCAATCCCATTGAGCACCTCTGGGGTTATCTCAAAAGAAGACTAGCAGATCATGATTCCTCTCCTAAGGGAATTCATGAATTGTGGGAGAGAGTTCAGGTTGATTGGGAGGGGATAGCAGTTGAAGAGTGTCAGAAGTTGATAGAGAGCATGCCTAGAAGGATTGAAGCAGTTATCAAGGCAAAGGGAGGCTATACCAAGTACTAATATACCCTGGAAAGCAAAAGGTGCAAAACTGTTGCAATGGTATTGGTGTTTTGAAATGGATGTATCTTTGCAGTATGTAAGCGAAATCACATGACCCTGGGGACAAAGTTGTAGCTAAGGGTTTGTACTTTATTTGTTTCCACCAAAGCAAAGTGAAATTCCCACAAGTGATTGCGGGGCGCTTCGCGCCCCAGTTTGAGGTTAGACATTGCAACGGTTTTGCACCTCACTGTATGTTGACAGGAATATTTGGATGGTGATATTGATTATGTGGGCCATACAACTGCATTATAACACTTCAGATAAATATTATATTCACTAAACACAGTACTTACCATAAGCACTATTTTTTTGTATTGAATATTTGTCCTGTTTCACTTGTAATATGTTATGTAAACTCCTCCATCATGGTGTCATTGTTTGTGGAATTATCGCATATAATGTAGCTGATCTAGTAGTATGTGTTAGCCAAGATTATGATGAGTTGGAGACTTGGAGTACATACCTTGTGTGTTGCACCAATACACTTCACAACTTTGTAGAGGGCTTAACTCAGGTGAACTCCATTGTAAGCATTGTTGAGTTGAATGAATTCTAGAAGGCTATTTGGAGACTCCACACATATACCATGATCTCTTCAATCCAAAAGGCTGTGATGGTGAAATATCCATCAGTGTTTGAAGCCTGCCAGGCATCACATGTTAGATTGATGTGCCATTTGACTTCCTGGCTCTATTGCATAAGATTGAATTGTTTGTAAGATATGAACATTGAGTACTCATTAACAATATTTTACAAAGGGAAAGAAGACTTGTCTTGGATTGAGGATTGCTTGCTGAGTGTGTTTGCAACTCAGTAATTTGATACTATTGATGACATGAGAGGTTATATTGAGCAAAGATTTGAAAGCAGGATATTCTAATGCATGGATAGGCTATAATTTTATATATTGTTGGTATGGTCATGCTTGAGAACAAATGAATGCACCTGATCCATTTTAATGAGCTATTTGATAGTCACTTCTCAAAGGATTGACTCTAAGTATTGAATGGCCTTAGGTGTGAGATGTTGGAAGCATGCAGTATGCAGCTACTTGACTTACCTGCTGTGAGTGGTAACTCACGAAGATGATAGCAGTTGTTGGTCAAAAGTGAATTGGGACTCAGACAACTAAGTCCAAAAGCTATATATGCTACATCATGTGCATGTGAACTAACTACTATAAGTGAACTACTATCATATGATACAAGTTTGTTCAACACTCTTCCTTGCTTAGTGCATCCTAATCATGTAAGCATCAGGTGGTAGTTCATATATCACTAGTTAGATTCTGCTAACTGTGTGAGTTAAAAAATAAACTGATTTGAGATCAGCACTGCTTGAATTTGACATATTTGAGGTTCTTAATGAACATATTGGCAGGATTGTCAGTTCCTTTGATATAGTAGATTTCTATGTGCTGATCAATTACAGCATCACATACAAAATGATAGTGAATTGGAATATCTTTGGTACAACATTCAGTAATGGAATTGTTAGCCATAAAAATGGAACCCTGATTATTGCCACAAATAGAAATAGGTTTGAGATTAAAACCTAATTCTCCAAATATTTGTTTGATCCAAATGACCTGGCAAGAACAATCGCTCAGAGCCATATATTTAACCTTTGTAGAAGAGAGAGCTGTAGTCTTCTGAAGGTGTGAATTCTAGAGAAAAATATCATTTGTCAGTGTAAGATAAAATTCTGTTTGGAAGTAATGAGATTACAGATCTGCTCTCCAATTGGAGTCAGTACAAGTAGTGATACTGCATTCAGAAATACCATTGTATAGAAGTAAGTAATTGCGAGTGCTAATTGAATATGTACCAGCAAATATACAGGGCCTTATCTAAGTACTCCTATGAAGGGTTGGCAGACTGTCACACCATTTGTGTGACTGCATAGGTGATGTTTGGGCAAGTACCTAACATTAAGTATAATAATGAGCCAATCACTATCTGGAATCATGTCTAAGATTCCATGTTGACAGGGGCTATATTCTTCTCAGGTTAATAACCCTGAGGTAGAGGTATACAGACAGGTTTTGTATTGATTATTCTACATCCCTCTAGTACTTTCTTGAGGTATTTGTGCTGATTGATGTATAATTGGCAACTGTTCTGATGAATATTCATTCAAAGGAATTCATATGCATCACCGAGATCATGGTATTTCCACTTTTTTATATGTAAAGGCAGCCTTGACATGTTTGACTAAGGTTTTTAAGAAGCCACAAAAGAGGGCATCATCTACATAGATAATTGCTACAACGATTTGATTCCCCTCTTTGTAAATAAAGAGGCTGGCATCTGTTTTCAGTTGTTTAAAGTCTAGTTCCTTCATTGACTGATTGAGCTCATTCCACCAAGCTAAGCCTACTTGTTTAAGCTCATATAGGATGTGAAGTAGTCAGAGGACTTTATTCTTTAAATAAGGAGGTACAAAGCCTTCTGGAAATTTCATATAGATTTTCTCATCTAGCTTGCCATAAAGATAGGCAGATCACACATCAAGACTGGATAGATGCCAGTTCTTTAAGGTGGCTAGGGCTAGCATACATCACACTGTTCTGAATCTACAGTGACTTCAAAAATCATTGCAATGCCTAATCCCAATCCAATGTACAAAATGCACTGCAATCATCTGTGGGAATTCCACTTAGCATTAGTCAGACAGAATTATGTACATATCCCTGGCTACAAGTCAGTCCCTAGGTCATGTGATTTGGCTCAGTGGCTGTAGAGATATGGTTATTTTAAAATAACAAGTCCATTGTAATAGCTTTTTCACTTTTGATGGATAAGGTGAGATTGGTAATGTTTGGTCACACAAATATTGATCCACATGTAAACATTATGTCTGAGTTTGAAAAAGTTCACCTGCTGTCTTCTTTCTAGATAAGATCAGTAGAAATGCTAATAAATGCTCACCAGACAACCAATCCTATCTTTACAGATAGTAAACCTTAAGCAAGGTGAAGAGAGCACTCTTCCCTGGATAAATTGCTACTAAAAACTGTGGATTGTTGGAAAATGGTCCAGACAACTCTCAGATTGCTAGAAGGATAGTTCATTATGACTAGGATTACTTTCCTAAGATGCACTCTCAATAGGCTTTCAATAGGCTCCTAATTGACTAAGTAGGCTTAATTGAGGAGATAGACTCTTGATGTCTCAATTTCTTTGCTAGCGATTCATACACATCACTTAGATTTACAAAATAGCTTGTCAAAAACTGATTCTTTTATGCATTAAGAAGTTGGCAATCAGCTTAATGCTCTGCTAAACCCTTTCCCAAGGTGCTATTGAACTATTAGGTTGCCCTACTAGCTGGAGATCTATTTCCTTTAGTTGCCTGCTCTGGAGTTTTCTTTCTAAAGGTGTCCTATGTAACTGTCCCTTATTCTAAGGAATTTAGTATACTTCTAACTATGGGTCTAAGTAGCTCTATTTATAGCATGGGAACTACTCTACACAGCCTCACTGTCTGTTTGTACAGGAGTGTACTTGTGAGCACTTGTTGATTAAGCTCACTCAAGTAGGAAGCTTTTTCCTAAAAGAGGGTTTTTTTTTCAAATGGGGCTGAAACATTCTCCTTATATAGTAATTTACATGTGGCTGTGCTACCTTCAGTTCTGAGGTGGCTATGCCATAATATGACTCATACTGACTTATGTATACTAACTCACTTTGACTTAAAATGACTGGCAATGAGCTAAAAATAGCCTTTGACTTGGCAATGACTCATGTTGACTCATCATGACTCATGCTGTGCAAGGTCACATGATCATTCTGCTAGTCTAGGGGCAGTGCTTTGACTAGTCCTCATTTGACTCATTTTGACTCATTATGACTTATTATGACTCATGCTGTACAAGGTCACATGATCTGAGTCAGGTGATTCTCAACTGAGGTCACATGCTCCATTTGCTTCTCTGACACTTGGCTAAGTACTTAAGGGTAAAAGAGATATTAAAGAAATGGTTTGCTACATACTTGTAGGTAGTAATAAAAGCATATTGAGAGAAATCATTTTGTTTCTCCACAACCTGTGAGTGAACAAATAAGGAAAAATAGAGATAGATACTAGACACTTGGATCTATATGTCCCTCAATTAGCTAAGCATTTGGACCGTGGGAATATAGTGAAAACTCAAATCTCGGGTCAAATAGTCTAGTATCTCATATAGAATATTTATGATTCTGCATCCAAACAATTTGGTGCAGGTCAACACTTCTTTATTTCCAACCACCATCATCATGAGATCTCTTTCTACTATCTAAAAGAACACAATCCTCTCTATGCTTGATGTAGATCACTTTGTCCACTCCACTGCCTCTTCAACTGGTATCTATGTCTTCATCATATCCAGGCTCCACTTCAAAGAGTATTCTGAGATCCAGAAATCCACTGGAGGTTGTCCATCTAAGCCTTCTCCTACCAACATTCATCATGCTATTTATCTCATCTCTACTCGCAGGGCAGAAAATGTTGTCCAGGTGACCAAGGCCCTCACTACTATCATCAACCAACCCCTCTTCTATAACACAGTCTACCAGCACTTGAAAAAGTCTGGCATGAAGGCTGTGGTGAAGACAAAATGACTTTTTCTTTCAGACAAGCACTATAGAGCTTATATGAATTTTGCCTGTACTTACAAGAACTAGACTGTGGAGGACTGAAAGAGGGTAGTATGGTCTGATAAATCAAAATCAATCACCTAGGATCAGATGGCCACAAATGGATGTGGAAAAAGCCAGGTGAAAAGCTCACTCACAGATTAGAGGAAACTGTCAAGTTTGAAGAATATTCTGTAATGGTATGGGGGTGTATGACTTGGCAGGAAGTTGGCTATGCTGCCAAGATTGATGGTAGGATGGATGGAGACCTGTATCTTTAAATTTTGAAGGATGAGCTACTGAATACCCTGTAGCATTATGATCTTGATCCTCCTGACATTATCTTTCAGTGAAATGATGACCCCAAGTGTACTTGTAGGAAGGATGAAGGAGTGGCTAGAGGAGCAGGAATTTGAGACAATGGTGTGGCTTGCACAGTCTTCTGATTGAACATCTCTCAGACTATCTCAAGAAGAGGCTTGCAGAGTATGAACACCCCTCTAATGGGAATTCTTGAGTTGTGAAATAGAATTCAGGAGGAGTGGGAGAGGATACCTGTTGAGGAGTGTCAGAAATTGATTGAAAGTATATCTAGGAGAGTTCAGGTAGTGTTTAAGGCAAAAGGAGGCTATACCAAGTACTGATATATCCAACATATTCACTTCATATTTAAAGTGAATAAACTGTTGCAATGGACTTGTCATTTTAAAATGGCCATATCTTCACAGCCACTGGGTCAAATCACATGGCCAAGGGATTGATTTGTAGCCAGGAGTATGTATATAATTACATCTGACTAATGCTAAGCGGGATTCCCATGGGTGATTGCAGCACACTTTGCATGCTGGATTTGGATTAGATATTGCAACAGTTTTTGAAGTCATTGTAACTACTAGGCTAAAGATCTGATCGAAATCAAAACCTTTGACTTGCAAGAATCCTTTCACTACTAGTCAGGCATATTTATGGCCATCAGATTTTTATCAAGTATCCAGTGATTCTTAATGTCCTTTTGGCCAGTGAGATGGTCAATGACCTCAAAGACTTTACATTGTTTTAGCATGTCTAACTCCATTTCACATGCTTTGAATCATTGCTTGCATTCTGATTCAAGGAGTCAGAGGAGATTCCTATAGGACCATTCATGATAATTTGACTTAGTGAGCTCATTGCAAAGAGATATCACCTTTACACATAGGTATAATATCATAGTGTCTCTCCCTTTTCAGACTATGTATTCAACATTGTCCTCAAAAGGAGTGGGGGATGATGGCATGACATCAGGAACATTGTGTGTTTCCAGTACAGAAGGGGCAAATTGACCTGTAAGATTTTTCTAGTGTGAATTGTGCTCAATTTCTTTAATTTGTTGCACTGAATTGTAATGCTCCCCATAGATATTGTCAGGCTGGCAAGGTGGCTGCCTAATATGCTCAGAGCATCACAGCAAGGCTAAAGGGGTGTCCAAAAGAGGGAGTCTCCTAGAAGGAATATAAGGAGGGGATGGAGTCTGCTCTCAGGCAACAGGTTCAGATGAGGATGCTCACTCAGAAGATAGTGGACTTGGATTTGGAGGGGCCCAGTGAATTTGCTCTGAGGGACCCAGCAAGTCATCATTATTACTTTTCTTTCACTTCAGAAAGTGGATGTGAGACTTATTTGAGATGTCTGTGGGGTTGTGGAGCTGCACTTATAGGCTTGTGATGCCTAGCCCCTGGACATTGAGGAAATAAGTTCTCATTGAAAATGGCATGCACATATGTATGCAGTACATTATTGGAATACATAAAGAGATAATTGCATTCATTTCCTGATACTATGTCTAGATAAATTATAAGCTGCAATTTGGGCTGCAGCTTGCCTCCACAAGTGTCCACTAGTAAGTGAACATATTGTTGTGATTTTCCTACTATTCAATAATGTTTATCTTTTCTGTTTCCCCAAATGAATACATGTCTTCTTAGGTATGTTTCAGACTATATGGGTCTTCAGTTTGTTTCTTGTTAATCTGATCAACCCTACGTTTGTTATTCTTTAACCTGTTCTTTGACTTTCTTTTTGTTTCTTTGGACAGCTAACTCCTTGGCCAATTCTCTCATATCTGCCTCCTAGTTCCTCTTCTCATTTAGTAATAGGTGACACGTCCTTCTGACCTAAGCATTCTATCACTTTCTATCATGTTCCTTGATGATGTGTCCCTTAGTACTTAAATCCTCACTATCTGTATTATAGTCCTTACACTCATTCTGCGCAATATTAGTGTATTCTAGTGTCCTTAGTCTGATTGACTTCGACCTTCATCTTTGTCCCTTGTAACCTTTGACCCCTTTGTCTTAAATATCTTCTCAGACGTAGCATCTCTTCATGAGTACCTTCTGAGAAGTATTCTGTCCTTCGAGTTTTCTCTTTGTGTACACTACATGTAACAAAAGAATGAGTGTTTCCTTCTGTCCCTCCTAACTAGAAGCAGGACACCCCCACTAGCAGAATTTCTGGCCAAGCTTTATGACAAGCTTATGAGCTCTCCTCACAACCCAGCTCCAATATTAACACTAACACTGAACCAACCACTTGTCTTCCCAGCACCCATTGGAACCCTACACCCCCTCGTACCACAGCCAACTCATCGACCTTTGGACACCCTGCACCCTCTCATATCCCAGCCAACCCATTGACCTCTCCACCCCCTCATACCCCTGTTAATCCATCCATTGTTGAACTCCAAGTAATTCCCATGTCCCACACACTCACAGAATTGAAAGCAGCTGATTTCATTTGATGGATTAAAGCCATGTGTGCTTATTTTTCAATCAACCCCACCTTGTATACCACCGACAATGAATGAATCATGACCACTCTGAATAAGATGAGCCAAGGACGTGGTGTCTCATTCTCTAAAATGTGGTACGATTGAATGGCCAATGTCCATGTCCCCGCCAGTGACAAAACCTTTACCAAGTTCACTGAGAATTTCGAGTCCACTTTTTACCCCTTCGATATCAAAGCAACTGCTTGTTATGAACTTTCCAAGTTGGTTCAGAAATCATTCTGTTATCCTGATGGAATCACCAAAGACAGTTTCCAGAAGTATATGTATCATTGACTTCCAAAACCTCTTCACTTGAGCAGGAATCACTGACAACATCATTCTTATCAATCAATTCTCCCTCGGATTAGGTCAACAACTCGCTACTATGATTCTCTCTATGGCAGTCATCCCCAATACCATCAACAGATGGATTGATTAGGCAAAAACCTTCCACACATAAAAAATACAAATCCTCACCTTGAAAGGAGGAAGATTGTACTTCTCTTTCCAATCTTCTTCTGTTAAAGATCCCTATGCCATGGACGTAAATGCCATCATCATTTCAAAATTAACCCTCCAAGAACGAGCCAAATGTATCCAAGAAGAATGGTGTTTCCATTGCCAAAACACTAGACACAATGCCTTCCAATGTACCAAGTCCAGAAACATCACCACTCGCCCTCCTCCTTACCCTCTGATCATTTGTTCCACCAAGACCACACCCCCTCATATTTCTGCCACTGAAACTCCCTCCGCTTTCTCTACTTTTGTCAATTCCCTCAAAATGCAGGGAAAAGATGAAACTGAAATTTTGCAAGTACTGCAAATGTGCTATGAAGAACCAGAACATAAAATGGAGGAAGTTTTGGTAGTCGATGTTGAATAGGATTTTTAAACCAGGAAGTTGTTTTGACATCTTCTTCCCAAGAAATCTGTCATGTACTTGTAGCTCCTTGCAATGAATGAACTCTTCACTTTCCTGTGAAACTACAAGTCAGAAATCAAACCATTGTCACCTCCACTCTCATTGATTTAGGAGCCACCAGGAATTTCATTGATCTCAGAGTCCTTACTTACATGAATTTCCCCATCAAATGTCTATCAGAACCCATCACTACCTACAATGTTGATGGAACTACCAATAAGAAAGGTACTATTCTTTGGAAAGCCAAACTGCTCATCCATATTTTCCACCAACCTGAAGAAATTGGATTTATGGTTGTATTCTTTGGTAGAAAACAAATCATTCTCAGTATACTCTGGCTTAAATCCCGAAATCCTCGGATTGATTGGAAATCCCACATCTTATCTTTCCCAAAATCCAATACTCCCCTGATTACGATAGGAATCTCTCCCCCTCATCTCCTCCAATGGCTTGGTCTTGACATAGACTAAAAGATATCCTCTCTATTTTTAGAATGATATTCAGATGGGGTCGATGCATCTCCTAGTGAGTACCTCCCCGCATACAGCAGCAGCAGCAGTGGTGACAATGGCAGCGTTAGTGGCACTTCAGTTGCTTCGGTGGGGGTGGGCAAGGCCAGTGCAGCCCAGGACTGGCTGCGTGTGTTGGCCATCATGTAGTACAGTCTTCATTGAGTTCAAAAAAAAGTGGAAACCACCTGGGGAGGCAGAAACACTACTGAGTGCTCAGATCAAAACAGAACTTGTACGAGTGTAGTATTGACAATGAGAGCAAAGGGGAAAAGAAGAGATAGCGATCTACATGGACAGGTCCTCTATATATACTACAACTGGAGAGCAATGATGTTGATGGACCGATGGATGCCTATCCATCGGAGATTGAATATCATATAACTATCGTAGTGGGCTTACAACCGAGCATAATCTGGTTCCAGATCCATACCTCTCTCCGAGTCTGGCGCGATCCGACAAATGTGCAGCCTCAGTCCGCTCAGGTGTCATGTCCCTGGCCACTCCCAGTGGAACACATAAAATTTCACAGTCAACCCACCCGACACCCCCAGGCCCTTGTTCAGCCACGTAAGAAGACTGAGCTCGCGTTCACCTTTCGTGTGGGTGTCCTGAGCGATAAGGAGACACGTCACTCCATGCGACCACGCTATCGCCCACGTGGCACTACGAACTTGCTCTGTCTCGCACAGCCTTCGGTCCAGGTCCAGCAGCGAGCCGTGTTTCCCTCGGACGAAAGAGTACGCGATTGTGCCTGCATGCACAACGCAAGTGAGGAGGGTTTCAACATCAGAACAACGTATGAGTACTATGATACTCCCTGATAACACATATGTTTAAGCCTATCCCGAGGGGGTATGTGTTATACGGGAGTCTACTGTAGATCCAAATCGTCATGTATGCATTACTAGTCTAACAACACTATCTAATCTGGCCTTCGTGGGCGATCGCACATCATTCCTGACATCCATCAACATAATTAGTTTATTACAGAGGGTTCCAAGGGGGATAAAATATGAGGTGATGGGGTGTTGGGTTTCTTTCCGTTAACGACGTGGCCTTGTTTCTTCCATAGGCTTTGTAGATACTTCGATCCTCCGGCGTTGAAAAAGACAATCCCAGGACCCACGATCCAGAAGCCATACCATCCTAGGCGAGACCATGCTTCCATCGAGTCCGCGAAGTTTAACAGCCGGAAAGGTGCAGTCACGAAGTTAATCAACAGAATGCAGATGAAAGTGCCTAAGAAGTCGTAGATACGTTTCACCCAAGTCGGTGGTGCTCCTGGGGGAGGTAGGACAAATGGGCGGAAGCCAGCTCGGCACTTTCGACCGACATAAGTAACAAAGCCGATGGGGATAAATGTGAGGTAGTATCCAATCGCGATACCATGCTGCGTACTCCTTGTCAACATTGTACCAGAAAGCGAACCTGAGTCTCACCCAAAATGCACTCACGGTGCTGGTAATCAGGATACTGCGGAAGCCCGGTTGTTTGCCCTTAGGAGTGACTCGCTTGTAGACGCACTCCTTAAGCCAAATGCTCGTGTTGATGTTCCAGGAATCCAAAATGCCCTTGAAGTTTGAGGGTAACTCGATCTCTAGTGCTCTGATATTCGCTGCACCCTCCCAGAGGGACTCGCCAGAAGGTCCAAATCCTGTGAAGCCGAATCCAGTCAGAATGCTCGCTCCCTAAAGAACAAGTTAATTTTTGCATATCAGCATCGAAAGCCTTCCTACCTCCGTTAAGGTCCACGTAGCATAAAATTTGCAACGCTCGGCGAACCCACAGAATTGGAAAACAGCGATCCTGATAGATTTACTGAGTTAGCGCCATGAACCCGGGTACGAATCATACCGGTAGAGGAGGCTTTGCTCCGCGAACCAGGGTGTTAATGCGATTTTAAAGTTGTAAGACGGAATCAGCACTGTGTAGAGACCCCCAAATACCAGCCCCGTCAACACCTTACGGTACGCAACGCGTTTTCTACCGTCAAGTATCGCTCTTCGGGTCGGCTCCGCGACTGATTTAAATAAAGACTCATCAATTAGGGATGCATAGGCTGCATAATCAAGATTTGGTCCATAGAAGACTCCAGGGAAGTAAAATTTGGTGAAACAAGAGTCAGCGACATAAACGCGGGAAACTGGCGACTTACACAAATCCAAGGAACTCTAGCAATGTAGGGTATTTTGTGACGCGTTTATGAAGTTGCCAGTTGTCCAGATCCTGCAATAATTCGGCAATGAACCATGAGGGAGATACGAGCAAAGAATCAAGGAACCTCTTTCGGCCTCCTGCCGTCGTAAACATTTCATGAGAATGTCGTCAGTTTCATGGTGAGGATCAACTGTGGGTGTGTGATCCCAGTCACTTCGTGTCTCAGCCCATTTATTTCGCGGATAACATGACTACACGGAATGAGTCAACATCAATAAGGATATTTTTTTGACATACTTGACAGTGTGATGACCCATGACAAAGCTAGGGTGTTGTTAGCATGATACAATACAAATTGAAGGGATATATATATGCTTGCATGAAGACGATCCATGGCATGCTGGAACCTCGGAAATTTGCGGCAATGAAGTAGGTCCCAAGAGCGCTGCCGAGCAGTTGAAGGAAGCCCCATTGTAGATTGAGAACAGGTATAAAGAAAAAGAGAGAGATAAATATATTGAAAGCATGCTTGAGACTGAGTTGAGATGATGGTATTCTGATAAACAGGCTCCCGAGGGGGTACGCGATCAGGAGACACCAAATGACCTATGGAAAAGGGTGCCAGTGACAATGCTGAATTACAAGATTGCAAGGCAAATACCTTGACTTTGTCGACAGATACCCCAAGCGTATTTGCTAGTGGAGCAAACAGGAAATCCATCTTGCAAGACCGACAGCGCGTACTGACGGTGCTCAAGATCGAGATGAACTGAAACCGCAACTTAGGACCCCAGTGAGCTAAATATATACGGAAAGGGTCTCGTAGGGAAGCGAATGGCCAAGTCTTTCCTTTTAAAGGAACGTTATAAAGCTTTAAAGGCAACGTTTAGAAGGCTCACACCCAATGAAAGGGTTCGCTCAGTTGCACGTTCTGTCAGTTGAGCTGCTCTGGATATGGACGTAGCCACTTTTCCTGTGCACTCAGCCGAAACAGTTGGATCGAACCAAAACGTTTACAGTTAGCTGCGAGGCTCTGGCCACGATTTTTGACCCTTGAGCATAGAATTGTTATTTTAAGTAGAGCAGAACAATGAAAACGAATTTCGAAATGGAAACAAACCTTACGGGATTAGTTACAAGCTGACACACGTTATTCAATACCTCTTCCGCGTGGAGCATCGGAGCATTCGAGATGGGTCATAAGCTGGGCAAGAACCTCGGAGGAGAGGACAGATTCACTGAAAGTCTGGACGGCTGTGATGATCTCCGACATGCTTTTTATGATGTGTCCAGTCCAGAGGGCGGTAGTTTGTGGACGGACGAGAAGAGGAAAAGACGAGAGGTACGACCAGCAATTCCTACCCCGAGCTCGCCGGTCACAACAGAAAACGATTGGAGAAGTGCCGACATGGATTCGATATAAATGACTTGTCGCTCGAGCGACCATAGGTGCTGCGTCAAATTCGAACGCCATGGCAATGAACAAGTGAAGTGGATGCTGGCCACCAACATTGTTGACACACGTCACGGTTGACACGTTGGCGCTGTCCTACGTGCGTAGCAGACTCTGCAGACTCGGAGCACATTCGAAAATGACACCTTCTCAGCGACTGCTCTCGCCAACTTGGCCGGGCTTATCGGCAACCGGTCCATGTACCTTCGCTAGTGCTCTACCGCTCTTCGAAATTTCCGGACTCTGGCGGCAGGAATGACCAGAATACACAGCACGACACCTCAGTTGCTTCCTGGCGATAATCCATAATTGCATACTAAGATGACTGGGCCGTATGTGCAGGGAATGAAAGACGAGCCCAGTGACCTAGGGGCGGTACCAGATAGATTCAATGAAAAGAACCTCGAGCAAGCAGTGTGGGACCAATCGATCGATCTGTTGTGAAGGTCTGAAGCTTTGGGCGCTTAGGAAAGGCCAATGCGGCCGGCCGAACTTCGGCAGAAACCTTGCTAAGAACGTGCATGTGACCAATTGTAGTAAGAAGCTTCCACGGGAACATTTTCGATTTCATTCACAGCCACAATTATCCCCCCAGTGACTGTGACCTTGTAAACAAGGTAACATGTATCGCATCTCATAGATCTAAATACCCTATATACGCTCCGGTCCTAGTTCAGCTTCATCTTGAGCTCTTCCACAGCGAGCTCCAAGGGGGCTACAACAAGAGGTGATGGGGTCTGGGGTTTCTTGTCATCAACAATATGGGCTTGCTTCTTCTGCAAGCCTTGTAGATACCCCGATCCTCCAACACTGAAAAAGATGACCCCAGAACCGACGATCCAGTACCCGTACCATCCTAGACGAGACCATACTTCCATCGAGTCCGCAAAGTTTAACAACATGAAAGGCGCAGCCATGTAGTTGAGCATCAATATGGAAACGAAAGTGCCTAGGAAGTCATAGATACGCTTCGCCGGAGTCGATGGCGTTCCTGGCGGAGGTTGGACAAGTGGGCGGAAACCTGCTCGGCACTTTCGACCGATATAATTAAGAAAGCCGCCGAGGGAAAATGTGAGGTAGTATCCAATCGCGATACCATGCTGCGTACTCCTTGTCAGCACTGCACCAGAAAGTAAAACATGATGCTTACCCAGAATGCACTAGTGGCGAAAGTAATCAGGGTACTGCGGAAGCCCGGTTTTTTACCCTTGGGAGTGACTCGCTTGTAGACGCACTCCCTAAGCCAAATGTTCGTGTTGATGTTCCAGGAATCAAAAAGGACCTTGGGGTTCGAAGGGAACTCAACTTCAAGTATGTTGATATTCGCAGCACCCTCCCAGAGCGACTCGCCAGAAGATCCAAATCCAGTGAAACCAAGTCCAGTAAGGATGCTTGCTCCCTAAAGGGCGATGAGTTGTTGCGAGCCAGCATCGGAGGCACTCCTACCTCCGTCAAGGTCCAGATAGCATAGTATTTGCAACGTTCGACGAATCCATAGAATTGGAACGCAGCGATCCTGGGAGGTTACTGAGTTAGACGCGCCATCAGCCTTGGGGCTGGCCATACCGGTAGAGAAGGGTTTGTTCCGCAAACCAAGGCATTAACGCGATTGCAAAGTTATAAGATGGGCCCAGGACCACGAAGAGACCGAGAAATACAAGTCCCATTAACATCTTACGGTAAGCGACGCGTTTTCTGCCATTAGGAATCGCTCTTCGCGTCGGCTTCATGAATTCAACCGATTTGAACAAAGATTCGTCAATTAGCGATGCATACGATGCGTAATCAAGATAAGGTCCAACTAAAACTCCAGGGAAGTAGAAACTGGTCATACGAAGGGTCAGCAACGCATATGCGAGGAACATGGCGACTTACGAAAATCCAAGGAACTCTAGCAATGTAGGGTATTTCACGACGCGTTTCTGAAGTTGCCACTTGTCCAGATCCTGCAACAGTTCAACAATAAACCATGGAAGGGAGATGTGAGCATGGAAACAACAGACCTCTTTCGGCCTCCTGCCGTCTAGTACGTTCCATGCAAAAGTCGTCAGCTTCATGGTAAGGACCATCTGTGGGCCTGTGACCTCAACCGTCTCGTAACTCAACCCATAGACCACGCGAATAGCATGACTACAGGGAACGGTCAACATCAACAACAAATTCTAGTCTAAGACACCACGTACTTGATAGTGAGATGACCCATGACAAAACTACAAGGCTGTTAGCATGACATAAGCGAGAGAACAGTGGCAGCTAGACTTGCGCGAAGACAATCCATGGCATGTTGGAACCGCGGAAATTTCCGGCAATGAAGTACGTCCCAAGAGCGCTACCGAGCAATTGGAGGAAGCCCCATTGTAGATTGAGGACAGGTATAAAGAAAAAGATAGAGATGAATATATTGAAAGCATGCTTGAGACTGGGTTGAGATGATGGTATTCTGATGAATAGGCTGCCGAGCGGGTACGCAATCAGGAGACACCAAATGAGCTACGTTGCAAACAGGGGGTTAACAATGAACTACTGGATCGGAAGGCAAGTACCTTGATCTGGTCGACAGATGCCCCAAGTGCACTTGCTAGGGAAGAAAACAGGGCATCCATCTTGCAAAGAAACCTTGCAAGACCGACGAGTAAACAGTGAACAAGGAAACGGCAACTCCAGACCGCAGAGAGCCCAAAAAAAGTGAGGTAACTAATTGCAGAATTCCCACGCATTCACAGTGTTCAACGTCCGCCCGCCCAACCAAACAGATCCCACGGCGCCTGTCACTGTCACCGCCACATCTGAAGGCATTCACTATAGCCTTTCTTGCCTATCCGCCGCTGACAGAATAGAGTGGCCCATATTGTGCGACCTTGCTCCGTTTACTAACATGACCCACCTTCTTCCCAGACAGACAGTGTAAAAGTGGGCTTCCATACCCTCACTTGGCAAACTAATAGCCCTCGAAGATTGTGGAAGGGCTTCCAAGGCTATCTCGACAAGCTGGCGATTTGTCTCCATATGTCCAAACATGAAATCCAAACACCCATGCTAATCCCATAACTAAATACATCTCTTCACCCATTGATGGTTGCTCAAGTCATTCTATTGAATTTATGTCTGCACTTTTCCAATTGTTTGTGGCTGTCCTCAGCAAGTTTGGTGGGAAAATGCAACTCTGTGTGCCACAGAGGGAATGCTGATCATATATCTCTTCTTTTCACTACCGATTTATAGGTTAAATGTGTCTTCAAGAAGAATTCCTCACCAGACATAGCTGAAATCATCAATGCCATTCAGACTCAATGAACCTGTTGTCTCCTCCAGAGTTCTTGCCCAGCCTATGGTATCTCTCAAATCCTCTGAAGCCACACTTTGCTCCCCAGGTGGACATAATTAGTCTTACAGGTCACCATTTTGAACTTTGTCCTGTTTGTTATGCTCTCCTTGAAGCAAACATCTCAAGTCAAAGGAATGAAAATTAGGAACTAGAGCTTTGCAGCTGGCTGTAAGTGCTTTAGTTCGAACCAGCTACTTCAGAGCCTGGGAAAATATGGCTGTATTGCTTAATGAGTTCCTTGATACATATTTAGCTCACCAGAGTCAGAAGCTGCTGCTTTGACTGACCTGGAACACTGCTCATTACTTGCTTGTCTCTCTTGCAAGGTTTCTTTGTGTGATGGATACTTTTTTTTCTCCACTAGCAAGTGCACTTGGATCACCTGTTGGCTAGATCAAGGTATTTGCTTTGCAACCTTGCAACCAGCACTGTCACTGTCACCCTTCTTGCAATGTAACCCATTTGGTATCCCCTGATTGCATAGCCCCTTGGAAGACTGTTCACCAGTATATCATCATCTCAATCCAGTCTCGAGCACACTTTCAATACACTCATCTCTGTTCCTTTCTTTATACTGATTTCCATTCACAACAGGGTTTTGTTCAACTCCTCAGTAGTGTTCTTGGGAACTACTCCGTTGCTGTGAACTTCTGAGGTTCCAGCATGCCATGGGCTGTCTTCATCCAAGCCTACTACTGTGGAGGAGCTGAAGATAAGGATGAACCAGGACCAAGCATATATTGGTATCTAGATCTGAGGTGTTTTGATCAGGGCTTCATTCAGGTTGGCCAGGACTGACAATGCTTCCCCTTTGTGGATACACCCATTTGTGGTACGGCATATGTAGTTGGTCTCCATAAAAGGGTCAGCCACTGTGCAAGGGAGATCTTGAAATTTTACCATGGCCAATTGGCAGGTCTGAAAGCACTGTTTTTGTTCATGGAACGGGACGTACTTTACATGTGTCCAGGGCCTAGCCAGAGCATGTCGAGGTCCCCAGGACACAGAGAGATATACTCAACTCCCCCTGTGCTTTGCTTCTCACATGACACGTAGCCACTTGATGCTGGCATGCGGCCCGGATCAGCTGTAACGCACCCGACAGATTCTTATGGCCGTCTCACTCGGATCTATGTAACTGGTTCCGTCCCCTATGCTCAATCATCAATTCGTGGCATATCTAAGTACGCAACTGCGCATTATCACCAACAGCAACTGAGGTGTTCCGTGTCGCGCTATTCTGGGCAATTCTACGGAGGCCTGAGGCGATGTCGCGCACGGAGTGTTGCACCAGGGAGTTACCGGCATCCCTATTTGGCGATTCGACGCGTGTTTGGGTAGTAATTGATTTATGCCAGTACATGGCGACCCTGCCCTCTCCTGTGTCTTGCCACTGACGGTCCTCTCCATTGACGATCCCCTCCCTTGATCATGAGTGTATCAGTCGACGACCTCGTTGCTTCTTTGTCTGCAAACCACATCGGCCAAGAAGCAATCGACCTTGCTGCACTTCAGGTATGCCTCATTTACCCCACATCGCCTTCCACGGGAGCTTATCTTGCTCGTCACACTCGCCCCTCCAGGCCCAGCTTGCACAGACCCTCTTGACTCACCAGCTGTCCCTCTCACCCTCTCACCCTCATACCTCTGCCTTTGTGCACGGGGTTAGTGTGAACATTGTTCGGCGTGATCCGACAAATGTGCAGCACTGCACGACGCCTACCGCTCGGACGCCCTCCTCTGCCTCATTTACCTGGCCACTCCCAGCTCCAGAACACGCAGATCACTCTCGTAGGCGCAGTGCTTCCTATGCACGGCGACAGAGCACCGGTGATAGCTGGTGTGACTTTGAAGAGATGGACGAAGAACGCACCGTGGAGGACATGGTAACACCCGACTCGCCACGCTCCCACAATGCATATCTATGGTCGTCTCATAAGAGTGACGTCCATGGTTCTGCAATAAGGGTCCTTCCTACCACAGCATCGACGCCACTCTCGGCGTCGAACATGACCTCTCCCACCGACTCGCGCGCCTCCTCTCCCTTCACGTCCACCGACCCATTTTACTTGCAAGCATCACAATCCACGCGACAATCACATACCTCCTTTTTTAGCCACGTAGGAGGGCCAGGCTCGCGTTCACCTTTTATAGTGGGCGTCCCTTGGGAATGATAAAGTGATGACCACACCTCCATGCACCACTCCATACTCCTTGACGTCGAATCATGACCACACTTCCTCGCTCACCTTCAAATCTCCTATCGTATGGTCCCTGTAGCCACTTCGACCAGCCTGCGAAGACGTCGGGTGAAACAAAATAGAAGACATTCATGGGCCACCCATCTCCCGACCGCCGTGTTCATCACTAGTCTGCTACTGACTGTCATTCCAAACAATACCTATCCCCGTCGTCGACCTGGCAGGGCGCGTTCGCTTACACGGAGCGACAGCCCTGGTGTGTATTCGCACTACCCGGCATTCACTGCCTTTTCCAGTGCTGCCTTTGTTGTTTGTACGCGTTGTTCCTGCCATTCTGTGCTGAACTGTTGTTGTTTTTTTATCATGTACTGCATCATTTGGTTTTACTACTTAATTATTTTCTTGCATGCAAGTGTTGCCAGCTTTGTCTCCTCTCCCATGGTATCAATATCACACCTTACTCACGTTTGCGCCGATATGTCATGCGGAAATACAAGTTGTAACCATCATACCTGAGTGAAACAAGTCGTGGAATTGCATAGGTCTTTACAAGTTCGAGCGCCGTTTCCGTTCTCGTAGGTGTTGGAGGTCTGTTCAAACAGGAGGAGAAACCGAGTGCTACGGTGCATGGCCCAGGGTGTAAAGGTTAGGACTGTCAGATTTTTGTTCTCCGAGTCAGGTCAAGTTAACAGCCCCCTCTTGCCAAATTCTTCATTTCTCACTGCACGGACTCTTTCCCTCGGAAGTAACACACTCTCGCGTCCTCGCGCTCATGCTAGTCGTCTTGGCTGACAGTGCGAGGCAGGTTAGACAGCGAGGATGGTAAGTGTTGGCGAGGCAACGACTTCACTAGCTGGGGCACATGTCCACGACGAATCCAGCCAAGCGGGATTCCGGATCTAATCAATCTTTCCGGGAGCAGTGCTGCTAGCTGTGCCAACACACTCGGTGTTGTCATTAGTGGGTCATACCGAGCATGAAGCATTGTGCGGCATGACAGCATGACTGATGGAAAGGTGGCTGTTGGATGGTTGATGAAACGTGGCTGATCGCAGGACGGCGCAGTCAATTTGACCGTGTCCCAGCTTCGATCTTTGTAGGGCGAATTACATGGAATTGGTGCATGTGTCCGAGGTCTTGGGAGGGTGGGGTGTCAGTGGCGCAAAAGCGGGAAAATCCAACTTGAATTCCAGCTTTTGAAACACCTCGACAGATCTTCCTTCGGGTCTGGGATCAGTTTTTCTTCGAGATCGGCGGGTTCTTAACATACAACCGTGACAATACAGATGTTATAGTACAAATGACTGCACC